>QWWL01000006.1:0-600000 GCA_003689335.1 Venturia asperata | reverse complement strand
AGATTTCGGTTTCCGAAGCATCTTCTCGTTCCTCCCTTAGGTGGTGCGGGGATGACTCTAGTACATAGTTTTGCGGAGTTGGCGACTCAGGCATTTGATCCTCCTCCCCTTTATCCGCTTCCTGGAAGCTACGCAAATCTCGAATAAGCTGTGGCGTCTGTTGCTGCAGAGGCGATTCCTCTAGACCGTCCCCGTACACCTCATCCTGCTTTGGCGTTCGCTTCTGGGTTGAAGGTGGCGGTGCATCATCAATATCATCCTCCAGCTCTCGCTCGGGTGTCTTTTCCTGAGTGAGAAAATGCGGCCGTTTCGAAGAGCTCGGAGTGCCATTTGCTGCTTTCAATTGAGAAGTGTACCAGCTTGCGTCCGACTGATCTCTGTATCCTCTGACCTGTGAGCTGACCTGATTGACCACTTTGCCTCCATGGAAACCAATAACCCTTTGTCCAGCACCTTCGTCAAGCACTCGGTAATTGTCCCATGGTAGCAATTTACCGGCTGTTACGCTATCCACCACCCACGCTGGTTTCACGATCCTATATCTCTTGAACTCGATTGCTTTCTTAGGCGTCAGACTGCTCACGACGATGTGCGTGACCATGGTCTTGCCATCCAGATACTGCAAAAATCCACCTCCATGTTGTACAATGAGCTTGTGAAGGTCGTTCAGCGAGGGCTGGGTGTATCCGTTGACGTGCGCGACGACTCCGCGAAAGATTTGAGGCTTGTTGTCGGCTTGAGAGCGCAGCTCGGCATCGAGGTTCTGTAGCTTGATCTTCTTGCGTCGAAAGTAATCTGTGAAGCCTCCGAAAGCGGAACCCTTATATTCTTCGCCGGCTTCGTCTTCGAACGTGTCTAGGTTGTCGCGTCAGAAGGTGGCAATTCAAGGGAGACCACACGGGCTCACGATTCTCTATGCGCTTTCGGACGGCAGTGGATTTCTTTTCCAGCCGGGAGCCCATACTGATTTATCATGTCTGTGTAGTTATACGAGTTTTAAGAATCATGCTCGAAGTAGGACGTCAAAGGCGTCGAGGCAGATCGGAAACAGATTCGCGACGGATTCTTCAGTGACGCGTTCACAAATTCACGTGACTAATTAAAACCTCTTCATTGTCTTCGGGATTCTCTGTCTAGGTAAGGTGTTCCTAGTCATTTTTAACAAAGAACAGAGCATACCCTAAGGATATCAATTGTAGACAGTAGCCATATCTCTACATATGCAGCGTTCGTTCATGGTACCAATGCAGCCTCACAAGCCGTTTCCAGACCAACTAAGAACGTGCTCTCCAAACAGATGGATCAACCATGGTGATCGAGAAAACGACAATAAATCAGACTCTCCAGCCACTCACTCACTTCAATCTATCCTGCCACACCCGCAAGCTGAGAGTGATAAAACGTGTTCTGATCTAATGTTACTAGTCGGGCCTATCTAGCCCTGATCGCCCTGTCAATCATCAAGCTTTCTGAACTTGATTTAGGCGGAATCGCCGTCGTCAGACCTAAAACAGCAAGTAGCATGTTGTGAGGCGACTTTCTACTTGATTTGTTGGCTGCTTTTCGCCAGGTCTGATTTTGCATTTGCGCTCTTCCAAGTGCGTCAGCCTTCTTAGTGAGGTCAAAATGAGATGAGAAACTTGGGCTGTCAACGAGTTGAGATGGCGTTTTTGGATTGTTGGTGATGCGATGCATCGCATTTCTGCCCTTCACAAGACAGCTTCCGAGGTCATTGTCTGGTCCGTTGGCACGTTATAAGATGAGAAGATGAGCTGAATTGAACGGTCTAATTTTGTGATCCAAAATACATAACACACATTTCCAAGAATCCAGAATAAGCCGTTGCCGTCGTTTCCAAGCAAGGCGACATGATAAGGACCAAAGCATACCAAAAGGGGAATCGAACAACCTCGGAAATCAGAATGCCGAAATACGGCCATCAGCTTCATCTTGTATCTCCCTGTATGATCATGCGTTGTGAAAGTCAAAAGTCCAGTTAGTATGTACTAAGCTCTTCTTCCCACCGCAAGGCTAGCCGATCGAGAAGTATTTGCGCACTTCGCAGCTCGTGTCCATGGCATCGACGTGAGTTGCCTTGGATCATTGGGTCGTCTTCTCCTGTGCCCTCTCCCAACCCTTCTTGGCCTCATCTTTCTTGGCCGAGAGAAAGTCGGCGATCCATTGGAAGGTGTCAGCTGCGACCTTGACTTCTGTGCCCCACAAAGCTTTGGCGAGGGGCACAATACCGTCGCCATTCTTCTTCTTCTCGTCCTCGAATGTCTTGAATAGGTACTCCTTTCCTTGGTGATGGAGCTGGAGGGGGAAGAAGGCTACGTCAGTGACCTTTTCCTTGAGGGAAGCGGTCTCCTCCTTGACTATAGGCACGCGGGAGTCAAGCTCGGAAAGACCTTTATCGCCGAGCGAATCGGCTTTGGCAAGGTAAGGTGCAATGTAGCTGTATGGTCCCTTCAGGTATGGCTCGACTGGAATGAAGAAGCGCTTGTATGCGTCAAGAGTCAAGGAGATTGACTTTGCGCCATATGGGTTCGACTTGTAGGTGGTGATTCCGTCCGAGACGACCGGGTAGGAAGTCAGGTGCTAATGGATGTTAGTCTTTGTAGATTGTCCTGCGGATAGGATTTGCTGAGAGAAAGTGGAACGCCTCGCCAACGACAACGGAACAGTGTCCGGGGCGAGATGAAGCAACGGAAAGTGATGGTGTAAGTAAAACGGGACTCGACGTACAGAGATGAACAGAGAGCTAGGCTTCTCGCCGTTGGTCATAGGAGTGCTCATTTTGGTGGATGAGATCGAGTCGTTTTCAGCGTGGGGCATGAGGTATTTGGCTATGGAGGACCCAGTCAGTGCTTATCCACGGCCGTGGAAACGTCGAGGACGCGAGTGTGCACAAGGCCTACCTGGAGGACTTCTGCTTTGCAGACAGTGCTTGACGACCTGGAAAGGCGGTTAGGACGAGCTCATTGATGGGAGCGGGAGGGTCAAGTGGAAGCGGGATGGGTGTCTGTGTCTATCTGACGGGAGGATTGGCATCATTGGACCTACTCAGAATGAGATGCAGCAGCAGCAGGTAGACGTGTTGAATTGCGAGTCTTGCAGTGCGGCGGGGAGCAGTGAGTTTGGAGCGGTATGGCGGAGGAGAGGAGCAGGTTCCGTGTGTTTGTGTTATGTAGGGGGGGAATTGGAAGCTCTGGGGGCTAAGAAATTCAAGTGCTGCTGGTTGGGTTCTGGCGTGACGCATGCAGAAAGAACCCTCTCACATGCAAAAGACGCACTGGCAGCGATCGAGGCAGAGGTAGAGCTCAGGCCGCGAGGCAGCCCATGCGTGAGCCTGGCGATAAGACGGGAGGACGCCGGACGCCCTGCCCATTGGACAGGCAGTGAGGCACCCGTGAACGGCGCGGCCAAGGGCAGGCTGGGGCGCCTGGGATCATCACCAGCCTGGCCCTGTCCCTGTGCATGCGAAGAACTACTGTTACTGTGTACGCCAGTCGGCCCATCCCATTGGCGCGCTGCACATGGACGGAGTATGCTGGGCTGTAGGAGAGAATGGCTTGCACCCCGTCGACGAGGGCACGGCGGTCTTGACAGGTTCGCTGCCGCTGCCTCTGCCTTGCACATGCCATGCGACCATCATCGCTGGCCATGGCCTCGTACGCAGCGAGCGCATAGCAGCAGGTACCTTTGACTGCCACTACCAACCACCCAGTCTTCCTGGACACGCCAGCTGCAGAGACGATGCAAGAGCAGCCTGCTTCCGCTCTGTCTGTGGCAGCCCGCGACATCCACATGTGAAAGCCATCTTACTCCGGGACTTCATTGGAAGAAGGCTGAGCGAGCGTGGGCGTGCTGGCTGTGGCGTCGACAAGATATCCAGGAAGATAGGCACAACAAGAGCCAAAACCAAGCTTGGTCAACGAAGGGGGTGGGAGCAGAGCGGCCTAACGCCAATGGATTGCAGCCCATTCCCTCACCTATCGGCGTGGCAAGCAATGGTGCGTCATGTAGTTGTTGATAGCAGTTCTCACTCAGGACAATCAGGACAATCAGGACAATCAGGACAATCAGGACAATCAGGACAATCAGGACAATCAGGACAATCAGGACGAGGTTGGCGTTGGCGTGCTACTTTTCACATGGAAAAAGCCACACCACGGACCGCTAAAAGAAGCTTGAAGATCGTCCGGCAGGGAGCGAGGGCAACGGGCAACGACGCTCGTCATCTCTGCACGGCACACAGCAAACTCCAGGCAACACCACCATGGTTGAGCCTCAGGGTATCCACTCTGCTTAGCCGGTGCTGCAGGACCTGTGGCAAGGTCGTCAACAAATACACCCGCGTCCACGAATCCTTCTCTCGCAGTTGCCCCTCGTCCCTTTACTCACCCGTTGAGAGCGAGCATATCGTTCCGCCATGGACCGTCACAACAGTGGCGACAAGAGGCGGCGCCGAGGAATTGCTTCATCCCAAACTCCATAGATTGACTCCAATTCTTCTTCATCACTCATCACTCATCACATCGACCCATTTATTCTCCGCAACGATCCACAGCACAGCACTGAAATGGAAGATCCTGGATCCTCGATGCGGGGTTCTCACTCGGTATCTCTCACATAATCTGCGTTTGATTGCTGCAGAATATGCGGTGCATGGGAGCTTCTGCTTGCATCGAGATGCAATCAAAGTCTAAAACGTTCGAGTTGACTGCAGAACAGCCGACGAGACGTCCTCCAAGCTCAGGT
Source organism: Venturia asperata (assembly GCA_003689335.1). NCBI lineage: Eukaryota > Fungi > Ascomycota > Dothideomycetes > Venturiales > Venturiaceae > Venturia > Venturia asperata. The sequence continues at coordinate 595,239 of QWWL01000006.1, read as the reverse complement.
CTTCATTCGCTAAGCTGCGGAGCGGGCCATGGATACTGCCAGGGCCCTGGGCACTTGCGACACCGTGCTTCAACCTCTGGGATTTCATGAGGTTGCAATGCTTGCGACGGGCTGGTGTTTGCACGCTCTGGACTGTGCGGATGGATCTTCTCGGGAAGCCCTGCAAAGCATGTTGACGGTGACACCAGAACTCCTCAATATGGCGCAGCTTTCAATCAAATATGTGTGGATGAAGTCTGCCGCTTCTCGTAGCCATGCATTCGGGAAAGCATATAACTGAGGCCAGCAGACTTCTTCCCAGGCCAGTTTTGCCAGCCATTCTACAGAACCGCCCTGGTTGGATCGGCTGGCTTGGACTTTCCCTACCCAGATCGACGATAGAAGATCAGACCACCTCGAATCCAAATTCCGAACCAGGCCTTGGCGTCGTACAACAAGATGAGCATAGGTACAATTCGTCTCCACATGCTTTACGAGACTGTCGGCTACTCGAGAAAAGCATGCGATCATTGCGCAGATAGCGGTCTCAAGGAAGGAGGCGAGGGTTTAGAATGGAGCACTCGCGGGCTCACAAGGCTTGTCACCCCATTGGTCTGCCTCGCCATATCTGCACGAAACGAACGACAGGCTTGGCAAAAGCGACCACCTCGTTCTGACGACAATCGGCGACAGTCGCCGCCATACTGTGGTAATGCTTCCGGAGCGTTGCGCTCCGTTCAATCTGTCGCAGAATCGATAGAAATGGGTTCACGTGTGCAATCATCGATTTGCGATAACTTTGCTTCGCTTTCTGAATTCCTCGACTAAATTTTAGTATCTCACCATTCTGAATTCGTTGGGAGCGATTGCCACGTGACCATCAAAACCGAATTTCGAGCAAGGTGAAGATGAAGTGCTTAGAGCTACTAGACTCAAAAAATTTGTAAACACCCTGGATCTCACGAGCAGAAAAGTGATCGCAATATCAATCACTACGCCCAGCTCCCAAGAAACCCAATCCAATTCAACGGAACGACTATTATCCAAACAGACAAGACACCCTACAGTATGTATCATGCACATGGGATATGCGAGAACGAAAGGAGACGAACGACTCTTGAGATCCCCGGGTCCTCGGGCGCTCATCGGGCTCATATGCTAGGTACATACAAGGCAATGCCTCTAGATTACATACCCCATTTCCCCCTTCTTTCACTCCCCACAAGCATACCATGTAAGCGACCACAAAGTCCATCCCACAAAAACGCAAACGCCCAAGCCACCTCCACTGCACCATCCCCAGCTTCACATCCCTTCAACTTCGAACCGCTCCTCCGCACCGTCCCCCTCCACCGCCCTCTGAAGAGGCTGCAAAACATCAAAAGCCCCCGTCCCCACCCCACTCAACCTCCCAACCACAATCCTCGCACTCGGATTCCTCAACGTCTCCCTCTCATCCTCCAGCACTGCATCCCTCAAATACCCAACCGTAGTCTCAAAACTCATCTTCATAAACGGACTCACAGCACTTCTCATGCCCATGCGGTTGAACGCTTTATACCCGCCTCCCCTCGTCATCACATCGGCAATGAGGTTCAAATGACGGTTGTCCACTGAAATACCGTGACCAGAAAAGACGGCGTGCATTTCCCTTACAATGGTGGCGCGGGCGGCTTCAACGCCGTAGAGCTGGAGCACAGCAGCGATGTCGTTGGTGAAGATGCGGTGGGGATCGATTTGGTCCTGTGCCTCGCGGATGGCGAGGATGTTGATCCCCTCCGTCAGTATCGCGACGGACTTGACATCTTCATCGGTATCGCCGTCTTTGTGCGTGTGTTCTTTGTCGACGGTGCAGGCTTTGATGCCGGGCACGGCGTGGATCACTGTATCGTGGCAGCATTGCTCGACGAGATTGAGCATGAGGAGCTTCGCCGTCGAGGCAGCGTATTCCAGGGAGAATTGAGCGTAAGCTCCGTTCTTGGCGAATTTGAACGACGAAACGTCCGAATTGCCTTTCATGGCCATGACACGTGATTCTAATTCCCGGGCTTTCTCGGTAATGCCGCGACGCTTGGAGGTGGAGATGCCGGTGGTCGAGCCTTCCTCGTCGGAATTGTTGTCGTCCTCTGATGAAGAGGAAGGAGACGTTTCCGCCGTCTTGTCTTTGTCACTGGCCGATTTCGACGTCTCTCCCTCGTCCTCTGATTCTCCATCTGGAGTCGTCTCACGCAGACCTTGGTTGATGATCGCCTGCTCCTCCTCATCCGGTGCAGCATATGACACGTCCTGCGTACGGTTGGCCTTGGATTTGGCACCACTGGCATCAGCTTCTGCGTCGTCATCGGAATCGTCATCACCTCCCTCAGCATCAGCTTCGGGTCGAGGTCGCTGCTGTTCACTCCTTCCGGCTGATTTGCCGACTTCAGGAAGAGCGTCCGATTTCTTGAGAGTTTTGCCATCACCCTTCTTTTTGAGATCCTTACGAATGATTCCTTGGAGCCTCGGCAAGAGTTTGGCGGACACAGCGGTGAGCACATCTTCCTCGGTGATGGCGTACTCCTCGCAGTACTTATCGGCAGGGAAGAACTCAAGCTTGATGTTGTACGTCTTTGCTTGACCGTAGGCCACACCACGACCTAAGGTTTCACTGATTTCAATCTTATCGACTACTTCAGCAAGTGAGAGGCGACTGATGCTTTTGGCAAATGTTTCCGAGTCTTCCAGTGTCATATCGCTAATTGGATAGAGCGTCATTCGCGGTGTCGCGATTTTGGCGCTGGCAGTCATGACAATTTCACGCAGACGTGGAATACCCAGTGTGACGTTTTTCGACGAGTGGCCAGCCAAATGGAAGGTGTTGAGAGTCATCTGTGTCGAGGGTTCTCCGATAGACTGTCCGGCGACGACGCCGACCGCTTCTCCAGGCTCGACCAGTGATTTGAGATACTTCATCTGGAGGAGGATGTCAAAATTTCGCTTCTTGACAGTATCATTATCGCCATTCTTGGTGATAGTCTGATCACCCTTCTTGTCTGAGTTCTCTTCGCAGTACTATAACATTTATTAGTCCTTTCTCAAGAGATGTGTGATGAGACTGACCTTGACGAAAGCGCCGTGGAATTTCTCCGACGTCGATCCAGCGAATCTGCTTGGTGCGTACACTGAGGTGACAGGATCAGTACCTCCCAAATTTCTCGTCTTCTTGTACTTCTTAAAGGTTTTATTTTGGAGCTTCGCCGCTTGCTCGCTGTAAAGATGCTCATATTGTCCTCGTATGTCCAAAGATTCGAACATGGTCATGAAGTTCTGTGATAGGAACTTGAAGTTCGTCAAGTACTGTTGTTTGGTGACATCGAGTCCGTCTTCGCCATATAAAAATTGAATCATGCTCCCATCCGAATCACGGACCGAGGTGTCATATTCCACCTTCAAGCCCTCCATACCCTTGATAAGACATCGCTGGAGATAACCTGATCGAGAGGTCTTGACGGCTGTGTCAATCAGACCTTCTCGCCCAGACATCATATGGAAGAAATACTCCTGTGGTTTGAGACCTGTCAGGAAACGACCTTTGATGTAACCGCCAGCTCCGACGCTTGAGTCGAATGGTCGGAATGAGGGGAGCGACTTTCCACTGATCATGATCGGTACTCTCCGCCCTTCCAAAACCTGCTGTCCGAGATTGCAAGAGATTTGATTGGCGTTGACACCTGATCCCTTCGCTCCAGAACCTGTCATGGCCTGCATCTGATTCTTGGGGAACGGCTTGACCAGAGTATTTGGAAGGCATCGCTTGGTGATATCGGAAGACAGTGTGGCGCCTCTAGACTTCATGACTTCGTCCAACATGGCTTGCTTGGAATCATCTCGAAGAACTCGTTCCAGTCTCGACTTGAGTTCATGATCGTCTGCAGCAGGCTTTCGTTCCTTCAACGTCACGTACTCGGAAGCGACTTCGAGCCCAATCGTATCGGCACTCTTGAGCATTTCAGCCCGAGCGTCGTCCCCCTCTTGGGTGAGAATCAAGTCTTCCACGCCACAAGAGAAAGCTCGCATGTGCAGGAGTTTGGTGAGCAATCGTCCAAGAATACTGAGGAACTTTCCAGCGGCAACAGGTCCATGCGCTTCATAGATGCCGTTGACGACACCATTTTGCGAGGGACCGATCTGTGCTTTATCCAAGATCCCGGTTGCAAAGTAACCCTTTTTGATATTAACATCCACTTCTTCCGTCTCCTTGCCGTCACTGTACTTTCCCCACAGATTTGCGTTTGTGGTTGATTTCCCAGACAGGTTAAGACCTTCGCTGCTAGCTGGTGCGATGTTCTTCAGGATTGTTGTGATGATCTGTTTGCCGGTCCACAATGGATTCGGCTTTATAATAGCAGGAGGTATCGTCTCGATTGATCCAGAGGTAGTATGGTTGCTTTCAGGTCTGATGGCGGAGTAGAGCAGTTGCTGGTACTCCTCTCTGTTGAAAAACATGTCTCGATTCGTGAGTTGAACTCCCATGGAGATGTGATCTTGAATCAGACCTCTTAGCGGTTTCCCAGCGGTCGCAGAGAGATACTGGTTGTCTGTATTGGCGATCAACATGGCTTCCGCGCGTGCGATTTCGTTCTGGGGGAAATGCATGTTCATTTCGTCACCATCGAAATCGGCGTTGTATGTATTACAGTTGGCGTAGTGCATGCGAATCGTCCTCTCCCCAGGAAGAACTCGAGCTCTATGGCACATCATGGACGGTTTGTGAAGTGTTGGCTGTCGGTTCATGATGACAATGTCTCCGTTGTTCAAGTGGCGGTGGACCTTCTTGTTGCGAGATCCATTGACAGATGTACTAGACGGTGCGAGAAGCTGGTTTGCAATGGCCATGCGCTCTTCCATGTTTTTCCGGCCCAAGTTGATGACCTGTCCATTCTCGTTCTCAATTGCAACCGCACCAGGCCACTTTTCTGGACCGTTCAAGACGGCTTCCTTGAGTTCGTAGAAGTTGTGCGTTGTGACCGGCTCTGGATATGTGAGCTTCATGGCGAAAACAGGTGGCACTCCAATCTCGTTGGTCTCGATATTTGGATCTGGGGAGATGACACTGCGGGCAGCGAAGTTGACTCGTTTTCCCATCATGTTCTTCCTGAAAAGACCTTCCTTTTTTTCGAGCAACTGTTTGACACCCTCTTCGTTTCTCTTCCCAGCATTTCCTTGGATAGGATTCCTGTCTCGGTCAAGGAAGGAATTGACGGCGTCTTGGAGCTGTACGAATGCCACTTGCAAGTCGTCAATATTTCGAACGCGCCGGCTGCCTTCCGAATCACCGCCTCGAAGTTCTCGATTTATTTGGGCGATATTTTCGCAGACGCTGATGATATTTCTGTAGAGGTTGTTTTGCGATGCTTCAGCAATTGCACCATCACCCGTCCGTGCTTCTGGGCGATATCTCGTCGGTGGAACAAGCAGAGTGTCAATGAAGAACATATCGGCAATTTCAGAGACGAGTTTGGTGGCAGATGCCCGTGGAGTGTATACGTGATGCATCAGATCTCGCTCATTCTCAAATAGAAGTGCCAAAGTGGCATGTACTTCATTCGCGCTTATGTATTCTTGCTTGAGTTCAGACTCTTTCTTCGATGTGGATGTCCGCGAACTTATGGTTTCATCCATTACGATTTGGCCACCCGTGAGGTCGTCGCCCTCACCTTCTGAGGAAATTTCATCCATGGAGAGATCCGAGTCCAGGTCGGCCACTGCCTCGTCTACCTGGTGCCCGTTGGGTTTGTTCTTCTGCCTCATTCGAAGAGCGCGCTCCTCTGCTCGTTTCCGTTTAGCCATAATAACGAGAGGATTTCTGGCTCTTAGTCCCATTTGCAGATTCGACGCCTTTTGCTTTTCGGTGGGAGGTTTCCTGAATATCTTCACGAATTTGTCCTTTCGATATGATGGGTTATGTCCTCCACAATTCGAGCATTTCGGTTTCTTCGTTATGTCGCCCAGGAAAGACCGAATGATATTCTTCCGCTCTTCACCAACAGCTTCATTGTTCTCTATAACTTGAGTCTTCCTCGCTCGCCTGATAGCCTTGTCTGTGAACTCGTTGCGCTCCTTGATTAAGCCTCCAGCATCTTCGTCGTTGTCTGATTCAGTCTCCGAAGATGACGCAGCATCCGCCCCTCTCTTCCTTTTTCCGGTGAAACTCGGCATCATCTCGTCTAGCCTGTGAGCATCTGCCAGCAGTCCAAAGCGAATCAGTCGAAGTTTGCAGGAGTATCGATTCGCCTCTTGCCGAGACATTCTCAGCTTGTTGCAGTAGACACAGGTTCCTCGTAGTAGTCGCAGACATTGGTCCATGTATGTAGGATGGTATACGCGGGTGGGCAATTCGATATGTCCAGAATGGCCGGGGCATCCTCCTCGATCGCTGAGTTGACATGTCGAACATCTTGAATGGTTAGCCTTGGTGTTTCTTGATTTGCTGGACCATTTCCTGGCATGAGGATTCACCTGTTATCCATGAAACCCCCCAAAGCTGCATCGTAGAGACCTCCCGGCGTGGGATGTAATAGAGTATCGAAAGTGGTAGGATTGTCGATTCTCTTCACAGAAAGCGCTTTGATCTCTTTCGAAGATAAAGCACTGAATTGCACGCCAGCGATTGCGTCGGATACGGGGGCGGAGATATTCATGGTGGGCTAATCGCCTACAGCAGGCCCTTTCCAGCAGTCTCGGACGTTCAAAGTGTCTTTGATTCCTTGTTGTCGAGGGCGCGAAAGGCTAGTCGAGCCTTGAATTTTTATTATAGGCCCCACTTTTCTAAACTCGGGCAGTTTTGGCCGCAGACACAGGTCTTCCGCTTCCACCACCACCACCACCACCACCACCACCACCGCCCACTTCCTTCCCTCCGCCTGACCAACTGCAACACCATTAATCGTGATATCCACCAAGATATCAACTTTGGGAAGAAGGATACCCAGGTAAGAAGTCCCATCCATTCAGGATCAGGACCAGGACCGGGACCGGGATCGGGACCACAGGCAGCCGTCGATCGAGAGGGAGAGAGAGAGAAAGAGAGAGAGAGAGAGAGAGTCAAAAGAGCATACGAGCACAAGCGCGTTACCATGGCCGACTCGACGAAAAAGCGCTCTGCGCCCGTGGACATCAAACAGCTGGCCGCCGAGGCTAAGAAGAGGGCAGACGCCATCAACGAGGCTCGCAGACGCGCTTTGGAAATAGGTGCTAGGGCCAGTGCTACTCCTACACCTCCTCCACCAACCCCAGTGGCCAACGGTTCGAATGGCTCACGCGCTCCGCCCACTCCTGCAAAGCCGATGTCGAGGTTAGAAGAGATCAAGGCCAGAGTCGCTGCAGCCCAGGCAAAAACTGTTACTCCAGTAGCGAGTGCAACTCCCCCACAACGCGCGCCCCCATCGCGGCCACCTCCACCTCCCAGTGCTCCACCAGTGGTCGAAGAGCGAACTCGCACAGAATTGGGTAGCAGTTCTCGAGGTGGTCTCACCGTGGGAATTCATCCTTCGCTTTTGGGAGATACGCGTTTGGGAGATAGCAAGAGGGATGGAAAGAGCAAGGACAAGAAGGAGAACAAGGTGGAGAGTGAGAATCCGTATTTTGCGGAAGAGAAGTGGTCTGGACGGCGGAGTCGGGCTCTTAATTTCACACATAATATGAAGGACCGCCCAGCAATGGTTGAAGCAAATAATGTATGTTATCCGCGTACATATGATCAATACCTGCTAATTATGTCCTAGTTGCGACGAAAGGCACACATGGAAGAAATCAAAAAGCGCATTGAGCAAACGTCCATTAAAGCGGATCTCGGAGACGGATCGGAGTCTCAGGCCTTCGTCGTGCCTATGCCACCAGACGTAGAATTCTGGGACGAGGGTTTCCAGGCAGGTATCGACGACAATGAGATCATCACACGCCTCGTAGTTCACCCAATCTTCATCGAACCACCGCAGGAGAAGTTCACAAGCGCAAAGCCGATGACCATGCATCTGACCACAAAAGAGCAGAAGAAGATGCGCCGAATTCGACGAGCCGAAGAGCACAAGGAGGAGCAGGCAAAGATTAGACTAGGACTTGTCCCTACACCAGCACCCAAGATCAAGCACACCAACGTTATGAGAGTGTATGGTGAAATGGCAGTCCAGGATCCAACAGCAGTCGAGGCCATGGTCAACAAACAAATCCAAGATCGCAAGACTACTCATGAAGAAGCCAATGCTGCTCGCCAACTCAGCAAAGAGGAAAAGGCCGAGAAAATCAAGAAAAAGTCGGAAGAGAACGCTGCCCTGGGTCTATTCCTCTCAGTTTACAAGATCGATTTGGCCAAGGAACAACTACTGGGAAAGCACCGCTTCAAGATTGACAAGAACGCCAAAGACTGGCACGACATTACCGGGGTCGTTATCGTGGCGCCAAAGTTCAGCATTGTGATTGTGGAAGCAGGAGTCAAAGCTACCAAAGAATACGAAAAATTGCTCACTAAGCGAATGAAGTGGCAGCTGATTCTTCAAGGAAATGGCGAAATTTTACAAAGCGCAGCAGAAAGCACAGAGGAAGATCATACCTGCAAATTGCTGCACAAAGGTCAAATCAAAGGCAGAAAGTTCAAGAAGTGGGGCAGCTTCCGCGAGGTTGAGACCGAAACCCAAGGAAGAGATGTTTTATCACGAGCCAAGCTGGAGACGTTCTGGACCCAGGCCAAGGCAATGTCTGCCGAATCATCCTGAATCCTCTGCGATGCGATCCGGTGGGTAACCCACATGAGGTTAGAGGTCTTCTTGAGAAGAAAAGGCATAGTATGAAACGTTTTGCCATGTGTTTGTATTAAAGATGTATGGAATAGAGGTTTCGAGGCGGCATGAGTGGCACGATAGCATTTCACGGAATGGCCGCGGCATGGACTGAGTGAATGGAATGCAAAGGGGCCAGATAAGCTGGGTGAGTAATCAGCACTGCATAGAGAACTTGATAAGCAACACACTCCACGCAGCAGGACCGAGACGCAGATATGCGGTAATACTATGACAAAAGCATTTGAGGCGGGGTCCATGAACCAAAAGTAAGCTTCCTCTATCTCTGTGACTAAGCTCACTAATCTCAACACCTCTGTCGTTCTCCATCAGAATGTCCGCCATCCACCCGACAAAGTACCCACCGTCCGCACTGCATCGTATTCACGATGACCAATGAGTGAGGCAGTCATGTATGTATCTTTCTCCCCAACAAGCCCACTTTACCCGCCTATGTCCCGTGTAGGCCTTCTCAGAGATGCTCTGTACATGTCATCACCGCAGTAGGTGACCCGGGACTCAAAGCTACACCTACCTTGAATTTATACCCAGACAACTCCGCGAAGCCACAGCCCAATGCCTGGGGAAGCAAAGAGTCGAAAGTGTTGCTGTCGATGTAGGAAACCCTAGCCACACATCTACCCACGGCCGTGTCGACACTCATCCGACTATCTACCTGATGGCGTATCCCTACGCTCCAGACTCACTCTTTTAACAGACAATACGATTAAGCTAGGCATACTTTTTTCACGTAACACGTAATTTGTAAGACACTGCCGGCGTGTCGCGCTGGGTTTGCATGCGTGATGATAGCATCGATTACCAGAGGCTGCCTTCGCTGCCCGATGGTAATAAAAATAACCTGATTGCTCGTAGCCCAGTGACGCGCCGACAGATGTATACCTCAGCTTGGCCAACGCAGCATTGCTCCCAGAATCCGTCGTGCTCTTCATCTCCCGAGAGCTCATTTACATATCGTCAGTGATCTGCGACACTTCAGCAATATAAGGAATCCGTCCGCGCCAATCGTCAAGCTTTGTCGTAGGAACTGAACAGGAAATTCGTCTTCTCTCGTTTCGTCTCAGACAGCCTCATCCTCTTCCTTCCGGCCATTCGGGTTGATCCTTCAGGCAAGGCTCGAGCTAGCTTGGTCGGCACCTTCATCGTAATCCTCATGCTTACGAGTGAATCTTTCCTCCTCTCCACAAATAACACTCTGGCATCGAGTGCAAAGTGGATTTTCGGACTGCTTTTGACTGTAGTGCCAGAGTTGAGACACGAACATGACGAGGAGGTAAAGATGAATGACACTAGCAGGTGAGATTGTGTCAGCGGTTCACGACTTCCGTGAGCTTCGTCTGTTTGCAAGCTCGCCTTTGCAGATTGTGTAGGGCCACTTACGCATTCACAAGCATCACCATCGTTGCCCAAGCCGCCAGCATTGGCTGCATATTCCTACACTTTGCAAAACTATAAGAGTGTTGCACACCGTTGTACGTGCTACTCCTGTACGAGTAACGACATTTGACCCCATTGTCGAGTAAAATCGAGAATGCGACCGTTACGACCAGGCCTCCGAAACAACCGAAATCGAGGAGTGCGAGGATGATGCTTGCCCATGTGAGATTGTTGTTCCGATGCTCTTCTTGTCTTGCGGGAAGTAGGATCTGATACCCTGCATTTTGCTTGTGAGAGGGCAATCGGGAGATGCGGTAGAGGGCGGTGAGAGCGCCGATGCCTAGGGGGATGAGGCCGAGGGCTGGAGCGACTTCTTTGGTTACGATGCCATGGGGCAGGCAGAAGGCTATGCCGAAGAAAAAGCAGGCCATTGTGGTGTAATGGACTTTTTTGGGTGTGGCGTGCAACTCGTTCATATTAAATTTCGAGAGCAGTGACATTGTGGAGGGTTGAGATGAGATTTGGAGAACGGTGGGGATTCTTCAAGACCAGTGATGAGCTTGGATGATGTGTGGAATTGACACTCTAGTTGGTAGAAATATGACAAGCTGAAAAAGATGTAGGTGTAGAGAGTGAGGGGATTGGACTGAGATATATAATCTTCCTCAAAACATGTTTCGTTGTTCGGGAGACACTGCCGAGCAACCTATAATAATGTACGGATGTAACTGCTGATGTCAAGGCTGACACGGCTTGCTGTGCTGACAGAATATCAAACTGCCGAGTGATGGATACGAGCAAGATGGACGTGACTGGGTCTCATTCGAGCTTAGTGTGAGGCTCAGACCGGTGCGCTATTTAAGCCTGCTTTCTCGTGGAGCCGGTTTGTGGGGCAGTCGAACAGGAGAATGTTGGAGCCTGGAGGAAGGCATTTGGACGTGAGAAGATATCTGACGGTTTGATGATTCCTGTAAAGTCGAAGTTGGGATAATTGGCGGTGACACCGACGCGCCTCTCATAATCGGGATGGATTCTTGTTCTTCGATTTACGCCCACAGAGATCCAGGCTGCTAGCACGATATTGTGGCTACACGAGACGATACTGACAATTAAGATGATCGGGAGGAATGAGGTGATGAAGGCGAGAAGATATGGAAGAGATGAATTGACCCTCATGATGAGCTAAGGAAGTGAGCCCTGTTGAGAAGGAAAGATCATAATTGATGTAGATCTAGTGTCAAAGACGATGCAAGATGCCACTGGACTTTGCTCGGTGGAGGTGAAGTCATGATGGAGGATGGCAGGGACGCTTGTTGTTGTTGAGACGGACGAGGTTGTTCATATGTGGTCACCAAAGTAAGGTTGGCTGACTTACTATGCAAAGAAGCTGAGATCTAAACATACACGGAGCAGGTCCAAATGCAAGAAACCCAAGGCAATTCAAGTGCGAGAAGAGTTGGCAGCGTGGGAGGGACGGAAGGCAATGCGAGGTCATGTGGGGAAGAACTGAACAAGCTTATCGAAAGCATGTTTCTGTCCGGCGATCCGAACAGTATATGGCCGCAGAAGAACCACGGGAGCTGAAACTTTGTCACCTCGACAATCTTCGGCTCCAAAATGGGTTCTAGAAGTGCACGGCATCACAAGGGTAATCTCTCGCGCAACTTTGGTGGGCTTGAATATTCTTGTGGAGCACAATAGTGTCTGTGATGGAGACATTTGGTGTTGAGTATTTTTCCTCAACTATATAGCAGCACATCCACGTGTCCGCAGCATCCTCAACCTGATAGGGAGCTAACCATCGACATCCTTTCCTCACTGAGGAAGTGGCCCATCTGCGCAGGTAAACCCAAGATTGGGATTGGTCGTCTTGGCTACGTTCGCACATACAGCCGAAGTTGCACCATCGGCATCTGTCTTCAGCTTGAAGTCTTTGACCACGAAGTTGGAGCAAGACTTTTCGCTTGCACACTGCAATATGATTGCTTCATTGTGTTTCAAAGCCGGAAGATCTTGCTCATACCAGCAGGGCTTAGAGATACAGCTACCGTCGCCTGGGTTCTTGGAGTTGATGGTACCAGTGAAGTCGGACCAGGTAAAATCTAAACGTAATTAGTGTTTGTGAGCGTGTACGGGAACTTGATTGCTTACCTTGCATCTCCACTGCCTGGCTACTTTTAGAACTGCTTTTCTTGCTGGCAGATTGATCTTGATATGTTTGCGTGACGAAGGCTGGAAATGTCACGTTCGTCATCTTAATATTGGTCCATGTGACATTCTTGACCAGGCCTTTCCCGCCTTCCCAAGACTTCAATCGTGCCCCGTAGAGGCCGCCTTGCATGGTGATATTTTGGAATAGAACATTGCTTATGTTCTCAAATTTCGAAGGATTCTTCCCGAGAGAACCGATGCTCATTCCATGTGTCTCGTACCCAATCACCGAATCCCGAAAGACAAAATCGTGAGTTTTGTCGTGTACAGTGATGGCATCATCTCCATTCTTAATTTCTATTACCAGATCAGCAGGTTGACTTCCAGCGGAAGCGAGGAACAGGCGTACCGCTATCAACGACGCTGATTCTGTTTCCATTGATTGAGAATCCGTCTGTGTTGAAAGGAAATTTGGAAGAAGTTGACACTGCATCGATGATTGCATTGCTAACGGTAATATCATCACCATTTAGACTCACACACCAGCCGTGTGGTTTTCTCGATTTGAAGTACTGGAGTGTTCCCTTTTTAACCGCAAACGAGAGTAGCTTGGGCCGGTTTGAAAGTCCACCTTTACCTGCAGGGTTCGCATCATACCATGGCTGGCCATATGAATTGATCCAACCATAATCGGGATTACTGCTTCCAATCCAGTCGACGTTCGATCCAGCCAACTTCAGCCAGTACAACTTTCCACCGCCAGCAGACACAATTTTCTGAACAGTCGGGATGTCCTTCGGTAAATGCAGGTTACCGCCCATCCGTATTTCAACGTTTGAGAGGGACGGAAAAGCAAGCGGGGTGAAAATGTTGTAGTCGGCCCCTTCCTTGAATACGATGACAGCATTGGATGTACAGTCTTTAAAAGCTGTGAGAATGGCTGGAGAGCTGTCCTCTGTACCCTTTGAAGGCTCGATGTTGCATGTCTTGGAGCGGGCAGTCTGGGCGAAGGTCTGTGAAAAGAGCAGGCAGACCAGAGTGAGTATTTGCATTGTGTGCAGTGGTGTTGAAGGATCGAATGTGGATAATATCAGATTGACGTGGTGGAACGATGTTTTACTAGGCTGTTTATCCTGTCGACATGCTCGTCGCGGTGCGCAATGGGTGTCTGAATGATTTTGCTCAAGGCTCAAGATGACTTTTCGAAGTAGGTATAAGTAGAAGGGGGAGTGATGAAGTCCTTCCAGCCTTGAGTGTTGGCGATGACGAATCAAGAATTGGCAGACAAGGAACTATCAGCGGAGATCAGTCCTCACATCCCAGATGTACTACTGTGGTAGGCCACGAAACTGCAAAAGAAAAATGCACCATGTACCGAGTATGATCTGGCTATCCATTGGTCCATGAAAATAGTTTATCCGCCTCCTCGGCCCGGAGTGAGCGGCGCAAGGTATATTAATTAATTGCGGAAAAACTCCTCGCTGCATCATGGACCAGCAAGCGTCGCAAGAGGGAAAGCGTTTGCCAATCTGGGCGAGAGCGAGGCCGCTGACAAGCGTTCTCCTTGTCTGGCCTCTCCGTCTCTGCTGTGGGACGTCTTCAAATGATTAGGAGCAGATTTCGGTTGCACGGATGCTGAGAAGTGGGTCGGCAAGCATCGAAGGTCATGATGAGGTCGAAATGCCTCTTACTTTGAAAAGTTCCTACACACCAGACTCTACCTGGTTCTGAACATCTCACCTTTGTATGGTCCATAGTTTTGAACTCGATCTGAAGTCGGAGAGGTGGTGTGCAGATTTTTGTTTCGAAAGCATAAAATTCATCAGAAATGTGGCCGCAGCTGAGAGGAACTTTCGATACAGTGCTTCCTGGCCTTCAGGGGTCTCGGAAGTGACCTGCTACAACCCTGCTGGTTCAGATGGATATTGAAAGGTGTTCGTTCCCTTGGCTTCGGAAAACAGTTTGGTCGACTGTCGTGGACCTCCATCTTTAGTTGTAGGTGGTCGATACGATGCACCCCGAGGGATTGGATGCACCCCGAGGAGGATTGGATGCACCTCGAGGAGGATTGGATGCACCCCGAGGAGGATTAGATGCACCCCGAGGATTGAGCGGATAATGGCACTGTTGTGGGTATCTAGAGCTTGGATGGAGAGGAACATCAGTGTTATGTGACAAGGCAATGAACTCAGACGATTCGGAATCTTGACAGTCCGCTGTTGCGGTTGGCAGGACACACTGTGGTATGAAATGATGGGTATGGCATGGTGGTGTTGCTGGAGTGCGAGGCGTCGCCAAGACAGCGTATAGTCGATTTGCGCGTTGCCTCGTCGATGCACGTGATCGGATTGACGAGGGTGGAGATGGCAGGAAACGTGGGTACGATGGAGAGTGTCATTCGCTTGAACCGGGCTGCGCTTGGCGGGAACCCATCTGCAAGCCCCCCGAGGTTCGTGGCTGGCCCACTGGACTTTAGTGGGGAGAATTCAGAGCTTTGCTTGCTCGCTCCGAAGTAGTTCGTGAGGCTTCCTCGTCCCTCATACTCCTGGCAGCACCCAACTAGGCCGACGACATCCCGACCGGAGTCAACATCGTCCACATACAATCTCGCCTCCAATTGAGCTGCCTTGTATAAGAGCCGGCCATTGACTAATCATGAGGTAAGCCAATCGTCCGCATCCTGATCCTGACATGTCGCATTAAGCTGCTGCAGCTCTTGACAGGGCCCCTCTTTATTGACATGCAATTGCAGATTCGGTCACCAGCTCAAAACTTCTCTCATCCAGAACTGGTACTACCACTATATCGACTACGACGGTCTCAAGGATGCTCTGGACACTGAGTACGAGTCGGAACCCACTCGAGACGACCCAAAGCCCAAGCGGAGGCCGTGGAACGAAGAGGATGAACAAAGGTTTGTCAAGCAATTGGAGGCCGAACTGGACAAGGTCTTCACTTTCCAAAAGGTCAAGAGCCAGGAGATCGTGAAGAGAATCCGGGCGAGCGAGCAGGAAGTAAACAATGTCGTTTCTCAGGCAGATCAACAAGCTCCCAACGAGCCCCACGGCGGCCAGGCTGATGTATCCTTGGAAGAGGATTTCATGCTGCTGGAAGAGGATTTGAGCGACGTCATTGCAGATGTACACGATCTTGCCCGCTTCACTCAACTGAACTATACTGGCTTCCAGAAGATTATCAAGAAGCATGATGTATGGACCACTGAAGAACTGTACGAGATGGCGCTAACAAAGCACAGAAACAAACGACATGGCATTTGAAACCAGTCTTTGCTGCCCGCCTACGAGCCAAGCCCTTTTTCAAAGACAACTACGACGCTTTCATTGTCAAGCTCTCCAGATTGTATGATCTCGTCCGAACTCGTGGTAATCCCATTGTTGGGGATTCTGCCGCTGGTGGAGGACAGCAGAATTTCGTGCGGCAGACAACAAAATACTGGGTGCATCCGGACAACATTACTGAGCTCAAGCTCATCATCCTCAAGGTACGGACAATTGAGACTTCGAAATTTCTTGGCTCACTCTGTGCAGCATCTTCCTGTCCTTGTGTTCAACGCGAGCAAAGAATTCGATCTTTCCGACTCCGCCATTTCATCTATTTACTACGATAATACAGACACGTGGGAGCTTTACGAAGGCAGATTGAAAAAGACGGAAGGAGCAGAGGCCATCCGACTTAGATGGTATGGCGGCATGGACACGGACACCATCTTTTTGGAACGAAAGACGCACAGAGAAGATTGGACCGGCGAAAAATCTGTCAAAGCTCGATTCACCGTCAAGGAGAAGCACGTCAACGCCTTCCTCGAGGGAAAATATACAGTCGAGCAAGCTTTTGAGAAGATGAGGCGCGAGGGCAAGAAGAGCGAGAAAGAGATCGCCGAGGCAGAGCAGTTAGCGAGAGAGCTTCAGTACCGGGTCATCACAAGGAAGCTTGTGCCAGTCACCCGCTCATTCTACCATCGAACAGCCTTTCAGCTTCCCGGCGACGCTCGAGTGCGTATTTCTCTCGACACAGAATTGACCATGGTCAGAGAAGACAATCTTGATGGACGCCAACGTGCTGGGAAGAACTGGAGACGAATGGACATTGGTATTGATTATCCGTTCTCTCAGTTGCCACCGGAGGACGTTGAGCGATTCCCATATGCGGTTCTTGAAGTCAAACTCCAGACCCAAGCTGGCCAGACACCACCTGAGTGGATCAGGGAATTGACATCATCGCATCTTGTCGAAGCTGTACCCAAGTTCAGTAAATTCATCCACGGCACAGCGAAGTTAAACCCGGACAGGATCCACTTGCTCCCATTCTGGGCGCCACAGATGGACGTCGACATTCGCAAGCCAGTAACGCATCGATTTGGTATTGAGCGACCGGGTACAAGCAAAGACATCAGTACAACCGATCTTGAAGACGAGGAGGAGAGTGACGATGATGACGCAATGCTGAGGGCACCGTTTGATGGCGCAAATGGGAGTGATGAGAATGTCAACATTCGCCGTCTTCGGGAGGCTAGGGACGCGTTAGAGGCACATGAACAACAGCAACAGCGTGATCTCCTCGAAGAATCCGCGCGCCAGAATGGCGCCGCACCCGGTAACAGTCTCGACATCGAAGAGCGCATCGCAGCCCAACCCTTGCCAAACGCGGACGACGATTATCCACTCTACGATTCGGATTCTGAAGACGAAGATTTCGAAGAAGCTCGCCGTGTTGGCGGATGGACTTATTACCGTGTTTGGGCGAAGAAGCATGCCCAGGAAGCTGGCTCCGCGTTATGGAAAGGCTTGATGGTTATTGTTCCACGCCCGCGAGCAACGTACATGCCACCACCTCTCCAAGGTGGCGTGGGCCCACCAAAGGGTGTCGGGGAGATTCGAAGATTCTACGCACCAAAGGGAAAGCGTATCCACGTCCCTGTCCGCATCGAACCGAAGGTATCGCTCGCGACCGAGCGTACATTTCTTTCTTGGATGGAGTTCAGCATTACCATTGGTGCCATCGCAGCTACTTTGCTCAATTTCGGCGATAAAATATCTGTTTACTCTGCTATTGCTTTCACGGTGGTTGCCACTGGGGCTATCCTTTACTCTTTGGTATTATATCTCTGGCGTGTGCAGAAGACGAGGCAGCGGAGAGCGGTGGTTTACCATGACAAGTGGGGACCGTCCTTCTTGTGTACTGCGCTTCTAGCCGCTGTACTGGTCAATGTCGGACTTAGGTTCGGTGGTGGAGGACAGGGTGTTGGTTTGAAGAGTGTACAATGACGGCATTAACGATTGGATGGTCTGGTATGGCATGAGAAGAAATGAGCCGACAAAGCCAAGTGGTCAGACTGTAATATACGCATGCTCCAGGTTGCTGTGGCTTGTTTGGTGTGGGTGTTGGAAAAGGCAGAATGATCGCATTAATGGATCGAACGCGTTGTGGATGTGTACATTACTTGAAGCTGTCGCGAGTATAAATGTAGCGAAAGAAAACCATGGTTGCATTACTATCGCATTGAAGCCACATCTGATCTGTCCGTGGTGTGAGATCTAATCTTATACCCAAGTCGTTCGCCCAATTTGACTTGAGCGGCTCAACAGGGCAGCATTTAGGCGTGAACAATCAAAGTTGTGGTTCTTGACTCATAGCGACGCTTTCATGTTGCTAAGGTACCTATTCGAATTTCGCTATTGGCTAAAAATTTCTCTTCTCTTGCGCCATCCCACACGCAATCATCTTTAGAATACATGAGTGGAATTTCTACTTTCCCTGTTTTCGTCTTTCCACAACACCGGAGACACAATCCACATCTTCTGTCTCATCGTACATCTCTACTTTGCCGCTCTTGCAGCCTTGTCACTGGCCGTCTCCGTCACATTCAAACCCAAGCCCGTTGAGTCGAGGTAGACCTTGTTTGAAGACCTCTCCAAGATTTGAGCAATGGTCTTTGCATTCTCGAACTCCCTCAGGTTGACGTAACTCCTGCTCTTCTTGATGGCTTCACCAACCAGCTCTGCTGAACGTGCCTCACCCTGTGCGCGCACAATCGTTGCTTGCTTCTCTTGACGGGCCTTGTCCACAACAAAGGCAGCACGCTGGGCGTCCTGTTGAGCGACCTGTTTAGCCTCAACTGCGGCTGTGAATTCCGGGGAGAAGGCGAGGTGGGTGAGCGATACATCGTCTAAGAGGATGTTGAATCTTGCGGCTCTTCGGGTGAGCTGATCGCGGATTAATCTTGAGACATTCTCACGCTGTGTGATCAATTGCGAGGCGTTGAACTGTGCAACGACGGATTTGAGGACTTCGTTTACGATGGAGGGGAGGACGCGCTCATCGTAGTCTGTGCCTAACGTGCGGTATATTTGTGGTAGAGCGTTGACTTGTGGACGTGAGAGGACACGGCAGGTTATGTTGACCATCTGAAGATCTTTGGTTCCGGTGAGGGAGGCGATGTTTCGTGGTCTTGCGCGGACATCGTAGGTGATTGGGGTTTCGAACCAGGGGACGCGGAAATGGGTTCCTGGTTGCGTGGTTAGTACGAATGAAATGTGATCCAAGACCATGGATAGGAGAAAAGGTTTAGATGTACCTTCAGCGTAGATGTCTGGCTTGACCCCTCCTACTCTTGTGTATTTAATAGCTCTGTGACCACCGTCAACTATTCGCCTCGTCAGTACAACGTCCCGCCAATCATCACAACATCAAAGCATACCGTTGAACAAGGAGTTGTTCAACACCACAGCTCCACCACCCAAAAGCAACAGACCGACCAGTCCTCCTATGGCACCTTGGGGCCCTCCTCCGGATCCGCCGCCGAACTTTGCTCCTTGTGCCTGAGCGCGCGCCAGCTGCCTCTGGAGATCTTGGAAGTTTTTGGGGAATCCACCAGACATGACGGCGATTGTCAATGGGTTGTTGGTGGGGATGGCAGTGGTTCTGGAGGGAGTTCTGATGGTGATGTAGTACGTCGTAGTACTTCGAGAGGTGGTCATGGAAAATCGAACGACCCTGGACCTTGAAGCAAAGCTCGCCAAGATACTGGGGAGGCCGAGTTAGGCAATGCATCTTTATGTTCTGGGTTTGTAATTTATCCCCCTCCTTCACTCCTCCTCTATTCAATGTGAATAATGTCGTGGAATTCATCCTCGTTCTGATCGACCATGACACCCACCACTGAACTCCGGGTCGTCTAGACCGCACACATAGTGTCCGGCAGAGTAGTTTCAACTTGCTGACCCCGGCCTCGCCAACCAAGCTCGGACTGTTAATATAGGAACAGCTGTGGTGACAAAAGGGACACATGGCCGATTCGAAACCAGAGTCCCATATCTTGCCACTGGCTGGCCCAGTTGTGCGTCCTACCACCTTTCCAATCCCTCCCGATCTTTGTTCCATTGCTCGCGCTGAAGACGCGCTGGGCGCCTACATCCATTCCTTCAACAAGGCCAAGTCTACATAACCGGACAGCCTTGCGACATTTGGTGCGGTCTCCTCTGTCGACAAGACAGTTCGAAGACGTCTGTCTATCGCGTCAGCCAATACCTAAAATGCATCATCCTAGGGGAGTCCTGCATGCCCTCGCCGCAACACTCGCCTTCATCAACTCCGTGCGCGCCACTGCATGGGACTACGAGCCATTCTACAACGAAGCCGGCACAACGGATGCATTGTCATGGGGTGTTCACGGTAAGGTCTGGTCGAAAGACCATCGCCATATTCAAGGCTGGACTTTACATGGGGAGGGTGGCCACCACCCAGAACTCCATTCCGATCGCATTATCCTCACACCACCTTATCCTGGAAGCCAAAGAGGTGGAGTATGGTCCGAACAGGTCGAACAGGACGACGAATGGGAAACCGAATTCAAGTTCCGAGCGAGCGGTCCAGAGAAGGGAAGTGGGTTATTCCAGATGTGGTATGCAGCCACGCCACTCGAGGACATTAAGCTGGCGAGCCTATATACTGTAGGCAAGTTCGATGGCTTGCTCTTGGCGATTGGAATGCATGGAGGCAAGGGAAGCGTGAGGGCTTTCTTGAACGACAAAAGTACCAGTTTCAAGGACCACCATCATGTGGACAGTCTGGCTTTTGCGAGTTGTGATTTGAACTACAGGAATACAGGACACTTCATCAAGGTCAAGGTCAGACAGACAGATTGGACTTTTGAAGTTGAGGTTGATGACAGGCATTGTTTCCAAACACACAAGGTATACCTTCCCCCCACAATCCCTAAAGAGCAGAACTCATAGCCATAGATCCACCTCCCCCATGGCTACCACTTCGGTCTCACAGCCGCCTCAGCAGAAACGCCTGATTCTTTCGAAGTGTCCTCCTTCATAACCCACAAGCTAGTCAACGGGCAAAGGGTGCCCCACGAAGGACACGATGAAAAGAACATGCACGGCGGCCACGATAAATGGGTCTCTGAAGTCCAAGAGCACCTTCACCACACCGGAGAACAGCAACACACGGATAGCTCCCATTATGACAGAAAGCCCAACTCCTACTCCGCCGACGACAGGGGCTGGTACTGGACCAACGAAAAAGAAGAAGTAAAAGACCAGGCCGCAGACCATTATATAAGCGAGGCCGATCGATTTGCGGATCTGCATGATCGATTGACTGTGGTGGCCCATCAATTGACAATACTTTTCAACGACTTGTCGACCTTCAAGAAGGAGACGGAGGATAGACATGAAGCGCTTTTACACTATCTGAAGCCTCTGTACGATTACGCAGAGTACTCGAAACACCAGGTGGAGATGTTAAAGGAGGATGTTCATGCCGTGAGGGGCGACATCGAGGATCATAGTCCTAAAGGACACCTTGAGGTCCTGAAATATCACGTGCAGGGTACTCACGATAGTTACGTGGACTTGGCCGAAGGTATGCACATCTCTCCTCTCCTCTCCTCATCTTGAATGCAATCCCGTACAATTAGACTGACCCATTGCTCTAGAATTGCACAGATCGCGCATGCGGTTCTTGATCTTCTTCATTTGCGCTTTCCAGGTCCTTTTGCTGGGTTCGTACATGATCTATCGAAGGAGAATGAACTCCCAGCCGAAGAAATATTTGTGAGGCATTTTGGTCAGGGATGGTGGTTGGAAAAAGGGACGGGTGTACATGTATTTGGCTAGAGGCGTAGACTCACATACTGGTTGCATATGTATTATATCAAGACGACTGAAGTTCTGAAGCTCCGACTAGAGACTCCTTTTGCTCATTGGAGAAAGGTCTACGAGACCACCTGCATGCGTTGACCATTCACTCTTGGTACTGGTAGCCAAGATCAACGTGAATGTTATTATAAATTTCTCGCTGGCTTGTTCGCTTGTATCAAGTGCAAGGTCGGGACAGTATACCAATCTAGCAACCCAACTGGACCCATCATTCATCATGCCCGACCCAAACGCCGTCTAACGCTTTCTAAAAATCCCATCGATCCAAGTCCTGAATAATAGGTATTTCAGAGAAGCTCACCATCCCCTTCATCGTCTCCAGCCCCATCGTCCTCACTCCAATCCAAGTCCCCAGCAGCCTCCATTTCCTCCGTCTTCCTCTGCAATTCCGCCAGCCCACTAATCTCTTCAACCCAGCCCTTCTCATGGAGAGCCCTCTTCACGAAATCCCAGCCCTCGTCGTTGTACCTCTGAATGATACCATCAGAGCAGGCAGAACAACAGTCAAAAGCTCGCCCCTCGATTGTCATATTCCGCCACTCACTCAGATAGCCCCGTATTGTGTGAGGAACTCCACCAAGCGGATGCACAAACGTCGAATCATCCGGTTGACTAGGACCCGTCGATGTCGCAGGCGCGCGAGCTCGTAGAGGGTGTTGAAGTATCGAGACGAGTAGTTCAACGAGGAGGGCGGATGCGATGGGAGCAATACCCGGTCTGGTGACTGTGCATTGTTGATCTAGCGTTGCGTCGCTAATCGAATCGCCTGGCGCAACGACATCGTTGCAGAAGTAGCATCCATACTCCTTCTCCTTTTCCGCTCGTGGTTTTAGACCGTGGCGCATGACCACAAAAGTGTCGAATCCTAGGGCGGCATTCATGACAATCTTGCCCGCGGCTTTGCCCATAACTGTAGGTAGCCAGCGGGATTCTCGGCTGTCTAGTAGGAGGAATATCACGTCATGTGCGTCTATTAGTTGCTTGAGTGCGTCGAATTCTGCCTTTGTTTTCTTCTCATCTAAGATGGGATGTCCAGCCATAGGAACGTTCATGACATGGCCTTGAGCATCGACCCCAGGGTAAATCTCCTGGAGCATGTCTGCTGCTCGATGTGCTTTCTGCACGCCGCCATTTAGACAGTCTTTGAAGTCGAAAAGAGGCTGTCGCACTGGATTGGAGAACGAAACAGTCGCATTGTCCACGAAAGTTATCTTTCGTACACCCCAGCCCATTAGATTCCTGGACACATAAGATCCCAAAGTTCCCGCTCCAAGCAGGAGGCATTTGGTGTTTTTGACGACGTCAAGATCGATACCAGGTGCTATTCGCCATTTGATTAATTTCAGGTTCAAGTCAACCGCTTGATCTGCTAGGCGTGATGGGTCCATGTATTCAGCTAGATCCACCGTTCGACTCGTAAGTTTATTTTGATTGTCGCGTTCCCAGCCTGTGGTCTTCGGCAGCACAGAAATCTTCCTGATTCCTTCTGGCGAACTCTCTTCAGCTGAAGCTGGCGCGGTCGATTTAAGATGAAGGATAAGACTGTTCGCTTGATCCCGACCTCGATGTGTGTCCCTGTAACAAAGGATTTGAACGTCATCAAGTTGGAACAGTTGCCGGATCAATACGAGAAGATTTCGCAGCATCCAGCCTGGGTTCTTGGAATAATTTGAAGGATCCACAAAGCCGATGTATTGATCTTGAGGATCAACTCCTCTGAAAAAATCGTTCTTGAACGCCGACAACGACTTTATGACCCACTGGAAGCCGAGCTCTTCGTGCAATCCAGGTGTTTGTGGCGTCTTTGGTCTCGAGTCCACGCTTTCCTCGCTCTGTTGTTGCGAGAGATCATGCCGATGCACACGCTTTGCGAGGAAGAAACCATGCTGCCGTGCGTCCACGCTATACTTCCAAGTCTGTACTGAGTCCACAAGGAGCGTTGTCTCCTTCGAAGTGAATTTCTTGGGCTCCTCACCCTCGACCAGTTTCCATGGTGGGTCAGAATGTAAGGCCGGGAAGGCAAAGTGATAGGTGAATTTGTATTTCTTTAGGTTCGCGAAGGATATGGCATAAAATGAGCAGAGAAGTGAAGGGCAGGAGTATATTGTTTCGTCGTGTATCGAGTCCCATATCTGGCGCTGTTAGGATACGTTTGAATAGCGAGATGATTTCTCGCATACCGTCTGCGCAGAAAGTTGGAGAACTTTCGCCCTGTCCGCATTCCTGTACTCTTCTATGGTGTTGAAGTTCCTGATATATCCCTCGGCGCGATAATAGCCTTGTCCGGGCATCCTACGCGTGTCTATTAGCTATGCGCCGCGTCGATATTATGCCACAGGAATCGAGTACATACTCGTCTGTGGTAAGAGCTGTGCCATGAATTTGCATACGACCAGATCGTTCCGGTCTATCCACCGGTCGGACTTCATACAGGCCCAGGACCTTACGCGCCGAGTCGTTCAAACGGTCATGGTTGATCTTGAGAGATGCGAGGGCAGCGTAGAAGGAGAGCTCGATATCCGACGTCCACGGAGCGTACTGGAGGGTCGTCATGGTCAATTGTTGTTAGGTTCAGGGACCAGACTGCTGGATACGTGCAGTACAAATATAAGTCGGTGGGCAGTGGAGTCATGCGATCTGTGTCTCGCGGATGGCCACCTTGTGGGGGGTTCGGTCTTTGAGGCTGGAGGGGCTGGATTTAAATGGGTTATCACCGTCGTACTTCTCCAACAACAACAACAACGCCAATGATCAACTTCAGTACCTATCTGTCTATTCCTTTCAGGATTGCCACATGTGTTTGACGTGTCTTGTGATGGGCTGCAAACAGCGCTGTGCAATAAAACTCGTTCGTTTACCCTACAAGCACTTGTACCCTCCACTGGTACAGCACTAGCACTGCAATCGTCCTATCTCCTAGTGACGCCTAGCAGACAACGATATGCTTCTTGATTGTGAGCTCGTCTTTCTGAAATCGAATCCGAGAGGCTTTCATATCATCATGTTCTCAGCCGGTGCACGCGTCATCATCGAAGACGGATTTCAGACACTCTGAGCGCCGCGAATGCCCTTCGAGTCTAGACGACACAGATCAATACCTTAAAGCTCATCCGAGATGCAAGTTCTGATTTGGGCTCGGAGAGCGGCAATTTCTCCCAAACTTGAAACACCTTTGGAGATGTGCCTGGCGATATAACTCATCCAACCCTCTTTGCTCGAATAGCGGAGGCTACAACGTGTGATACTCGCACGCTGGACAGAGATTGTCGATAGAGGCGAACTTGCGAAGGTTTGTATCAACGATGTCACGTTCAAGAGCGATTTTCGACAGTCTGGAGATCGCCTGAGCAAACCAAACAAGATCAGGCCGATTCCAACTTTTCTTGAGCCCTCCGAGCTGGCCGAGCAAAGCGTCGCAAGCTTCGGCTGTAATCAAGTCATTTCCTCCAGGACATAGTAGTGTTACTTTCCTTCAGCAAGCTGCTCAGGTTTGGCTCGACATGCTTCGAATTTCGAGTCGCACATAGGGTGTCAAGAGCCAGGATGGAAGCGATCCGCAGAGGAGATCACTGCGCCTCCCAACATCTCTGATAAAGATATGTGAGGAGGCAAGCCCAGAGCCAAATCGTGGATATATACCAATTCTACCTCTGCTACGTTCAGCCTCAAGACTTCGTATTTGGCAGCGGTTGAAAGCTTCGAAAGCTTCGATGGGTCCGAAAAGATCGGAGCGTGCATTGTAAGCTCCTGCGAAGCTGGGCTGAATACTTCGGCCTCCTTTACGTAATCACTGATGGTGCTTTTGTGCCGACCATTGGCCCTCCATCATTGCAGTATGATAGAGTTCCATCCTGTAGGTGACCTTGTTGGGCCCCGTATCTAATGTCGAAGAAGCGGTTGAGTTTTAAGCCGCATACCTAAAGATAATTCGGAATATACCAGCCATTTCTAGAGCGTGATACATGCTGAGGAAGTAAAAAGTGATCTTAGTATACTTGGAAAATTACGATGTTTATCCAATCTAGATGACAATCGTCCATCAAAACGTGAGATTCTACACAGATTATGGAACTTGGAATTCATGAGTAAGAATCAATCAAGAGCTGTTGCGTCCAAGAGTTTTTGAATCGTCATCATTACAATTAGGAGGACATCGACGCGAACCTGGCACGCTCTCACGTGAGATGATTGACTCCAACCCTGATATATACTGTCGGTGGATGGCAAGAATCGCTATAGAAAATTCAATAGACGGTTTTAGAGTATTTCTGAGAAATATCAGACTTCGTCATACTCTGCACAGTTATTAGTTGTGCGAGGCTGTCGCCTACAGTGGTAGTAAATCCACACACTACTAGCATCAACAACGAAATCACTCCATATCTCAGTTTGATCACTCCGCGACATCATTTTGCTGAAGATGGTTGCTTTCTTATCAGATTGATCACATCCTGAATCATCCGGCTGCTATTTCAAGCAAAAACACGTCTTTGATGTCGTGTCATAATCAATTCGCGTGTCGCGATTTCTACTAATTGAGGCCTCTGCAAACTGATCGAGATACTTGCACCATGTTAATCGGTATCTGCGGCAGTAAGATAAATCCAATTCTTCAGTAAGAGTAAGGACTGACAGAAAATAAAGGCATTGCAGCCGGCAAATCTTCGATAGCTACCTACCTTGTAAAAGAACACAACTTCACTCGTCTACATCTGGATCGTGCCTCACCGCCTCCAGCTGAGCAGCGAAAGGCTTCAGACTCCCGGATTCCAAGAGACCCAACGTCCAAAGACGGATTTACTTTCCCCACTGTCGAAGCTTTGCTTGAATTCGTAACTTCAAAGTGGCAACAGCATTGGGTTACGACAGATGTCTGGGACGAGAAGATCTTGGACTGGCTTTTACATCGCCCATTTTTTCTTCTCGTAAGCGTAGATGCGCCCATAACTCTGAGGTGGGAAAGATTCAAAGCTAGGTATACCATGTCCATAAGTTCCCTTCCAACAAGCTGAAACTAACACTCCGAAAAGAAGTATATCTCATAACCTCACACCACCCTCCCTGACCGACTTCGTCCTCGAGAATGACACCCACCTCTACGCCCCAAAATACGGCCTAGCATCTCTCATTCACCGCGCCCACTTACATCTCCTGAATACCACTCCAACCCTAGACACCCTCTCCAGATCCCTCTCGACCCTCGACCTTCCGAATCCCTCCCGTCTCCGCCCGACCTGGGACCAATACTTCATGCAACTCGCCGATCTCGCCGCGCGCCGTTCAAACTGTATGAAAAGAGCTGTTGGCTGCGTCCTCGTCCGCGACAAACGCGTCATAAGCACCGGCTACAACGGAACTCCCCGCGGCATCAAAAACTGCAACGAAGGCGGCTGTAAACGCTGCAACGGCGGTACGGCAGGTGGGACAGGTTTAGACTCCTGTCTATGCCTTCATGCGGAGGAGAATGCGCTTTTGGAAGCGGGAAGGGATAGGTTGAGGGATGGGAGTATTCTTTATTGCAATACCTGTCCCTGCCTGACCTGTAGTGTTAAGATTGCGCAGGTAGGTATTAGTGAGGTGGTGTATAGTAAGGGTTATAGCGTGGATGATATGTCTGCTGCTGTTTTGGAAGAGGCCGGTGTGAAGCTAAGACAGTTTTCGCCGCCGACGGAGGGTCTGGTGGATTTAAATGTTGGGATCGATGAAGGGAGAATGCCGTTGAGGGTCGAAGAAAGTATTACTTTCAGCTGAGCTGCTGGGGTGAATGTGAGAGATGAGAAATGAGGCATAGGTATAGAACCTTTGCAGTGATACCCAGAATGGAAGGTTCCAGGCCAACCAAAAGTGCAGCCACAGGGTCAGGTCGATGTCTGCCTATCAATTGGAGTGAGTCGTCCGAATGTTTTCGACTTATCTTGAGATTTTGTTCATGTGATTGTTTCTGGCCCGCTCTATGGAGATGCTGGAGAAAATAGAAACAGACCTTTACATAACGATGTTGTAGCTGGAGATAAAAGGAGTGGGGGAAAGGCTGAGCGACCCTAATTGTTAGTGGGGGGTTTAGCGGGGTGCCCTGTCATGCCCCCTTAGTGTCAACGATCGAATCTCTGTAGTTAACGACCTCACCAATATCTACATCGATGCACCAGCCTTCGTGATTTATGCTGTCCAAAGGAGCCCGATCCTTTACGCCGCGATGGATCATTCGGCCTCATCCAGCCATCAACGGCCGTAAAACTGCGCGACGGCTGCCCATCTGGCGAAATCTCACGACGCAGACAACGGACGAAATCACAACAGTAGTCCCGCTACGAAAGCAGCTGAAGGATGAAGCAAAGCAGAAACGCTTGGAAATCAAAGCTGGCACTTACAAAACCTCGGCGGAGGAAGACCTTGCTTTGGAAAATTGGGAATTGACCGTGGGCATTGAAATACACGCGGAGCTCAATACCGCTCGCAAGCTCTTCTCAGACGCGGCCACTTCTAACAACGAAGAGCCGAATTCTAATGTGTCATTGTTTGATCTCGCATACCCTGGCTCGCAGCCCATCTTCCAGACTGCTACGTTACTGCCAGCATTGCGTGCTGCTATAGCTCTCAATTGTGAGATACAGCGCAAGAGTAGCTTTGATCGGAAACACTATTTCTACCAAGATCAACCGGCGGGGTATCAGATCACACAGTACTACGGTAGATCAATGGACATAAATCTATACAATTCCAGTGGCTGACGCTGTGATCAGAGCCCTTTGCACGAGACGGGCACATCACTCTTTACAAACACGATGGCATCGCGCCAGAAGATGGGGAAGAGGTTGTCATTGGGATCAAGCAGATCCAGATGGAGCAGGATACCGCAAAAACCATACAAGAAACGGCTACTATCAACTTGCTGGACTTCAACCGCGTCTCACATCCTCTAATCGAGATCATCACCCTACCACATATTCACCACCCGTCGACTGCTGCTGCATGCGTCCGGAAAATACAGGCCATTCTTAAGAGTGTCAATGCGTGTACTGCGGGCATGGAAATAGGAGGGCTTCGCGCGGATGTCAATGTCAGTGTTCGCAGACGGCATGATACCAACGTGGTTAAGGGGAAACATCAATACTATGGTGTGACAGGTCTTGGCCAAAGAACCGAGATCAAGAACCTGAGTAGTTTCAAGGTTGTCGAAGAAGCCATCATATCAGAGAGGAATCGACAAATACGCCTCCTCGAGAGTGGAGGTGTTGTCGAAGGAGAGACTCGTGGATGGTTCTTTACACAGGGCAGCACGGAGACCAGGAGATTGAGAGGCAAGGAAGGCGAAGTTGATTATCGCTACATGCACGATCCAGACATTCAACCAGTTATCATTTCTGACGTATGTGCAACACTCGCGGAGGCGATTCATGGGAAAGCATTGTTAACCTTCGAACAGGGGCTCGTGGACCATCTTCGATCCACCCTACCGGCTCTGCCAGACTCGATTCTGACGACTCTAACGACTGATCCGGCACACGGCTTGACGATGAAAGATGCGAAAACACTGTTGTCTTCCGAAGATGGTGATCGACTCGAGTTCTACTTCGACGTGCATGCTCGACTCCAAGCCAAAAGTGAACTCGACCAGCCAGAGCAGCTAGGCCGTGTGGTTGGAAATTGGTCAGTGACAACCGCCCACCCCACCCATCTCAGCTAACTGGTCGGCAGGGTCATCCACGAGCTTGGCGGATTGTTCTCCAAGGCCGAAATTCCCTGGTCCGCTCAACATGTATCATCCTCTTCCCTTGCAGCTATCATCTCCAAGGTCCTCCAAAAGAAGGTCTCTCACGATTCGGGCAAGAAGATCATGGCCTTGATATTTGCCGGTGATGAGCGTCGTGTAAGTATTATTGCGAAGGAGAATAAGATGCTCATGGTAGACATCGCTGAAGATGTCTACACTCAAACCGCGGAAACGCTGGTAAGAGAGAATCCCGACATCGCCAAAGCAATAAAAGAGAAGGGCCAACAAGGCAAAGTAATGTGGTTCGTGGGCCAGATGATGAAAACCATGAGCAAGCAAAGAGGTCAAGGAGGCGTCAAACCCGAATTGGCCAAAGAGGCAATTATGAAGGCGTTAGACAAGGCAACACTTTAAAGAGTGATATTCCGGGCAACTGCACAACCAACTCAAGTGTTGTGGTGGTGTGTTCCTGTTTTGGAATCAAAATAGAAGCGACGTCTGCGTTCCTACATTCCAAAGATTCCTGGGTGGCGCGTCCACACTGTTTACTGAGAGATTATGATCCCATACCACCAACACCACCAACAACAACAACAACCCACATTCTTCCATTTTCAAAAATACAAACTCCAGAGCCTCCATCCAATCATTAGGCTTCTTGGCAAATTAACCTTCACCACCCTCGATCTGGTACCTCTGAGAAAGATTCATTGCCTACCCGTCTATCCGTACCGATCGTTGCAACAGGAACAAACGAGCCTTTTCAGCGCGCCGTTCCGCTCTTCGTTACACATATCACTCATTCGACCCACGGAGTTTGAAGGTCCATCGGTACAAAACACTCCACCGCGCCGCCATCATGTGGCCAAGTAGCAAAAGCTTTTTCCTGCGCTCCACGTCGTCGACAAAGCACAACGGTAGAGAGAAGGGAGAGAAAGAACAAAGTACTAGCAAAGACGAAGACAGAACGACACCGTCTGCACGACTTGTTGAGCGCTTTCCTAAACCGGGGAATAGTTCTTCGACCGTTCCTGCTCATTTGAGGGTGTCGCCGTCGCCGTCGCCGTCGCCAGTGCTGTCGCGAGAGCAAGGAGGGAAGGACGGGGAGACGGGGAGGCAGATTGGAACGCATGGTTGTTCTTCTTTGGGCTTGGGGTATAGCGTTTTACATTGGAGAGGGAGGGGTGAGTTGACTTCTTCTTCTTCCACACCATCATCATCATCACCACCACCACCACTACCATCGCTAGTACCACGATTAGTAGCGCCATTGGGGGGGAGGACTTCTGCGCCACCGCGGATCACGATTACGAACGGGGAGAGCGGCACGTACGACGAGGAGAGTTCTGAGACGTTGATGGGTGACGAATTCGATTTCGATTTCGAAGGCAGAAGTGACGTGGAAATGAGTCTGAAAAGTCTGTGTCATCCACCGCCCGGTTTCGGAAAACAGAACGGATCGAAGTCGACCGAGAGGATGCTGGCAGAGAGGGAACATGGTGTCCTCCTGGGCAGCGGCGTGTTTCATTCGCAACCAACCCACGTCAAGGCCATGGTGGGAGAAATGATGGAAAGGCAGGAAAAAGACTATGTAATTCGTTATCGCGAGTTCCCGCATGCGGAGAGGACGGCTGATATCCAGCTCCTTAATACACTGCCCACCACCATCTTGGCTGAAGACATGGGCAATCACGCCCTAACGCCGTCTCAATACCGGGAAGCGAGGAAACTCCTGCAAAGGAAGAAGAGCGATTGGGCGTTGCGCAAGAATATGCTTCTGGATTCGCCGAATCACAAACTCTACCTCGGGGAGTTGAGGAGGAAACATGGGTATTCATCCGACAGGGATAATTCCCTCGAGTTCTTCATCGTGAATCTGTTGGCGGAGGATGGGGAGGAGACGGAGTGGAGTCGGGAGATTGTCAGGAAGAGGGAGGAGCTTGTTGAGCATGGTGTGAGGTGTCGGGAGGCACGCGAGGATGATGGACGGGGAGCGCTGTACTCTGTTTCCGGACCGGCGGTGAGGAGGAGGAAGTTGGCTGAGGCGGAGGAGAGGCTTGGAATAGTGAAGACGGATGGGGAGTGTGCCAGCGGCTTCGAGAGGACTAGTCTGAGATCGGAGCTTGGGACGAGGAGGAGCAGGACAGAGAGTCTAGCTGTCTCTGTTGGTGGAACGCCAACGAGGGATTCTTCCACCACCGTCGACGACGTTGGACTGGGCAATCTCAGCGCCTCGAGGTTAGCAGGTCTCGGGCGGGACAGTCCCCTCAGTGAAGCCTCCGATAGAAGCGAAGCCCACGTCGATGCTCTTAGATTCGCTCTGGGGGCCGGAACCTCCCATCTCTCTTGGCCAGATACTTCCTCCAGCAACCCCTCAACTCGCGCGGCTGCAGGTTCATCCTCCAACCCAAAGACGCAAAAACAAAACGCACCCAAGATCTCGTCCAAGGATCCACGCAGACAGACCAGAACCTGGGAACCAGTCTCCATCGACGATCAACGCCAGGAATCACTCGACCGCGACCATCAGAAATCGACGAGAAACTCCAAAGACGAGCAATGGGGCTCCGACAGCGAATCCTCCTCCTCCTCGTCTGAAGACGAAATGAGGGATGCTCGGGAACGATTGAATGAGGAAGATATCGAAGAGGCAAGGAGGGCCGTGGAGGATGCAAAGGCGAAGAAGTTGGCGAAGAGAGAGGAGTTGGAGGCGTTGGAGAGGGAGGTGGAGAAGGACAAGGATAAGACGAGCATTGAGAAGTCTTTTCCTGGCAGGAGTTTCTTTTAGTTCTTCTGATTCTTTTTGAAACTTTCTTTGATGTGGCGTCCGGGTTTGGGGTTGAAAGAATTGGGTGGTTTCTTTTCGGTGGATTGGTATGAGAATGCAGTTTGGAGAGTAAAATTAATATTGATGTAGATACCTTCGCTGCTGCATAAAGCCATAGGTTGCGATTTTCCTTCCTCGTAAATTGGATAACGTTCCTCTGTTGTGGATCGACTGCGAGTCAGCATTCGGACTTCAATGTCAATGAAAAAAGCGATGGCTTACTGGGATTGCAACTTCTGCTAGCTAAACATGATCCCGTTGGAATCGCCCCCTCTCTTATTCCTACATTCCACTTCAAACACTCATATTCTGACACCTTTACTTCTCAAGACATTTACAACGCTATGTCCTGTATATCCCATCCATTCTCCAACGGCGCTTGTCGCCATTCCAAACGACCTCAGCTCGCCCAGCCTCGAGTCCAAGAACTTCTCCGTATCTTTAAAATCTGTTGACTGATCTTGCGTCTGAAAGAGCTCCGTAGCAGCATAAATAGCCGATAGCGAAGCACGCTTGGTGTACCACGAGGTATCAACACTGACATCGCCAGCAAGAAACCATATCTCATCAGCAAGACGCCAGAGCTCCGAGGTCGAGGCAGGGACGTAGGAAGGTTGTGCCATAATCGCCAATGCCTGGCACCAAAGTTAGCTTTTTCTAAAATCCCCTCCAACTTGCTCGTAATCGAAATGAAGACAAGAGGAAAAGGAGGGACAAACCTCCTGCCACCTCCCGACGACCCCCTCGCGACCGTTCGCCCTCAACCTCTCCAAAACCAACGCCCTAACCCTCCCTCCAACACCAAGTCCCATATCTTCCCACACCTTCTGCAATCCACCGTCCCCTCCCATCCCATCCCCTCGATCCCCACTCACCACCCCACCCAAACGGCCCCTCTCCCTCCCCAACCAAAACATGACAACCTCAAACACGCCCCTCGGGAAAAGATTGGTGCTGATCGGTAAAAATCCCACATCCTGCGCCCCAAGGGTCAAACTCTTCTCCGTGAACCCGTGGTCGGGAACGCGATGGAGGGCAGCGGTAAGGATAGAGGATTGCGTGGGTGGGTAGAGCGGTGCAGGCGGATGGTCGTAGGAATGGTACGCCATTTTTGAGGGTTTGGAGGGGATGGAACAGCATTGGTGCAGGTGGCGTTGAAGTCTGGATAGAGGGCGGAAGAGTCGTGGGAGGGACATTCTGTACAGCGGGAATTTTTGGTGGTGGTTTCGGTTGATTCAGGTGAAGGGCGGGATGGAAGCTGAAGTCGGGCTGGTCATGCGTTTGCCCGAGCTCAAGCTCACGATGATGCGCTCGACGCGACGAATACGAGCTTTCGAACTTCTATATTCGCAATGTGCCTCAATTGGTAAACCAAAATTGAACCAGACTTTAGCAGTACAGAAGTTCACAAGTCATTTTACCGCAGACTGAGGACAACGCTGAAAAGTAGTAGTTCAAGGTCATTGCACTGACAATTTAACCATCAATATTACGCAAGTTGTATTCTCAAAGCCTTACAGGGCCATATAAATACATCTAGCAAAACTAATTGCCCGAAAGACAGGCTCTAATCCCAAACCCAGTACCTACGTAGTAATCAAACATGTATGCCATGATGAAGAGAAAATTCCTGATCTTCCATCCATCACTCTAGTATGCACCCTTTTCTTCAAGTGCTGCGTAACCTATTCGTATCTGAATGATTTGCTACGCCCATCATCCAACGTCCCCTCAAGTCTAAGTCATCGAGCATCCAGTGATTAAAACGTGTTAAGAAGACCCTGTGACTTGCATGGCGAGCCACGAGGGATAGGAAGCAAGTTCCCGGTATACCAAAAGTTTGACGTCTTGACTCGTTCAAGCACCCTTCTCGCCGAGCAAAGAGCCAACCTTGGCTTTCACTCCTGCGGTGGTCTCTGGAGCATACTGCGGGGCAAGGCCACCGACAATAACGAAACCACCGAGGATGATGCAACCAATGACGATGATCTTCTTCATCGCTGGATGGCGTTGGCCATACTCAGTCCAAGTGCGCTGGCCGTCGCCAACGTATCCCTTGATCTTCTCACCACCCAACTTGTAGTACATAAGACCGCCGAGGGCAATGCTGTATCCGAAGGCCTGGAGTCCGGAGACAGGATCGAGGAAGATGACCATGGAGGCAACAACGAGGAGGATATCTTTTAGAACACCTGAAAGGGTGAGGACCAAAGACGAGGTCTTGCCAATCTGTGGATGCTTGTTAATTTGGTCCTCTTAAGTGGGGAGTTGATGAAAATTACCAAGAAAACAACGGCAATGTTGAGGCAGAATGCGACAGAAGCGTTGAGGAGAAGGGTGATCAAGCCGAGATCGAGAATTTTCTCGGTGGAAATCTTGGGCAGTTCCAAAATCATGAACATGATCCCGTTCATAACAGCGCAAGCCGGTGCAAAGTAGTAGAGTGACACAAGGGGGTCCATCTTGAACTCAGCGGAGCTCAGCAGACGCTCAACCATGGCCAATCTTGTCGCTTCGCATACAATGCCCAAAACCTGAACAACGAAACCGATGAGAACGAATCTGATCTCTCCAAACGAAGCGATGATGACACCGAGAACAATCACAGACACGTTGCCAAGAGTCTTCATGTTTGGAGGTGCGATGCCGAGACCCCATGTTACCAAGAGAACAGCCACAGGCGTGGTGGCCTTGAGCATCTGGATGAAGGCAACGGAGAGGTATAGATAGGCGGCATTGCTGAACATCAAAGACAGCGAGAAGAATAGGCCGATGGGGACGATTGCGCGAAGATAGACACGACCCGTCATGGGAACCTTTTTCCGCGAATCAAGGACGGTTGTGAAGCGGGCGAGACCTTGCGTCATGACGGTTGAAAAGATGAGATGCCATGTCGTTAGGAAGATTGCTGTCGTAAGTTAGAAGCAGATAGGGGTTGGAGGGTTGGATTGGGACGTACGGAAGCCTATTGAGGGTTTGTTAGCATCTGTAGTTGAAAGCCATGGGCAGACAGGGAGAGAACTCACTAAACTTCTTCGTCGACAGAATCCACTTGTTGAAGATGATAACAGCTGAACTGAGACCAATCCAGACGCTTTGGAGGCACGCGTTAGCGACTGAAGCATTGGTTGTGCTCCAATGCAGCCACGAACTTACGCAATGTACACCGCGGCTGGCAAACCCGATTTTGGCGGCTCGGTCTTCGCGACGGCAGGATTGACGGTCGGGAGGACGTCTGAAGAGTCGTCTGAGCGCTCGCGCTCGCCGGAGCTGCGGACCTTTTCTTCAGCAGTCATGGCTGTGTGGGATGAAGGAAAGTGGCAGAGGGGATGTTGGTGTTTGATTTGGGAGCAGTCTCGAAGTTGAAGTCGAACTCAAGTTTAAGTGGAGAGTGGACTCAGCGGAGCAATCAACGCCGGGATTGCGTGGACTTGTGGAAAAGACGGGCGGCTGGGCTGGGACTGATAACAATAATAATGGCGAGTGTTGCAGCAGCAAAGACCGGACATGTGTCTGCGGAGGATTATAACTATTTGTGGCTGGTGTTTGAAGTATTCCTGAGCTTGTCGCGCCCTAATTGCCAGTGGTTCGGTCCCAGAATCACAGCACTGGAATGAGGATCTCCAGGTCAAGCGATCTCAGGAGATGGCGAGTTGGGACAGGTGGCTCCGATATCAGATGCACTACTTAATTGAACCCTCGCGGCAGCAGTGGACAAGGAGCGCTGGAAGGGATCTTCAGCATGTTCCTGTGGTAGATCAAGGAGTGCCACAGTACACCATCCAACAAGCTTCCTTGCCGCGGGAGCCAAGGAACACCACCGTTGTCGTCGTCGTCTATTCCCTGGCCATGCTTGCCACAACTGGGAGCTGGCAGGCGCAAAAGGGGCGCCCGTCGACAGGCACTCTGCAACGTGCTGTGAAGCAGGATATCAGATATCAGATACCAGAAAGGGACGTCGAGCCTCCCGCGCTGGACACCGGCAGTCATGGGCAGAGTCGAACACCGGCAGTCATGGGCAGAGTCGAACACTGGCAGTCATGAGCAGAGCCCCATAGCCGTCGTCGCATATTGCATCGGCTTGTAATACTGGACTGTGGTATCGATATAATACAATCCATAGACGCAATCTATTTGCACGGACACGGACTAGCAGCAGAGCGCTCATGCAGGCCGGGCGTAGCCTTGCATCATGAACTGAAAGCCGCCGACTGCTACATACTTGCTACTTTTCGAGAGACGCCCTGGCTCCAGCTCGCAGGTCTGGGCGACACGTATTCATTGACGCTGTGGGGTGTGCTGTGGGCTGTGGGCTGTGGGCTGTGGGCTGTGGGCTGTGGGCTGTGGGCTGTGGGCTGTGGGCTATGGGCTATGGGCTATGGGCTGCGGGCCGTGTGCGGTGTGCGGTGTGCCAGCGGTAGGAACTACCATTTGCCATTCTCTGCCTCTGCCTCTGCCAATGCCTAGGTATGCCCATGCTGCTACCTAGTAGGAATAAGAGTGGCGCCCGTTTGCCCCTGTCTTGAGATGCTTGAATGATGTGCCTCGACTGAATCAAAAACAATAATTGTGATTGTCAATTTCGACCTTCTCTCATCCAAAATTTCACCAACCTCGCCCTTCAGGAATACACTACCCCCACAAGTGTCAATTGTCTGTAGAGCAAACATTGACATCAAATTCAATAGAACAGACATCTCCCCGTCTCCAACGCCCTGTCCATACCCTCCTCAATCGCTTGCCACCATGAGCGAAATGTAAGGAGCCCGCCATCATCTCCAACAGCCGACACTGACACTTTCGACAGCGAAGTTGACGTTCTTGTCATTGGCGCTGGACCGACTGGTCTCGGAGCTGCCAAACGTCTTAATCAGATCGTACGTCTATACCAAGAGACATTTGTAGCACAACAGCAAATTGCCAAAACACCATGGGACTAGTTCGTCAAGCCATGGCGCGAGGCCGCGTGCAGAACCTTCCACGTTTCTACGCGTCAAAGCCACGCGTTCTCTGCTCGAGTACGAGGCGGCATTGGATATGGCTGAGCTGTTCCATGGTGACGTGCAATGTTGTGGCAAGGACAAATCACTGAGACTTCAGACAGGGAAATGCAGACTGGTTAATTGTCGACTCCAACGAGACCCCAGGTGGACTCGCTTCCACAGATGTCACTCCTGAAGGCTTCGTACGTCTTTGAACCTTCAATCGTATCTGCCAAAAAGCTAATTGAGCCAGCTCTACGATGTCGGCGGCCACGTCATTTTCTCCCACTACAAATACTTTGATGACTGCATCAACGAGGCACTACCCAAGGAGACCGACTGGTACACCCACCAGCGCATTTCCTACGTCCGATGCAAGGGTCTCTGGGTCCCGTACCCCTTCCAAAACAACATCTCTATGCTACCAAAAGAGGACCAAGTCAAGTGCATGGATGGCATGATCGACGCTGCTCTCGAGGCTCGTGTCTCAAGCACGAAGCCAAAAGATTTTGACGAGTGGATTGTCCGAATGATGGGAACCGGTATCGCAGACATCTTCATGCGGCCGTACAACTTCAAGGTCTGGGCTGTTCCAACCACAAAGGTAGATACAGTGCTCCGGTGATAGAACATGTGGACAATCACTGATCTCCAATCACAGATGCAATGTCAATGGCTTGGAGAACGTGTCGCAGCACCCGACGTAAAGACTGTAACCAAGAACGTCATTCTCAATAAGACTGCTGGTAACTGGGGTCCCAACGCCACTTTCCGCTTCCCAGCCGAAGGGGGGACTGGAAACATCTGGATCCAGGTCGCAAACACACTTCCAAAGAAGAACACTCGCTTCGGAAAGAACGGCGCCGTGGACACTGTCGATGCCGAGAAGAAGGTCATCAAGATGTCCGACGGAACCAGCATCAAGTACCACAAGCTTATCAGCACCATGGGTGTTGACTCGCTGGTCGAGAAGATGGGCAACAAAGAGCTCGTGAGCCTATCCAAGGGGCTGTACTACTCAACCACACACGTCATTGGTGTCGGTATTCGAGGTCAACGACCTGAGCGTATTGGCGACAAGTGTTGGTTGTACTTCCCAGAAGATAACTGCAACTTCTATCGTGCAACCATCTTCTCTAACTACTCACCAAACAACCAGCCTAACGAGCAGGTGCAATTACCAACCCTACAGAAGGCTGATGGTTCCAAGCCTGACAGCGAGGCCGCAGCTTACGGCCCATACTGGAGTATCATGTTGGAGGTGTCGGAGAGCACAATGAAGCCAGTGAATCGCGAGACTCTATTGGCAGACTCCATTCAGGGCCTTGTGAACACGGAGATGCTGAAAGGATCTGATGAGATTGTCTCCACATACGTTCGATCCTTCGACCACGGATATCCCACGCCAACTCTTGAACGCGAGGGTGTTCTTAAGCAGCTCTTGCCCAAGCTCCAGGACATGGACATCTACTCCCGAGGACGATTCGGCAGCTGGCGCTACGAGGTCGGTAACCAGGACCACAGCTTCATGCTCGGTGTGGAGGCCGTCGATGCGGTCCTCAACGGTGGTGTGGAATTGACTCTCAATTACCCCGACTTCGTCAATTCGCGCAAGAATGAGGAGAGACGTCTCGAGGAGGGTGTCATGAAGTTCAGAGGCATGAAGGGAATCCGCCGCGAGGAATTGCCTCTTCAACCAAAGGCAAACGGCGCCTGATCGATGCCTGCCTTTGTTGGCGTTGTGGCGTTTCGTTGGCACGATGAGGAGATCATGGTTGGCTGGCCTGTTGCATGATGGACGTGCAGTCATGGGTCGCTTGTAGAGGGAACAAATTAGCCCCCTCCCCATATTCCCCCTTACTACATTTCGACACCACACCTTGGACTTGGCGAGGTCTTGATAATGAGTTCCTCGATTCCGCGTTTTAGAATTTAGATAGACCTT
The DNA here is from genome assembly GCA_003689335.1 of Venturia asperata. Lineage (NCBI taxonomy): Eukaryota > Fungi > Ascomycota > Dothideomycetes > Venturiales > Venturiaceae > Venturia > Venturia asperata. The sequence continues at coordinate 556,242 of QWWL01000006.1, read as the reverse complement.
ATTAAACAAGTGTATAATCACGCAGTTGCAAAAGCACATATATAAATCATGTCATTCAACGCAGCATTCGCTCTCCACCTCGACCGAGTAACTACCCCGTGACTCCAACACTAAATCCTGATCTGCTGCTCCGCCGAGAAAGAATAACCGGATTGTTGTACGCTGCGATGGATGGCAAGACCCACTCGAGACGTCAAATCTTCCCATCCCGCGCTCTATCCACAGTACTGCGATGGAAAATCAAAAAGGCTCGCGTTTGATCTACCCGCCCCTCTCCTGAAACACGTTGATCCCGTTGATCCCGTTGATCTCCCCATCCCTGCCGTCTCCATACCATACGGTACACATAGAGCTACTTTTTTTTTCCCGCATACATATCCACACCAATCTCGGCTGGGAGATGAGGACGGCGACGGCTCGGGGATCTTGGATAGATGGATGGATGGATGGGTGGGTGGGTGTACAGAGACGGTGAAAGAGACGGGAGGAGTAAGGGAGGAAGGAAGGAGGCTACGGAGTTTGGACCGTAGTTTGCCTCGACGCGCGTTTGGGGATGGGGGGATCCACTGATGGGGGCGGGGATCGGAGATGGAGGGTTTCTTCTTCTTCTTTTTTTGTTATTTTTTTTCTGAAGGGGGTTTTGAGGAAGTGGCTGGTGGTGGTGGTGGTGATGAAGGGGAGGGAGATGTGTGATGAGAGGTGGAGGAGATGGGTGGGTGGGGAGGGAGGGACAGTAATGGGAAGTAGGTATGTAACTTTTGCTCGTGATACCGTTCTCGTCTGAGGTTATCTCGAGACTTTTACTGACCTCTCGGCCTGGAATTGTGGCCGTCTGTATGGAATCTCTCATTCATGCGTCCGACTACTCGATCTTCCACACTTTGACAGTTGCATCCCCACCGGTACTCAACACTGTATTGGCACCCACCCATGCAACACCGTTCACTCCATCTTTATGTGCATTCAAAGCCTTGATCCTTTTTCCTGGCTCCTTTAGGCTCCAAATAAAAACATTCGTGTCCAAACTCCCACTGACAGCAAACTCGTCGCTAGCATTCCAGTCTAAACTTGTTATGCGCGCAGTGTGTGCTGACCAGCGATCAGTAACGACGCTCCAATCTTGAGTACTGTAGACCATGATTTTGCCATTTGCGACACCAACAGCGAGGAGAGTGCCAGAAGGGGAGAACTTGAGAGTTGAGATTGCCCCCGTCGGTTTTCGCATGGAGGTTTCAACGAGGGTTGGCTTGGAGGGGGAGGATGTGCTGTAGATCGATATCGATTTATCATCGTGACCCACTGCTAGAACTGAGTCGTGTGCTGCGATGCTGGTAGCACCTTTGACGGATATGGAGCCAGTCTTTTGGTCGTCTTTGAAGATGGAGACGGTGTCGGGAGTTACGGTGTACGCGAATCCATTAGAGAAAGCGACAGCCTTGGGTTGGCCGCCTACTGCTTGAGCTGAGCCGACAAAGGTTTTGGCGGATACGCAGCGCAGAGTATCGTCCCAGCCAACAGAGTACACGCGGTCTGTTTTGTGATCGGCCGCAAAACCTGCGACGTAATTCGAGTGGGAGTCGCCTTCGACTTTGTCTGCATTGCCTCGCGAAATGTCCCAGGCACAGACTCGACCTTCGTAGCTGCCAGTATACAAGGTCTGCTCGCTGACCGTGGCCGCTGTGATGTTTTTTTGGTGACCAGTGACGATCTTCGTCGGATGCTGGCTGCCTTCGACGAGATAATTGAGGTTACCTTCGAGGTCCACGGATATGACGAGTCCATCGCTTCTTCCTGTAGGCCAGACAACACCGACCTGTTGATTTGGAATGCTGACCACCCCTTCGTCTCCCATTCGCCATGTTTGTACTGCCTTGCCGGCCTCCACATCCCATATGCGTACGGTCTGATCTGCGCTTGCCGTGACCAGCCGTTTCGAGTCCTTATTCCAGCTCACTCCCATGATGCTGCCAGTGTGAACGCCTTCGCCGATTTGTCCTGTCGGTGCTCCTGTCTTGCCATCATACAGCCATATCTTTTTGTCTGCACCCACGCTCACCAAGCTCGCGCCGTCCGGACTAAAGGCAGTGCCAAACACGAAGCGATCGTGCTGACCTCGGAGACTGGTGTTGAACTTGAACGGTGCCCCATGGAAGAATGCCACCTGGGTATCATCGCTGCCCGTTGCAGCTCGGAGAGGTCTCTGTTGCCGAATGCTCACAGTATTGATTTGAGAGCTGTGTCCACTGATCTCTCCCACGGTGTTTCCGCTGTCCCAGGTAATGCAGTGGCCCATTCGCTCTTTACCTTCTCCCACTGCGATTATACGCTGCGAATCTCCGTCCCATGCAATATCGTTAATCCTGCCTGCGATGATTCCGTATTCGCCCTTAGTGACCATATCTTCTCCCACAGCGTCCCAGACACGGACCATTCCTGACACGTCTCCTGAGGCAACATAGTATCCAGAGGGTGCGAAGCGAGCTACGGTGGTTTGGACGGTGTGCGAGGTGTATTGAGTGCTTGCGGACGGATTGTCGATGGACCGCAGGAAGATAGATTTTCCGGACTGTAAAACTGGTTTAGCTCAGTTGTAAGTGTCAGATTCGCTGTCAGACTCACGGCATATGCTATACGTTCTCCTTTTGCGTCAGACGAAAGGATTGTCGGCTGCCCTCGAGTCGTGGTTGGGGAGGCCGCCCACACTTCTTCTGCGAATTATTAGTTGGCGGTCTCTAGGGATGAACAAGCACGTACGTGATCTGATTGACATGCTTACGGTGGAGTGGTCTTGACTTTGTGTGGATTCTCAAGATATTGTTGACATGGCTGTCTTATAGCAACTTCACGATGCCTAAACAATGTGGGGTGCGTTTTGTAGAGCTAAACCGAATTGCGTCAGCCTTGGGCTAATAATTTAAGCGAAGACTTTCAATTTCCCTCGCCAATTTGGTCAATTGCTATTCAAGACATGCCGTGTTTTCGATGCTATATGAAAAGGTTATATACCTAATCCAGCAATTTCCCAGTACGATTCGACACCATGTGAGTCGGACTAAGGCTGTGGCAGAGAAAAGTCCAACTAGCAACCAATAATATTACCAACAGCCTCCCGCCTTGACATAGGTCGTCTCGATAAAGGCTCGACCTTACGCAGATCAGCAGCGCCAAGAATCTCAGCAACCATCCTTCGAGCCATTATGCTCTCTCTGCTCCTGATTATACTACATCAAAGCAGCCTTTGCGCATGAACATCGCAGCCTGAGACGCTCTGGACATTTGGCGCAGCCTCAGCCAGTCGTTTGAGGTATTAGATCTAGCTCAAGACAAAAACTTTCGTCGTGATCCAAATCTGATCCGGGTTTAAAGTCGTGAGATGCTCATAAACCTTCTTTGCTGCGTCCCTCCAGGAATTTTCAGCAGCGTGACGCCAGTCTTTGAGAAGTCGGCGAGTTCTCGTCATTCCCTCGGACGCGAGACTCAGCGCCTCTATCGCCCTGTCCCCAGACCTTACAACAGATCGAAGTCGTCCAGTTTGTCACGATACTTGAGGATATTCCGCTTGATCTTGGAAGAATCGACCCAGGTGACGAAGTCCTCCATACTTCTCGTGACCATGAACGCCGGGTCCGTGACAACTTCTGTCCCTACTCTGACGTGACCTTGCTCGATGAATTTTATAGCAGCGCTGACCTGGTCGGACATTTGCTATCATATAATTAGGAAGGTGAAAACATCCGAAAACTTTCGCCACATACCAATCTTGTCATCACAACAGCCAGTCTCCTACGGCAGAAAGCAGAGACTGTGACCTTGTTCTCCACATCTGAGAGCTTCCCCTTTCCTCCGCCACCTGTTCCAAGGATACCCATATTGAATAGTTTTTCCTATATTTCAGCATATTAGTCTCGTTTCGAATTCTCTGGACCATATTTGCATCCTAATTACCAGTAAAAGCTCTTCATGCTTCCTCCGCACCGGGTCCTGGGGATCAAGCGCAGCAAGCTTGTGTGCAAGTTGTCGAAGAGATCCACATAGACGATTGTAACTACCTAATCAGCATGATGATCCGGGTACCCTTTCCTGAAATTTCAAGATGCTCACTGTTGGTAATCGCTGGGCTTGCCTATCGAATATCTTCTACAGATATCGCTTTCGCGGTGATTCTTGTCAGAGGCGTAGGTCGTAAAGTCGACCTAGGTGATCGTTAGTGGACAAAACGGGCATGAAATAGCATGTATAACTTTCCTTGCGAAGCAGCTTCTGCTCATGATGCTTAAGCTTGCGAACCATACTGATTTATCTTGAGCTCGTGAGAGTTGTGGACGTAACACTGGTCTTGAGGTGCGCCTTAGAATCGTGATTATGATGGCTGAATAGAATGAATCGCGAAAGAGGCAGGAAATCGGGGCGGCGGGAATGGCAAGAAGATGTTTTGGCCTTCGTCTTTGCCCTATAGTTGACGATGGATGTAGTAGTGAGTCTCGGGAAAAAATAATTGTGGGTCACCTAAGCGCGGAAGAAATGGTCCGATGACAAACCTTGCATGGCGACACACCTGCAGAGGGAACAGAACACGAATGGTTTCACAGCGCGGCGGCCTCAACTCTCAACTCTAAGGAGCGAGATTTTCCCTCTCGATACCGACTTTGCTTGGATTCTGAGGTCGATAATATGAGCCTTCGCGGCACGATATGTAGACAGCGAACTTGCAGCACGGGCACGAGCTAGCCGGTATATGGTGCACAATTTAAGTACACTACACTCAGGTTCTTGTAAAGACTTGGGTTAATTTGGTTGATGTGTATAAGGCGTATGTGCTAAACAGGTCATTGATATTCAGCAACATAATTCCAGCCATGCGGTAGATTTCGGGAAACCCATCCGTCATGGTTTAAGAGCTTGGGTTTACGTGTAATTCTCAGAAGATTCAAAGTTGGAAAGAACCAACCGCATCCATAATAGTCCAATGCTTTATTTCCTCCTGATTCAAAGCAGTGCGGGAGACGTAGAGCTGGTCTGTTTGTTATGGATCATGGAATCACCAGAGTGGCGCCAAAAAGAGACATCACCATAGCGGCGTCAATGCTCTAACTTTTCTACAACCACATGATGCCAACCTATCGTAGATACTTATACATATGTACAGTTGATCACAGTGCAACTAACTCTTCGGACGCTTTTTGCTCAAGCTGATTTCTTTCCTGGTCGTAGATATCAGAGGACGTATGATATTGACCCAACTTCTCCTGATAAATCTCCGCGTTCACCCTCGCATCTTCCTCCGATACCCTCGCAACCGCTTGCTCAAGCCTCTCTCCTACAGCAGGAATCCACTCCACCACTTTCCTCCAGCCGTCACTTACAACGTCCATATGCCAGAAAAGTTTGATGTTGACACCTTCTCGACCCTGCCTTCCCCTTCGTCCCGCTCTTTCAATGGTTTGCAAAATCTCCATTGTCCGGTTATCGAACTCTAGTCCCGCGGGATTGAATTCTTGGAGAAGCTCATCGATGCGGTGGAAATCGGCATAGACTTTGTAGGTCTGATTTATAATTTCGTTGTAAAGTGGTGTGCTGGCACCGAGAATGTAAGAAGTACGCCCGATTTGTTTTATGCGAGGGAGGATGGAAAAAGGCAGGGTTGAGCCTGGGAAACTTTGAATCAAGTGATCAAGGGCGGTTCTGAGGATAAGAGGGTAAATGTAAGTTATGACAGCGATGTGGTCTTTGCGATACGAGTTGATCACGGCCTGTTCCGTCGACGTTTCTGCATTTTCCCGCTTTCCGCTCTCTGTCAGGCGATGGTCAGCCGTCTCCTTGTCGAGGTCGAGAAGTTGGATGGGGGAGAAGAGCTCTGTCTCGAGCACATTCCATAATTCAACGTCCGTATCCGCAGCAGCAAGAAGTGCCTCGATCCGGCTTTTCTGTGCCACTTGTTGCTGATAGAGTGGGTCTGACAACAGTCTCGCTGCTTCAGCCTTCTCTCGAGCGACTTTGTCTACTGCCTGTGCTTCCAATTCTCGTCTTAGGCGAGCTTCTTCTTCCTGCTCCTGAGCTTTGCGTGACGCTTCGGCTGCCATTCGTTTCAGTGGGCCTGGAAAATGTTCTGGAAAGTCTTCGTCCTGCATGGCCAACGGCTTTGCTTTATCAGTCTGCCCAACCTGTGAATCTAATGCATCTTGCTCTGTGTTTACTTGTTTAGGAGCCTTGCGCTGTAACTCCCCCGAGTCTGTTAGAACCATATTAAAGAGCCGAGCAAATGCCTCTTTCTCCTCTCTTGTGATGGTAGACTTGTAGGGACGTTCGAGCTCATCGGTCTCCATCCCTTCGAAGGGCACATCATCTGCATGCTCGGTGGGCTTTTGTGGCTTTACTGATATTCCAGAGGTGTAGCGAGCAATTCGCCCTGATCTGAGCATGCTCGTCTCAACCCCCAACGCTGCAGATGGTTTTTGTGAGTGTGTCATCGTCCCATCATGAGGACTTGCGGTTGAAACTTTCTTGGAGCGTGGCCGTGATGGTGAAGTCTCAATATTCAGAGCTTTCTTGACACCACTGCCATGCCTAGCTTGTCTGGACGCGGCATATCCGGCCTTGCGATGGGCTGATCCTTTGGGCGACTCGGGGTGGTCTTGGATGGTACGTGTTTGGAAGAGGAAAGGCGTGAGCGAGCCAGTGGGGGAAACTGGCAGCGGTCTTCTCCATGTTTTGCAGAGGGCCGCAGCTCTCATGAGGGACTCGAATGTATGGGGGTTGATGTTGGTACAGTACCAGAGTGGGTAGGTAGAATTATTGCAATGGGCTGGCCCCGTACCCGTACCCTCTAGGCACGCTAAGCGGACAAGCTTCAAATGGCCGGCATTTGACATCCAATACAGCAATTGCCTCATCGCTAAGAACAATTGGATATATATACGACCGGCCCCATGTGAGGCTAATATCACCTTCAACACCCCTCGGCCGGCTCACAATGTTCGCCAGGCGCGTCATTGGAACCTCGCGACCTGCTGCTTACTCCCGCCAAAGCACCTCCGCATATCTATGTACACCTGCCAGGTCTTCGGGCAGAAGATTCGACCCTCCAATATGCCGCATATTCGCGACAACCCCCCAGCACAGAAAGGACGTTGCGAGAATACCGCAGCCCAAGTCCAGCTTGCCACCTCAGACGGAACCCAGGAAGGCGGAAGTCGTGACGGCGAAGGCTGCAAGACCCAAGCAGGATACACTTTTGGCAGAACAGAATGTGTCTAATGCACAGCAGCGGAAAGCAGATTGGGCAATCTTGAAGGAGATGACGGCATATCTGTGGCCGAAAGTATGCCCATGAAATTCTCTGGACCAGATATTCCCCCGCTCTAACCGCTCGCAAGAATGATCTGAATACAAGAGTCCGGGTAGGAGTAGCATTAGGCTTGCTCATAGGTGCAAAGGTGAATACACGCACCTATCTTCTGAGCTCGTGGTACATAGATACTCATAAATGAAATGTCATTCTAGGTCCTCAACGTCCAGATCCCATTCTACTTCAAGTCAATCGTTGACAACATGAACATCGACTTCATTGCGACGACTGGCACTGCATGGACGGTTGCTGGAAGTTTGATACTCGCATGTACATCTCCCCAGCCTTCCCATCCGTCCCCGATATTCTTGGAGCCAAGTTCCAGGCTGACTTGCAAACCAGATGGCGCTACACGAATAGGAGCTACAGTCTTCCAGGAGCTTCGCAATGCAATTTTTGCAACAGTTGCTCAGAAGGCCATCCGCCGCGTGGCATGCAGTGTTTATGAGCATTTGCTCCGGCTGGACCTGAATTTCCACCTTACCCGGCAGACTGGTGGACTGACTCGTGCAATCGATCGTGGAACGAAGGGTATAAGCTTTTTGTTGTCAAGTATGGTCTTCCATGTTGGACCCACAGCTTTGGAGATCGGCCTGGTGTGCGGCATTCTGGTACGTACTGTTCCGGGAACGTACACATACACACGATGCTCTGTAACAATTTCACTCATTGCCATCTCGTAGACTTACCAGTATGGCGCGAAATTTGCAGCCATCACGGCCGTGACCATGGTCACATACACAGCCTTCACCATCTTGACGACGTCGTGGCGCACGAAATTCAGAAAGCAAGCAAATGCTGCAGACAATAAAGCTGCCACCGCGGCTGTGGACTCGTTGATCAATTACGAAGCTGTAAAGGTGGGTTCAGTCCTCATCCTCTTGAAAAGCGGCTCACCGTGTCATGTCCGCTTACACTGACTGCTGAACAGTACTTCAACAACGAAAAGTACGAGGTTGCCCGTTACGATAAAGCCCTCCAGCAGTATGAAAAGGCCTCGATCAAGGTTGCCACTTCGTTGGCCTACTTAAACAGCGGCCAGAATCTTATCTTCTCGACTGCGTTGACAGGAATGATGTACCTCGCATGCGATGGCGTGGCAAACGGCTCACTGACTGTCGGAGATCTGGTCATGATCAACCAGCTAGTCTTCCAACTAAGTGTCCCTCTTAATTTCCTGGGTAGTGTATACCGTGAACTCAGACAGAGCTTGCTGGACATGGAAACGCTTTTCAATCTCCAAAAGGTCAACGTCTCTATCAAGGAACCTCCTAATGCGAAGCCATTGGCACTCAGCCGTGGCGGAGAGATAAAGTTTGAGAATGTGACCTTTGGCTACAGGGACAGGCCGATCCTCCACAATCTCAGCCTGACCATTCCGGCTGGAAAAAAAGTTGCCATCGTTGGCCCATCTGGGTCTGGAAAGTCGACAATACTAAGATTACTCTTTAGATCCTACGACTCCCAGTCGGGCATCATTACAATTGACGGTCAAAATATTCAGGACGTGACCATCGACTCGTTGAGGCGGGCCATAGGAGTGGTCCCTCAAGATACACCTTTGTTCAATGCCAGCATCGGGCACAACATCCGCTACGGTCGATTAGATGCGACCGATGGAGAAGTACGGGCGGCTGCAGAAAGAGCGAAAGTACACGACATTGTAAACAGCTGGCCTGACAAGTACGAGACTATGGTCGGAGAACGTGGCATGATGATCAGTGGTGAGTTCGCGACTGTTTGCTCTCCCTCTATACAATTACTGAAATGTGCACAGGTGGCGAGAAGCAACGACTAGCTGTATCCCGTCTTATTCTCAAAGACCCGCCGATCATGTTTTTCGATGAAGCGACTTCGAGTCTAGATACGCAGACGGAGTCTGCGTTGCTCTCCAACATCAACTCGATCCTCAAGGGAAAGAAACGAACATCAGTATTCATTGCTCATCGCCTGCGCACGATATACGATGCGGACCTCATCATTGTTTTGAAAGAAGGACAAGTGGCCGAGCAAGGGACACACGAGCAGCTCGTCGACAGGGGAGGAGTCTACTCTGAGCTTTGGAGCGCCCAGGAAATGCTCTTTACGGACGGTAGTCAAGACGAAGATTCGAGCGGAGATGAGCGGTAGCCTTCCCAGTCAGCAAGGCACGTTCCCTGGAAGTGCTCGTTCCGATTGGCGGGCCGGGCCACGTCAAATAGATACAAATTTCAGGGACACGTATATTAATTTATTCATCAGGAACCGCAATCTAGTCAATCAAATGGCTCTACCTTAACTTCTAGAACACACGTCACCTTTGTTCTACAGCACTTGATCTCGCTTGTAGAGTTCATCTGGCAACCCACAACATGTTTGCCCTACCTGCTTGTAGTGGCGGAGCATTCATGAGACCATTGCGATCCCTACCTGGCAATCTCTATTTATGACAGGCAGATTTGGTTCAATCCTAATTTCTTACAGAATTTTTCACCACCAACAAGGGTTGTGGACGGTTCTTACCCCAGATTTTCAAATTGCTGCGTCTGAATGGTAGGCTTACTTCGTTAATGTGAGAGTTACGCATGCTGGTGGAGACCGGATTCAATTCTGCGTCATGAGGGAAAGCTTAACAAGATCTCCATATAGGCCGGCAAAGTGAATCGTCATTCTCTCCTCGTTCATGGTTTCTCACCTAACCTCTGACCGCTCTCTCTGCGACTGTAGCTGCCCAGTTCTCCATTCTTCGTACTAATACCCCATGGTCTTACGAGACATGACACGTTCGTTATTCATCGGAAGCCTATGTGCAGTCGTTGCACTCGCCGTAGAAAATCCAAACTCATCGCCTACCCTACAAGATGTGGAAGCAGTCGCAGTACCGGCATTAGCAGCACCGCCAGCCGCTGAGACTGGCCCATTCGGTCTCCCGAGTCTCCCTGGGCTCCCAGGTCTCCCAGGTTTCGGTTTGTTAGGTCCAAGACCACTACTGGGGCCAGGCGGAACTCGAAACCAACCACAAGTCAACAACAAAAACGTCTGGCAACCGAGCGTCGGTCAGCCTTTCCAAATCATCCTTAGCAGTTCCGTCGTTCTTGGGAATGGAAATACACAGAGGCAGAGCCGTACGCCACTGTCACAACTGACGCCGCAAACGGCGCAAAAGTTGTTTAAACTCGTTCCTGAGAGAGTGGGTTAGTAGCAGCGCTGAGATCCTGTTTCGACCATTTCGCTAAAAAGAAGATACAGATATCTTCGACATTGATCTATGGGACAACTCGGCTGAGACGGTTGCGAAACTGCATGCTTCGGGGAAGAAAGTGATTTGTTACTTCTCCGCCGGGACGAGCGAGGACTGGCGCGCTGATTTCAAGAATATCAGGCCGCAGGATATGGGCGCTCAGCTTCCACTCTGGAAAGGAGAGAGGTGGCTTGATATTCGACAGCGTAGTGTTTGGAATGTTATGCAGAAGAGGATTGAACTTGCCAGCAAACGTGGTTGCGACGCTATCGACCCTGATAATATTGGTAAGATACTGATTTCAGGTTATTGACGGCGGGTGAGGCTGATATGGTGCAGATGTGTATGATAATGAGGAGGGAGGTGGTTTTACACGTCCACTCACCAAACAAGACAGTATCACCTATGTTCGTAGATTGGCGCGCGAGGCAAGGCGCTACGGCATGTCAATCGGTCTCAAAAATTCAGGCGACATCCTCAAGTCTGTTCAAGATGATATCCAATTCGCTGTAAATGAGGTATGTTCCAAAATCAAATAGTCAGCATTCGGGAGGCAGACAAGAAAGCCGATTTTGATGAGACATGTAGGAATGCGCCGAATTACAGGAATGCAACATGTACAAGGATTTCCTCTACCCAAACGACAGAAACAAAACCCCGAAACCGGTCTTCCACATCGAATACGTGAGCAAACAGGCCAAAACCGCAAAACCCGCTCTCAACATCACCATTCCAAAGGGACCCGCCGCTTCCCCACCAGCACCAGGAGAAGGGACAGCCAGTGCACCCCTCCACCCGCGCTCCACAACCCACGACACTTCCCCCCAAGGTCCCGAAAACGGAGCAGGAGATCCCTACCTCATCTTCAACAAACTGTGGCCCAACGCATCCGCCCCCATGATCCGGCGTAAACTCTGTCTGGGAACGCCGCCGACGGGCGTCGGGAGGAGGATGAGCACGGTGATCAAGGAGATGAATTTGGGAGGCTGGGTTATGTATTGCGATGGTGGGTGGGCGGATACGAGGACGCTGTTGCCAAATGGGCAGACGCCTAAGAAGGGGGCTAGTGAGGGCGGGAAGGGGGGTGTGGCGGCGAAAGGTTTGGTGACAGGGAATCCTTTTGATGTGCCAGCTGTTGAGGTTTCGGGGGCTGGGAGTGGGGAGGGTGTTGAGCCTGCTGAGTTTGGAGGGGGGAGTGAGGAGGGCCTGGAGGAGGGAGAGGAGGGGGAGGCGGGAGTCGGACAGTATGATCCGGATTTGTTGGAGACGGTTCTGAGTGATTCGGTTGTGGAGGGTGTGGATGATGTGTGGAATAGTGATGTCGGGCCTATTTTTGAGGAGGATTTGAAACCGAATCCGGAGAAGAAGAGTAGAGGCGCTGGGAAGGACAGGAGGGGGCCTGATAAGTATGCTGCGTCATCAAAAACTAGGAAGGCAAAGAGGAGGGCTGTGGTTTACTATTCTTAAGTATTTTAGTTAGGCGTGGGTAATGGTTGATGTCTTCTATTGTTCATCAAATATCATTTCCTCTTTCATAGTTCTCGCTATCACTACCTTAACAAGTTCTTGTCAGGGACATGTAAAGCTTCGAGTCTGGGTTCCGGTTGATCCTCACTAGCCTCCATCTCATCATTCGCGACGGCAACTCTTCCCAATTTGCCACTCGTTCTTCCTTTCCTTTCCAAGTATGCTATCAATCCTACCAAGGGTAGTATCAAGCTTCCAGTCACGATACTGGCGATATAACCCTTCCTGTAATTTGGAGCATCTGTCACTGGATAGAATATCAAAGGCCACCAAGTCACAAAAGCAAAGTCTGGATGGATGATCAGCAATGATTTCGTTAGGGGCAATAGACTCACCAAACGAATTCATGAAGCCTGTTGTGATGGCTCTCAGTTGATAGTCATGCGCGGTCACATCAGCCATCCAAGCATACCACAACGCCTGTGGCGCGTACGTCGTGCCCAGCAAGTAGTAGGCAAAAAAATGAGCTGCATCCTTTGCTGGATCGGCTATTAGGATCGCACTGCCGACAACAAACGTCAAGCCGATAACGAGAGAACATTGCCACCGTGATTGGATCTTGTCGGAGATCATTGAGTAGGCTATCGTTGCAACTATGGCAGAGCCATAGAGCCCGGTGGGATAGTTGTTTTGTTGAATTACACTGTAGCCCCGGGATGCGAGCCAGAGCTGGAAGACATTGTTTGATTCCATCTGGATTGCTAGGGAGTATACTATGACTTTGGATCAGTACGATATATCGCATGACGCAACGGCCAGCTTACGCATGAAGATGAAAGGGAGAAGCCAGAATTGCCAGCTTAGAAGGACTCGTGTGAAAACAGTCCGATCCCAGGTATAGTTGCGCGGTCTACCGAGTCTCTTGTAAGCGTGGTCTCTTTCAGTCGGGGTGAGATACCACGCGTCTTGCTTGCTGGGCATATTTGGGATGAAGATATAGCCTGTGAGTGGTGTTAGATCCTTATCTGCGTACTCTCGATCCCTCAAGTAAGAGACAAATGACCTTGAAATCTCATCAGTGTCCAAACAAGCGGCTATATTATCCCGATTGACTTTAAGAAGATTTGTCGCCGTTTTTGAGAGATCGAAGAAACTCAAACATTCCAAGTAGTGCTTGTCTTGTTCAGTAAACTCACCGAAAAGAGCGCTAGGTATCGTCAAGACCCCAACGACGATGAAGATCCATCGCCACGCGGGTATGCCGGCCTTACCATCCAGATTCTTGAGCAATGCGGCTTGGATCCAGCCTCCCGCCATACTTCCTATGTGTCCAAAGCTACAGAAAATGGCAGCTCGTGTCCCTAATTCAGATTTCTTATACCATGACCCCAATATGAAGTGAGCGCCGACCTTGAAAAATAGAGTTAGACGATCTAGGCTGCGGCCAGAAGGTACTGATCATACATAAGCGATTGCTGAAAATCCTCCCTCGATACCATTAAGCAGGATAATCTGCCAAACATGCTGCATTTTGAAAGTGATGAAGGTCTTGGAAAGGATGGTTGATTAGTCGACCTTGTTTCTTGCGAGGCGGAGACTGCTCACCAGAATACTCCAGGTGAGATTTGCCACCACAAAGACATATGTCGGAGAGTATATGGTAAGTAAGGACGTTCCCGGTATTTGACAGACGGCGTATACCACAAGATATGTGGTGGTCATATAATTGAATTCTTTCCCCTTGAAGCCCAGATCATCTTTCATGCCACTGATATATGCGGAGCTATAACTCGCTCGACTCAGCCCAAAGAGAAACCAGATTATTGAAAAATATGGCAACAGCGTGAAATCCAGTTTCATAAGAAGAGCGGCATCGTTTGGCTTCGGAATTATCAGCGTCTTATCGTTTCATCATTCTGTCCTCAACGCACATCGTTGCCCCATAGAACCCTCTTCAGTCGAGTAATGTAAGAGGGCATGGCGGTGGTATCTTCTCCTTCTGATCTCAAGAGAGAAACACGCTCGGCAGATTCTTCCATGACTGATGTGGTGTATTCAACTGCCTATTGCTCGGGGGTGACGAACGCCGATAAGCTTCGCAATCGCGCAAAGGCAGCACGCGAGCGCTGATCACCTGCAGCAGCACTGGTCGAGATCCACAGAGAAGCTGAAATGGGTGTAGTCTCTGCCAGGATACATCTTTGAAGAGGAAGTGAGCAAGGTTGTGTAGTTGAGGTTGAGCTGTTATCAATCAACGCGTTCCAGATGCCGTCCCATTTAGGTAATCAACCTCGGTCTCCGCTATACTTCACCCAGCACTTTTTGTCCTCCAACTACAGGAACTTTGTCGTCATGTCCAAGGCTTTCTCTCTGAGTGAGATGTGTAATTTCTATTGACTAGAAGAGGAGAAAAGTTACCAAGCATACAAGTTGGAAAATTTGAGCATATGGAAGATGGTTAGCCTCAGATTAAGGAACCCTTCTATTCCAGATTGCACTGCCATTCTCTTCCACACAGCAGCATCTTCTCGCAAGTATCTACCAGTCCCATTCGATAGTTGTGTCAGAGCGGCAGATGTAGAACTCAGAGAAAGACCGGTCAAGCATGAAACGGTGCTGAGCTTGAGCTCCAGCGTTCAGGCTACACCGACCTGTCTTCATAGATGTCCTGCAACCTGATGTTTGAAATCCGAAAAGAAAGATGATGGTATCGACTCGATCCCAGAAAGACAATTCGGACGGCCAAGGGAAAAGCAACTCCGCCCAGACAAAACTACATCCCAATTCGGACGCTCCCCGCAAACCCACCGACGCCTCTCACGATCGCGACCATGCGCCAACAGATCCCCAGCCTGCAGGCCCTTCAATGGCTAGCACAATACCGATTCCCGACAATGCCATCCCAGCGGTAACGAGCGCGAAAGACATCACCGCAGCCTCCAATGGCATCCAAGCCCTTGCCAAGCGCGAAAAGAAGGAATCCCAGGAACCAACGGTGAAAGAGGTTGTTCTTGGAAATCTGTGGGTGAAGCCTTGGTACAAGAGTTCTTATGCCGAGGAGATCACTGGACGGCCTGGCTCAAAGGGCTGGGCAGAGGGGCTTTTGGAAAGATTGTATGTTTGTCAGTGGTGTTTTAAGTACACGGTTGATTTGGCTGCGTACTTGGGACATACGGTATGTCTATGCGCTCCAGAAGATCTGGGATGGCAGCTCTGAAGGGGCGAGTTGTAAATTTGGTATAGAAGAGAATTGCTGACGATTGATGCAGAAGATCTGTTCATACCAGAATATCGAAGAAACTCTGGGATCAGCCATGTATTCAACAGGGGACTTTTCCATCTACGAAGTCGACGGCGAAGAACACAAGGTAGTCTCAATTCATCACTCAAAAATCATCGCAATGAAGAAGACTGACATGAAAGAACTAGCTCTATACACAAAACCTTTCCCTCTTCGCCAAACTCTTTCTCGAAACGAAATCCGTCTTCTACGACACAACCACATTTCTCTACTACCTCCTCTACTACCGCGATCCCCTAATCAGAAACTCAAAACCCCAAGTCGCCGGTTTCTTCTCCAAGGAAAAGCTCTCCTGGGACAACAACAATCTCGCCTGCATCCTCGTCTTCCCTCCATGGCAAAAACGTGGTTTCGGGCAAGTCCTCATGGGCATCTCCTACGAGCTGGCGAAGCGCGAAGGGCGCCTCGGCGGTCCCGAAAAGCCGTTGTCAGAACTAGGGAGACAGGCATATGTACGATACTGGTCCGGCGTAATAGCGCGGAACATCTTGAGCTTGCCGCTGAAGAAGATGGCCACTGTACAGCAGATTTGCGATGAGACGTTTATCGTGCAGGAGGATATTGTGGCTACATTGAAGGAGATGGGCATCTTGGAGAAGAGGAAGAAGGGAGGTGCGACTGTGGTTATCAACAAGGCGAGGATCAGGGAGTGGGCTACTTTGAACAGGGTCAGTTTGGATAGTCCAATTGATCCCGATGCTTTCGACTGGCCTGAGACTGAGGCGGAGGAGGATGAGGAAGAAGAAAGCGAGTAGGCTTTGACGGCATGAAACACGGCGTTGTTGTGATCACGGCATGGATGATACCCAGATTTCCTGTTCTTATCAAGGGTGTGCTATTGTCGCAATGCTTGCCTGCTTGTGTGTCGTGCCTGATTCTATCCATACGCCTACACTTCTCACAAGTTTGCAGATGATCTGCCTCTTCAGCAATATTAGGGTCCAAAGCTCGCGCATGCTGCCACCTCAACTTACGCCTTCTTGACGTACTCGTCGAACCAATGCACAGCCTGCAAAAAGGCCTGCTCTTTAGCGTACCTGACAACGGGCTTGCTGGGATCACCTCGAACAGCGAAACCATGTTCCGTGTCCGAGTAGAGGTTAATTTGCCATGGAATGTCCATCTTTAGCAACAACTCCTCAGTATGGTGACGTTTCTCGGCCGGGAAGATCTGATCGGTTTCTACAAACACACATACATGTTAGAATTCACCTTCAACAACACCCGTACGCAAGAGAAACATCAACGTACCGGCCGCGGCAATAGAAAAAGGCCCCGTCATCCCCTTGATCTCATCGTCTTCCACAAAAGAAGGATGAGCCACAAAGCCAGCATCAATCTGCCCTTTGTTCAAAAACCTAGCCACGTACTTGGCACCAAAGCAATAGCCCACCGCTCCCAAATTCTTGACACCAAGGTTCCCCTTCATCTCCTTGATACAGGCATCCACAACTGGATCGACGGCACCGGGCAGGTGACTCTTTATCCACTCCATGATCTGGAATCCCTCCGGTGGATTCAGCTTCACGGGATCGCCGTGGAAGAGATCGGGCATGACGACGAAGTAGCCATTGGCTGCGAATTGGTCGGCGATGAGTTGGGCGTTTATGAATTTGTGGCCGATGACGTCTGGGAGGAGGAGGATGGCGTTGGAGGTTTCTTTAGAGGGAGGGTAGGCGAAGTAGGTTTCGGCTTTTTTCCAAATATTTGTTAGTGGGATTTGGTTTGGAGGTAGGAGAATGGGTTGGATTACTTTCGCCGATGTTTTTAATTTCGCCTGTGCTTTCACCTTCGTGCTTTACGCCGATTGTGCAGCACTTTGCTGGAGGGTTGGAGGACATTTTGGTGGGGTGGAGGGGTAGCTGAGGGTTTTCGGGTAGGATCAATGAATGAGGATTTGGAAGCTGAGTTGGATATGAGATGGCTACTCGGGTTCAGTGCAGGCGAAGATGTCGGAATCCGGCGTGTGTGATTTGTAATGGGCACGTCAAGCTGGAGATCAAAGATCTCCAGGCTCGGTCGGGGTTGGACGCCGATTGAAGCTGATAGCATGACGAAACTGACACCATGACGAGGCGGATGCTGCTGTGGAGCTATCGAAATCATGAAGTTTCCGAGTTTGCCATCCCTGGACATCTTTCCCACTGCCGAGATCGCGGAGACCTGATCCGACAGCTGTGATAGCAGAAGCGATATCGGGTCCTGAACAGCTGGTGTTGCCATTTCAACACTTCAAGTTGCTTTTTGTGAGATTACATACACTGCACCAAATATTGCTCAAAATGCCAACAATGGATGAAGTCCTAGAAATGCAAGCACAGATGCTACCGAGGGACCGCCTTGCACAAGAGCCAGCCAAGGAGTCTGGACAGGCTCTTTTGGACCGCAGATGTGCCAGTTCGAACACCTCCACCATCCAGCCACCCTACATCGTCAACTGACAGTATCAACATCACGAGACCGCAAAAGAACAACGATGTAACCACGTATTAGCTTGCGGAGATCAACAGGAACGCACCCTCGGACCCCTCTCTGACCAAGTGCCTCCCCGCACCAAGGATGACGCCGGTCAAAATAAACAGAGTCCGGAGGTAATATTACTACTAAACCTCAATTCTACCTTCCTCGAAGTCCCCTTCTCCTCATCACTTTCACGATGGCGTTGACATCGTATCTGCTTGCTTTGTTGTTCAACCTCGTTTTCATTGGCGCTCAGAGTGCAGGGAACGCAACATTTACGAATCCGATTCTGAATGCAGTCGGTGCTGATCCGTAAGTTTTTGTGGAATGGGCATCTGGTTCGCTCCATTGCGATGAGGCTGAAATGGATTAGATGGGTGATACGCCATGGCGGGTACTATTGTATGGACTCTGTGAACGTGGGAGTGGGTTCCGAGGTGTTTATGGAGAGTAGATATGACTTATACCACGAACGAAAACATTACTCTACTGAGAAGCAAAGTCCTGACGTACGTTCAAGAAGGTTTTCGCCCTTCCACAACGTCGACTGCTGACTTCGTTTCCAGGAACTGGGACAATGCAGAAACCAAGCTCGTCTTCAACCCGCCGATGGGATTCAATTACTCCACCGACTTGTGGGCCCCGGAACTCCATCAAATCGACCAGAAATGGTATGTTATCTTTACGGGGGACCCGAATAGAGATTCGCCCATCCCTGAGGTCGATATGCTCTGTGACTTCAACTGCCCAGCGGTCCACCATCGAATGTTTATTTTGGAAGGCACGGGTGAGGATCCTTGGACTGCCAGCTTCACCTACAAGAGCCAGCTAAATACGTTCGACCAATTCGCAATCGACGGTACCTACTTCCAGCATAAGACAGGTATTGACGTGAAATGCTCGAGCTGCAAACTTTGATTGATCTGACAACAGGACTCTACCACGTGTACTCATGCTGGTTCAGCGAGTACATGAGCTGGCCAGCTAATTTGTGCATCACAAAAAGTGCGTACAATATTCCACGTACACATCATGCAAGTTCCTCTAACCAAGCGTCCTTAGTGAGCAATCCTTATACTGTCAGCTCCTCTCTTGCTGAGCGAAAGATCATCTCCTCCCCCACAAACGCATGGGAGAAAACTCCTTACAATCGCACAATGAACGACCGTCTCTCCTCAAACGAAGGTCCCCAACAACTCAACAATCCATCAACAGGCCAACAATTCATCATCTACAGCGCCGCCCGCTCCGATAACCGCAACTACTGCCTCGGCCAACTCGAATTGGTCGGCGATGATCCCATGGATACCGCATCGTGGGAAAAGAACAACGATGGCTGTATCTTCTATCAAAACCCAGCCGAGCAGGCGTTTGGTGTGGGTCACGCGAGTTTCGTCAAGAGTCCTGATGGATCTGAGGATTGGATAGTGTATCATGGGATGCGTGATCCGACGAATGGGTGGGGCGCGAGGACGATCCGTACCCAGAAATTCAGTTGGAATGGGGATGGTAGTCCCAAGTTTCCGAGGCCGGGCTATGGACCTTACACTGTGCCTAGTGGGCAGTGAAGAGGCTGGCCGGATCTAATATGATTGTGTTCGATGCCAAGAGTAATAGTAATTTTGTGGCAATCCGTTTCTTTCTCGCTCACACTTGGATTATGCAGTCGTTCCTGTTCTCTGATTGCCGCAGCATTAGCCATAACCCATGGACTCTTTGCCCGAATCTTCTTCCCATGTTTCCAGAATGCCCAAACAGCTACATTTCGGTATGCTCCTGATTATCTTGTACTGGGAACGTTTCGAAGATGAGACGTGGTGCAACGGTATGCCGACTTGAAAATCGAACGGACAGAGGTTGAGGGTGGGATGATGACTTGGAGACTGGGGAACCTCCACCTGCAGCTCGGACGATTGCTTACTAATAACAATAGTCATCACGTCTCGGTCCGATCCAACGACCACTTCCAGAAACAACAACTCTTTATCGAATACTCGAACATGTTCAACAGATGGAGATGACATTTTTTCCATCCAGCCAAAGCACGTAACCCAGCGTCCAAATTGCAGCGGGCGCAAAAGTACCAAGATTCCAAAATCTCAACCAATTTCCCCCCTGCAAATCCGATCCAAAATGGCCGTAAAAAATGTCCAAAACCCAGCCGCGAAGAACTGGAAATGTACCGACAATCTCGATCCCGCCATCCTGCCCTTCCACCGTTCCCTCCCAGACTACGCCGTAACGCCTCTCACGCCTCTGAAAGATCTGGCAAAAGAACTAGGTGTGGCACATGTCTTCGTCAAAGACGAGGGCACCCGTTTCGGTCTTCCCGCTTTCAAGATACTGGGAGCGTCGTGGGCAGTCTACCGAGCTGTTGCGGCCCGAACCGGCCAAGCGAGCACGATTTCGCTGGGAGAGTTGTCAAAGGTTGTCGATGGGAAGGGTATCAGGATCGTGACGACGTCGGAGGGAAATTGGGGCCGGGCGGTGGCTAGGATGGGGAGATATCTTGGGGTTGCGGTTACCGTTTACGCGCCGAGATATATGGATGGAGCGACGCGGGATAAGATTGGGAGGGAAGGGGCGGAGGTTTTGATTCATGAAGGGGAATATGATGATTGTTTGCTGACTTGTCGAGAGGTCTCGAGGGAGACGGGTGCTCTTCTCGTTTTAGACACGAGTTTTGAGGGATACACGGAGATACCACAGGTGAGATGGATCCCTGAACGCCCTGATGATGGCTCTGACAATCGATTGAGTGGGTCACGGATGGTTATTCGACCATGCTTGAAGAGGTAGATGCACAGCTCCAAGCCGCAATCGAGAGACCGGCGACGCACGCAATCGCTTCTGTTGGTGTTGGATCGTGGGCTCATGCCGTTGTCGCTCATTACAAGTCGAAAATACCAGCAGCAGCTGTTGCGACTGTGGAACCCGAAACCGCAAATTGTCTTGCTACTTCCCTCGAGGCTGGTAAGATTGTCTCGGTGAAGACTGACGTGACCATCATGAACGGCATGAACTGCGGGACTGTATCCGACATTGCTTGGCCATATCTGAGAGATGGCGTCGATGCAAGCGTCACGGTCAGTGAGATGCAGGCGCACGAGGCCGTTTTGTATCTGAAAGCACAAGGCGTGAACGCAGGACCTTGTGGGGCCGCGCCGCTGGCCGCGTTGAGGAAGCTGAGGACGTTTGGCTGGTTTGGCCTTGAGTCTGAAAGTGTGGTGGTACTCTATTGCACAGAGGCAGCAAGAGAATATCAAGAGCCTAAGGAAACGTAGGAAGTCCATGGGTATGACCAGCACGATGCAGCGTCACGACACCGGCCATTACCTTGCAACCATTTCGAAACATTCCGCAGGACAAATGCCATGTCCATAGCTCAGAAACCATTAGTCGTCCTCGAAGAGTGACTCCCACACTCCTTCCGTCTTCTCACCAACATGTCACCTCTATGCGGATCCATCAACCCCGCCTTCTCGAGATGCAGTACAAGTCCAGCTTCTCCGTCCTCATGACGCGCATGCCCAAGCGCAACCCTATCCAGACTATCCCTAAACACCAACTCATAAAAGCTGGTCGCAAAAATCGTAGCAGGTATATTGACAAAGATGGCAATCCACCAGTACGACATGTACGTGAAGGCTTCGGAGCCGTAGAATATCGTGGCGACTAGCCGACATCCCAGATCTCGGGCAAGGTTGGTGCTGATGGTTGCGCTTGCGAACCCCCACACCATCAGACTGTAGGCGAGACCGATGACGAAGGGGGCAACGCTGGTAGAGATGAAGGGATTGGATGGGTCGAGGACGGCCCAGATGGTGAATCCCTAGTCGAGTAAGTCGTTGATACGTATGGTTCAATGAGTATGAAAAAAATGGCAGAGTGCCCACGTACAATAAACGCATCCACAAAGAACTCGACCAAAACCAACCAGCCCTGGTGCTGCTGGATGCCCTGGGGATAAGAAGTGAAAATACTGGCCGGACCACCCATGAACACATCGGGCATCCCCAATTTCTCCAATCCCAACCTGTACACTTCTATCTGTTCATGGTATTGACCGTACAAAATCAGAGCTGCGAAGAAGGCACCCGCGACCTGCGCAAAGATGAAATACGGCACTTTCCTCCACGGGAAGTCTTGCCATATAGCATAGCAGATGGTGATGGACGGATTGAAGTGCCCTCCCGATGTGCCCGCGCAGCAAATAATGCCAAGTGCAACACCCATACCATACGCCAGCCCTATCGTGAAAATCGAGCCATACGCGGGGTCTGTCTTGCGCAAGATGAAAGATGCTGTGGCCGCGATCCCAGGATACACTAAGAATTGATCAGCGTCTTTGATTAGAATTGACGTGTGAAAGCTTCATTGCGCACCGTAAAGGAAGACACCCGTAGCTTCGGCCAGCATTTCCCTCAACCACGTCGGTCGCGCGAGCTCAAAGTTTAACCGCCGTTGCGTGACAGGTCCGGACGAAAAGGTGTTACGTGTAAGATGTTTGCGAAGGGCATCGGTCATGGCCAGTTCGGGAGATTGTTGCATATACAAGTCCGATCGGGAGTCATACGACTCGTGGGAAGACATTATGCGATATGTGGTCCTCTGTCGTGGACAATGTGGAGGGGTGTATTTAAGAAGCAAAAGAGAAGAAGATGCAAACGATAGAATAAGAAACTCTGGACTGCGGATCTACAGACTTGCCGGTAAACGCCCTTGCCTATCGGAGGGTGAAACGAATTGCCTTCCTACCGAAATTGCAGAGAATGAGGTCGCGCCGCATTCCGGGCAGTGGTGTTTTTGCTGCTGTAAGGGGGATGTTGCGGCAGATCTGCCGCAGCAAGCTTGACCATCGGTCACGGCGATGGCAGCCAGATAAAACCGATCCACCCACTTTTTGGACCACGCTACAAATCCACTTGAATCCTCGAGGTTTTCTGCGAATCTTCGATTTTAATTCACACGAGGGTAAAGTCCCAGTGGGGCTGCAACGGGAACTGTGCTGGATCGGGAACCAGATAGGACGGGACGGGAACTACGCAGGTCCAGACCTGGATAAGCTCGAGGCTGTCCGTGGTCTTGTACCAAGGTAACAAGCCGCTGGTAAAGGAAATTCTCGGCTTCCAACCCGACAACTTCTCCATGTCGCTGAGAAATCGATGCTCGCTCCTGCTCGCCGTGGTTTTGGAAGACCGAGGTGGAAATTCCTGGATCCAACACGGCGTGTCTCAAGAATCTTTCGAGCGTGGACCATATGACATTGTACGAAAACAGTAGGGATCTTTTGCTGAAGCCGTGCCATGGTAATCCTGAAGCACAGCCGATTTCCATCATCTAAGCGAGCAATCACAAGGATGTTCGTTCCTGAATTAAGCGAGTTCCGTTAAAGGGCTGGACAACAAGTATTGTCTCCATCGGGCAGTAGGTGCGCCTTCATCAACTGGTACATCTTGAATTGGCGGATGAGAAGCAAGGCAGTGGCTGGTACAATATTGCAGAGACAGTGTTGCCCGACGCATTTCCCTGCCGCTACTGATATCGCCGTGGAGGTGGAGAACAAAGCCTGGTCTTCACCGAGTACGCTTCGACAGTGGTTGGTTTCCATCGTCCAGCTCTTCTTTGGGCAATTGATGGTGAAAAGAAAGCATCGGGCCGTCGATGTCAATGTGGGGCCTGAAATTTCCGTCCCTCCGCCAGCGACTGATATGGTACTAGAGTCTACCTCCCGGCCGCGCTCATGCAAAAATCTCTTCAGGAAGAGGGACCGGGCACACCTCCTCTATCTGCGACAGCCAATAGCAGGCCACATCGTACCGCATCTTATCAACCCGGATACTCTCGGCCAATCGAATATTCTCGCACGATTGCATCTGTACATTTATAGCGCCAATTCAAAATACGCCTGAAGGAAGCGCATTCCATCTCTCAGGTGGCGTTCGGGTGCAATGTATGCAAACTCGCGTCGGACCTGAGGATTCCACAGTTCAGACTTTTGCAGCCAACATGCTTGGCAATAGCGATCACGATCAGATCCCAGCGAACTGTGCAATGTTAGCAGGGCTAGAATCCTTCGATCAACAACAAGAGAGCAGACCTTTCTATGAACCAGGAACCACACAGAGCCAACAAATCTGAATGCACTCAATCCCGCTACACTCCACAAAATAATGTAGAGATAAAGGTCAGAGTTCTTGCGCTGTGCCTCTTCTTCACTCGTTACTGTTTTGGTGATGATCCCGACGGAACCGGCTTTCATCACCAACGTGATCAATGACAGATTACTGAAAATTCACGCCATCACTATCCAGCTACGGACAGACGCGTAGTAGAATTTCTTGACATCTTCGTTGCTCGTTGTTGACGCTTCTTCTTTGCGTGCTTCAGCGAGTACTTGGAGCTCTTTCTTGTATTGAGCATCTGGATCCGATGGAAGCTCTACACCTGCTTTGCCGTCTTTTCCAGATGCGACCAATCCACCACCCGGTGCGTCATTGGCGCCTTTGGTGCCCCAACTCAGGTCGTGCGTATTGCACAAAGCATACACGTTCAGCACGTTAATGTAGGTCGGAGTCAGCAGCAGGTACTGCAGGAACGAGGTAAACATCTGCCACGCGTCGAAGAAGAGGAACGACACCACAAACCACAAGACGTAAGTCGAAAGCATGGAGAGAATAAGCGTTGCGAACGTCTTATTTCTCAGCAAATCGCCAATTCTGAAGCCATCCTTTATTTCGGACTGAACGGATTTGACGCTGAGGAAAACGGTGGCGAACATGAGGAACCTAGATCAGTACGTCAAAAATGCCTAAAGATAAGTCAATCATAGGCAAACCCACGTCATTACGATTGCCCAGTAAGCCGTCATCCCAACATAGACTTTCTTTGTTCCTTTCGGCGTGTTGCCCAGGGCGAGAATAAAGCAAGCGATGAGACAAATGACATAAGACCACTCGAAGAAGACGGAAAGCACTAGGCCGGCCTTTCCCAACAGAGCTGGGTCTCCTAGTGAGCCGACAAGAATCTTGAAAACTAGATGGAAATTGCCCTGTGGCGATCAGCATACTCCAGTCGTCGTAGTTGGAATGATCGCTGTCTTTATGAAGATGCTACTCACCAAGGCGAACCACGCAAATATCATACTGATGACCTGATAGATCACTTCGATCTGCAGCATACACTTCCGAATGAAACCGTGGTCAGATTGCCAAATCTTCCAGAAATGTACCACAGTGTAAACAGCAGCAAAAAGACTGCCATTCAACCATCTGCGACGTTGTGCTAGCGCCGACACGTTAGATCGCCATTTCTTCTTTGGATAATGAGCCAGCCTTACAGATGAAGTCAGGTACTTCCGTGGGAACATCTGTTTCTCCTGTCGAGTTTTTTACGTATTGCAAGACCCATTTGCTGCCCTTCTTTGCCACCAGCTCATAGCATAAAATGCGATCCTCAGCCAGGTACATGTTTGCTGTAAAGAAGTTGCTGTTATTGTGCATTTTCTCTCCAGCGAAATATTTGACCATGGGTTCTCCCTGTAGAGCCTCGTACCGGTAGGCAGAAAAGGCTCCAGGTAGGACTGAGATGAAGCCAAAGGCAGATTCGAGCGGCTTGTCCAGGATGTTACTCATCTTGTATTCGAAGTTTTGTGTCGCAACCAAAGGATTCAAAAGATTTTTCCCACCTTTTCCCAAGTCTGCCTTGATCTCTCCGCAAGCTCCGGCACAGTGTTTGTTTCGATCGAAAACGTTCCAGAGTTTAAATATTGAGTGCTTGCCAGGCTTGGTCCCAGCATCGAGTAGTACACAGATGTTCGGCTCGAGACATCTACCAAAGGCTTGAAAGAACCAGCGATGTGAGTTTATCTTCTGCGCATTCTTTTGCTTCAGGCAGAAGAGTAGTTGAACCGGAGTGTTGCCCTTTTGCACGGGCACCGTCTCGCCTCTCATTACTGGTTCCATTTGCGTCGTGTACTAAGGATATCAGTGAGATTCAATAGCAAATGAACGAGCGGAAGCAGGTCTCGTGGGTGCTCCGGAATCGAACAGAATAGCTTGCTGAGGACTGATCGCTCAAGATTTTCGACAATTCTGGCATTGAACATTGCCAATAGTCCTAAACGCTTTAATCTTGTTTTCAAGACAGCAAGTCTGATCCACGAAGCTCTTAAGACAGTGACCAGGTTCAACTACTGTGTGCCATAATTGATTTGAGAGCTTACCTCGAATATGTGAGCCTCGGTATCAAGCCTGTTGATTTTGGCTTTGGCAGTGCCTTGTTGAAACACGCCCAGGCCAGCGAGAAGTGCTGCAGAACGTGGATTGATCTTCGCGATTCCGTCACTGACGATGCACACCACTATCTTTTTCCAAGCGTTGGTACCCCACATTGTGCTTTCCTTCAAGCTTTCCATATAATTGACATTTTGGAAAATCCCGATCAACGTTCTTGCAAGCAGCGCATCGTCTTCATTGTACATGGTGACAACAATAAAGAGCTCGACCTTTCTTGGTTGTTGGTACAACTTCTGGCGAAGAGTGAAGCGGTTGTCCAGAAAATCCGCGGGATCACAAGTTGCTGCTGAATATCTCATGTGTGTAGATTCACGAGGCTGCTCATCTCCTGTCGCCAATCGGTTGAACAATTTAGATGGCACTGGGCAATCCAAGACCAGATTGCCTTTGAACAGTGGAACATATTGAATTGTAGCCCATTTTGGGACCTGCACAATTGATGTCACTGAAGAACTGTTGGCAGCATTGCTATGGTGACGATCAAGAATTGGTCTGGTGTCATCATCGTAGTAAGCTGGATCTGCTTGGTCTGAGTCTTCCGGTGGATATGAATCATCAAGCTGATGGTCCTGATATTCTGGGATATTTTGGAATGTCGACTCGTAGGCTTCTCTTAGTCCATAAGAATATGTCAGGTTGTCAACAGAGTACTATCTATCATTAGATTTGTTCATTTCAATCCCAAAATTTACTCACAGTGGGCTGGGCTATCAGGCGATCTCGAGTATCAGTGTGGTGGTATCGCCCATCTGCAAAGTCCTCATGGCTGGGTATATGTTGAAGTGGCACTACATCAGGACGATCATAGCGACTGCGAGTGTCTTCATCGTAGCGACCACTTTCTCCTAAAAGACGTGGATGTTAGTAGCTGCTGGCACTCGCCGCTGTTTACGAGATTGAAGGAATTCAAAAATACCACTCACCAATGCGAGAGTATCTAGACATATTGAACCTATAAGCCTCACATTCGCTGCACCTATTGCTGCGACGACGCGCAGTTTGAAGAAGTGTGTAGGGAAGCGATCAACTTTGAGGCAAGCATCACGGTCTCCTTTTGCGAATTCAAATTTGGCCACAGGGTTCTCAGCAGCCTCCTGTGACACTCCGCGCACAGGGCTCAGACATGATGGGAAGAAAATTCGCCAAGAAAGATTTTGGAACGCGGGCTGAACTTGAATGGCCAATACCTAAGACTTCCCGGGCTGAGACCTCGCCTGATCGAGAAAATAGGCGAGCCTAAAGGTCGGAGGGGTATGCAGGCTGGCATTGGCACAAGAGTACGTGTCCGGTGAGCAGATGTCGAACTCATCGAAAGCTTGCGGCTGAGGAAGACCACTCGTCTAAGAAGTAGTACGGATTAGAGACTGAGAACATCCAGGATCTTGTTCCGGCCCTAGAGAATCCGGGTATCAATGGTTGGTGATTTCAACGAAGACGTCGAGCTTTGAGGTCGTCGTCGCCGAAGGATCGAGTGAGAGAACGACCCCCCCTCGACAATTCGTTTCTGCAAGACTTGTGCCACTCGTGCATACCGTCAGCCCCAAGCCTCCATTGTGCCACATTGAAAGCGGTCGGGGCGTTCGTAGAGGCGTTTACAGCGGAGAAGATTACTCATCGACGGTGCTTGAAAACCTGAGTTGAATTTGTGAAGGGGAATAGTCGTCTGTTCAGAACAACGACGATGCCGTAGGTGTTGTTGATTGTTGTACGAAGGATCGGACGAGACCAGTTCGGTAATAGCGGGAGATCGTCAGGGGTCATTGCACACCAAGTTCTCTTTGATCACCGCCGGTCCTGCACCTCTGTTCCACAAACTGCATCTTCACCCTGAATGTACTTCAAGAACTGACTGACAAAGAGCAAACAAAAAACTTTACAACCAGTCATTAATTCATCGAATATCTACCTGATGACCGAAGATGTGGCAAGGCATTCATATCCCGTCTCTACCAGAGTGGAACGTACTCTGGATTACGATCTTAATTGTTTCAGATCGTAGAAGCCTCACAGAGTATCTAACTAGACCGAAAACCAATGAGTCAAGTATCAGCAATACAAGTGCCGAACTCAGATCCGAAAGAATCCCAAGTCAAGATAACTGCCTGCAGCAAAAGCACACCTTGACAGATATTGCGGCACCAACCCATATCAAACGGTGTCTCGAGAAAAAGCGTATGACGGGCCTGATCGCTGGCATTCCATGGGTCAAGCCTCTGTGCTACTGACATGAGCGCCCCTAGACCACCGCATATCCACTTGCTCATTCGCTACATCAATCTCCCATATGAAAGGGGTTTGGCCTCATCCCGCTTCTTGGCAACGAAGTCGACGTCCGCCGCCAGACCAGGATGAATGAGCTTGAGAGCAAGTACCCAATTCGCGAGCTTCTTCTCAGCACTATCAATCACCTCGACATACATTTTAAAGCATCTGGGACATGAATGGTTGCAGGTAGCCTCAAAGATTAGCTCTGTTGTAACGTAGTCCTTCCGCTCTATGCTGATAGCGTGGTGACGAAGTTCTCGGGGTTATGATGCAAAATCAGATGGAAGAAAATCTCCCATAATTTCTAACAGACGGAGCGTTATTTCATTATACGTGAGGTGGAGAATTTTCTGGCGCAAGTCGCGAGGGAGTTTGAGGAGATCAGGTGCATTTCGCGCCTTTTCCAGCTTCACCTTCTTCAGCTTCTTCTTCTTCTGGGCGCCGCATAGGTTCTTCTTTGATTTGGTTCCTTGTCGACCTTGTTTCTATGAGCATTCAGCCAGCGGTCAGTTTAGGCGACGTGCTGGGGACGTACCGATGGATTGAACTCGGAAATCGGGTCGATCACTTGGGTTTCCACGGTCGGCCCAATCGCATGCATAGCTGCTTCGCTGGCTCCAGCTTGTGGTTGAGGTTATCTCTTCTGCCGAACCGGGCGCTTGCACTTCTTGGCCATGTTGAGTGTGAGGCTGAAGTTGGTCTCAATGGTTTGAATGGATTGAGAGTTAGAAACAGATGAGGTACGACGGGTTGAGAGCAAAGGGTTGAGTATTGACGCCTTGTTGTGTTAGAGCCAACTGACGTTAGCACCGAGTTCCTCATGTAATAGAACCCGCCAAAGAGAATCGCTGCACGAGCAAGACCTCTTGCTTTTCAGTTGCATAGGCTTCTTTGTGGAGAAGAAAGATAAAAACACCCACAGTGATCCGTTGTGGGCCCTATCTTCACCATTCTCTACTATCCTTTTCCGAACATTATCTGACCTGTTCAAGGTAACTTATGCGTTGCCCGTAAAAATTTGCTGCAAGCTGTGATAGACGAATTCTGACGTCCCATGAAAGCCTTGAGTCCGAATTGCTGGCCCACTTGTCCCCAGCCCAGGAGTAAGAGATAAGTTTCCATTCATACATGCTATGCCATAGATGCCAAGCGTCGGTCGAACTGTGTCTTCCAGAGTCTCCCAGTCTAGATGCGCCATCCCAATGCTGCCTCTCATTGATCCTAAGGTTACATCGTTGCCATAGCCACTCCTACTCCACAGTGAATATGTTCCAGCCCACAGTACCGACGAAGACCTCACGGCACAACAACAACCCCAATACTCCCCGCCTGCGCAACAACACTCCTAGCAACCCCCTCAAGACTCAACCCACTCAACCTCGTCTCCGACTGCTTAATCCTCGCAATCTCATACACATGCTTCAAACTCACGGTCCCCACATTCCCCAATCCCGCATTGCCCGCGAACCCCGTCCCGCTGGCCACCGCTTTCCCCGCCGCAGCCAGTTTGTTGTTGTGCGGTCCAGGCACGTTCCCGGCGCCGCGGACTTTGTTCTTCTTCTCGGCGACGCCGGCGGCGGCGAAGAGGAGGGAGGCGGTCGGGGGTGTGCGGACGTCGAAGGTGAAGGAGCGGTCGGGGCGGACGGTAATGCGGGCGGGGATGGGCGTGCCGGTTATGAAGTGGGCTGTTCGGGCGTTGAATTCCTGTCTCTCATGCTTAGAGATGGGGATGGCGATGGGGAGAAGGGAGGAGGAGAGGGGTTTGTACTTTGCAAAAGTCCATTGATTTCACACCTTTGGAACCCAGGGCTGGACCGACTGGTGGGGAGGGCGAGGCTTGTCCGGCCCCGACGATGAGCTTGACTATGACATCTTTTGCTATCGCTTTTTTGGCCATTGATATGAGCGGTGGTAAATTGACTTGACAAAGCGGTGGAGTCGAGGTTCGTCGGATCTTGAATTCGCGATTTTGGCGAGCGCTTATGAAAATAGCCGCAGATACCTTTGACAGGGAGTCTCAAACGTCGAACCGTCCCCTTCAGCAACACAATTTTTCTTGCGAGCTGTACAGCGTCTTCTGATCCTGACGATGGAATCACTGAGAGTTCCTGGAGTTTCATCGATTGGAACCCATGATAACCACTTGTAGGTTCCTTCAAATACAGCAAAGGGAAGGGCAAAGAATCTCACTATTGGCACTCAGTACGTTTACACATGGCCTCCCCTTCGGTCCGTTCAGTCGGACTCTCTGAGTATCGATCATATCTCGTTTAGATCGTTCCAGTCCAACCTTCAACTCCCCATATCAGCATCACTTCTGCTCCTCAATCTCCTTGGTCTTCTGGGTTCCACCACCAATACCCTTAAGCATTTTCTCTGGATCCCTAATCCCAGCAATATTCCCCTCTTTGACTCTCTTCAAAGTCAATGCCGCAATCAAAGCAGCACCCACACCACTTCCATCCTCAGCAGGCCTAATATCAACGGGATCCTTCCTCACATCATTACCCCATTCAAGGACTTCTCTCAAGGCTCGGGCACCACGGGCCTTGAAGTGAGGGTATTTGTTGAAAACGGAACCGTCGGCTCCAACGTGGCAGGCTTTGTAGTCCATTTTCTTGCAGATGGCTGCGACACCACACGCTGAGAGGCGGGCCGAGCGGGTCCCGATCAGTTCTGCAAGGCGGCGGCAGAGTTCTAATTCGGGTTTTGTGGCGTCAATGCCAAGGGTGTCGAGGAAGAGGGCGTGGGTGTCTGTTAAGTTTTCAAAGGCATCTCTGTGCAAACTTGTTAGCATTAGACCAATGCATTTAACACTATTTGTGCTTACTCTTCGATGGTGGACAAGAAAGACGCATCCAGTGTGTAAGCTTTCTTAAGCTTACTCATATCCTGACCATCAAAGATCTTGCAGTCAGGGTTGCCATTCAAGTCAAGCAAAACCAGGCGGAAAAGTTCTCCAAGATACAATCCAGCAACCATCTTTTCAAATGTCTGTTGACCGGGACGTGGAGATTCCTTGTCGATGATGATATCATATGGAGTGCGTGGAAGCACCTTGTGAGCATTGTCAAATGCACCCCACTCGCAGTTGATAGCCATTGGCATCTCGGGATCGAGGTTCATGTGCTTGAGCTTGGGAATGTTACCACACTTATCCATATAAGCAGCATTGCATCCTGTTCCAAAGATGCATCCAATTTTGCAATCGTCATCAGTATAAGCGGACGCAATCATTGTTCCAACAGTATCATTGACCAGGGCTGCGACTTTGATCGGCAATTTCTGGCAGATCATTAGTGTACTTCAATAGAGTTTCATAACATGTACCTACACGCTCTTTCAAGGCCGCTTCGAAGGGTGGCACTACGTCAGTCCCCTCAACTCCCTTGACGTCGAATCCCTTGGTCCAGCGCTGAAGCACTCCATTGTCGATGTAATCTTGAGTAGCTGGGTATGAGAAGGTGAAACCCAATGGCAGCTCATCGAGATGCTCATCTTCATGGTGATACTCAACGAACTGTTGTAAGCAATCGGCAATGTATCCCCATAGCTCCTCTCCAGTTCCAGTCTTAAGTTCCTCGGGCATCTTGTATTTCGACTGAATGATGTCAAACTCTCCCTTATCTTCTGGTAGCGTAATTTCACAGATTCGAAGGTTGGTTCCGCCCATATCGATGGCGAGGAATGTACCAGTCTCGTGCCCAGTTGGCATGTCCATAACCCATGTTGGATTCATGGGGATATCGCCGCCCTCCTCGGTAAGACCCTTTGCCAATTCACCAACAAAGTGATTGGTGATTTCCTTCAGTTTATCTGTTCCCACGCTGAAGAGATCTTCGAGACGTTCAATTTGGTGCATCAAGTCCGCCTGCACCTGTATTAGAATAACGCGGTCTTTCTATCTACATCTAACATCCTTACCGGAACATCGGCGAACGAGCCTATTATACGTTTAGCAATGAATCTCCATCTCCAGCGTTCTCGAGCTTTCGGCTTTGACTTACCTCTACGTGACGGTGTTTTACGAGGCATGATTGCTGATCTATGTAATCTCTAATTATGCTGCAGAAAGAAGATCTGATCCTCAAGATTCGGAGCGAAGTGGTGTCTAATCTGGCAAATGGTCAGACTCTGAATAGCCAAAGCGAGATATCTGTAATGACAATCACACTACGTGGACATTGTTCGGCAAGGCAGGATCTCTGGTCGCAAGAGAAAATCTTCGCGAAACCTCTGAAACGGAAGGGGTACGGTATCTGACCTGATAGCACGATTGATGCAGAATTGACAAACCCACGACGACGGAGGAAAGCGGGATAGAGGGGTAGAACTAAAAGCAATGGACAAAAACAAAAAAAAAAACTCGACAGAAATCAAGAGGAAAACCACGATGTTTATCCCCCCCCGCGTGACCCCCGGAAACGTAGCACCAAGCATACCAAAAACTGCTTTGATATGCTGAGGAAGCGGTTGGTCAAAGTGGCTTACTCACCCCACGGCGTGATGCCCGTTATAAATGCCGCTCGGAAGCTTGATCGGAAGGTCAAGGTGGCTGGGTTGGAAAAGTTGGTGCAAGGCTCGAACCAGTATTCAGCCCAGGGAGAATGATTGAGGCCTCAATTGATCGAGGGATGAGGAAAAGGAGTGATTTTGTTGGTGGTTGAGGTCTTGTGCCCGCCCCAAAGGAAATATGTTATGACGCAGGTCCGATCCGACTTCCGTCGGAGGCCATGTGGGTCGAATCTCTAACGGAGAAGGCTGGAACAATAATCACGACTAATTCTTTTCCTTTTCCTTTGTTTTGGGAATCTAATCTGTGGCAGCATGCATCGATATGGTGCTGTCTGGTACATAATTGGAAGATCATGGACGATCTTCGGCATCAATGCAGCAGTGCTGCAATATGCTGAGTGTCGCTCGATGATTGGGCCATCGCGCTCTCATCTTTCTACTCTCCACGGGGAAACCCGTCTAGGCATGCGTGCTTCACGATGAAGACTTTTCAACTCCATGTTGCTCGCATGTGAGAAAATGTGAACGCATAGCTAACAACCACGACAGATGGTTTCTATACATTATTAGTAGACTGGTGTATTATATACAAGAAGCACCATATCACCAAAGCCCTCTCTAGAAGTATCGTAACAGGCATAAAAGAATCATTGTGATCCAAAGTGATCCCATACGTGGAACCACAATATTCCCCAAGTCGTAGCCCTTTTGTGCCCCAAACGCCAAATCCGAAAGAAGCATCATCATAACCCAACGGCAAGACCACCAAGGACGCTGAACATCATAGTCAAGCACCAGAATGACACATCGGATCCGCGATGGCTTGCGCCACCCGTCGCTGCAGCAGGCGCCGAGGTGAATCCAATGCCAGAAGCAATGGCATCTCCAACCCCAAGAGTATTCGACGTGGTCAAAACCGAAGTCGCCGATCCTGAGTCCTTTGGCAAACTTAGTGTCGTTCCAGAGAAGGCAGAACCTGAAATAGTAGTCCCAGGAATAACAATTGCTGAGCCCCCGGCAAGAAGAGTTGACCCCGGGGCAATCACATACGCAGTGACGGGACCTTGAGAGCCAGTGATGATGGTGGGCTGGACGGTAGTCGCTGTTCCACCTACAGTGACAATAAGGGGTGCGCCAGATGCTGGCAATCCTGCATTGACTGCCGTGGCTTTTGGGGCAGATATCACAGTGCCTGGGAATGACATACCGCCTGAAACTGAGCCAGGTATTGTTAGAGGAGCCCCACCAGCTGTCAGAGTCGTGCCAGGAGCTACCACAAATGCTGTGATAGAAGGAGAACCTTGGGGTCCAGCAACCACTGTGGGAGTGATGGTCGTTTGCTGCCCTCCAATGTTGAGCACAAGAGGTGTGGGACTGGCATCAGTACCCTGTTGCGAACCTGGTAAACCTGTTGCCACTACACCTCCTGTTGCGGTGATAGTCCCTCCTTGGTCTGCGTTCGAGCCAGCTTGTATGCCACTTCCACTTCCCTGTGTTGGGCTGTCTCCTCTGCCAGCTGTTGGAGCTCCAGGAGTTCCCCCCGCCAATATTTCGGCAATGTTTGATGCCACATCTGGCGCGTCTGTAGGCTGTTGTTGAGGTTGAGGTGCAGCAGTATTTGGTACAGGATTGACAACGACAATAGGAGTAGCCTTGTTCTCGGTGTTGATTGCTGGGGACTCCGGGCCAGGAGTGGGTGAAGCCTTGTTGGCCTGACCAGTACCTTTGTCAGATGAGACAGTTATCACTTGCTGTTTGGCCGTGATCTGCGTTCTATAGACTCGGTTAGCATTGACATACTGAGAATATTCTCCTTTCACGCAGAGTGCCTATGAATTGGCGATGCTCAAGGTTGGATCGATGCCAGTATATTTCTGGCAACTGCGAAAAACACAATGCCAGAGAGTGATCAACTTTGATCTCACCAATTTCGAGCACAGTACAAAAGCCACCGCTGTGAGAAACCTCGACTTGAGTCGAGTCAATGGAGGCATTGTGGCTGGACAACTTACAGAATGGATACGGTGACTTTCTGTATCGTTGCAGCAGCACTGGACGTTGCCTCTGCTGGTGACTCGGTGAAAAAAACCTCCGTGCGTGTTTCTATTATCTTAGTCCACCCACAGTCTTGAACTTTTGTTCCCGAGAATTGCGACGATACGGCTGGGATGGCGTTCAGGAATGAGTGTATGGCTGCGGGTGCCGAGATAGCCGTTGGATGCGCGAGGTCGACCTTTGCTGCCGATGGAACCTCTACTATCAAGCCTGCGGGATCGAAAGTCCCGATTTTCAGTGGCTCGTCTTTGACTGCGCATGAAGTTGGAGTGGCAGTGATTACAGGCGTGAAAAGACCACCGCGCAGACCAAAGAACTGCACGTAAGTTGTCGGGTAGGTCAATGTTACTCCTTGATATTCCCATGTAAGATGGGAGTATGGATCCGTTGCGATTGGCGGTTTGTACGTGCCCGTCACATTGGCTTTCGCCGTGACTGTCCTGTAATTCGTCTCACTTGATCCATTGGCATATACAGTGACCAGGGGTATGATGGTCTGTTCGATGGTGGCAGTATCGATCTCGACCTTGGAAGGGTAGGTGAGAAAGGTTTCCAAGGCGGTAACTGTACAACTATTACATGCTCGTGAGGATGGAGTTGTGGTAGTCGAAGCCGTAGAGGTGTTGGTATATTCTACGCGACGAACGATAAGCAACAGTTTGAGGGTTGAAAGAATGTCATGGGCGATCCATACTTGCTGTTGCAATCGGTCCGTTGTCTGCGGCCACTGAGAATAACAGGAGCGACAACGGTAAAAGCTGTAACTCCAACATCTTCAAACCTTCCTCTAATGCGCGACACTCATTCGCGTTCTAGTCGCCGTGGTCGATACAAACAGGCGCGAGGCAGAAGCAGAGCAACGTCTTGGGGGAGGAAACAGAGCATATTGGGTCAGAGATCCTTTTGCAAAAATAGCCACAAATGTTCCACTGCATAAGCACTACTCCTTGGTGACTCGGCGCAGCTAGGTAGAGGCCAAGAATAGGACCATGCCTCCGTAAGTCTCACATGAGCCACTGACGCATGTCCTTTCGGCTCATTCGCAGCTCAACACCCAAAGTCCGAAAGATAGGATGGGCAGGAATTTGCGACCTCGCTTGAATCGCCTCAGGCCAAAGGGACTAATCGTTTTTGAAAACCAGAAACATAGCATCAGCGCCTACGAGCCTTTCTTGGAATAGCTGGACGATAAAACACTGTTTCGACACCAGGTTCGAGCTCGAACGATGGCCAGCCCCGTTAGGAACTTGCCGTCGAAGGCTTGTGGTCGATTCATCCATCGATTAGGGGGCTGAAATACTCATCTGGGAGAAGATGAGCTCCATGCACGACAAGCCATTTAGCGAACACAGGAAAACTCAGCTCATGTCTGCCAAGTGACAACCGAGTTGTTGGCTGAACCATACCAATGAGGATGAACTGATGTCGGTGGCATGAGAATTTAATCTGGAATTTCCCGAGCTTGATTCTTGGATTACGGTACGCGTCTCATACACAACTGGCGTTGTGAGGGCAGGATTAGCAAAATGTACGGCGGTTGAAGCTGACGGAAGACTAGGTAGTTGGAAGTAAGAAATCTTGAACGATTTCAGGTGGTCTTGAATTCAAACCGCTGGCATTCGATTGCATTTGTCGCAAAACTTGAGAAGCGATAAACCTGTTAAACAATGGTATCTGGTTGAGTTCTAACGGGTACCTTGATAGTGTACGAAATTTTCCTCAACTTCAAGCGTACCTCAGTTGCCAGTTGACGTGCAACATTTCTTAGCCTCACCCGACTTCCAATCTTCTCCCCCTCCGAGTCATCTTTTGGTCCTTGAGACATTTCCTCGACCAACTGCAAGCCTCACGGCCTCACGCCCAGCAGAAGGGCGCAATATTGGCACATACAGCTTGCCTACGTCCAACAGCACTCCGAGTTGGTCGGTCCATCAGTCAAATGTACGAGCCAGGTACCCCATCACCCCCCAAACGCCACGCAAGGCTTCGATCCTATCATCGGGCTTGAAAAGATCATACCAAGGTGATCGTACAATCTTAGGCGAGCTCCACGACTCATCTGCAGGCGGCACCGGTGGCATCATACCTGTCGAGAGATACTCGAGGTAGGCAGCGTGGATTGACAACCTCAAGATAGAAATATGATGGTTGAGGGACGATACAAGAAAGATCTGCATAATTAGCTGCGCCTCCGACTGAAGGCATCTGAAACATACCTGATCATACTCAGAGCCTTCGTCCTTTCCGACCGCAGAATACTTAACTCTCGGATCCCAGGTGCCAACACCAGGCCGGAGAATTTTCCAGGTATCTGTAGCACTTGTTTTTCGAGCTGGATTTGCGACCCTCCTGCTGGACCGACCTCGACTTTCACGTGACGGCTCAGTCTTTGTGCCCTTCATGGTACTGGTCAAATTATCAGTGTTTGCGATTCCTTGCGCCACCTCTTCCCCAACCTCGCCACCTACTCCACCACCCCATCTTGGCACTGTCGTCCACCACTTGTTCTCTCCAGGTCTCAATTCTATCTTCTTCTCTCTTGCCCGTTCTTGAGCTATAGATAACAAAGCGCCCGATTCTCTAAGCACGTCTAGCAAGCAGCTTCCGGTGTCACGGTCAAATTCTGTTTCATTTCTGCAGCTAATTCCCAGGACAGGACCTTCGAGCCAACCCATCTTGGCCCTGTCTCGCTCCAAAGGCGGTCTCCAGACAGCACCGGACAACTTGACGGGCACGTGAAGTGTCTTGATTGCTACTGTTGGTTGTCTACGATGCGGTGAAAGTGTGAAACCAAAAGCCCAAGCAATTGGCTCCACGAACGCACGGATGGTGTCAACACGATACAGCTCTGGCATTCCACTTCCATTCCCGATTCGGTGCCCACGGTATGTCTCTGGCATATCCTCATGCGTGACATCACGTTGCTCTGCGTCATTTCGCGCTGGGCACTGGATTGGTGCCTCTGATTGACGCGAATACTCTGGGTTACTTGCAGGAAACAAAAGCTGACTTGTGGAAACTGGTTCTGCTGGGTTCCACTTTGTTCGCTTCCTTGATTCACATTCATCGGATTTAGAGTTTGCGTCTTGTGTCGTCATATCCGATCTTTCCTTCTCGTTGGCTGATATGTACTCGTCTGCGCTGTCATCCCAATAATAGGACATGTTGTCCAAGCCTTCCCAGAAACGACGGAAGTGCGCAAGATGGGGGATCGGCCTATCCACCCTGGACCCTCGAGCGAGGGCAGCGAAGGCGTCGGCATTTTCATATTGCAGCTCTTTACTACGAATGTAAAAGTCGTCATGGCTTGGGTAAGGCCTTCTGTTGAACAACACACGTGACTCCGGGGTAATAGCACTGGCCTGGTCTCCAGTAGATCGCGGTTCGAGCCATGAACGTGGAGGAATAAATAAAGAGCCGCAAGACCCTGCTTCAAGGACCTGACCGACGTCCTCGATTTGCACGGATCGGATGTTGAGAGCTTCCCAGTGGCCAGAATCTATATCCGATAATTTGCGGACTTGGGAATATTGTTGAAAGAGGTCTGGATTTGATTCGCGGGTCCATATCGACCGCTTGGACGAGCCAATGGTGTTTGGGAACGATACTGGGGTCGCTGGCGGCGGTGCAGCCCTTCCCTTCTTGGCACCGTGTTTACCAGCTAGGAGAGAGCCTGTTCGAAATAGTTTAGCGTTGCATTGTTCTCAACAAGTTAGTACCCTCCCCGGCCAGACGCGGATACCCATCGATCTGCAGCATAAACAGTAAACGGTGGCTCGGGAGTCGGAGTTTATTGCAATACTTGTATAGGTTTCTCCGCAGGCGATGATCGATTGCAATCTGTTGTGGGCACAGAGGGCAGGGCAGAAGGGATTTCGTCCTCCATGACGAGCAGAGAGCCAACAAGAGGCAGGGTGTAATATAGCCCAAAACCAACCAGGATTTGTGCCCTCCTCGTTACTCGTACCACGGCTGAGCAAACAACGAGCACAAACCTCGGGCCATCCTTTGATACAGCTGGGAAGCAGGCAAGGGAAGAAAACAGCGTACCTGTGGAACCGATAAAACCAAACATGCTGCACGCTCCGGCGACCTACATAGGCCTTGGGTAGAAGTCGAGGGCGGGAGTAGAGCAACGCGGATCAGGTCATGGTATATGATGTTTGGTTCTGTCCGCACATCGTCTCATCAATCAGAAAAGTGATGAACGAGCAGGCACCCGGTCGTGAGGATCCTCCTCGAACAGGTTGCGTGAACGGCTACCTCCGTAGGTACAGACGCAGGCCGAGGGCCAATACGTCCCACGGCGCGGCGGTGGAAATACCCGATTCGTATTGGATGCTCGCAGAGTGTACCGCAGCACTTGACGGACAGCAGACAGCAGACAGCAGACACCACGAATTGTTGCAATGGACGCTGGCTCGCAAGTCGCAACTCTACGTATAGGGACGGAGGAAGAGGGAGCGGAAGAGGGAGCGGAAGAGGGAGCGGAAGAGGGAGCGAAGGAGTTGGAGGACCAATAAGGCAGCCTGACTGGTGGAAGCGTAGCACAGTACAAACAAACTTGGAAGCAAAACCGGATGATCCCCACAGCGAGCCCATACCCATACCCATACCCATACCCATGCGTGCCTCGGAAGCGGACAAGATCAAACAGCGTGTCTCTGCTCTGAGCCCTTCTTGGTCGCTGCCGCAACAGATTGAACAGTATCACTAAGTTTTCGGGTCGTGCATATCCGTCCACATGTCAAGAGCTGCAGACGAGCCAATGTTTCTCGAGGAGAGGCAGGAGTGTCAGACAGGACGAGTGCATAGGGATAGTAGGGATGGGGGATGTCGAGCTGTCTGCTACTACTTGTCAGTCGTGAGGCGCCTACCGTGGCGCCGGCTAGAACATACTGACGGGACAACGGCGGCGAGGGCGAGGGCGAGGGCGAGTGAGAGGGGAAAGCCACCAGCACGGCCAAGGCCCACGCCAACGCCCACGCCAACAACTCTCCTCCCTCTCACCTGCACTCACCTTTGTCTATGAATATCGATGCTCACAATGTGCAGCCTCATCCCCAGACGGCCAATATATCAATGGGCGACCGTTTATTGTGTACGAACGGGCCCTCGGCCTGTCATTCCTCTATTGGGCGCCAGCTAGGGGCTTCTTAACGCCGGAACAGAAGAGGAACAAGGTCATCAACAAATGTGAAACAGCACAGAAGAGCCTCTCAGACAAGACCTGTTTCCGCTCGACCCCCTCCCTTCTGACTGACTTCGTGCACTCGCGACACCACTCTGACTTGCCAGCAATGGCTCTCCACCAGCTCTCCTCGACCACCCTTCTCACAGACGTCCCGTTGTCCACCGCGCTCGCCATTCTGTGATCTCGTCGTATGCCTCGCTCTCTGCATTCCTCTAGTCCATCCACCTTTCAGCACTACATGCCGACTCTACGGCCGGTTGTATGGATCCCAACTTGGTCATCTTCCATGGGCGACGCTGTACCAGAGTGAAGAGACAGATTGGCACCGGCCAGCAACCCTCACCAACTGCCACCTCGAATCCAGACTCAAACTCGAAATCTACCTCGAAATCGACGAGCACCGCTGCCTCGTCCTCGACCTCGGCCATAACGAACCCAGATGTCGCTTCGTCGACAACAACTCCCCCCGCCGCCTTGAACCCACCAGTTCCAATACCACCACCGCCTCCGCCAGAGGCAGAAACAAACCCAAACAGCCTGACTACAGTAATGCGAAGTATGTTGCCCGAGACAGTCACAAACAAGGAGCCTCCTCCAGCGGCGGCACCTGCTCCGACAATACCGCCAGCACCACCCGTACCAAAACCGGCTGTGTCAGCTCAGTTACCACCACCGCCGGAGGAGGAACCAATACAGCCGTCAGTGTCTGTCAAATCCGTACTTGAAGGTTCGGCTTCCAACCCACCTCCGACACCAATAGCGCCACCCCCCACGAGTATCGCACCCAACCCAGTTCCAGTTCCAGTTCCAGTAGCAACTAACAATCCCAATCCTGCCCCGGCTCCCCCTCTGGATCCAAAGCCAAAGGAGACGCCGAAAGCACCGGCCACGGGAGGTCAATCACCGCAGCCCGTTGGTCCAGATCCTGGGGTCGCTCCCCAACCACAGTCATCGCCGCAAAACGGAGGAAGCAGCCAAAATACACCTCCGGCTGTCTCAGGTGGCTCTTCAGGAGCGACCAATCCTCCTGACTCGGGCTCGCCACTACTTCAATCCAATGGTGGTAGTCAGCCAAAACAACCCGACGGATCTGGAAGTGGACAAGGATCAGGCTCAGGATCAGGCTCCGGTTCAAGTTCAACGGGACCAACTGGCTCGTCAGGAACGTCAGGTTCTTCCAATTCGGGATCCTCTCCACGCTTAGGGCAAGGCTCAAGCTCAGGCTCAGGCTCAAGCTCAGGCTCAGGCTCAGGCTCAGGCTCAGGCTCAAGCTCAAGCTCAGGCTCAGGCTCAAGCTCAGGCTCAGGCTCAAGCCCCAACGCTCAACCACTTCCCCAGGTAG
Organism: Venturia asperata; assembly: GCA_003689335.1. Classification (NCBI taxonomy): domain Eukaryota; kingdom Fungi; phylum Ascomycota; class Dothideomycetes; order Venturiales; family Venturiaceae; genus Venturia; species Venturia asperata. The sequence goes on along the minus strand of QWWL01000006.1, from coordinate 514,781 downwards.
GAAACTCGCCAATGGCCGACCACTCCGGAACAGGCGAAGCGCGGTTACCAGCCATGATCACCTCCAATGGTGTAGTTCGGCCGCAGCCAACGGTAGTTGTCACCACTGGAAAGGGTGGAGCGCTGACTTCGTTCACCGTGACACCGGCGTTACCGAAAACGACGGTTGGCTCGTCCACGTCCGGAGGGAAAGCTTCGAATGGCGACTCATCCACTCACGATTCTAGCTTACCGCACGCCGATGGCAGCACGCATATTCAGGGAGATACACACAATGGGCAAGGGAAAAGAGTAGATGTGGGCGCGATTGGCGGGGCCATTGGTGCCGTCTTAGGAATTGCCCTAATTGCCTTTTTCGTCGTCTTCTGTGGGAAGCGAGCGAAGCGGAGGAAGAGAGGCAGTAACACGCCCCTGTTGAGGAACGCTGGTGCGAAGCCATCAATGAAAGAGAAGGTGACGGCTTTAGCCAACGTTGCACGATCGCCCAGTCCAGCAGCCACTCCTGTCGCTGGTGAGAGGAGGTCAATGAGGGAGAAGTTCACTTCCTTTTTGAGTGTAAAGGGATTGTTCGGTGGTGAACAGGCTGCTGCTCCTGTTGCACGATCGACGACTCCAGGTCTTGAGCGAGGCATGCGGGAGGTTTCTACTACAAACTTGCCACGGAACAGAGCATCGAGCGAACCACCGCAAAGCTTCAGGGAAAAAACTTTGGGTCAACTGGCAATGATTGGACGACGAAGTCCAAGCCGTGATCGAACAGAAATACAACCAGAGATGGAGATCAACAGCACACCAACACGGATACCGTCTCCCATTGCACAGCATCGTCGTTCAGCTTCTTCAGTCCCTTCAATGATACAGTCGTGGACGGCAACAGGCGACGACAACAATCCCTTCCGCGATCCAGATCCAGCTCGACCTCTTCGTCTGCTGAACCCAGACCTCTCTCGTTCGAATACAGCAAAAACCATTGGTACACTTCGCCAACCTTCAGCTCACATTTCTGTGTCATCCAACGCGAGTTCTATTCCATATCCTTCGCCGCTCGCAATAAGCTCACCACCACCCTCGGGCCCTCTTCCCAGCCGTCCGCAACACAAGAATTCACTATCTTATTCCCGGCTACAAAATCCCTTCCTCGATCCTGAACCACAACAAAATCAGTCATCGTCAAGATCCCAGACGCCAAATGAGTATACCGGACCAGGATATACAAGCCCGTTAAGCTTACGACATAAGCAATTTCAGCGGAGCGCAGGTGGTCTGATGCATCAAAATAGCACCAGCACCGTCGACTCTGGCTTCGTTTCTGCAAACGTCTCACCCGAGGTGCCGCAAGAAGGCTTCGCTAGGAACAATAAGCCACGCTATCGCGCTGATTCGAACACTTTCCCGTCCTCTAGAAGCGCCTCTGGATCATCGCGAGGCACGCCTTCGATAACTTCAGGAGGCACGCCTTCGTTGACGCCAACCGACCTGCTCAGACAACTCGATGTCTATGAGTCACCCTTCTCAGATTCCCACCGGTCCTCGAAATCGATATCATTTGATTATGGGCCTGAATCTGTGGGCTCAGAGTCCGGCTACACGCGTCCAAGCACTTCAGCTTTCCCATCTTACATTCTTGATGGGAATCGAAGGATGTCGAGAGCAAGCGATCCCTTTGATCTCGACAGACCCGAGATCCTAGGCCTGATGAAACTTGGGCTGACTGCAAGCCGAGATACGAGTCTATCTAGGAGTGTAAGCGGTCAAAGCATCGGCAGCGAAAGAAGCGGTAGGAAAGGAGCGCGGAAAAGTCAAGGGACGAATTGGTACCTCAACAGCGAGAGCGTTCGAGAAATTTGATGGCGATAATCATGATGATCGAAGCAAGAGCTTTTGAAATCATCTCTCCGCATGCAGGCGTATCATGCAGGAGCAACAATAAACTCAGAGGAGTTGATACATACCCAATGATGCACTTTCACCTACACCGCATGCCTCTTCGCATTTTGGTTTCCTCTCCCTTTGTCAACCATAGCAGCTATTTTCCTTTCTTTGTCTTCACGGGCGACAACGTTACTTGTTTTATCATTGCTTGCTATCCATATTGCATATCCGAAAATGGGGCTTCGAATCCAAATAGGAGGAAGAATTGGACAGGCCACGACGCATTTCACAAAGCATTCTGAAACGACGAATTTTTCCCCAGTGGATTTTGGGCGAGAAAGCAGCTCGTCACGGGATGATACCACCTACTCTCGTTTCTGGCTTTGAAAGCCGAAGAAGAGGCACTCATTATTTTGTATTCTGTGTATTTTAGGCGAGGAGGAGCTCTCGATGAGAGAAAACCCGAGGGGGGATGGCATGTACGTTAATGCGGTGGTGAGGAAGCACTGTACGTTACGCTGGCTCGGCGATGAATTCAGAACCTCAATGAACCAATCCGAGCACAATCCATCTGTGATGTTGAGTAGTTGGACCTCGCATTCCCGCCCTTCTCCCCATACACAATTCAAAGAAATCAGGGCAATTCCCAACAGAGCATCAAGACACGCACTAAACAACTGTACACTCGCGTTACTTACTCCTCGGGTGTGGGGAGAAAGGAAAAGGCACGACGCGAACTGTGTGCTTGCTTGTTACTAGCCGAGCCAGCTTCTCCACCCACCAGGACCCCGCCTTTCCGTCTTCTCGGTGCCGAGTTTAATTGCCTTTTTTTTTTTTTTTTTTTTTTTNTTTTTTTTTTTCGTGAGAGGGGTTGCTGAAGTGGATATGCGTGTCGTGATGGCTTTTTTTCTATGGGATCGGTATCCGCACCCTAATTATGATTGTAGGATTGTGTGGTGAGTCCTTTTTTTTAGGAGGAGGAGGGGGAGTGGGTTACAATATGTGCGTACCCTCGGCTGATTATATCCCTGGGACTATGTGGTGATGGGCTGGGGGGGTTTTTTTTTGCAAGTGGGAGATTGTGATTCGTAGGGTGTGAGGAGGAGGAGGAGGAGGAACTGGATATTGTATTGGGGATGCTGGGGCTGGGTATCTATCAACTATATGTGTAGATCGCTGGAAAACTGGGAAATTACTGCGCCATGCCTTGTCGTGTCATCCATCATATATCATGTCCATGCATCTGCTGTATTTATTTACGCAAATCGCTAATCCATTTCTTTGGCCTGTACGTTTTACCGCACGTCACGCTTTTTATGCTGCTCAACCGTATCGAGTGGTGTTCGGCGCGCTGTGAGTGGGCAATTCTGCCACGTCTGGTCTTGGTGCGGGGGGATTGTAGAATCTGTGGTCCGAGGACACGACCTCCGGAGCCTGCGCGGCGGGATCTTGTTGCGCTGGGCTTGCTGTCCGTCCTCCCATTTCCATCGATGGTTGCGCGGAGAGATTGTGCAATGACGGGTCGTAGGGAGAGGTGAAAGGGTTTTGGTTCGAGCGGACAGAGGGTGGTGCTCTTGTGTCGTATGGTACCGCGCCGCCCAGTCCGCCTGCTGCACCATGATATTCAGAATCGTGGGCGCCTGTGGATGCTGGCGCGTAGGCTCCTGATCTAGCAGCTTTGCGGGCACGGTGGTAGATGACTGAGGCGTAGATGAGGAGGGAAATGAAGGATACGCTGCATGTTTGTTGGTACTGGATCCGTAAGCAGGGTTAGGAAGGGCTTACAGAAGTACAATCTGGAGAACGGATGCAAAAGCAGATGGCCGCCTGTACCGAGAACGGCTGATTTGCGACAATCCCACCATGGACAGAATAAACAGCACCACCCAGATCGTCGTCTCGATAACTTGGAAGATCAAGAATGTTTTGGGGCGGAGGCTGTGACGGCATAGCCAAATCATGGACAGGAAGTCGAAGAGAAGACAGAGTCCAATGAGCAGTATTATCACCACAATCGACCTGGGGGCGTCAGTACTGATATTTCCTCTCGGCTCATTGGAAGGTACCCGATGTATCCGCCTCTGCCAGCCTGCAATGGACCATCTGAATCATTTCGCGCGACTATAACGAGCAGCAAGATGTATGTGACTTCGTAGAGGGCCATGGCTAGAACGCGAGCCACCCAGAATGGTATCAAGACGCGCTTGAGCCATTGGGTTTGTGCTGGAGCCATAGGCGGGTTGCCATCGTTCGATGGAGGCATAATAGCGGGTTAATACGTGAATGACAATGATCTTAGGCTGCTATTGTCGTATCTCAGCCTGGACTCCAGTGAGTCTGGCCTGCCCTGAGCAATGTGTTTAGTTTGCCGCTGGTGCAAAACGACTGGAAGACGAGAGTGGTGTAGCAAAAGACAAGCTTGGAACAGTATAACTGATGGCACAAAGTCGAGATTGAGAATGAGTGAAATCGGGATGCGATGAGACGGGATCAAATGCAGTCTACAAGGCGGCTCATGGTGTTCTTGTAGCACAACAAAGAGCTTGTACCGTGCCGCTCTCTCACCACTTACAGCCTCAGGCTCTTAGATGCCGCAATCCGCATCTGCAGTAGCGAGGCGGGATCCAGCGAATGGGCGCAAATCAGCCACGCTGGCGGGAGTTTGAAGACCAAGAGTAGGCGGTAAGGGGCAAGGTGGTGTTGAGGCAGAGCAGATTGGTGAGTCTAATTTTAGACGCAATCAGGGGTCGAGCCATTTTGTGGCGTTCTGTGGGCGGAGTATTTATTCACCAACCTTGTCCAACAGACTGGCCAACAATACCTTCTTTTCTCAGAGTCTTCTCTGCATCTATAACGTTGAGTACTTGATGGCCTTGTTCTCAGAGTCATCTACAGCTCACAGCAGTAGCGGCAGCCAAAGATTACCTATCTCGTGGCTCCTGAAAGGACCCGATATCGAGGAATCGTGATTGTCCTGATCGACTCGAGACGGTAAGGCTTTCTTTGGCCAAGCTGATAGCTTCAACAGCCCTCGAAACCATCCGCTGCTCGTTGCTTGGCAATCTAGTACCTCTCGTTCTTTTCAGACGGCTGTCTACTTCCAGATCCTCTCAACCAATTTCGCATCTCCTGACGCGCTGATCATGTTTCTGTAAAGCGCATTCGGGCTCATACAGTTGAACGAATGGGCGAAAATCCAAGTACTAAAAAGAATACTTCATTTTGCTCCTCCTGCGTGGTAACTGGGTGGGCAGATTTGTCGTTGGGCGAAGAAAAACTTGACGAGAGTGAAGATGTCAAATCAAACTCTGTACAATTTCCTTGGGGAATACTTAGAAGACTTTGTCTTCGTGAGTTAGTTACCGGACTACAAGCACCAGAATATCTGACGGATCGGCCTTGTCGGATTCGACATTCGCTCGCGGCCGAGATTGTCGTTGTCGGTGCGATATCGCAAGCCGACGGAAGCCCACCTGCTTGATGCGGACATGATTGGCAGCGGGACTGGACTCTATCAACCTTCGACTTCAAGTTGATTGACTTCTTCTTTTCTTTCTTTGTCAATCATCTTCAGTCGTTTTCTTAACCATTTGCATTATTCCTAAACGATATCATGGCGGAAAAGCAGCAGCTCCCTGATATCTATTCGACCCTCGCAGGCTCGCCCGCACCGCCACAGACATCGACGTTCAGACGACGCCTCATCACCGGTTTGTGTATCTTCTCCTTATGGATTCCCACGCAACGGGTTTTGGAGAGGTATGATTATGACATCGCTCTCCCGCGACTCGAGAAACCGTGGGTGGAGAGACCGCAAGCGTCGTCATTTTGTCAACAAGTCGCACCCCTATTCCCCCAAATCAAGAGCAAAAATCTGGAAGATATGGACTCCTTCATCGCCAGCGAGGCGTTCAAAAACGCGTCTATCCAGCGACTCGGGGGTGCGGTGAGGATCCCCACTCAGAGCTACGATGATATGGGGCCTATAGGTGTAGATGAACGGTGGGATATCTTCTACCAATTTGAAAAGTACTTGAAGGGAGAGTTTCCGCTCGTTCATGAGGTTTTGGGGAAGGAGGTTGTTAATGAACATGGCCTTGTTTTCACGTGGACGGGTAGTCAAGAGGGCTTGAAACCTGTGGTGTTTATGGCGCATCAAGATGTTGTACCTGTTCCTGATGAGACGGTGGGGAGTTGGACATTTCCGCCGTTCAGTGGGGCGTTTGATGGGAAGCATGTCTGGGGGAGGGGCAGTAGCGATTGTAAGAATTCGCTTATAGGGGTCTTGGAGGCGGTGGAGGAGCTTGTAAGGGCTGGGTTTGTGCCGAGACGGACTGTGGTTTTGTCTTTTGGGTTTGATGAGGAGATTTCTGGGAATGAGGGGGCGGGACATCTGGCTCCGTTTTTGGTGGAGAGGTATGGGAAAGACGGGGTGGTCGCTATTGTCGATGAAGGGGCTACCATGAATACGTTGTTTGGGACGCATTTTGCTACTCCCGGCGTGGCTGAGAAGGGTAAGATATGTGTTTTCAATCCCTTGGAATCGTGGCATCTCCACTAACCTTGCAGGATACGTCGATATCGAGGTTATTGTTCGCATGCCTGGCGGTCACTCGTCCATCCCTCCAGACCACAATGGCATAGGCGTCATGAGCGAACTAATCACCCACGTCGAAGCCAACCTCTACTCACCCCATCTCGACGCTCAAAACCCCTACCTAGGTCTCCTCCAATGCGGCGCAGCACACTCGCCCTCCTTCCCCTCCAAACTGAAAAAACTCCTCTCCAAACACCACTCCTCCGGCCGCACCTGCTCCCGCGCCAAAAAGGACGAAGAAAAAGACGACCTAGCCCTCGAAGCGGCAAAAGCCTCCGCAGGAATCAAATACCTAATGACAACCTCCGTAGCCGTCGACGTCATAACCGGCGGCGTAAAAAACAACGCCCTCCCGGAAAGAACCCGCGCGATAATAAACCACAGGATCAACATCGGTGCCCACCCCTCCACCGCAAAAGCCCGCATAACCTCCCTCGCCAAACAGGTCGCTCACAAATACAACCTCACGCTCCACGCTTTCCCCGCCAACACTTCCGCCGGCGAGACGCCCCGTTCCATCACTCTGCGAGCGGATAGGACGGAACTGGATACGGCACCTGTGACGCCGACGAGCGTGGATGGCGTAACGCCTTATTCTGTTCTTTCCGGGACGACGCGGGCGCTGTACGGTGAGCGTGTCATCGTTGCGCCGGGGATTATGACGGGGAATACGGATACGAGGTATTATTGGGATTTGACGAGGCACATTTTTCGGTATATGCCCGGTTGGGATGAAGAGGAGGAGGGGTTGGGGAATATGTGAGTTTTCTCTTCTTCCTCTTCTTCTACTTTCTTTCCTTTTTATCTTCTCCTCCCCCCCCCCTTTTGTTTCTTCTTCTCTCGTTTCTCCCCTCTCTGGTGAGTGTTTGCTTGGTTTACTGACGTGAGCGTTCTAGCCATACCGTTGATGAGAGGATTAGTGTGATTACCCATATCAGAGTTGTACAGTGGTACAGTATGTTCATCCGGAACATGGACGCGGCTGAATTGTGATTGATGCGTGTGGTATCGACTGGAAAGAGTTACCTCCGTGCCAATCGAAGGAGTCTACATTGCATACCACGAACCAGCAAAAGCGGTAGCCGGAAAACACGGCATGGGCAAAGTGTCCATAGCAAAAAGATCGATGGACATGGGAGCGTGGGATGTGTGTTGATTGATGAGTACAGGTTACACGATACATAACATAAGCCTCAATGGATGAATACATTTTACGTTTGCTCTGCTCCGCGAGATCTAATGGATCGATATCGAGACCAAAGACTCTAATTATGAATGACCAAACACAAAAGGATCTGGATATCAAACGCCTAAACCATAATGATGTTGCGGGGTTGCCCGGAAAAAACCACACAGAGAGAGAAGAGGATATCTTTGTCTCCGACAGTGACTCCAATTGTGACTCCCCCCAGCCATTCCGTTTGTGAGTGACCATCAATGATGAAACCCGACGTTTCAACCGGTATACGCCTTTCCCTGTCCCAATGCACATTTTCCCTTCATTATGGCCTATATTCTTCCATGTCCCTGCCTCTACTCGCTATCTTCACTCGCCGGCGGTTCTCTAGTGGGCGGCCTACAACTCCTCGCCAACGAGAAATCAAGCACATCACTCCTCGGTTCCACAAATTTGCGCAAACACCAGCCCACCTGCACCGCCAACGGTTTCTCCCCGCCAAACGGGTCAATCTGCTTGCCCTTCACGAAAATGATTTGATTTTTCGAGTCTTCGCGATCGTAGACGCGATCCGAGGAGCCGAAAGCAATGACGGCGAGTTTCGAGGATCGAGGTGGTGTTCGGGACGAGGCGTGCTGGATCGAATGTTCGAAGCCCGAGTTTGCGAGGGATTGGAGGAGGATTTCGTAGGTTTTCCGGGGGAGACGGGAGGTTGAGGGGGTGTTCGTGGGCCAGGTCGTTATGTTTAGGGTTATTAGATTGGCGAGGTCGCCTAATGCGTTCTGTTGCACAATCGTCAACTGTTTGTCCCCCTGGGAGACGTTCTCATTAGATTTAGCTCACCTCGAATGCTTGGAACGAGTCTGAAATTGGTCGTATCAAGCTCGTGGTTGGGAATGCCATGGAAAGCTGTTCAATTAATGAGCAAGACTTGCAAATCTTCTCGAAATCGTCAAAGTCAATAACCAATTCCTCTTCCTCTCCATCTCCTCGAGAACCATGCATATTCAATTCCCTCAGTGTTCGGGAATGTCGAATGATTCCATCCGCGCTAGGTAATTGCTTCGCATAGCAGATATCCATGGTGAGCACTTTGATGCCAGAGACTAGTTTCAAGAAGCCGTCCAAAGCATTTAACGCGTCGTTTTCCTGATTGTCATCGTGTTTGAACTCGAGAGTCTCCAGACGTTCTGGCAGCTTATACGATTTTGACAGCTCGGCAAAGAGGGAATCGGCGCCTGGACATCCGAATATACGGAGTGCCTTCATAACGCGGAAATCAATGAATTTGCAATACGAATTGGCCGCATATCGAAGGTTGATCTTCTGCAGTGTGAGATCTTTCAATGACAGAGGTGTGCACTTCTCAAATGGCTCCATATGACCAAACATGGTTCTCGTTATCAAACCAAGATCCGTACTGGAGTCATTCAGTTCTCGGCTGGAGATCGGTGTCCGATCTGAATCCTCGTCAAAACTAGCATGCAGCGTAATCTTCTCGACCTTCTTTGTCCGCTTGATCAAATTGGCACAAAAGTTGAGCACATCTCGCGAGTCTGGATATAGTCCCAACCGCCGCGTCCTTGTGAATATCTGGTCAAAGTCCGGTTGCTTCTCCAGTTCGGGTAGAACATTTCTATCCAAAGCTATGCCTTCTAACCACTCCATCCGCTGCTGCTTCTTGTACAGCAAGACCAGATTGTCCGCCAGGAACGGCGACCACGGATGCCATGAGAATTTCTCAAGTATGTTCTCTGGGAGAAACTCCAATATCATGCGGATCGCGAAGTGAGCCTGTTGCAGCTGGTTGCACTTGTCGGCAACCTCGGCCAGGTACAGGTCGAGCTTTCGAATGTGAGGGAGGCCGATGTTGCGGGGATTGATGAAGGACGTGAGTTTGGCGTCGGTAGAAGAGCCGACCTCTAGCGTGACTTCGTGATACAGTTTCCGGACGGTGATGTGGTGCATCTGAGAGCAGGTGAGGCAGAGATTCTTGAGTTCGGTTGGCCGATGGACCTATTCAGCAATCAGTTTTGGATACACAACAGCGTGGGACCAGGCGGGCCAAGTTGCACAAGCTGGAGACGTACGTGGCTGACGATCAACGACTTTATGTCGACCGAGAGGTCCATGAAGCGCAAAGGACCCTTTGGGACCTCCTTCTCGGCTACAAGGACGGCCATCTTGGTTGGCTGGGCCACTTCGACCGTGGTGACCTTTGCCTCGGGATTCTCTGGATTCTCTGGATTCTCTAGATTCATGACTGCGGTTCTGACTGAGGCGGGAAGTCATGGGCTCTTGTAGTTCCAATGGGTGGAGGCGGTGTTTCAGGTATCTTCTTTATGAGCGTGGAAATGGGAGATGTGAGTTCTTCAACACGGTGACCGGTCATGGAGACAAGGCACCAACACCCGGAAGTGAGTCTGTTTGACCGGTCGTGACCATCATCGGCATATCCTTGTCTCCCCATCTCTCTATTGCTTCACTTCACTTTGGCCAGACATCTTGAAAGTCACCTCGCAATGTCAGACAGCACCGCCACACAATACCGTGTCGACAATCAAGGAGAGCGCTGTTGCTAAAATCTGCCGGGTATCTAATCCAAGAGCATGCTTCAATGTTATCTCGCCCGCTAGCATCTACCGCATGTGTCCAGGCACTCGGCCGCCCATATACTGTCATGTGCCTTCATACTCCTCCTGCCAAACAGTTCGGAAAAGACTCCACGCTATGCTGATGTAAATGGCAAAACAATATGTTCAAGAAAGGAATCATAAACATCTCTAAAACTCGAAATCCTGGTCCTAGTCCTACGCCTCCACGTCACTGTCCCTGTCGAATTCGGCCATCATGGCCTGCTCGAAATCGTCGTCGTCGTCGTTGTCGCTGTCCACGCCATCGGCGCCATTCGACACAGTCTTGGCATTTTCTCCAGTATCCTCCTCCGGGCCTGTCGTGTCGGGACTGGGAAGCCCACTTGCGTTCTCCAGCGTCTCCACGTTGGCGAGTCCTGTAGTGCGCTCTGCCGCCATTCTCCGTCGCTTCTGCAACGCTGATGTGCTTTCACCCGCCTCCTCGTAGTCGCCATTGATTGTCCGCTTGCGTTTTGTTCTTCGCGACGATGTGCTTCGTGAGCTGCGTCCACTTTTTCCGCTTGCGTCCGACTCCATTCCTTCGTCATTGGCGTCGTCGTCGTCGTTGTCGGCTTCTGTTTCGTCCTCGGAGTCATAGAAATCTTTCATTTCGTCCTCCAGATCACCCCACTCGACGTGATCCAAGATGTCCAGGACTGGCGAGTTGGGCTCTTCATCCGCTTCCTCCACCTCCGAAGGCAGGATAGCATCGTCCGCAGCTCCGTCTTCTGATGGAGTCAACATCGATGCCTCTTCCAGTTCCTCAAATGGCAGCGATTCTTGTGGATCGTGCTCGTCGCTCTCCACTCGGATCGCATGCGGACCTTCAGGTGCTGCGACCCACTGGACAAAGCATTCGAGTAGCCAGCTGGTCGCGACGATTTTGATCTTTGGATATCTTGCGGCTTGTCGGACTTTGCTTGTTCGTCGGTCTTTGTGAGCAACCACGTGGGTCGTCGACTTGGTCAAATTTGGTGACACTCTAGCTCCAAAAGATCGAGCCCACATGCCAATATCTGATCTATTCTATTATCAGTAAGACCTCCAATGTGAGGCTCCGCATAACTCACGTTTCATGGTTTAAGCCTTGCGGAATGACCCCAGTGAAACAAATGACCACGTGTTTCAAAACATTTGATTTCATACGTGGCATGATATCTTTGACATCTGGGACGAGCTCGAGGTTGTCGACTGGTGGTTTTTTGGGTGCTTTGTCTCCTCGCAGCTGAGAAAGTCTCGGGGCACTTGCTGTGATGTTCTGGTCATATTCATCGTAGAACAGTCGATGTACGCTCTCCAGATTGGCTTGAAGATGTCGCAATTCGTCGTCATCGTCGTGCAGAAGATTGTGGCGATGCTTGTTATCGAGTGTGGTTTCCGCCGGCCGTTCCTCTTCACTGTTCTCCTTCGCTTCCTCCTCTTCATCAAGCTTGTCCAACATCTCCTGCTTCTTCATCAAAGGACGATCTGTGACTTGCGCCGCCAGAGTCTCTGCCTGTGTGTTGCTCTTCTCCTCTATGACAGAAGGATCGTCTACACCGGCCATGGCTACAAGCTGTGTCTCTAATGTCGGCATATCGGAGTCTTCTATTAGAGTAGTTGTGTCGATCGTTAGGCCATTGGTAGGTGCCTCCACTTCTTCGCTGATGTCATTGTTCTCCTTGTCCTCTGGTATTTCGGCAGGAGGAGAAGGAGGAGGGGGTGTGCTGGTTCTTTTGGAAATGTTATCGGTCTTCTTCGGCAGGAAACTGGAATTGATGTCGCCAATGCCCACGAAAAAGTCGTATGGGGTGACCTTGATCAGATTGGGGCTCCATTGCCAAACGTCTCCTCGATCGTCAATAATGACAACCATATCTGTGTCCACGGGGAATATGCGCTGGAGTGTCTTGTTCGTCAAGCTTCCGCTTTCGTCTCGACTGAGTATCCTGTCACCAAAGAATCTTCTTTGCGGATCGACAATCTCGGCGATTTTCTGCGCGTATGCCCTGGTTCCCATGGTGTAGATGTGGAGTTCGTACTTCTTTGCGATGTCCTCCAAAAACTGTTCAAGACCAGGTCGCAATTTGATGTAGTAGTTACAGCCACGGCCTCCAGGCCCGTCGTCGACCAGCTGGAATTGCCTGACACCCTTTACGGCCTCATAATTTGGATTGGCGGGATCCTGCTGCCATTCAGCCACAGTTGGATCAACAGTCGCGTGAATGATGGTTTGATCAAGATCCACAACCAACGAAAGCTTGCGATCCTGTAAAAGACGTCTTTTTGCCTCCTCATTGATCCTACCTGCCTCTTTCTTGCTCACTAGGAGGGCTGTATTTCCATGGGAGGCAAAGACGGTGGCGCGCTGAGAGGCTTTCTCGGTCGTCAGGTAATTATCTAGCCTGTTGGAATGCTTAGCATATCATTCTGAGCAAAAACACACGTAGCCGCATACTTGTCCATTTCTTGACCACAGTTCGCACAGAGGCCGCCGAAGACCGTGTCGTGGGTGCATGGCTCGTCAATATCGACAAGTTGGATTCTAGTTATTGCATCAGCATCAACCCAGGCAGAAACGCGCAACGGAAAGTCTTACCCAGACTCGTACAGAACATCGCCGGGCTTTATCTTCCAGACACGGAGGGTGCCCTCGAGCTCGGACTGGAACTCGGCAGGGAAGTCCCTCTGCAACTCGATTGGCTCATCGCCATACTTATTACCTTCAGTGACGGTGGTCTTATAAGTATAGGAGAAAAGCGGAGCGAACCTGTCGACGGACTGATCCGGTCTCGCTAGGAGCTTCGTGATTGTAATGGGATAGTGGAGAGCGGGGTTCGACCGGATCAACATCCCTAATTACATGCTCAAAGGCGTGGGTAGGTATGTGTGATGGGGTTATGGACGATGGATGGCATGCGACGGGGATGCGGTCGACGCGCAGAAGGAGGATCGCGGGGTGTCGACGCGTGTAGTGACGGACTGATGTGCTCAATGGGAGGGATTAGAGTTGCAGGCAGTATTGCGACGAAGATCAGGGCAGAGGAGAAGGTGTCTCGCGAGTTATGTTGGTGGGCGACTTTTCGTGTATGTCTGGGCCTCCTTCGGCCAAAACGAGAGGATCCAAAGGCATTCTTATAAGCCTCGCGAGAGCCCCGGACTAGGACGAACCTGGTCTAGAGCATGGCCCAAGCTTCAAGTGGGGATCTGGCAAGATCGTCGCGTTTGCTCTCTCCCTCATGCCTCAGGCTCTCAAAATGCCATCCTGAAGACTCCTGATACATTCAGCCTCACTATATCCACATGCCATACATTCTCCGTCCTTCCTCCATCACCACGCAACATCAGAAGGACCGCCCGGCATGAGGCTGAGTCTGCAGGTGTACGGGATGCCTCCATCCACAAGGAGGCTCTTCGACTTCGACACCTCTTTCCAGCGGTCTCCTGACGTCGCGTCATTCAGTCCTCGCAGGTCGCGACATACAATAATAGATGAATTCTGGCGACATCCTAATTTACAAATGGGATTAAGCACTTTAAGGCCATCGAGGCCAAGAGGCTCTGATTCAAGGCTAGTAATTTACTGCATATATATACACAGTAAGGGCAGATCCCGCAGGCATGGCAGGTAACCAGGTATGTCTTGAAGCTATACCCGAAACGGAAGACTCGCATTATCCCGCCCACTCACCCAGCCGCCTGACTGAACGTCTGCCTAAAGATTCAGCCTGGTGCTCTCTCTTCTTGGGTCGAACAACTTCATCCATGTTTCGAACTATCAAGCTCATCCTGCAACTCATTCTCAATTCGCTTTGTGAAATAGGCATCCGCTGGAATTATCGGTGGCGGCTACTCCTTGTGCAGGTCATCTCGATTCTGACCTGCCTTGTGACAGCTCTAGTGTGGATGTTCTCTTGTACCTAAACTGTAGCCTGGATCCCAACCCGAGAAGCTTGATTCGTTCAGCAATAGTAGTTTTCAGCCTCGCAAACGCAATCCTCTGCATCTGGAGATGCATCGCGGCGGCGTTTAAGGGGATTTTCTGCGTATAATGCCATGTTCACCTCTCTCGTGTGCGAAAGAACGGGAGCCCTAGTGTTCAGTACGCAGTATCTTTATGCGCCGTCCATCCGTTTCCAACTACCAGCGACAATATCGATGATGCGGTCCGGTATATGCACCGAAATGCTGGACTCCCAGGGTGCACAGATTCAAATCGGATGACAATCTCTGGGTTTTCAGCAGGTGGAAGTCTAGCTCTTGCTAGCCTGTCAGTGAAAAGCTTGTCATATTCCAACTCCAACTGCGATCAAGGCCTCGATGGCTTTTTACGCTCCCGTAAGCACCAGATAGTCGGACTGCCGGAATCGAACTTACATCCATAGTAGCTTGATCTTCGTACGCCATCGGCTGGAAACCCCAAGCCTCCACAGTTTCAAGGAAAGGATCCCTTGGAAGTTCTCTTGCCGTTGTTCGACACTCGCGCCGAGAATATGGCGAATCCTCGATTCGTACCCTTTGTGTGTTTGATGTCGTCAACCTTCCTCACGACATGCTGCTCATCATCGCAGGAATCAATATCCTCGCACATGAGCAATTGACCTTTGTGGAGAGGGCGAAACGAGATATCGAGGAGAAGGGTGAACATGGGAGTAGGATCGATGCGAAGGTGTATGATCGAGGCTCTCATGGCTGGCTGGAATGCGAGTTTGACCCATTTCCTAAATTTGTGGAAGAAGCATACAGGATATAGTGCCTGTTCAGTTATTCAAAAGCCGATAGGGAGAAGGTAAATGGTACGGCTGCCGATTTTTTGATGGAAACTTACTGAAGGCATGGTTAGGTGCTCGATTAGTAAGCTCGGTTGTTGCCCTTCTTTGGCACGTTTCTCTCTCCTGCTTTGTACTTCTTTCTGACACTCGACTCCTCATGACCGGACTTACTCGTCTTGGCTGTGGCCATCATAATGTAGGCCAGTGCAATCACGTTGCTTGGCGTGTTGCTTCTACTGCCCACCAAGCATGAACTGCATTCGCAATAAGATCGCTACAGATATATCATAGACGGCGATGCCGAACAAGGAGATTGCCCAGAAACGTGCCAGCTCGATTCAGCTCCGAGAGAATGATAAGACGACCGTTCTCTGCAACCTGGAAAAGCGCATGGATCAAAGCAAGCCTGTCAAAATTCGGTTTGAGTAGAATGAAAAGGGTTTGCAATCATGTATGATAGATAGCTTGGAGACGAGTTAGAGAGCAGTAGCTGAAAATACAACCGATGATATTGAATCGTAGCATCTGTATTCTCTTGAACAGACTAAAGTCGGAATAGCATCTTATATGGCCCGTTTCGCCCTCGTAGCAGAAAGGGAACTGAATATCGACGCTGCAAAGCCGGCCTAGACACTGGTGAGCGAGTCAATAAGCGTGTCCGCGCTAACGATCGTCTCTCTATTGTGAATCTCTACGTTCTTCCCAAGCATGGATGTGATTTTCTCGGTTTTCCAAGGTGAAGATGGAGACGGGCATGTACTTTTTCTAATCGGATTGGGTTGAGTTGGGTTATATATACGCAAGTAGAAGGCCGGGGAGGCTGAAATCGCGTCCGAAGTAAGTAGCAGTTTCCCCATCGTCATGAGCCGTCTCGGCCTTGGTGAACGCGGTTGGGATTGTCTTTTCCTCCCTCGGTTTTCAAGCCCCTTCATTTTCTAGTTTCATTGAGACACATTGGATTGCCAGGCTTCGCATCATTTTGGTAGGTATCGGTTAAAGCTCAAAGGGCGAATTTGTCATTGTGCATGTCCGATGCAGGGAATGGTGGTGGTAGGAGATGAAGAACGAAGATGCGTAGACTTTAGACGGGTGATGATAGTAGAAATTGATGGATGAGTAGAGGAGAAAAGGGAGGATTGTGAAAAGGATGGTGTGGTAGAAGTGGAGGAATTACTGAAGACGGTGTCTGGACCGGGATGGATCGCAGAGTCCGCCTCTTGACTCGATGGTCGGGAGTGGAACTCGGTACGCGTAGTGCTTCCTGATACTCAGCGTTGCGGTTCGACGACTGTTCTCAACTTTCCAGATATTTGAGTGCGTGCTGCTTACTCCAACGAGGAAATCGAAGAGCGTTCAGCGCGTCCCGTTAAGACGAGACCGAGATAACAACAAGGAGCTACGAGTTCGTCCGTAGGTGCTTCTTCTGTTCAGCTCGGGAATGTAAGGCTTGGCGCGCTGATGGTTGACTCTTGTCCAAACGATCATTACCACGAGAGTTCCTCTTGTATTTCGTCGATGAAGAGGGGAGTAGTATGTTCCCAGTCAGAAACACAACCCTCGCTCAACTACAACCTTCGCATTGTTAGAAGAAGGCGTCACCGTTGTTTGGAATCGGGAGTCGAAATAGTGGCTTGGAGCATTTTCGTACTTGTATACTTTTCCATTGATACGAAGACACTGCCATTATTGTGTCCTATTCTAAGCGAGTAGCTACAACTGTGAATTGAGGTCAGGTAATAAAATATTGTTGTTTTTAGAAGGACCGATATCTCTTTCATTGAGGTGGCAGGCTCGTAAGCGTACACAGTACGAGCCTCGATGATCGAATCTCGATTTTTGCGACAAGTAGGGAGCTGATCTTAGATCAGTCCACTCAAATGAAAGCCCTGATCTTGCCATGTCGCTCGAGGACTATCCGGGTTGGACAAGACTTAACTCGGTCGCTGCCTATGTTTACTTTTCACGAGTGAATAGAACCTGAGATTGAACCAAAGTTGGCTAATGTAAGTGTCACTGTAGTGAGCGTATTGTACTGTGAATCTTGGTTGCTAGCTCACTGACCTGGTCTACTGTGCCGATCAAAAAAGAGCAACGTGTCCGTCAACGAAGGAGTCATTGGTGTGGCCGTTTTGGTCAAGGAGACACGATACCTTCGAGTGAAGACGCGATTGAAGCACCCAGCTTAAAGCGATGCGTCCCCTAACACGGCAGTGGCATATAGCACAAAATCTTGCTGGATTCAGGTCGTATGTCAAGGTTCCAGAGAGTCATGTAAACACGACTCTCGACCAGGAATCTGTTGATAGCTGTAGCTTGTTCTGAGGATGGGCAGATTTCTTCCAAGTACTACCGAACCAACAAAATGGCCAAGTGAACAGGTTAATCCTTCATCGGCTCTAATTTTGGACTGCTGTGCTCGGCAGGAATAACCCGTTTAATCTTTGGAGTACTGAAGTGGTAAGACAAAGAAGAGTTAGATCTTCCAATTGACTGGTCGGCCACGGGGTGAGGAGCGAAGTCTGAGAGGGCCAAGAGCGAGTGGAAACAGTGGGGGCTTTGCGATCTCTTGTCGCCTTGGATGCTTCCAACTTCCAGATCTGATAGCAACAAGGGTTTCGGGCTTCAATAGACCGAACACGTGTCCCTGCCACAGTATTAATATCCGCATCTTCGGAATCCAAGATGTTCCACAATCCACAGAACACGATTCCACCTCCACACATGAGAAAGACATGCGCCAATTGCGGGCGATGATTGCGCGTCTTGCTACATCTTTACACTTTGAAGATGATGCTTGGGAAGAATCACGATACCCAGGCGATTGAGTTTGATGAGCAGGACGGCCTACCACAGTAAGTCGAACCATCCGTCACTTGGCGCAGGGATACTGGCCGGTATTCCAGCCAAGATTCGAAGCCGTCGTTCCCTTAAGCTGCGAGCCATACCGGCTGATTTGGATTTGACAAGGATTAGGAATGAGAACTGGTGCTAAAGGGAGTCAACGAACGATGAGCAATACGGGCGTTGCCGAGAATCCGTGGTGCCACCTGCCATATATAGCCTCTCTTGGTACACACGTGAGCCGAACTGTGCATTCTTAGCATGCAGAGTAGAGGTTGAACCTTAAACCAGTTCCCTCTCTGGATTTGCCGTGATAGAGCAGAAAGTCCATGCACCAGGATTGAGTCAGCTCGCAGCACGAACTAGAGATGTCCACGAGTTCCAGCGGACGTCTTGGTATTGAGCATAATGTTGCTTCTGCGCTAGTGGTGTCGGCTTGGAGGGAGTTTCCAGGCCTGTAATACCAAGCAACGTCAAGCAAAGATGATCCGCTAAGAACCGGCATCCCTTACTCTCCACGTACCCGCGGATGTCCTTGTTAGTAACATCATGATGCGCTGTTCGCCGGTGGCACGACTGCAGTCAAGAATGAGCAATATGTATGGCAGAGGCCATAGCGTGCTGCTTGGCCTCCGACTGCAAATTCCGCGATCGGGGACATTTTTCGGGTCTAGGCCTTTTAGCGTGTCGACTTGGGATTGATGGGCGGAGATGGGCACCTGGCAGAGAGTCAACTCAAGAGATGGTTTTCGTCAGATGCAATATCCGAATCCGATAGCCTCTGGAGAATAACAAACAAAATAGGGTTTGGGATGTTCGCTGCTGGCGGTCGATCGAAGAGATTGGTGGGTAATGATTCCAAGAGCGGAGACGACTTGGCACGGCCAGGGAAGTCGTTTCAAACTCTACGGAGTACCACAGCCACGGGGGCCACGACTTTTGAGAATGGCGGCAGTTCAGCTCCAAGCGTGTGGCTGATCATGTGCCGTGGTATATCATCCAACCTTCTCACGATCGATTATTCTTGCTGCCAAGCCATTCTCGAATCCGGTGTGTCATCTGCCACGAACAAAGGTGGATGGTGGAATGGTGAAGAGGCCAGGTGGGCTTGCAATAACAATAACAATGCGGCTCAAAGCAGGTCCATTCCTAATTTGACCTCCATCCCCCATCCTCCATCCTCCCCACTGTCTCTCCGTAACCTGCAGGCAAGCTCGGTCGCTCGCGAATGCGAGTGGAAGCGGCTCGTATGGCGAAGCATAGCCAAGCAGGAGTGGGTGGGCTCGACCAACCCGCCGTTGCGGAGTACAAGTGCTACTCGGAATGGTTCTGCGTTGCTCAAGCTTCCAAGGCTTCAGGCCACGGACCAAGACTCCCACCTGTCAAGCCATTCGAGGAGAATCTGCAGAGTCGGTTAAAGGCTGGACCGGCGTCATCCTCCACGCGATCGATGGCGAGTTTGGAACCAGTGCTTGTCTGACTACCAAGACCTATGCCAAGACTCGTGCCAAGACCGGTGCCAAGACCGCTAACAGTCAGGCCATCAAGGGTAGGTAAAGGGTGCATGTCCGCTAAGCCTTGCCTCCACTCGAAATGCTCCTCCCTCCATCTCTGTGGCACGCTGGTGGACGGCGAGCAATCATCACAGCCCCTCACAATAAGAAGCGAAGTACACATTATTGCGACAGGTCACCAAAACACTACATAAATAAACAAAAAAGCGCGAGTCCACCCTGGTCGGAAAGGTGTTACTTTGGTGTATGTACAGTACACGCAAGTCCCTGCTAGCTCCTGTCTAGTACTAGAGTGGAATTTAAGATGCGCTAAGTTAAGCTTAACTGCTTAAAAGCCTGCCCGGACGGCCGAGCTTTTGGTCAGTGCCACTTCTTGGCTGTTTTGGCATGGGCTTCGTGTTCTCTCCAAATCATCGAAGAGCTTGTCTGATCGTCTGATGATCAATTTCTGCGGATCCGCGCGGCCCTCTCTCCATCATCATCATCATCATCATCATCATGCCAACTCCAAAGCTGACAGGCAGAGAAATCCTTGGTATGCTGGAGCATTCCTTTCTCCACTCACAATAAATCAGATTCGTCTGTCCGGACGAAGCTAGAACACTCAGTGCTACACGACAGCGCCACCGTTGCACGAAACAATAACTGTCAAGGGCGACAGCCGGTTGGTGCTTGTGCTTCAACCTTGTTAGAGAGGTTTCTGAGCCCAGACTTAGACACCAAGGCGGCAGATGCGAGGGCAAGCGCTGGGCTGGGGACCAAGAAAGGCGACCAGCAACCAGTGGGTACTGCAGAGGGAACACAGGGCCTAGATGATGCTGAGCCTTGGCAAAACAGAGAGAACAAAGTAGTCAGCGTGTGGACTTGTAGCGTGTAAGATGGCATGATAAGGGTAGTAATCAGCACGATAGACGCAAGTGTTTGATACATCTCTAGACAATGGATATACCTGGATATACCTGGACCAGATACGGCAACCAACTGTCACCGGCTTGAATACCTCCATGCATTGTTTTTAAAGTTAGCGTCAAATCAAAGCTTATGCTCGTTTCCGCTCGGCGCCAGGCGCCACAATTCCCTCCAACAGAGCGTCGTGGACAGCGAGTGGGTTTTCTTGACAGTCTTGGCTTGCCGATCCCATATGGCAGTCGCCGGCTGGTCTGGTGCGAGTGTGGTTGCTGAACAAAAAGGCCAGGCCCCTACCCTGAGCACGGAAACTCTCCTGCCTTCCCTCACCTCGCCCTCCAGGCTTGTGATATCGAAACATCCGCTGGTCTCGTGAGAAAGCTTCGTGCAAGACTCACTCACCCTCAACCCCCCTTCAGCTCGACCAACCCTCAGGTACTCTGTCACTGCGGATTCCTCGTAGCTGGCACTGCTACCACTCCTCTTCATACCTTGGTGCGTCATTACCCAATTTGATATCATTTGAGACTGCCGCGTCTCGTTTGATTTGTGCTGTTGCTGCAACCATAGCATATCACACGACAAATGCTCCCTTTTGACTCGTCGCGGCCTTGCATAAGTTCCGAAGCGAGTCGAAAAGCAACCATACAAAAGTCTCAACGTTGACTAACCTGGATACTTGGACAGACAACGTTGCCTACGAAATTTCGACGGCTCCCGCTCACAGCAAAACCTTCAGCCCACGGCACGTCGCCGAGTCTCCTCGCAGTTCCAAACCCTCACCGTTAATCCTGCAAATCCGAGCTGATTCTCCAAATCACTCACCTTGCTTGATCGAACGACCGCTCCAACGATGGAGACCTACCATGGCAAAGTTCAGACGCCGCAGGATGCCATCATTCTCTTCGAAGCATGTCGGTTGGGCCTCACACCGCGCGTGCAGAGGAGGCTGTCAGAGAAGGAACGACAGCAGATTAAATCTGGCTCCGTCTATGTGTGGGACGAGCGCGAAGCTGGCATGAGGAGGTGGACAGATGGAAAGTCATGGAGTGCGAGTCGGGTGTCTGGTAGCTTTCTCACGTATCGCGAAATGGAAGGCAAGAGAGGAGGTACTAGCCTTCCTCCAGCTGCTACACCACCTGCTCCTCAGAGGAAGTCAAGCAGGGAAGCGAGAAGTCCGGGGAACTCAAACAATGGCGGCTCCGATGACGACGAGGAAGGCCCAGACGGGTACAGATACAAACCCGATGGACTCATGAAGCAGTCATTCAGTGTCACCACTCAGGACGGCCGGCATCTTCACCTCATCAGCTACTTTTCAAGAAACCCTTCAATGCCGCTGAAGCAGCCGACGACGGACCCGCAACTGCGGAATATCGTCCCCCAGAAAGGCATGTATCCTGATGCTGCAGTCAATGAAGCCACGAACATACCGGCAGTCACTCGAGGTCCATTGGGTGCAACTTCACCGCACCCTCCTGCGCACCCGCATCCACCCATGTTCGTCGCATACCCGTATCCACCGCCTCCAGGATACCAAGCAGGACCGATGCATCACTACCCTCCACAAGCCTGGCCTCCAAGTCCTGGGCATCTGGGCCCACCAGTCTTCTATACCGCTCCACCAGGATATGTTTACCAGCCCTACGCGCAATCTCCATATCCGTATGTTCAATCTCCGCACCCGGCGCAAGAGAGAGGTCCACCCCCGCCGCCACAATCAAGTCTACCATCTCTGCATGGCCAGACACATCCCACTGCTGGGCAATGGGCACCTCCAGCTGCGCGCCCGTCGTCGGCCACATTTGCGCAAAGCATGCCTCGTGCCTCATCTTTGCAAGAGAGCTACAGCCGCTTGCCAGCAGAGCAGAGATCAGACGAGACGTCGCGTGCGCCCGGCCCGCAGCTTGCACCGGTGGTTGCTTTCCAGAATAAACCTCCCACTCCACCAGCGAGCAGAAAGGGAGCGACACCCCCTGCGAAGACCTATCTAGCCGACTCTCCACCATTCCGCGATGCTAACACTACTGCCGTACCCGAGAAGACTTTCCCAAGCATCAAAGCACTAATCCATGGCGAGGTGACGACATCGAGACGAGAGGAGGACCGCACACGTACTCGATCCCGAAGCCGGAGTCCGATGGGAAGCAGAGTACGCGATGTTCCAAGTGCGATGGTTGCCGGAGGACGTGAGAGAGACCGTAGCGATCTGAAAAGACTGGACGCACAACTTCTCAAGTCGTAAAGCTCTGTATGCCGCCATCATAAGCGCTGGCAATTCTCACCTGATGCGCCCAAATATCGTTTTCGTTTGAAATTTCTTCAAACACCATGTACCAAAAATCGCTACTCTATGTCGGAGTTGCTGTTGCTCATGTATGTTCTTTGCAGTTCTAGTCTCAACTCATCGAATGGCAACGGGGCATGTGCTCAAAGTCCCGCGAATACTCCCGGCGGCACAAATTCCATGGGCGATTCAAACAACAACTTTGCTCTCGATTGTTCAGCTAGCCGCAGCCCTACATTCATCCCCATCTCTGGACGTGGCAGGGAGGAACTCGGAATTGAAATTTAAATGTCAGAGAACGAGAAAAGGAAATTTGAGAATGAGAAAAATAAATGTGGTCCGGAGTTGGCATTCCCGACAACAAGACAGGATCTCAAAAACATTAAGACAAGATGCCATTGCTACGGAAAGACGAAGAACAACCAGGCGGAAAGTGCCGCTCATTTGCGCTCACGTACGGTGACAATGTCGACGCCAGCTTGGATTCTTAAGTCGGGCAAACACCCCAGGAGGAAATAGGCAAGCATTTTGCGACGCGTTTTGAGCACGCCATGGTTATAATGATGGGACGCAGCATTGCTCTATTATTTGCTTGTAATTTACTTTGTTCGGACATGCCCATGGCGTTATCATTAGCATCTCAGCTGTGGAGTTGAGGGTATTGATATGGGAACTCGGAACATGGGCCCAGGAAGGGATACCATCAATGTCATTGCTTTGAATTAATGATATCCATTATAATTCGTGTGTACGATGATGTGTCTGGCGTCCCGTCTGGTGAACAAGATATATGCTCTGATTTTGATCCCAAACTACACTACTTAACGCTGTTCGTGCTCCCATGTTTCGAGCCAGCGAGGTGGGGCCGGGTTATGATTTCGCAGGTTTATTAGAAGACTGAGTTGGTTGGCTGTTTGTTTTTGAGAGGTATATTAGCACGGTTTGAGCAAGGGAAGTTGTGGTGGTTGATGGTTTCCTTGATCTTTTCAAGTCGCATTCTTAGCCTGATAATGAACGTCCCTTCTTGAACTTATTTTGCTCGGTTGCTTTGGGATTGATCAGTTGCACCAAGGGGTCGATGAATATAAGGTTGTATAGCCAAAATGATGACATTCGGGTAGAAGTAGTACGCTCCGCTCGTCTATGCGCCTGCCCGAGGGTGGCCCAAGAATACCTACAAGGTCAGGACTGTATACCTCTAGTCTCTTGCCAAAAACGCTAAACAGCACTGCCTCACATCTTTGCTCAATATTTCTCCCCCAGAGTCTTGTATGCGCAGGTCTATAACTTGGCGTCTTCCTTGACGCTACCGATCAAGAGTTTAGGCTTGTACTTCTTGAGAACGTTGTCGCCATGGTACTGGATCACCGCCAATGTCAGCCGCCGAGAATTCAGGAAATCAAAAGTAAACACGCGTTTTATTGAGAGGGTGGAGGCTTACTTTCCAGAATTGCTTGCTGGCGTCTTTTCCACCGACGCGCTTCAGGATCTTTGGGCCGCCGGGGTGCTCGTCGATGAACTTTGTGACATCGTAGACTTCGTTGTCAATGATGATCCAGAGACCCTCTTCAACGCTCTTGTGCGTCGCGACTTCCTTGGTGGAGAGTTGTTTTGACATTGTGAATGGATGGTTTCGAGGCGAGAAAGGCGTGGATCTTCTAACTTCGCATGAAAGGACTTCAGGACTGGAAGGAGTATCGGATTTGTGTGCGAGGAGGAATAGCTGGGTGATAGACTTCACAAATACGTTTTGAAAGTTGCGGAATGTCCATGCGACAGCACTTTGTTTCCCGGCATGTCAAGGTTCTTAAGCCGACGAATTGATCTTTGCCATCAAGCCGAGGCTGGAGATGTGGGGAGAGAGGGCCGATTGGATTTGAGCTCGCTGCCATTGGCTTGTTAATTGAGATGCTCTTTATCCGGGTTTATACCATTGTTTATACGCGGAGAGACTGAATTTGGGTCGGTTTGATCTTGAATTGAAGATTTGTGGTGTCTTGGCCTTGGTATTCCCAAGATGAGACCAAAGCAATGACATTTGACTTGAAGCTTTTGTAGCAGACAAAATCGAAATAATAATTGGAGAGAGGATTTTCGCCAAAATGATACAATTCACTGCATTCGGTTGCGTTATTTCGAGGTCACATGATGGTCACATGACTTTATGGCGCTAACGAATCGTTAGCCCACACCGATATATTCTCAACATCGTCAATCTAGGATAGCTTCGACACCACCATCAGCACAACAAGATGCCTACCAGATTATCAAACACCCGCAAGCATCGCGGCCACGTCTCCGCCGGTCACGGTCGTGTCGGCAAGCAGTATGTAACGCCCTCAGCAATCCTCTGGAGGGGCCCTCGAAATTTCGCAATTGCAGCCAGTGTGGATAGAAATTTGGACTTCGCGAAATGCGCCTCGCCCACACTGGCCACGATTAGAAGTTGTTGAGTGCGCATGTGAACGCAGAAGGCGGGGCAATCGAATGGGAGGACATTGACTGACAATCGCATAGCCGCAAGCATCCCGGTGGTCGTGGTCTCGCTGGTGGTCAGCACCACCACAGAACCAACATGGATAAATACCATCCAGGTTACTTCGGAAAGGTTGGTATGCGGTACTTCCACAAGCAAGGCAATCACTTCTGGAAGCCAACCATCAATTTGGACAAGGTCAGTTCTGCACTTGGGTTTCAGATTGTACCTCCACTGACTGTCCTAGCTTTGGTCCCTCGTGCCCCTCGAGCAGCGTGAAAAGTACCTCTCCAACAAGAAGTCCGACACCGCTCCAGTCCTCGACCTCGTACGTCTGAGTGTCCCCCAGTTTGGTTGGACGGTCGCTAATCTTTGAAAAGCTTTCTTTCGGTTACTCCAAGGTCCTCGGAAAGGGTCGTCTCCCAGAAATCCCGCTCGTCGTTCGCGCCCGATACTTCTCAGCAGAGGCCGAGAAGAAGATCAAGGAAGCCGGCGGAGTCGTCCAGTTGGTCGGTTAGATACACACGCGTTATACCAGGAGTCGCGACAAAGGGAAGGATATGGCATTAGGGCTCCCCAAACCGGGGCTCTTTCAGCGTGGTGGCTGAGGATGGTGTAAACTGTAGTCTCAATGAATGCACTTTACCCAGACTGAACAGACCGATCGATGCCACTATGGTTGTGGCATGAGCAGAGCATGGTACGGCAGGAGTGCCGTCTCCATGATCTCCTCTTGGAGACCCTAGTCCCCATGTGCGTGATACTGTGATGCTGTCCATTCTTGGTCCTTCCCGTGATGCCCATACGAAAGTCTTCCCATTCTCGCACTCAAGCTCTTTGCCAGATCATTCAATCAGGGTCTTCAGGCTAAGTAATACCCCCGATGATTTACGTCCACTGGCGATGGACAAATGCCATTCCAGGTCATGCTCCTTCTTTGACAAAAGGAACAAGCTCGACCCCCCGTAAACATAGGTAACCGTATGCCGCAGTCCGCGAAAAAAGTTGCACTCTCCGCATTGTCCAAAATTTTGGCAATTCGACTGTGATAGCCGCAGCGAACCTGTCGTACCAGCTTCCGTAAAGTCGCAGGAGCTCTTTCAAAGCTTTCGTGCTCATCGAATGAGAACGGATGAGCATCTTGCAAAAAGGCCAATTGAATTGAACCAATTTTCCGTACTTTCAAAATCCGAATTCTCAACATGTGCTCCAACCAATCAAACGAGTCCACACCCAACCTTGCACGAAGCCAAAATGACAAGCAAAAGCCCAAAGCCGATCGTTTCCCCATTTGGACCAGAGCTGAAAAAACCTCTTCCCCGTTGATGCAGATAACAACGCAGTCGAGAACCAAGTCCAGAGAGCTGAACCCACACCGATCAACTGCATCGTTCACGCTGTGTTCAAACCTGTCGACTATGCATCACTATTCCCGCATGGTAGTACCCATTCCAACAACGATGTAAAACTTCGCACTCAGCCTCAACCGCACCAAGCCGAAGCGAGGCGCAATAGTGATGACAAACAGAGTAGGGGTGCACAAACCCACCAACCGGGTAAAAAGAGAGAATGCAGAGTACTAAACATCAGCGCTAAACCCGATTGCAATAACGGTGTTGGACACAAGCTTTTTCCCTTGGGGATGTGGCCACTGGAATGCGGGATGGGATTCTGTTTGCATTCAGCTTGGCTTGATGGCTTTGTGGCGCCCTCGTCTTACATGCCTCTCTCATTTTGTTTACAGGTGCTGAGTGAGGGCTGCGTCTGCTCACTGTGCTTTGTGCGGCTGAGGTGAGGACGCATAGCATATAGGTATGCGACGCCTGAGATTCTCTGCTAACTTGCTGGTCTTCGCTTCTCTGTATTCCTTCGTCTCTCTTGAAGTTTGAAAAGTCGAGGTTGCTAGTCGTTACTCTCCTCTTACTACTTTGAGAAGCTCCGTCACAAAGAAGAGCGTGGCAATTATGTTGCTTCTCCCTTTATTCATATCGCAATTCGTGCTGAGTGCGCTCTCCATTACCAATCTCGGACTCATCTCCTCCATGGTCGGTTTCCTGCATGTCCAGAAATACGGCCCGGGGTATGCTGTGAGATGGTCTCCCACGGATACTGTTCAAATGAAAGCACTGCCAGCCCACATCTGGCTCGATCAAGGCCACACATCCAACGGCGCGGCTGGTTACGGGTTCTTCCTAGGTCTCCTAGGCATGTTCATCGCCTCCAGATACAAGAAGGGAAAGGTATCTCACCCCTAATACAACATCAAAACTTTGCCCGAAATTCAGCTGATACGTCATGTACGCAGAGCACACCGACCCTCCTCCTCGTCCTCACCATCCTCCTCACCCTGGCAACCCTCTTCACTCTCTCCGCCCTGATCTTCACCTTCACCGTGACCTCCCAAACCAAACACAGACAAATAGCCGCTTCCCTCCTCCGCGCTGGTGAACCCTACCCGGTCCATCGCTGGACACCAGAAACGTGGTACAAAGCCGTCATCAGACTTCCCATCGAGGAGAACCTGAAAAAAACGTTTAGGACCAAGGTTCGGAATATGGAGGCTTGGAGGTGGATGCTCATCCCCCTCTTTTTGACAGATGTTGTCGGGTTGGCTTTGGCGGGCATCGCCTTTTTCGGGGCAAGGAAGGAGAAAAGGGAGGATGGGACCGTGGAGAAGACGGAGGGGTATGTGGATGTGAAGTGAGTTTCCTCTGTTGTTCTGTAAGCGGGGACTGGTGCAGCGCTTTGGTCTTGCTGAGGAATCCGTTGTTTTGTGCTAGGTTCAAGCGCTTGCTTCGACAAGTGAGAGGACTCTATGTATGTCGCTCTGGTAATACGTTTGGTATACTAATGTAATTGGGAAATCTGTACGGTGGTCGCATCGTCAGCTCCATATGCGCAGTGGTGTCGTCGAAAGATATCCACATAAATATCTTGTTCCGGCTAGCCCATTTGGAGCGTTCGCGTTTCACGATCAGGCGGCTGGCTGTTTCGCCAAAAGGAATTGTCTGAATCTGACCCGTTTTGCTTGATGTAAATTATTCGGCGAGCATCCAGTCTTTCTCATTCGTTTGACCTGCTTTGCTGTCGTTTCATCTCGTGGAGTTGTTGCAGGCTCATCATCCGAATACCAGGGCGGTCTGCACCTTTCTCTAGATCTCTGCGGCTGTTCAAAAAGACTGGCGTTCTTCTCCACGCGAATTCCGCTCTTCTTGCAGATTTCAAACAGTCAGTCGGTTGGCCCTGCGTTGTATTTCTCCACGCAAAGTCAGCTGTTATCTACAGGCAGTTCCTGATTCACACCATGGCAGCCTTAGCAGCAGGCATAGTCGGCGTTGTATCAGCTGGTACCAAAGTCGCAATCGTCCTCTCACAATACGGGAATGAAGTGGGAGCAGCTGGCCAGGAAGCGCGAATGATCGCATCGGAAATCCGAGGATCCTGCACAGTCCTGACAACTCTCCATTCGACGTTGAAAAATGTGCAAACATCGCCGTACTACGCAAACTGCGCCGAGTTGATCAGCGACATGACGGACGCGAGTCTGGAAATGTACACGGAGATCATGGAGGTCGTGGACGGTTTGTCGACGATGACGAGCGACAGCAGGATGAATCTGAGGAAGCGATTGCAGTGGACCTTTCAGAAGCCCAAGATTGCCATGCTAAGAACAGCCCTGGAGGCGTACAGATCCAATTTGGCTCTCATGCTTGGGACCTTGGATATGGCTGAGAAGGCTTCGCGGAGCTATGTTGCTTGGACTGAAGAAGCAGTCCGGGAAGATGAGATGGATTGCGCGAAACTCCAGGATCTGCAGCTCGAACAGCGAATGTCTCTGCTGAAGGTGCAAGAGTTGAGCCCAGGAGACATTGAACTCCCACCAAGTCCCACGGGAGTTGGGCAAGGGCTTTGGGCATCTTCAAAAACATTTCCAGTTGAGAAGGGTTACGTTAGTGCTTTGAGAGAGGAGATTGCGACCCTCAAGAGGACCCGGACTGTCTACGAAACGGACCCTGAGAAAGTTCGCGATCGCGTAGCGCGTCAAAGCGATCGTTTGTCCCAACTTCTACTGGAAGACCAGAAGAGAATATCAAGAAGATGGTCTCAATCTTTGCCAGAGAGCCGCATGAGCATGTACAGCCAATTTGCAGCAGCCAAGTCACCGTTGCCCACGGCTACACCTGGAAGCTCTTCGGCCTCTCCGAGCGAATCTGGCGATGATTCCCTCAGCAAAATCCCCCAAGCGCAAGAGTGGTTCAAAGACCCTGTCGTCCGAGACTTTTATGGTTGGATGTCTGTCCAAAATGGAGCTCAGCGTTATGCGGTACTTCAACAGCTGCACACACAGTTTGGCGATGCGCCAAGGGAATTTGTTCGGAAGCCCGTCAATAACGATGGGATATATACAGGTGAGAGCGAGGATACCCTCTGCGCTGATGTCTCACAACTTGGACTACTAGAGAAGACTTCTGGCACAGTCCGGAACGAGGAGAAGCAGGCTTTTCTGCCGGCTTCCGTGGTCGAGGCGAGCAAGGACAAGAGGGGTTTCTTCTCGAAGAGATCGATGGGCTTGAAGAAGAGAAACCCATCAGCATCGTAGTCCGCTGATACAGGCACAGGCATTCAGCTTCGATTGATGAAAAGATGCACATGTAATTCTACGGTATCGAGATAATGCTGGAAGTAGCAAAAGATCTTGCGGCTCTTTCCAGGTTGATGTGCTATAAGTAGTTAGCTCAAGATCCCAAAGTGCAAACCCTTCACGTTGTCGTGCCGTTCACATTTAGAACGAGGCCCCCGATGCCACATGAATCTTACCATCAAGGTCCCCTTTTGGTACTCCAGCATAGACCAACCACTACCAATGTCGGAAATATCCGCCAATCTTTAAGGAAAACCCACAATAACTTCGAAAGGGCACATGCTCCATGCCCGCAAGCAGGCAAACAGGCAAGCTGCAAGCTCCAAGCTCCACAAACGCTGGGCCCGTTCGCTGCCACCCAGATCGAGAACGATGTCACTCAGATCGAGGACGACATTTAAATTAAACGTGCGCGTGGGATACCGTGCACCCGGTCGCGATCAGTAGTTCTGTTTCGAAAGCGTCGAAAGCGGAAAAGAAATGGGTAACCACAGTCTTTCTCCGATATATATTGGACCTGCACGTCGATCTCAGATCCAGCGTTCACCATAAAGTACTTTCCAGCCTCACAAGCATCCAAGTACCACAATTCTCTTCTCTTTTCGGTAATCCACACGGTCTACTCCTTTACTGCACGTGTCCCAGTAGGCCTGATCGTCAATGCCACGTCCACATATTCTACCTTTTATCCGAGGTCACCACGATATGGAAGAGATGGCGCGACAAGGCTCGAGAGAGTAGAACCGGGCCGCCTGGTACGCCGAGTAGTATGGCTGGTCTGAAAGAAGGAGAATGTCGAAGGAGAGTGGAGGCGTGCTGACATTGGAGCAAATTGGCTTGTGGACGGTCTGCGCCCAATTCAGCCAACTCACTTGTCATGCCGATACACGTTCAACAAGATCGGCATCGTATGTCAAGCTCTAGATAGATTTTGCACGATCTTCATTTGAGCTGCGGCCTAGATGAAGTTTCAAGGTGAATTCAGACCGTTAATACCCAGATATAAGAGATGAACGCTAATAGATTTCAATCTGCGAGCAACGAGCCTGCAGAAGAGTCTGAAAACATGGTCAGAAGCCAAAACTGCTCTGCTTGGAGTATAGTACTGGTAAAATCGATGTGTAAACTGCTCTTCGAAGTTTCAAAGTTCGCTGCTGGGTGTTATTAAACTTAGCCTAATTAGGTTAG
Source organism: Venturia asperata (assembly GCA_003689335.1). NCBI lineage: Eukaryota > Fungi > Ascomycota > Dothideomycetes > Venturiales > Venturiaceae > Venturia > Venturia asperata. The sequence goes on along the minus strand of QWWL01000006.1, from coordinate 483,898 downwards.
GTAGCTAGTACGTGTACCAAATATAACACTTAGAACCCTCCCAAGACTGTCTAAACGAAGACTCGGGATTTACTGTATATTACGGCCCAAATAAACTCCTAAGCGAGACTTTAACATCGCTAAGCAGATTGCACATCGTTTTAATAAGTACAATACGACGGACAAGGACTCGCTTCTCGAGCAAATCAATTCTTATAAGTTACAGGTCTATTCTTTGGCTGGCCTCTTGCTTTGTTGAAAAGTATATCTCGTCTATCTCCCCTTGAACCCAGAAACTTCATTATATCTGTCCAGCGATACCAGAAGTCGAGTCTCAACATCCTCAAATGCAGATGAAAGCCTCTATGACTTTCAAGCTTCTCAGTCTCGTCGGTCCTTCTTCTTCGGCTTGGACTCTTGCTTTGCTACCTCCTTGTTTCCACCATGGGATGGACCACTGCCTGGTGCACCTGGTACAACTTTTCCCTTACTCAAGCCGTCTCCTTTGGGACGGACGACAAAATCGGGGTCAATAGCGGACTCGGGGGACTCCGTAGTAGTCTCAACCATAACTAGCAGAAAGTATGAGTGGAAGTCATATTAAGTTTAGTAACGGCACAGCTTAGGCCTGTATTCTACCAATATGTCTGCCGCGCTGGAGTACTTACCCTCAGTAGTAGTGTCGGCAACGCCGTCTTCGAGCAAGATGTCCTTGCGGCGGGGCCTGGATGGACCTGAAGAGGGGGGCAATCCTCCCTTAGGTCTCAAAACAACTGGAACGTCGACAGGCTGAGCCGCGTCTTGACCAAGTATATTAATATCTGTAAAGAAAGTTAGACTCTTAATACAATAAAGTTGCCTGGTGTGCCTACCATTGATTTCAGTGGGCAGCTCTGGCTGAGGTACAACTGCCGCGAACGCATGACCGATCGCGGCCAAAAATACGAATGTGGTCGTCTTCATGGTTGATTGGGAAGAATATAGTCAAGGTATAGGCACTAGTTCTTCAAATATTGTATGTCCTTTGGGATGTTACAGATGGGAGGCACCGAGTATTTCAACCTTTGCTATCCATATCCAAGACATGGTTCGCAGTGTCTTGGACCCTCATTCGATTGTCCGTAGATACGTGAAGCGGTCTGAGTGATTTTCATCAGTTTCCGCTTCTGAAGTGCGTACCGACACATGTGTTCTGATCTGCGACTTCAACACCAGAGTTAGCGATTCTAGGTAGCCAGTGGATGGGCAGCTCGCAATCAAACCCATTTTTTCGGATGTGAAGCATACCAATTTGTGTGTGATGCTCTTCGAAAGCCTTCGCACGGAAACTCGTCGACAGCGTCATAAACGGTAGACCTTTTCGACGACCAGAACAAAGATTTCATGCATCAATCTGTTAGCCTCAAATCGGTGCTTGCGCTGTAAAGGGGCAGTACTTCGGTGCATTCACGTGCCGGTATTCTCGTCCGATGCGCAATGAGAAGTGACTTGACGGCAAGGGCCAGGACGCCTCGTTGTTTGAGCACCTCGTTGCCCCATTGATGTGATAGTCTTTTTTTTGTCTATCACGAGTCATCTACTCCTTGTGAGCCGCATCAAAGTAATTCCTACTGCACTAGGCCCGCAAAAGTACACCCGCAGACTTGAGGAAACAGCTACCGCAGTAGGATGGGAACTTAAGGCCAATTCAGATCCTTGTCTTGGTCTATGCCTCCAGCCGTCCTCAAGTAGAATCTACTTATTCCTCAGATTATTCTCCATTAAACCCAGAGAATATTCTTCTCCACTTTCGAAGCCCCCACGTTAAGTTGGGCACCAGTGGCAGAACTATCCGCAGATGGTTCGTCTAAGACAGGTCTTCGACCCACTTTGAAAAGGGCACGACAACACGATCGTGGTGATCTACGAGATGGAGGGAGTTGACCAATTCAACAACAGGAAGGCCTTCCGGTTTGGGGCTTGTTTGTCAAAGACGATAGGCGCTTTGCCAGAATCTGGCACTTGACACAACGTCATGGACGATGTGTTGATTTGTTTTAGGACCAGCATTTTCGGTTCGCTATCGTGGACGTTCTCAAGCAAAATCGACGGCATTAGCAAAGCAAGCCTGCTTAATGCCACAGAGACCTACCGCTGACATGCTACCTATAGCCAACAAAGCAAAATACTGGCGGTGTAGTCAAAATTTTGCAAAGGTTCTAGATGCGAATTGAGGTTATCGAAGGACGTTCTTGCCGATATGTCGACAGTTATATGAACCAAATAAAAGCTTCTCGCCTTCGCCGATGATTTCTGGCTTATCCTTATGCAAGCAAAGCGTGTCTCGCCAGCTGTTGTCCGATATCACGCGTTGGCGTGCATTTCAGAAGGGCCAAATGACTGTCATTTCCCAATGAAGCGACATGATGGTCTTGGGCCCAGCGAAAGAAGTAATGCAGCAGCTTGAGAATATCATCTCGATTCACATGTCCCGAGCCCATCGAGAGGTTGGGTAAAAATTTGGGTACCAGACGTGGTTTTCCCGTCGGAGGATCATGGGCTGTTGGAAAACTTGGTCGTCACAGACCATCATGCCACTCACATAGTACGGTCCTGCGGGACTTCGTGGCAGGATCCGGGCACAAAGATGAACAAGCATATTCAGGGCCGCGTGTCACCTTGACAGGTTGCTCGTTCGAATGAGGAAACTCGGCGCAGTTGTCTGTTGTTGAACGACTTCTGTGTTCGCAACATCTGAATTCGGGTGTATCCATTAGGGCCGAGAGACCAGGAAACAGATCAGGAAAATGTCCGAGTGAGCCAGAGCTGTTCAAACGACGAATTCCTTGTGAATGACGCCTTTAAGAACCTCCTCTTTGCTGAGATGCCAATAGACATCCATCATAGCATCCTTCATCTTCAAGTCTTGCTCTTGGGCGACTGAAAGACCCATTTCTTCCAATTCCTCGCGAACTCCTGCTTTTTGGTACGCTTTTCGAGCCTCTCTGTACAACTCGATGACGATCACTCTCTCTACGGCGCTCAGCTCAGCCATGAACTTCGACTTTTTAAAACAACCCCGTGCTATCAAGTCTTCTACCCAACTTTTTGGGGGCGGCGAATGAGTTGGCTCATCCATGCCATCAGACACGATCAAGTAAGCAATGCCATCAGCCATCCACGCAGTTTTGGCCTCTTCACTCATCAAGCTGAGGTCGCAATTCTCTCGACCAAAGGGAGAATTCTTCAAGTCACTTGATTCTCTCGCAGCAAACATTTGAAGAGTGGTTGTCTTTTCCAGGGAACTTCCTTCAATCCCATAATCCCGAAGTAAGGCCAAATGAGTAGACATAGCGATAAGGAGTCCGTCCTTGCTAGTCGGTTCAGCTTTCGTGTGCGCATATTTGTGGAGGTGTTCAATGGCCAACTTGCCAGCCAGAAAACCTGGAATATTTGCTATATTTCCCGTGTGATCAGGTTCATTCGAATAGTATAGCTCCAGAAGAGGCTCCAGACCCCATGGATCATGTCCGTTCGAAAAGGGAAGCAGGATCTTCCGCTTTGAGGCAATGAGTGCAAATGACGCCACAGCGGCCCCCACAATTGCAGAAATATTGTACAGCCACAGGGAGGAGGAGCCAGATTTTGGGAATGATCTGAAGAAGCTCTGTGTCCCAAGAGTACGTTGCCAAGCAACAAGTGACCAGAAGTTCTGCCTGCGCAGACTATTTCGAGCTCTGAGCATTGCTTAAGCTTGTGGAATTCGGCGAAGTGAGTCAGACTTGTTTTTGAAGAAAGGACATCGACTAGAGGCGAGAAACAGGCATTCAGCAACAGCCCAGGAAAGTTGTGCAGCGAGTTCGAACTGTTCGAGATAGATGGCCGGCGATGCTGATGGGTTTTCTCTCAGTTGAGTTGGTAGTCGCTGCCCCTGCTGACAGCTGACCAGGTAATCTGACTCGGTTGAAGTCAATGCAGATGTGGCGTAGACGTGTAAGTGCTGACTAAGATGGCCGAAAGCTCCGCCCGAGTCTTTCATGAAGCAGTACTGGCAGTAGGGAAAGGACTTTTATGTTGAACCGCGCGGGGGCCGAGAGCCTGAGAGCCTGAGAGCCTGAGAGCCTGAGAGCCTGAGAGCCTGAGAGCCTGAGAGCCTGAGGTTAGAAAAGAGTGGCGTCTGATGCGCGTGACATGCTGCGAAAATCTCGGTTGTGCAACCAATCAGAAACCCTTATCTGTGCACCCACATTGAGCTACTCGAACGACTCTGCCTTGCCAACATCCAACATCAACTTCATTGCAGCAACTTCGTCACTGAAAATCTCTCCACCATACTCTTCGTTGAAAGTGAGGTTCTCGCAAACAGTAGCCGCGAATGAGAAGACAATTATCATTTGCTTTAAGAGCAAGCGCACTAGGTACATAAAGAGCGAAGAACGACGACGATGTTGGGATCGAAGCCTACAGTGTTTTCCTATTACCTTTCCTTCTCCCAAGCTTTTTCCTATCCTTGTCGTATCACTCCACAGCTTCCGAAGTCTGTGCCTTGGGCCAAGGTGCGGTCTCTGGGTCTAGGGACATGTCCCTTTGCAGACACTGCTCCACTTCCCTGAGCAAGTTCCGGGACAGCTGCCTCCAACTGTTTTAGGCTTCGAATCGTTATATGGAAGTTTTCCCTTTGCATTTGGATTGGGGCTTGTAGGTAGGTTGTTGCCAGCAGGTGGATGGTTACCAGCAGGTGGATGGTTACCAGCAGGCGGATGGTTACCAGCAGGTGGATTTTTACCTGCAGGTGGTGTTCCGTGTGCCTTGTCCTTTGGCGCGTCCTTTGGCCCGTCCTTTGGTTTGTCTGCTATCTCATACACAATGGCTAATGATGTTAGCCTTCTAGTACTCTTTTACTCTCTTGTAAGGAACTGGGTTTGCATACCTTCTCCCTGAATCGATTGATCAATCAACAGGTCTCGCTTGCTCCCAGCCTTTTTCGGCTGTGGTCCTTGGAGTTTCCCGGCTAAGGGCCCCGGCCACCGGTAGACCACCTGAATACCGAGAAATTGGTCATGCCAAGATTCCCAATGCGAACCCGGGAAGTCTACCGTGACCCCAGCATTTCCCATCTCGAAGGGTACATTAAGACGGCCCTGAAAGCCTCTAATCGTGATGTGGAGGTGTACACCGAGCGATTGTTCGACCTGGACTGCAACGGACCCACCTGGTCTTGAGAGCCAGAGGAACTCCACTTGTCCCTGGGCCACATCATCAATCAAAATGTTCGAACGACCAGGCCGGATCTGGACAGCTGCGGAACAGTCACGGACTGGGCATGCCTGACGCCCCTCAAGCGAATGTAGTATAGACTCGTGAGTCAAGAAACGACCATAAGCGAAGCTAGGAAGCGAGACAAGTTGAGCAGCGACCAGGAGGTTGCTGAAAAGAGTGGAAAGATGCATGATGACTGAATTGAACGACTGGAAGGAAGGGTGCAGAGTGTCTGGAGTGATAAGAAGGTCGCAGAGGATAGCTGTTTATATACTACGCTCCTCCACCTCCTCCCTTTTTCTATTGCAATATGGTGCTCTCGCCGTCGGCCTGCAGTCTTAGGATCCCCACTTAATTCTTTCCTCCTTCCGATGCATTTTCTACCGAATAAGGTAACAATAGGTGCCGTGCCTTCGCTAGCCCTGGTTGGGCCTAATCTAGACAGCCATTTGCAAGATATTTTCGGTTCGCTGGATTATCTACACCACTGCCTTACATCCTAGCCCTCGTTTCCGAACAGATAAACGAAAAGATACACTAGGAACTGGTGGGGTGTAGATAAGGGACTGCGGGCGAGCTCCTGGTCGATACGAGTGAGTTGGTCTTTCAAAGTAATGTCAAGTGTCTAGATCATTTTCCACGCTTTCTGAGTAGAGGAGGACAGCCGTTAGTGGGCTGGGCTTTGGCTATGATCTTTTCAAACTGGATATTCTCAGTTCTGACCTCGGCCACTCTAGAAGAACCATGCAGAGATCATCTTTTGGCCTATTGGTTCTTTGCAACCAAAACCTCACGCCATCTTGACCGACTTTGTCTATTCGAGAACCTTGTATGTCGGGGAGGATTATCATTGTTCCGACATTGAAAATTTTGGTCGTCTCGCTAGAATAGCTAGCATGAACCATCTCCTTGGACCTTAGTAGATGGCTCACATGTACGACGGAATGTCTTTGTCGTCTCGCCAGAATAGCTAGCATGAACCATCTCCTTGGATCTTAGTAGATGGCTCACATGTATGACGGGATATTTTTGTCGTCTCGCCAGAATAGCTAGTATGAACCATCTCCTTGGATCTTAGTAGATGGCTCACATGTATGACGGGATATTTTTGTCGTCTCGCCAGAATAGCTAGCGAGAATCATCTCCTTTGACCTTAGTGGATGGCTCACATGTACGACGGAATATTAGTGAGAGAGAGAATAGATGAAGAAGAAATGGAGAGATGAGACGATCGTGCATTCTCACATGCAGTACGGAAGGATTGTTGTCCGGAAGAACAGTATGCAGATGAAAAGGGGTGAAGCGATGAGGTGACAGCAATAGGGAAGAACGAATGAAGAAAGATGAAGCGATGAGACGAACCAGGTAATATGCGTTCTCACATGCTATAGGGAATGCTAATGCGAGGGGAGAATAGATGAAGAAGGAGCGAAGCGATGCGATAGTATTAAAGTATGCATTCTCACATGCACTACGGACTGCTAATAATAGGGGATAATAGATGGGGAAAAGGGATGAAGCGACAAGATAATATTGGACTGATGGAAATAATGTGCAGTCTGCTTTTCGACGTTGAAATTTCGCTTAGGGGTTTATAGGGCTGCAATAAACTACGCGAGTAAATGTAGCCTAATCAGGTCATGTAACTGGGGTACGTATACCAAGCTTGATTGATCTAACTGTCTAACCGTCCCTAGACCGTCTGAAAGCGAGGCTCGGGATTCTTATTACCGCCCAATCAAACTCCTGAGCCAAACCTAATGTTGAAAAGCATATTGCACATCATTTTCACAAGTCCACCAATAAGATGTACATTCTCACGTGCACTACGGAATGCTAACAATAGGGGATGACAGATGGAAAAAAGGGCCGAAGCGACAAGTCAACACACGTTTTCCCTACTCTAATGGAAGACTTTCAGGGCAATACCACTGCAGCCCAGATTCTAGAAGAACCACCCAGAAAGGAAAGCCGAGGCTGGGCTAAGTAAATCCAAGTCGCATGTCGACGCTTCGTCCTCACCCTCCACGCCATCCATGCAGAGAGTCAATTCTCACCTCTGCAACACCATTCCCAGCGCCATCACCATCATCTGCCTCGTCCTGGATCGGCAACAGTGGTCACCTGTGGCGAGGCGGATCCACCTGGCCCCATCGGCAATCTGCCAGCACCGGGAGAACCATCACAGCCTCTTGATTCGGCCACGTCGGTTCTCTTGATTCACAAACGCATTTCATTGCTACCGAGCTGAGCGTGTTCTGTTGTCGTCGGTTCGGCTAGCCAGTACAAGTAGTGCTGGCAAGATACATGCACAAATACAATGCAGCAGACAAAACACCTTTGTCGTCTCCTTGACCCCACGCCAGCTCGCCATGGAACTCTCGGATCCATGCGCACAGTCAATGTCTGTGCATTTGGTATCCGGGTAACAGGTAGCACTGGTGGTTAGATCGCCGGATCCTGCCGGATCTTGGCAGATCTGCCTGAGGTCACCCAGTGTACCTCCTAGGGCCTGTTCGAGCCAGCTTTGTTGGTCTCAGATTTGTTGAAATTTGGCGGCTAGTTCCAACAAACCTAGCAAATGTAACGCTGTTCGGTGTAGATTTGTCAGGATATAGAAGATCGCTAGTAAACTGCTCGCCAACTGGTACCTAGAAGGCTAGAACTACTTACCACCACCATATTATCCCGCTACACAGTTAATAGAGCCTTTGTAAGAGAAACATATCGTTTATTCACATACTTAAGAATTGATTTATCTACCTAGAGGTGGGTGCAGCCTAAACATAGTGTTTTTAACGTGTTTGCGGCGATGAGGGTAGAGATCAGGCGAATCTCGCGCCGCCATCCCAGCGTCTACATTTCCGACGTCTTGTACGCTTGAGGACCCCTGAAACCACCCTGGCTTTTGGCGACTTCATACCCTTTTGGTGACTCCATACCCTTTTAGTGACTTCATACCCTTTTGGTGCCTTCATATCCTTTTAACCTAAATACCCGCTAAGCTTCATCCCTAATATCTCTGCCCACAATCTACCCACTCTGAGGCCTTTCGCAAGCTTTGCGCTTGCAACTTCTTAGGTAGCACTCAGCCAAGGTAGCAAACATTCGACTCGTGTAATATCAGATGATCTAGTAGACGTTGGAGGACCCTTCTACATGGAGTCGAAGTCTTAGATAGATAGATGGTAGGACCCAGGCTCGCCAGGACCACCAAAAATCCCGGCGCCGGATATACTCGTCGGGTTCCTACAGTCTTGCACTAATCCCGCGGGATCGAGTAGCGGATGTGGGACGATTGGCTTCCGAGTACATAAGTCCTCCTCCAGGATCCAGAAGATGAAGAGTGTGGGGAAACGTTTCAAGTCCCCACCAAAAATCCAAAACAGACACGGCACGACACGACAAAAAAAGCCATGGTAAAGTATAAATCATTCCATTCTCATACGCAAAAACCCAAGGTAAAGTATAAATCATTCCATTCTCGAACGCAAAAACCCAAGGTAGAGTATAAATCATTCCATTCTCATACGCAAAAAGTCAAGGTAAAGTATAAATCATTTCATTCTCGTACGCAAAAAGCCAAGTAGCTATATATGCACAGACGTCATTCATACCCAGTACCAGACAGACAGACAGACGAGACAGACAGAAGCAGATCTATAAACCGTCCAAAAAGGACGCGTGCGTACACAGAAAGGGGGGGGCCATCATCATCGAGACTTTCCAAAACGGCCATGGTTCATAAATCAGCCTGTTCCGCCAGCCCGTCCGTCCCATTATTGTTGACACAGCATCCGGAACGCCCGCCGCTATCGCACAAAAGACATATCGACGTTAAATGGTACCGCTCGTCGCCCATGTGTATATCGTACAATCATCATATAGACATTTTTCTTCCCGCGGGCGTTCCTCACTCTAACCAGTACGCAGAGTTTTCGAAGGCGCTGTTTTCAACTTTCATGTCTGTAGCCGTGCCGAAAAAGATGTCGTCGGCGCTGGTGACCATGGACATCGGATCGATGATTAATGGCTCGGCTCCCGAAGGAGAGTCCGGCGGCGTAGGGTTATTGTTATTGTTACTCGATGACGAGGCTGATAATTGAAAGAACATGTCTTCTGCTGCTGATATCGGGCCGTCGAATGGACTTGAATAATTGTCGCATGGTGAGGAGGCCGAAAAATTGTTGAAGCTGTCATAATCATAACAGGGAAAAGTTAGCACGGATGCTCTTTAAAGGCCCAAAGGGAGAGGACGTGAAACATACCTAAATGGCTCGGTACTTCCAATTTGATCTGAATTCTGCGGCTTTGACCCATCCGATTCATTCAACCCACCAGGCGCATCAAGCGCCCCGAAATCAAAGGTCTGGGTTTCGGGGGGTGGGCTGGGTGAATTCTCAGATTCGCTGCCGCTTCCACCACTGCTACTATTGCCGCCGTAATCATTCAGCTTGCTGTCACGCGTGGCATTAATCCTGCGTGTTCTGGCGGCCTTGTCGACGCGCTTTTCTAGCTCGGGCCTATTCTTCCGGGGACGGCCTCGCCGCGCTGGAATTTTCGGAATCGCGTCTGGAAAGGCGCCGGAGCAGGATCCACGCTGGCGATGGCGTGTAAGAGCATCTTGACGTACGAATTCCTGACCACACGGGCACTGGTAGGGCTTGACGCCGCTGTGGATTTTCGCGTGTCGCTTCAGATCATGAGGACGGACGAATGTCTTTTTACAATGGATACACATGTACGGCCGATCACCAAGGTGAGTTTGAACATGAGAGCGCACGTTTTCGCGCCGCTGGAATCCGGCCTTGTTGCATCCATCGAATAGGCATCTGAAGGTATTGGTGGTGGTGTCGTGCTCAATCAAAGCAGCCACCTCCTCGGATGAGATGTTTGTGTCCACTATCGTCGCATCGAGATTCAAATCTGCAACAGACAGTTGCCGCGGTGAGCGGTCGGGCGAATAACCGCCGTGGGAAGGCGAGTACATCGGCTCGACATCGGCGAGCGTTGTCTGAGAAGAAGAAAAATGGGAATGCGAGAGAAGAGGATGATCATCAAATGATAAATGAGGCGGTGGCTCCAGAAAGGAGTTCGTTGGTTGTTCAACCGGTGAGTGCCATGCTGAATGATCCGATGAATTAACCACTGGTGAGTAGTAAGAACCTTCAGGGCTGTTGTGAAATTCGAAACCCTGGCTGTTGTTCGACGGATCTAGACCCAGACTATCCGCCGCTCCAAAGTCGAGTGGTATTGGAGCACCATCGATCTGGGACATGGGCACTTGGGATGTGCGCTTTTGAGGAGTCGCGACTGGTGTAGGCAGAATATTGATAAAGACATTGCTGCCAGGTCCATACACTGCTTCCACGGACTCTTTGAGCTTTCTCACAGCCTCATCGCACGGCCCCTGCAGTTGCTGGCCCGGGTGGAACTGTGAGGGATGTGGAATCTGAGGAGAGGGTGTGAATTGGGTTTGATGGGGTGATTGTGGAGATGGAAGTGGTTGGGATTGTTGTGGAAATTCGAAGATGGGAGCGTTTGGTTGAGGATCCGGATGCAAATCTCGTTGAAATGATGGTTGTTGTGGAAACTCAAAAGCTGGGGTGCTTGGATGAGATTCGTGTTGGTGCTGTAGTTGGGAAGTCTCCAGCGAGAGGTGTGGTGGATGTCGAGGTGGGTATTGAAATTGTGGCGGTCCCGGCTGGGCCATGCTGTGCTGCTGCGCTACCTGCAACGGATGCTGTGGTTGTTGTTGTCCTGTATATGTTAGTTGTACCTGTGTGTCGTCCTGCGTGATTGGTCCTAGAGTGGGCGTCATTCGTGCCTGGCGGTGGAATGTCATGTGTTGGTCCAGGGAGAGTCCTCGTCGATGGCCTCTTGGAGGGCCATTTTGTCGCTGTAAGGGGGCAGGGAACGGTCGGGGGTTAGTATTTTGCTGGACTTCGAGGACGGGCGTTGAGTTTTGTCGTCGATGCGCCTTTCGTCGTTGGTCGATGCTCGAAGTCTTTGGGGACAGCATGATGGTAGCAAGTGGAGTCCGGATGGGGTTAATTGATGTGATCCGATACTGCAGTCCGTGTCAGCAATGCTATCCAGCCTTGTGGTTTCCTCTTTGAGCGCAAGGCTGGCCATTTCTTCATCTGGACTTCTTGCCGCGCAGTCGCGACCGATGGACACAAGGAAAAGACATTCTTACCTCACGCAGGGCAAGCCGCGTCCGCCGGGCGGAAAGAGGAACCTTTAGTTTCCCAGAAGTTGTGGGGTTGTGCAATGCTCAAAGAGATGATGTTTGGCCCGAGGCCTTTTGGAGGAAGAGTTGTGGGAGCTTCTGCTCTAACGCAGTCCTCGGCGGGAGAGAGTCTTGTCTTGTGCGGTCAGAGAGAAGCTCGTGTGGGATCTTGAAATTGGGAGCAGTGAGATTGTAGAGATGGGGGTGGAGAAGATATCTGGGAGCGAAGGGTTTACCTTAAAGATAAGATGTTTGGGGACTCTTGGATGTTTGGGCGGCTCGCCGTTTGGAAGTTGGCCCGGCAACCACACCACCAAGACTTTCCTCACCAACAGCGTGGCGCGCGCGCCTTTTGAGTGCGATGGGCGATCGAGTACTAGAAGAAAGAATTCCCCGAATTGCCTCTCCACACTGATGCCAGCAGAAAACCCTCTCGCCCTCTGTCCGACCTCCACTCACCTCGCAACAGCCTTGGATCCGCTCGTCGACCATGAACAACGCATCGTCGAGGCTCGCACCCACAGCAACTCAAACACTCGAAGACACGTCTGAACGTGATTAATATACAGCCCCCTTGGTCGCGAGTGCACGGCTTCCTCAAGTCCAATCCCGAAAGCATCTGCTAGCGACAACAATTTACCACAGAAATACCTTGCCATTAGTTGAGCTGCTACGACAGCATCGCCATGTCTGGTTCGTTGATTATGTCTTATTAGTGATTATCTAGGTAATCCATGCGCCACAGCAGCTCGAGCTGCTTCATCACCACCACAACCGACCGCCCAATCTCTCTTCTATGCCCAAACATCGCGTCTTAAAGTAAGTGTACCAAAGCAGAGCAGCAAATCCTCCTTAAAGTGCCCGAAGCCTATGCGATCCGCCAAAGGGCCATCACCACAAAATCGTGGCCCATTTCCGTATCTTTACCGAGTGAACGCCGTCGCCATCATCTTGATTCCGTTCATCATGCAAAGTCGAAGCGAATGTTTTGTACAAAACCGGAGATCGAGTCAGCCCTCCGTTGCGGCCAACTCAATGAGCTGCCAAAAGAAGAAAAGAGTATGCAAGCGATTGTAATAGGGGTATCATCGCGTACAGGCATCAACAAACAATGACCACGAGCCGACGCCCACACCAGTCGTAGTTTCGAACCCCCAAAAACTGAAACAAGAAACTCGACTGTCCAGCGCCTCTGCCTGACAGAACGAATTGAGCGATGGTAGGAGAATGAAAATGAAGAGCAATGGCACCATTGCCTGAGGTTGACATCCGAAATGTCGTGCCTGAGAGACCCCGCATATCAAACATATAATTGTAAAAATGCAGAGATGCAAAACTCCGCCCCATGCTTGCGTGACCGTTGTCCTTATATTATCAGTACGCTGACTTGAAGAACCGAATTGATCGAGATTAGATATTGGTTTGGGATCGAGAAGAATTTATCGAGGTGATGCGGAGTGGGAGCAAGCTGGTACTACCTGCTTCGCTCGTTGTCGGAAGACGAGGCGAGTGTTTCACCTTCCCATAGAGAGGTTTCGCTAGAAGATCGGTTGGTGTTCGAGGGGCTTCTACTTCTAGACGAAATGCTAGAACTTGAGCCCACTGTCCACTCGTCATCAGAGACTCCAGTGTGGAATTCTTCGTAGAATCCAGCGCCATCCTTGGTTGAATAGTTGTCCTGAGATTCGCCAGTCTCAATGTAATCGTAATCCCATCGGAATTCCTTGTCCATTTGCATGCGTGGGAGAAACTTTGCTTTCGCAATATAGAAAGCGATGCCGGCGAGAAGACTGCCGCCAACGAGATCGACCGCGTAGTGATGCGATAAGTACATGGTTGCCCACCAAAGCCAAAGCGTGTAAGCGATGAATAACGGCATCAGTTTCGGGAAAACAAAGCTCATGAATAAAGCCTCGATTGTGGCATTTGCGGAGTGCAGAGATGGGAAGGCGCCGAAAACCTGAGGGGAGCCGGTGAACGCCGTGGTGTACATATCAATGCCGAACAGCTTGTCCACAGCGGCCAGACCCGCCGGCGAGCCAGGCATGCTGTAGTTTGCAGGAACGAGACCATACAAGTTCTCATACCACGGCGGCGAGCACGGAAACAGTAACTGAATAAGAACACCAGCAATGTTCATGTATCCAAAAGCACGAGCAAAGGTCGGGACGAGGCCTGGAGGTCCCCAAATAAACATTATGATCGAGACGACGACGGGCGCTCCGAAGTGGGTGATGCCATATGGCAGCCATGCGAGGACATCGAGGAAGGAATTTTTGTGGCTGGATAGGATGTTGCTGAGGTTAGCGCCGTAGAATATGTTTTCCAGGGCAGGGAGGACGCGGACGTGGATGGAAGGACGATATGCGCCATCGATGAATCTACAGAGAGGAGCACGTCAGCGTCGGGTCAAGACTCGTTGACTGGAAGTTATGCAAAGAACTACATACCTGCAGGAGAAGAAGAGGATGATCCAGCCCACAACGGGCAACGTTGGGAGCCAGAATTGACTGGTAACGGGGAAAACGAGAGATAGCAGGAGTGCAGTAGCGCCAAATGTCTTGACCATAGGACCTGGAGTCTCCATGATGCTCAAGCAAAAAATGCCCAATATTGCCAGTCCCAAGTACTGAAAGTCATACAACGACCATTGATGCGTGCGCAGTGCTGCTATCGTATCGGTAGGCGACCAGGAAGTTTGTAATCTGAAGGCATTCGAAGCAGGTGACTGTCCAACGCGTAGTCTGCCCTTTGTTGCTCTCCATCTCCTCCTGACCTGGCGAGGAATGAGGTAGCGCATATTGGGTAGATTTGGAAGTTCCTCCGGGAGAGCCGGCGCGAACGAAGCCAACCGCGATCGTTTCCCTCTGGAGGCGAAGTCGAAGGAGGGCAGCGTAGGCGACATTGCGGGAGGTGGGAGTAGGAGAGGGGGGCAGTGTGACTTCGCTCTCGCTGGTGAGGCTCCTGCTTGAGTTTGGGTTTTGTCGGTGACGGAGAGTGACGAGCACTGGCAAGGTAGCAGAAGCAAAGTCGGCTGGTGCGTCCACGGACCAATCTGGCCGAAAGATCCGAGCCTGGCAGTTGGTGATTGGCGATGGCGTGCAGTAGTGCGCGAGATAAGTCCGATAGCCAGGACAGCGCAGCCACGACGAGAGTTGGGTTGGAGGGATGCGCTGGGGAATTGGAGCGATGATTGTCACCGGTGGTGGTTGATGAGGTGAAGGATAGGAGAGTTGATGGGGCAAATGGTCGTTAAGCTTTGGCAGATTCGGCTGGCGAGCTCTGACGCTGTACTAGTAGTAAGCAATTTAATCTCAGCACTAGGACCACAAACGACTGAATCCTGGTAGGCTTGGAAGGTGTGAGAGAACGGAAACAGGCACGGAAGACGAGTCGGGAGGGTTGAGGTACTAGGTAGTATCGCTTATTACCCTCAGAGCGAGACAGAGACTGGCTTCATGACAATTCGACGTCTTGGCTCGGCTCTGGAGAAGAGCATTGGGGATCCCATTCCAGCACGCATGAGGCGAATCAAGGCGAATCAAGACATCGGACGCACAGTTTGCATACGGCGTACACTACATACACACTTCTGGCTCAGGCTAGGCCAATAACAAGGCACTTGTGCTGCAGCCCACGATCCACGAAGCCAGCCATCCCTCTCCAGTCCCAATCTCTCCAAATGCTTGGTCAGTCTTGGCCCGCCCATCATCCATCAGAAACGATCCGTGTTTCCTTGAGATGCCCAATGCTCATCCATGAAACAGTCGACCTGATCGCCTGCCATTCGTTTCCCCAGCTTTTTGGAATCCAAGGTCAAAGGGCCAAGACCATCTCACCTTACCCAACACTCGCCGTCGCCAGTAGCAAAAAGGCTCTTTTACAGCGCTACGGTCCCATGCTGCAAGTAGATGCATTACTCATAACCCCAACACGCTCCACCACTAATTACTTACATGCGGCTCGTTGCTCGGGAGTCCGCGGAATCTGCCAAGTGCAAGTTACATCCGGTCTTGGTCCGTCAATGAAGTTTCTTTCCTGTCACAGGCCGGACGAGATTGCGGTGAGAAATTGCTGTGGTGTTTTGCATCGGAAGCGTGCGGAGGCAAGCCTCATGCACGATGCTGGCTCGTCGTGACTGGTTTCTGGCGCCTGACGACAAGCTAACCAGCATTCCAGCATTCGCCCCCTTTTCGAGCTTATCATCATGCTGCCGGTTAGGCCTGCTTTTGCGTGACGGTCAACGATGCAAGCAGGGAACAGGATGTATGGAATTGGACATCTGGACTGTGGTGGTAGATTGAGATATCCCTTTACGCTTCTGGGGCGTCGTTGATGGTCACAGCTAGCCTGGAAACATTATATCTTCGTTCTGCATCTTCTTTCGTAGAGGCTACACAAGAATCAAAAGTAATCATAGTTATCGTGGCAGGGCACACAAGCAGGAAATGTTAATGCGCTTCAATGTCACAACCTGAAATTTCACGCAGTATCCATGGGTCGAAGTGAGGGTTTCTCTTGATTGTGTGGCTAAAGACAGCTAGTCCCTTGCTATTCCCTTCCTCTGTGCAACATCAACTCCTATCTGTATAACCGAAGCTGTCCTTGTATGCCTTCCAGCCCCGCTTATTTGCTCTCGTCGAAGACGTAGGTGAGGTGGCACTTTCCGCAGTACTGACGGTTGTGCATGGCAGCCATGAAGACACCGGCACCACACTCGTCAGCTGGGCACTCTCGGCGGAGACGCTCAATCTTGCCATCGCCATCGACCTTGTAGTACTTGAGGACAGCCAACTTGGTCTTCTTGCGCTTGTGCTTGATCTTCTTTGGGGTAGTGTAGACCTTCTTCTTGCGCTTCTTGGCCATACCACCACGGAGTCGGAGGACGAGGTGAAGTGTTGACTCCTTCTGGATGTTGTAATCGGACAGGGTTCGGCCGTCCTCGAGCTGCTTTCCCGCGAAGATCAATCGCTGCTGGTCTGGAGGAATTCCTTCCTTGTCTATTGCGAGTGTTAGAGGATGCTCTGGTTAAATCGCGGTGTCCTAAATACCCTGGATCTTGGTCTTGACATTGTCAATGGTGTCGGATGACTCCACCTCAAGGGTGATAGTCTTGCCCGTGAGGGTCTTCACGAAAATCTGCATGGCGATCTATAAGGGAGTTAATTGTTGCTTGAGCGCATCTTTGGTGGCTGGCTGGCGTACCTCGACAACCGGGTGGGTGTTTCTTCAATGGCTTGCAGATTGCGGTTGGGGAAAGGAGAGCGGTCGTAGCAAACTGTCGAATTTGAAGGCCCCACGTACGCCACTGTGGAAGAGTGGCCGTGCAGAGCACGTGACTGGTGATGATTTTCAATCAAGAAAATGTTTCCATCTTTTTCCACAGACATCAAACATCTAACCATTTGCCAGGCTAGCGGACATCGAGAAGAAACAAATGGTAGATCACATTGCTGACTACGCGTCTATTTCGACAAATTGGCCTCTATGAAAGGAAGCATTTCAGTTCCATTCTTTGAGCCTACGCTGCTGAGAAGGCAGCAACTTTGGTAGCCTGTTGCCTTACCGTGGGCTCGTGGACGTGGATTACTAACTGCGACCGAGAACTACAAACAGCTACCAAAACAAAATTGCCTTTGTGAAAGATCGATCTTTGGTAAAGACAGCCCAAAGGAAACCCGAACTGAAACAACTTGTCTCGATTGAGAATTATCTCTGTGGCCTGTCTGCTTCTCGGTGACTCTTACCATAATGCCTTCAAGAACCTCACGCAATCTTGATCAGGCAGATTCTTTTGGATGGCTGGTTGTAGCCTCTCCTAAACAGTCTCGCTCCAACTCGCTTCTTTCTGGCTTATCGTATAGCATCATTTACACTCTCTACTGGCGAAGAACATTCTGATCAACCCATATCAGGGAGGATAGGAGCGTGGAAGATGGAGATAGGGATTTAGCATCTGAGACTTTTGAGTGGCTTCTCTCCCGCAGCTGTCCTGCACGCTTACTCAGTCTTTGGCAATCTTCGGCAGAACTGTGACCAATTATTATTACCCTTGTATCCCTTCGCTGCTGTCCCTCTGCTGCTGCCCTCTGCTGCTTATGCTCAGTTCTGGTTGATCATCACATTTTCCAAACCTTAATTCATACCTCTGTATATTTACATCTGGTCTACCAGAATTTCAGGCCATAACGACACTTTCATCTAAGCTACAAAGATGTCAACCGCATCCCCATCGAAGAAGTACGACTCGATTGTCATTGGGTCCGGGCAAGCCGGATCACCCTTAGCAGCAGCACTCGCCAAATCAGATCGAAAGACGCTTCTTATCGAGAAGGAACATGTCGGCGGCTGTTGTATCAATGAAGGGTGTACGCCAACAAAAACTATGATTGCCAGTGGCCGAGTTGCATACGTGTCCAGGAGAGGTGCCGATTTCGGCGTGGTATCGAAGATCGAACCGATGGTCGATATGCTTAAGGTGAGGGAAAGAAAGAGAGCAATTGTGGAGAGCTTTAGGTGTGGGAGCGAGAACAGAATAAAGACTTCAGGCGTGGAGGTGATCATGGGCAGGGCTAGATTCATTGGTGAGAAGATTGTGAGTGTTGATCGGGGTGATGGTAAGGAAGAGCAGTGCACGGCGTCGGAAATTTTCATCAACGTCGGGGAAAGGCCTGCGATTCCGGACCTACGAGGCTTAGAAGAGGTGATGAAAGAAGCTCCAGAACGAGTTCTGAACTCTACCTCAATTCAAGAACTCGACCTAGTTCCGCAGTCCCTCATCGTCCTCGGCGGAGGCCCTGTTGGTGTCGAATTTGCGCAATTATTCAGACGGTTAGGGTCTCAAGTCCACATCGTGCAAAGAAGCAAGCAACTCCTTCCGCGCGAGGACCCAGAGATCGCGCAGAACCTCGTCGATATTCTCAAAGAAGAAGGACTCCACATCTCATGCGGTGCAGATGTCAGAAGTATCGCATTTAATTCAAGCTCCAACCTCCCCATCTACCTCACCACCAAGGCATCTCAAGAAGAATCCGACCCACACATATTCGGCACACACGTACTGCTAGCAACTGGACGCCGTCCCAACACCGATCTCCTCAACCTCGCAGCAACAAACATCACCACCAACTCACGAGGTTACATCCGGACCTCCTTCACCCTCGAAACAACATGCCCAGGTGTCTACGCACTAGGCGACTGTACCGGTGGCCCAGCCTTCACACACATGTCCTACGACGATTTCCGTATCATCCGGGACAACTTGAACCTCGATCCCAATCCTCTCCCTTCAGCACTTGACAAACGACCAGCCCTTCACACCACAGAACCCAGAAAGAAAATCATCCCCTACGTCATCTTCACTGATCCTCAACTTGCACACGTAGGACTGCATTTACACGATATCCCACTTCCATCAAGGGCAGGTATCAAAATCGCGAGGATGCCCATGGCGTATGTGGCGCGGGCACTGGAGATTGGTGAAGCGAGAGGAATGATGAAAGCAGTCGTCCATGGAGAGACGGGTGAGATTTTGGGGTTTAGTTGTTTGGGTGTTGAGGGAGGGGAGTTGATGAGTCTGGTGCAGTGTGCTATCATGGGCGGCGTGAAATGGTGGGATTTGAGGGAGGCGATTTGGGCGCATCCGACTTGGGCCGAGTGTTTGAATAATTTGTGGGCGTTTTGGGAGGATGTCTGAGTGGTTGTTGGATGTGATGGTGGTGAAGGAGGGGGAGATGTGGTATAGCCAACGTCATATCCTCTCGTGGCCATTCACGACCATGGTTTTTTTAAAGAAAAGGGAGGGGGGCCAATTTGGTAAAAAGGTATGGTATCGTGCGGTCTCCTGGTTTTTAGAAGAAAGTCGGGCGAAGAGCTGAATACTTTCTCGGTGTGCAGCATTGCCCCACGTGTATGAGAGTGCTTTCGTATGTATCTCCAAAACGGAAGCTAAAGTTTGCTGTGCGAAGCTTATCCAGCTGGACATGTATGATAGCGCATCGGATAGGCGAAAGATCATCTCCTGGCGCGATTTCGATCAACCTTATTTCTCCAGGTTTCAGTTGCGAATGGTGGTAGAACTCGGCCCAGGCGGTTCGTTGCTGGGTGCTGTGGATTGTGTAATTGAGTGCCGAAATGACGGTGCTCCCAATGTGCACGCTGGTCTTACACATCCTGTACTGACCTGAAAGGAAGTGTCTACATAAAGTGGTGGCCACTTGTGAGCCACACGAGATGATGTCTGTCCCGATGTGGCCCAGCCTTTCCGTACAAGTGGCCACTGCCGGTCTTCCTCCCTTAGCCGCAGTCGTGCCGGCATTCTGCAATGTTAAGTCAGTCGGTCTGGCAGCCAGATTCCGACTTGAATTGCAGTATCAAAGTTCCTAGGCGTCAAGTCCGAGAGGAAAGGAGTACAAAAGGATCCACTTATGTGATATTCAACAAGGGATTGTGGGTATCATACTGATGTAGCCAGTCCATCTGGATGGCTCAAAGGTAGGTAGACTGGGATATACGGACGGGGTGAGATTTGTTATGCTGTATAACGTTACTGGTCAACGGATTGAGTTGTTCTCTTGTACTCGGGATATCCACGTGTGGCTGACACATTTTGGTGTCGTGGAAGTGGGATGCCATGCGGACGGAAAGGCACGAGTATGACTTAGCAAACTTTTGTTGTTGTAGGTTGCACAGGATGAGATTTTGCGGAGGATCTTGCCTAGCTGCGAGCAGGTATGAATGACTTCCATTTTTTTAGCGGGAGATACACGGGAACAAAATGCCCTCACACAATGTCCATATCTGTTTTGAGACGTGAGTTACGCAGGGGTGTAACATGAGCTATTAGTAAGCAACTCGAGCTGTGGCTGAGCACGCATGAGCTTGCCCTGAGCCAACGTGAGCCAGCGATCGTGCTTGATTTGAGTATGTAGGTAAACCACCGTGACGCTTCTCGTGCCCTCTGGTCCAACCGTTCACCCTAGCAGCTGCATCTCACGCAACAGCTGCCTGCCGCGCCCGTGGTCTGCTCATTGATGATAGGGAATGGACTTTCGCTCTCGAGGAGGCTATGCATTTCTAATCCGGCGGCCAGCTGCGCGAGATCTTCG
Organism: Venturia asperata; assembly: GCA_003689335.1. Lineage (NCBI taxonomy): Eukaryota > Fungi > Ascomycota > Dothideomycetes > Venturiales > Venturiaceae > Venturia > Venturia asperata. The sequence continues at coordinate 463,342 of QWWL01000006.1, read as the reverse complement.
TAGCAATCCTACTGCACTGCAGCCCTTCAGACCCGTGCGAGCTCTGGTCTCGCTTCAAGGATAGCCTTTCCGACGACTGCGAGCACCTGCTTCACGAGCAGCCGATACCACTTCTAACGACTTACTCAACTGTGGCCACTCTAATGCAAAAGGGGTTTCTTGAAGGGAGGTCTTAGGGGGGGGTTCAGTTTCGGCCCACTTGCAACTATCCCAATAGCCTTGGCGAGGGACCGAAATTGGGACCATCTCATATCTTATAACTAGAACCGAAAAAGCTCAATACCATACGCATCAAAGTATCTAAACTCACTTTATTTGAATTTCTGAAAGAAGATGTAGACGGCTTAACGAGTATATAGAGATGTGAACTAGTCGATCACGGCTCCAGTCTAGATAAACTAGGTACTAAAGTGTGTATCTTAAGCTAGAGCGACAACGCGAACAGAATGAATAGTATCCTCCCAATGGATATCAGCTCTCCTTGGAGACTATTATTTCACGGAGAGGTTCATTACGGAAAGGTTGTCTCCATGGCGAGAGGTTCTCCGCGACGAAGTCTCTTCATGGAGAGGTCATCTCCACGGCGAGAGTCACTCCATAGCGAAGTCACTCCACAGAGAGGTCACCTCCACGGAGAAGTTCTTTCCACGGCGAGAGTCTCTCCACAGCGAGAATCTCTCCACGGCGAGAATCTCTTCACAGCGAGAGTCTCTATGGCGAGAGTCTTGGAAAGAATTTCGAAGGTATTTGCAGCAGAATGGTCGCATTAGAACTCTCGCCATTTGAAAGTCCTCATCATGTCTAACTGAGTAGAAAGCACCAAGTAGATGAAAGCTTCTGGTTTGCCATCTTGCGCATCTGAGACGCTGCGCAGATAGTCTGCACGAGATAAGCCCTGCATAACAACCGGCACATAACCTTGTCGAATCATGTAGTCATGCATTAGATTTCGTCCGACTCTTCCGTTGCCATCTTGAAAAGGGTGAATGAAGGAGAAGTAGATGATTGACTGGCATGCGAGGATGAGGGGATGAAGTTCCTTTTGCACGTGGGCATCATTTCTCCAAGTGATGAATTTCTTCATCAAGTTTGGCACTTCTTGGGGGTATGGAAACACTCGCATCGGGTTGGTCCTCGTTGAGATTGGAAGATTACGGTAGGAGCCAAGAGGTGATCTTTTCCCCCAGCCAGGCGCAGACGAAAATTGTTCGGATGGTGTGTCTTTCAACAGAAGGGCAGATAGCCCGTGGAGGTCTTCTTCATCCAGACCTGCTGTGCCTGGAAACTTTGGGGCCATCTCGGCGATCCAGTGCGATGCAATGATGTGATTACGCAGCTCAGCAACCTCAGCCATAAGCTCTTCAGAGATCGCAGATGGAAGTAGCTTAGTGGAAAGTCTGCTAGGAAGTAGATCGTGAGGCCGTGGAAAGTCGACATGGTTGAGATCGTCGATATGGAGAGATGCGAAGTTATGGCTCTTGAAGACTGTACTTTCAAGCGCATCGCTGATAATTACAGATTCGCCGAGCTCGAGAGAGTTTGACTCTATCTTGACAGACTGATGGCCGTACTCGGCAACAAGAGTTTTCGCGATGGTTGAGACAGGTATCTTGATGGATGAGCGCAATGAGTCGATTTCGGCGAGATCATCTGAATATTTCTAGGAACTGGTCGGTTGATTTGGCCATAGCTGCCATTGAAGAATATTAAATTTACCTTTTGGAGTTCATGATATCCATAGCGTTCTGAGTTGTCAGGTTGGAAGTAGTTGTACCAGCAGTCGCCGCTTCGCGCAAGAACCTTGTACTCTTCGCTGCGCGGGTCAAGTTTGCGGAGGTCAGCGTAGATTTCTTTCAGGAAGGGCGTCCGCGCAGGATTGATATATGCTCGAAGTCCTGGTGTCTTGGGCAAGCAGAAATGTCGCAGCGCAAAGCGCGAGAGAGCCATGATTGTAGAGTTGTGCAAGCGCCGTTTGACTGTGCTTGAGGAACGAAGTGACGAAGGTTTTCTTTCGCCAGCCACCATGGCCACTCTCATCACGTGAATGTCATGCGTCTGCCCCACATCACTGGACTATCCCGCGTGAGTTGAGGCGGTGCAAACGTGAGCATACTGAGCCGAGGTTGAGCCGAGTAAGATTTTGCTGAGTCAACGTGGCTGTATCGACGGGACGACCCGATTTGGGACGTGGGTGTGGGCGGTTTGTCCTCAGTAATAGTGAAAGATATATAAAAATTACCCAAGCGCGCCACTTGACACGTGTGCCTGAAACTTATTAATCTAACCAGGGCGTCGACAGGGAGATGGACAACAAAGCACAGAATACTAGTACACCCCAGGAACACCATCATCACCCGAACGACGACTGAAGACCCGACGCGATTGAAGAGGCACATCAGAGTCAGAGCAGACCGCAATCAAGACCGTCTATTCTTAGCCTTGCCGCAAGGGTCCGAATCAGTCCCGCCTCAGTCTTCTTCGGGCATAGGCGCGACTGTCGGTGTCGAGCCCGTGTGCATCCATGAGCATCGCAATCACAGATTAGAACACGACTCACTTACAATCCTGCTCGACACATTCTATGACTGCCAACGTACGGAAACCGCCAGCAACGGGTCCTTCAGACCGCATGTCTCCCGCCTCCACTCCGGCAACGCCTCCCGGGGCCCCATCTCGAAATTCTGCCAGACCAACGACTCCTTCTTCCCAGCCCGCAAGCACAAGTGGTATCGCGAGGAACAGATCAGTGAGAACTGCAAATGGCGCGCCTATTTCCGCGCGTGCGGCTGTCAAGAAACCGGCTGGATCGTCGAATCTGGGAACCGCTACCTCCGCCGACGACGAAGACGCGCGTATTGAATCTTCGGCGCTGATTCAAGAGCTGAAGGAGCGTTTGGAGAAGGTCGAGCAGTCTTCAGAGGAGTACAGGAAGAATGCCGAGGTGCTCCAATCGCGTCTCGACGATGCGCTCAAAGAGCAGGGAAAATTGGAGGATAAGCTACACGAAGAGGAAGAGCGGATAGAGGGCTTGGAAAACGACAAGAAGGAGGCTTTGAGGCAGCGGAGAGAGTTGGAGGGCATCTATGAGGCTGATCGTGTGGCTTCCATGAAAGAAAAGGAGTCGACGCAAGCAAGGGAGGAGGAATTGCAAGGCATAATACAACGGTTAAAGGAGTCGTTGTCTCAGCGGCAGTCACAGCCGTTGTCAATGATGGGTGGAAGTGAAGACGGGAGGTTGTCGAGGACGAGTAGGATTCCCCTTGCATATTGCAATAATTTACGAAGACTTACATGGCCCTAGCATCGTCGCCAACTTTAGAAACGGGTCACTTTGCACCGCCCTCGTCCCTCCAACGCAGCAATTCCAAGAACAATTCCAAGCTGATCCTCCAGAAAGATCAACTTATCGAGTCCCTGCGGCTCGAAGTTGCAGAGCTTCAAATCAAGATGATGGAGCTGGAGAATATGGGAGACGCAAGCAAGCGCGTGCAAGAGCTAGAACGTGGCTTGCTAGAAACGCGCATGACCAATGCAAGACTCATGGAGGATATTGACAGCTACCAACTCCTCCTCGGCGAGAAAACCCTCAACGGCGACCTCTCCCGCAACGACATCTTCCGCAGTGCTTCACCAATAGACGTACATCGAACACCGCCGCGCTCGAAACCTTCGACTAGTCTCGCAGACGAGCTCTCAGCATCAGAAGAGATCGAGGAGCCAATCCCAGAACATGCAGACCAGAATCGTCGCTTCCAATCTGAGATCTCTTCTCTTAAGGACCAAAACAAAGCATTGACTCTGTACGTCAACAAGATCATCGAGCGAATCCTGCAACATCAAGGTGGTTACGAGAACATCCTGAGCAACCAAGATGAGGACGACGCACAAGTAGGCGAAGGTGCGGTTGCAGCAGGAGTCAATCGGGCAATGCCTCCACCACCGAACAAAGACAAAGATCTCCCGCCTCCACCCGCAAAGGAAACCGGAGCACAAGGTCTCTCCCTCCTGCAGCGCGCAAAAAGCGCAGCCTACGGCAGCGGGGCAGCAAAACCGAGGGGACGACCAATGTCCTACGCCCCAACTAGCGATTCTACCCGCGAGCGATCCATAACCGAAAACATCGACAGCGCACCCTCGATTCCGCTCCAAAGAAGCGCAAGCAAGCGCATGAGCAGTATGGACATGGCATCACGGAGACGCTCGATGGCAGCGCCCGGGTCGTCGGAATGGAACACCAGCGCCGCAGCCCAGGTCGTGGGAAACATGTACCGCGGCCCCTCTGGCGAACAAAACGCCGCCAGCCCGGGTCTCACCAGTCCCCGCAACAGCCTCAGTTACTTCCGCATGCCCTCCGGCAGTGCCATGACCGTAAGCAGCATCGCCGAAGATGCAGCGGACTCGGACTCGGTTAGTGGAAGCGGCAGCGGTGGTGGATTGGATGGTATGGACGAGGCTGAGCGGGCCAGGAGATCGGCATTGGATGCGTTGAACGGGACGCCTGGTCTGGATTCCCCACACGTTGATACGCCGAGTCCGCCGAGGAGTATGGGCAGTCGTGAGAGGGATGTTGGTGCGGCGGTGATGACGGGCAATAAAATGAGGCCGCTTAGACTTGTCAAGGAGGCGGAGGAGACGAGCAAGGCGAATAGGAGTAGTTGGTTTCCTACCAGCGTGGCGGGGTTCTTCAACAAAGACGCGGCTGCTAAGGAGGGTGCGGCTGCTGGGTTGTAGCGCAGTGGAGTCGTGTTGCACTGCTGACAGCAAGTTGTTGTTTGTGGATAGATGTGATAGATGGTTGTACCTTTTCTTCTCCTTTCTCCCTGTCTTTACCGTGTCTACAGATCTCGGCATTTCATCACCAACGTGAGTGGATGTGATGAAGATGAGGATGAGGATGGTGGCGGTGCTGTCTGGATATTTAGCTTGCACATTTCGCCTTTTGTTCTCTAGTACTACGCCCACACCCATCTATATTGGACCATTCTTCACTGGACGACTTTCCTAAACTTTCGTCCTTGCATGTGTTGAATCTACCTGACATCCCTCATTTCCAAATTTCATCTTCATCTTGGTTTCGACGTTACTGCTACATGTACACAACTGGAGCAGATTTCGGTCACGGAACCAGTTTTTAAGCTTGAGAGTGGTTGATGGGTAATTTGCAAATGCGCGCTGGGGTGGCGGTCGTAACGTTTTGTGAATACATATATATGTGACGTAGGCCAGCTACAGTACCAGTAACTTCATCGGTCGGTGCCAAGTGTGCTTGAGTACAAGATCAAGTAATCTCACGTTTTGCAATGGTTTTTCTTATTTCTTTTCAACGTGGTTTGGTGCAATTGGAAGCGCTTGTTGGATAGGAAAGAGTCTTGTAGATGTGAGGATATTGTCAGATGAGGTTCGTTGCGATTGGAATGGATGTCTGGTTTCGGCTGTTGTCAGATACTTTGGTTGTAGGTGCAGGTTTCGCGACGGAGGTTTAATTCTGACAAGAGAAAATGACAGTGAAGCACGGAGTTGGAAAAATCCAACAAGCCGGATTGATCTCAAGAAAGTTCTTTGGAGGGGAACGTTCTTGACTGCAGATTAACGGAGCGAAACTTGGTTAGTAGATGCGTTCCTAGATGTTGCAGTGATTGCCTCTCTAGGGTGTACTTCATGTCTGCCAAGTCATCAAGCAGTCCCTTGCTCGGAATTCCCGATATCGTTTGGGCTCAAGATCCCGGCCGAGTTTGCATGAATTGATTATTTATGCAATGAAGAGGTGTATTGGAGCGCCAGGCTGAGCAGCGTATAAACCCTCATCAAGCCAAAAATAAGTTTCAAGGGGCGCATTCACGTCGATCCCCAGTGTCGCGTTGGCGAGAACGCTGACATGTCAACTTGTACACAGTATTTCTCTTTCCGGGGATTCATTCAGCTGGTGATGGACAACAGAAAATGAGGCTAGTTGATTGTTCCCCCCGACCCTTGAGGATTTACCGTGGGGCTCGCCTCTTCAAACTTGGTGATCACCAGAGGATGCAAGATGGAGGTGGTGGTTTGCCTGAAGAGACTGTGAACGGTAATAATCGAAATACAAATCGAGGGATCCAGAACAATTGACGTGATCTGATATCGAGCCAGTCCTACCTACCTTCTAAATTAAACATAGATTGCGTTTTCGAACGACTCTTTACCGAGCACGACCGAGCCACGCGGTACAAAGAGTTCATCTAGGCAAGGCTGAGTGCGGAGTTGGCTCCTGAGTGGTTGCTGGTTCGCTGGCACCATAGAATGAGGGAACAGGGGTCGGATCCATTCAATCACGTGACTGAGTACAGAGCCGGAATGGCAGATCATGAGCAAAATAAACGCATTGATCAGACTGCAAGACAGGGAGGCCTAGCAAGAGAAATGTAGTTTGCGGTATCCACGTCATACTACACATCGGCGAGCGGAGAGGTAGGTGGGGTGAGCGGCGGAGATGAGGAAGACAATGTTAGGTAGGACACGGCACTAGACCACCGAGATTGCCCAGCGAGAACGCAGTTGCAACTGAAGTGGGAGATAACGATAATGAGTTTCGAGGTGAAGAGTTTTAATTGGTTGAACCGTATAGGATCTTCAACTTCACTGACGCGTTTCTGCAATACTGTTTGTCGTGATGCGATGATGCACAGCGAAACCAAACGGTAGAACCGTTTGGGATATGTAGTTGATAGATGTATACGAGGCCCATCGAAGCACAAACCGCGATCCGTGATACGAGCGTTGCCACTTTCCAGTCATCAGTTTGATGGATTCTTCGTTGTTCAAGGGGGAGTTTGCTCCATCAGTCCAGGAGCATCCTTTGAAGAATGACTTCATCTCTCCCCAAATGTTCCGGTCATTAAGATTCAGTCGCTCCAATGTCATGTATAGAAACACGACTCTGGCAGATCGAAACGAATGCAGATCACTATACTGTGTCAGCATTTTCCGCCCCTCATTCTGCCTGGCAGTTGGCCAAGCCGGCAGCATCGTTGATCTCCAATGTCCCCTCCAATGCCCCCATTAAGCTACTAATGAAGAGAGAAAGACTCAAGATAGGTCCAAGGGCTGCGGAAGTCCGGATTTGCGGCAAGCCATGGAACAAGTTGACTTAAGGATGATGGAAGAAGGCGATCGTAGTGTGAAGCTTGCTTCGGATGACGAAACAACACCCTGAACCACCGTATATCCGAGGGGGCACCAAGCTCTTGTGCTCTCCCCAGTCTCCAGGAAGAGGCAATGTTGTTTGATTCGCAGTCCGCCCGTATTGGCTGGGGTCCTCGTAGGAGCGCCAAACCCTAAACGGGGTGTGTTGCGCGAGCCCTGTACTGTGTGAGAGAGCACATGCAGCGCCTCGCTCACGACGACGAGCGTTTGATGCAGCCTGGTGTTGGAAAATGGAAACCCGTCGACTTGCGCATCCACCCACTGAGGGCGTCGGGCCCTAGGAGGTGGGTAGCACTCCAGACCAGTCCCTCTCCACCTCCTAGCCTCTGCACCATACCGACGCCGGGTCCGTACGAAGGCGTTCGGCCTGGGGCATGACTCAAGCGATCATGTACTGTACTTTGAGCGTGAGGGAGCACGAAGATCCTTTGCAGGCGGCGGCTGGCGTGCTCTTGTTGAGGCCTCTGCAGCATCTTATTACACGTCTCAAGTCTAGTTTCAGACTGATGAACGGCCCTGCCCGTGGTCAGCAACGGCCACTCGTTCTTACACAGCGGCCTCCGCAAGAATTGCAATTCTCGGATTAAAATACCTTCTCAATAATCTCTTTTCCACGCATTTGCAGACCAGGTACTTAATCGATCAGAATGGTTTACTGTGTGAGTACTTCTGCAAGGGAATTGTGCTCAGTGTGTGCATTCGTTCAGCTTACATACTACAGGGCAAGCCCAGCAGGGGATGCCAGAACTGCAAGACGCGTCGTATCAAGGTACACGCCGGATTTCTTTCCTTCTACCCGCCCAGTTTCTCGCGACTGCCCCCAGATACACGCCCCTTGCAATCCCAAACTCACTTTACTACAGTGCGACGAAGTACGTCCCTCGTGTACTCAGTGTCGCAAATCCAGTCGAGTATGTCCCGGCTACCCTGATGAGTTCGACCTCATCTTCCGCAACGAGACCGCCGCCGTCAAGAGGCGAGCTCAGAGGGCCTTCTCAAATACCTCGTCCAAGTCGTCAAAGACTACTGCTGCCAGGTACGTTTTACAAGTCCGAAAAATCATGCATACTGCACACTAGCGGTCGTGGCGTCAACCGTTGATCCACCAGCCGTCGAAACTTGGTGGAGCCGTTCTACTCCGGGCGGCCTCTTTGCTAGTTTTAGACTACACGGCGACAGTGCAGTCTCCTCGCATTTCTATGGCCGAAACCATCCGGTTGGGTTGAACTAATGTCGTGCGCGTAGGAAACTGTCTCCGCCACCAAAACAGCCGTCACTAGTCTGGGAAGACAGTCTCATTGGTGACAGTCCACGAAGCGAAAAGCTCGAATGGCTTGAAGAGTCTCATTATTCCTCGAGCCGGCCACAATCAAGCAGACGGAGCCCGCAAGCTCAGAACACACCGCAGCAATCATCTGAGCTGAGCTTTCACTGGGCAAATCCTATCGAACCCCGGATCTACGATCCAGAGGAAGCGAGCCCCGTATACCAACAAGCAGTCTCGCCTGCCTTTGAAGAGGAAGATGATCGCTCTACCAAGAACCAGCTCCAGCTGTTTAGCGCTAATATCCCATTGCCCCGAAGTCTCGATTCCGCTGGCCAGAGGAGAAATTACGCTGTCGGTTTCTTTTTCAAGAACCTTGTTGAGATGCCTCGATCGAAGGATAGTTTAAGAGGTTACGTCGAGGTTTTAGGACCCATGTACGTGAACGCTAAACCCGACTCGCTACTTCACCAAGCCACGCAAGCATTAGCCCTCGCCTCCCTTAGCAATGGCCGCAAATCGCCACTGCTACGTGTCGAGGCCAGAAAAATATACGGCAATGCTTTGCGAGAGGTAGGACTGGCCATCAAAGATCCGCAAGCCGCAAGATCAGACGAGGTCTTGATGTCCATCATGCTCTTTTCCCTGTATGAAGCCATCACGTCGACAGATGAATCGAGAACAGTTTGGACACGGCATATCAACGGAGCTGTGACTTTGGTAAAGCTACGTGGTGAGGAGCAACTAAAGAATCCGACGTCGTTGCATCTTTTTAGGGCCGTGAGGGCTTCCATGGTGAGTTTGCATGCGTTTGCATATCCCACGTTGTGAACCTGGTGCTGACTATAAAAGCTCACGGCTAGCATCCAGCAAGGGCGGACAGTGGAGGAATTTCCCAGTGCGAATGGGTGGAAATGCGACGCTGATTTGGGAGTCAATGCCGCCAATCGCTTGACGTTGATTTGCCTGAATCTGCCGAACATCAAATATTACGCCCAAGACTTACTGTCGAGAGACAAGACCTCATCAACAGTAATCGATATGATGACTCTCATCCGAACAGCCAAGGATATCGACTCAGAACTCGAGCATTGGGCAAACACGTTACCAGACTTCTGGAATCCCTCGACAAAAATGATTTTCTCCGGAGAAATTTCTGATGATAAGGAACTGCTCAAGAAGGCCGAGTTTTGGCCCGGTCCCGTTCACATCTACGGGGATCTATCCATAGCCAACGTGTGGAATGATTACAGGGTCAGCAGAATATTCTGTCAAGCCGTGATACTGGGCTGTGTTGCCGCCCTGCCTTCGCATGCAAGAACGGAGCAGATCGAGCGTGTATCGCAACAAGCCGTGCACATCACACAGGAAATGGTCAACGATTTCTGTTCCGCTATTCCATATATGCTGGGATACGAAATTAAGTCGAGGAAAGATGGTGTTGCAGAAACTGGTATGTCCTTTTACAATTATGAGCATATTCTTCTGCTGACGCATTTCTCTAGCCGCCAAAGCCACTGGTGCATACTTCGCAGTCTGGCCTCTCTTTGTGACAAAGAAAATTCCCACGGTTCCGGAGATTCAAAAGAAGTGGTTGCTATTTCGGCTCTACCATATAGGACTCACGTTTGGCCTGAGCGAGGACCAAGTGTTACACATGGCACAAAAGCATGTGCTCACTTCGGGCCCGTCTTTCGACTATATAGATCCAGGAGCCAATCTTGGTGCCCCTGAACACACGGAAGAAGGACGTAGACCAAGTATGGTTGGCGTAGGTATTGGAATGTCACCTGTTGAAGTCAGATGAAAGTGAGATGCAAGTTTTCTGGGGGAGAAAGAAGAAAGATCATGTACGATGAGAGACGATCAAACGCAGCGATGAATTGATGTCATTCCCTAATCCATCACTCTTACAATCGAGGATGCTAAAATGTGACTGTGCAGCCATTTTATGTACTTAAAGGTGACATTGGAATGCTCCAGGTGTCTTATTCGACACTGAGAGCCTCCTGCTTGGCTCTTGCCCTGGTAGAGCGTTGTTATCAGCCTTCGTGCGGATATCGGAGACTACCCGTCTTCCCGTCAACTCCTTCCATCATGTACCCATCAACATCATCGAGAGCAATGAAGAAACCATGCCGTCGTACACAAAATTCTAGCGCTTTCTGAAACGCCTCTCTCGACACCAATCTGCTGTGGCCAAAGGACACCGAATGCGCAGGCACCACCCCCCAAGCTACCTTGTTGGTCACGACTAATCAGTGCATCGCGATGCATTGTCGAAGTGATACGTATAATCAACGGAGAAGCAGCCAAGATACTGACTGCGCACCAGAAAGTGGCGTCCAAGACTGGCATTGGAGTTGTTTGACATGGGAGACAGCGAGCGCCTGTCCACCTCCGTTCCGGAACTCTTCCAAATCCACCGCTCTGCTCATGTGCCATACAAGCGCAGTGCCACCCTTACTTATCTGAACGTCAGTCATAACCTACTGCTGGATTTTAACACTCCTCTGTTGTCGCGACTCCAGAATAGTGTTGGACACTGCTTGCATCTATTACAATTCTCCCCAACTCACTGCGTGCTGTAACTCAACCATGCCCGTCACATTGTCGATTACTAATTGAAGCATTCGAAATTTTTTGGAGCACTCAGCAGCAGGAAAGTTACCGACCCTTGCTGTCAGAGTCGAGCTGAGTCATGCGGAGCTCGTCGCTTTGGCTTGTTGGTCTGACAACCTTCGTGTATGCCTCTTCCTTGTCGGACAATGTCTTAAGCAAAAAGTTTCTTGGGGATGTTCACTCTAATTCTCCCTACCTGAATCCAAGATCCGCAAGTACGCTCGGAACAATCGATTTGTCTAAAATACTCACTAAGAATCGGTGCAGAATTCGCTGTGAACGGCAGCGCAATCCCAGATGTAAATTTCGATATCGGCGAATCCTATGCTGGATTGCTTCCTGTCTCTCAGGTTAGAAACGAAACCAAAGAACTTTACTTTTGGTTTTTTCCTTCGACTGGTAGGGATGCTTCTGATGAAATCACCATTTGGCTCAATGGAGGACCTGGGTGCTCTTCTCTCATTGGCTTGCTGCAAGAACATGGTCCTTTCGTCTGGCAGCCAGGAACAAGGGGACCTAGGAGAAACCAATGGAGCTGGAACAGGATTACCAACATGATCTGTTAGTATTCTTGTGAAAATACTCGCTAAAAGACGATGCTAACAAAGGAAGATATCGATCAGCCTGTTGGTCAGTAAAGCGCGAGCTAGTTTCTTGCCATCTTGTTTACACTTTGCCTAGGATCTGGTTTCTCGCAAGGGAACGCAACGGCGCTTGGTGAATATGAAGTCGCAGAGCAATTCCTAGGCTTCTGGAAAAATTTCATCGACACTTTTCAGATGCAAGGACGTAAGGTATACGTGACAGGAGAGAGCTATGCGGGAGTGAGTTTATATCGCCTTTGCCGACCTATCGCACACATGATACAAATTCGCTGATTTATTATAGATGTATGTCCCGTACATTGCGAGTGGTTAGTGGACGATTCCAACGTGTAAGATGTGGGGAAATTGACAAAAGAGCTAGCGATGCTTGACAAAAATGACACGTCTTACTACAATGTACAAGGGACGATGATAATCGATCCTGCAATAAACAGTGACGTCGCTCTTGTTGAGAGTAAGGTAGCCGCTTGAGAGATCGACCACGAGAAACTGACGATTGCTTAGTTCCAATGCTTTCTTATGTCCAGTACTGGCAGTCACTCTTGCGCCTCAACGAGACGTTCCTCGCAGAGATCCAGGAATACGCTGACGACATGGGTACGTGGATCTGGATTCAACCGTCAGTGAGAAATAGTGACTCAATTTACCAGGCTACACCAAATTCTACAACGACTACTTCACTTTCCCACGCTCAGAATATATGCCAATTCCGCCAAATGTCGAAGAAACAAGTTCACCTTTTCGCGGGATGATCTCAAACGCAGCCAAGCTGCTCAATCCCTGCTTCAATGTCTACCACATAACCGATACTTGTCCTACTCCCTACGATCCGCTTTCCGAGGACGGATGGAAACCATCAGATCCACCAACGTACTTCAATCGCACCGATGTGCAGATGGCCATCCATGCTCCAATCAGAAAATGGTCAGTTTGCGGAGGAAAGAATTTCGCAACAAAAGATGGGCAGGATAATGCACCAAAGAGCATCTTTAACACGTTACCAAAAGTTTTTGATCGAGTGCCCAGGAATTTTGTTGTTGGTGGTGCTTTGGATATGCTGATTCCTTCTAATGGCACCCTTTTCTCTCTGCAAAATGCAACATGGAAAGGGAGCATGGGGTTTTCGAGACCGCCAACGCAGAATTTGATCATACCCGCTCCTTCGGGCAGTTTCTCGCCTTCATCTGTGCCTGGAGCGAGTGGTGAGTTGGGACGGTGGGTCAGTGAGAGGGGAGTCACTTTTGTTGATGTCGATGGGGCTGGACATGAAGTGCCGCAGTACAATCCATCTGCTTCGTTGAGGTTGTTGGAGGTTTTGCTTGGGAGAATGGAAGTCAATGATGGTCTCGGTGGTGGTGCGGATTGGTCTGTGAGGATTGGCGATTGAGTCGCGAGTTCTGGAAAGAAGAGAGGATACCTGGGTAACCTTTCTTGTCCTTACACGTTCGATGACTTGATCAATACCTTCACAGACCGCGTCGATAGGACGACTATTCAGCTAGGTCACGTGATTGCAATAACCTCTCGAATTAAGTAATTCAAAATTGTTATTGAGAATCTTTTGAAGAGGAAGAGAGTAAATGTCACTCGCTCACCGCGCGTCTTTTTCCGTAAGACTCATGCATATTGGCTCTGCAGCCACCCTGTACAGCCTCCAATCAGGCTAGCAGCTCTAGCCTTCCGGCTGAAGTCCCTGGACGAGACGGGGCCATTAGCGAGATATGCCCCACCCATGCCGCCGAAGCTCTCGGCCCTCGAAACACTCGTCACGACCTCAATCTCTTTCAGCCCCATAACCGACGCGGAGAATCTCCTTAAACGAATCCTTCTTCCGCCCTCTATTTTACTCCAGTCTCGCATTATTCAAGATACATTCCACAGCGACGACATCAGATCACTCGAGCAAATCACCACAGGCAAACCCCACGAGCGCAACAACGCAACAACGCAACGGTCTAAGATGGGCGCAATAGGACAATTAATACCATTGGTCCTCCTTTTCGCCGTCGTGGGTGTCTTCGCCTACGTGGGATACCAGGTCTGTCTTCTCCCTTCCCCTGCACTTTCCATCACCGTCGCAAACAAAGCCTGAAGAAACCCTCGCGCTGACAACATGGCAGATGTACGTCTTCAGCAACGAGCTCGCCGACCGCGGCGTGAGGAAGATGGAAAAGAAGAATATTTATATCGGAAAGGATGGGGCGAAAGTGGGTGTCAAAGAGGTTCGGCCGGAGGATTACGAGGATAAGACGCAGAAGTATGTTTTATTTGCTTGTTACTATTCGCGTCCTCTTTGGTTGGGAGAGGGGATGCCCTGAAACGAGGAAGTGGCTAATCTTGTGGTGTCTTAGTGTCCTCGTGAACACATGGAATCATGCCTCCTTCCCGGGATTCAAGAGCAGGATATGGAATTCGGAAGCGACGCCCGATTTCAAGAAGAGCGAGAGACCGAGTGCGTCGAGGTCGAGTTCGAGTGCGAGCAAGGTCAAGACGACATCGTAGTACAATTGTCCCGGACGAGACGAGATGTTGTAGACCAGGGATACTGGACCATTGGAGTTTATCCTCGCGCGGCAATGTATGAGCGATTTCCTTAGCCCGCCATTGTATAAGCATATATGTCTGGAAAGATAGTAAACCACCACCGGATTGGCAGAGCGATTGAACACCCGGCGTTGGCATTCACGATTCGGATATTTTTTGGTTGTCGTTCGTAAGGCATGTCTATCACGATCCGGGATCTTTACCACGAACTGGTCATTTCGTACCTCCCTTGCCTCCCCAGCCTGCATTCCCCATTCCTGCAACCTGCGTACTCCCGTCGGCTTCACACTTTGCGTTTCCGGCTTCTCAAAAAACGCTTCCTCACGGCGTGATGCTGGAAATGGACAGAGCCATGGACTGGAAATAGACGCATGTATACAGCATCCACATTGCTCCCCTTTGACTCCTCCAAGCATCAACCCCACATCCTGAAAAAAGGGATGGCATGAGTCCAGTTTCAGCTGTGAAGATACATTCACAATCAATCTCCTTTCCATGTACGAAGCATAATCTACCGAATCGCTCTCGCCCAACTCCAGATCACCGTATCTAACCACGGCCAAATCGCTCTCTACCGTCTTGGATGCCTATATATACCAAACACAACAAGGAGACTGGTACATACGGCCATAGAACCAAGAATCCACGATACCCCGTCCGCTCTATCATAGTTAAACTTGGTATCGGCGAATTAGTAGTTGGGTGGGTGACCACCAGCGAATCTTCGCTGCTGTATGTTTTTGGTCCTTTTTGTCTTTTTGGAATTTCCACCCTGGACGGTGGGAAGAGCGAGGTCGGATACCATAGGCCTAACCAACTGCCTCTAACCAGCTCCCAGAGACTAGTGATAATCATTCTGTGCCGGATGGGATGGGGAAGTGGTGCGAGGTTGAAGATAAATAAATAGGAGCAGTCGGAAGAGCTGTCGTTTCTTCCAGTTGGAAGGTGACGGAATGGAAGAATATCCATAAGGAATGGTCAGGCTGAAGTCAACTGAGTTCAAAGTATCATCACATTCAACTTTTGACTACCAAATGATTGAGAAACGGAAATGCGACGCTGATCGAAATCGCTATCAAGATTTGCTTGCTTCATGACGCCATAAAAAATTGTTCCTAAATGCTACTACATGCATGCGCCCAGAAATGCCAATCACCGTCAAGCCAAGATTCCTACCAATCAACCGTAATTGAAAGGGTTCCGGCAAAGCGGGCAAGTAGTGTTATTGCTACTCTTGAACCACTTGAACAAACAGTTTCCGTGAAAGCTGTTCTTGCAAGTCCGGCACGTCTTGTTGGGCAGCTTGCCATCTTCACCGACCACAGAGTAACAGATGGCACAATCCGTTTGTCCCTTGAGAGCTCCGAAGACATTTCGTCGCCACGCTAAGAGGCCATCGACGAGACTGTTGTTGCTGAACGCAATGACGGCTTGTGCGTTGCGGAGCCACATATTCCATTTCTTCTCTTCGACGGCCATGCGCTTGGAGGGAGATGCAACGGTGGCTTGATGGAGGGGAAAATTCGGTGGAAGAGTTATCACGACACTCGCAGACTGCTCGTCATCCATTGGGTATGAAGCTGTCAGTTCGGCCGCACGCGTGTTCACTTTTATGATGAGAGGTGGTGGTTCGTCGGGTCCTGGATTGTTGTCCTGGGTAGCAGTCCACTTGCTGACAACGTCGAACATTCTAGATATGACGTGCGGGGAGATGAATCGTGATGTCCAGGTTTCGACAGATAAGTGTTTGGGACGTGACTTGCATTCAATCCACCAGGTTTTGGAAACTGATGGGAGGTGTGATAGGCAGAGGTAGTAAAGGTGAGTGAGGAGCCACTCAGTATCTTTGATGGGCGAATCCACTGTATCGGGTTTATACGATACGATGTCAACTTTGGAAACATCTACAGGTCTTCCCTCACCGTGGCCGAGGAAGTCGAATGCAAAATCCAGGAATTTGGCTACATACTCCCCCTCTTTGATGCCCTCGATATAGTCGTTCTTCACTTTGTATGACTGCAAATGGTTAGCAACGGGTCTGCACATGGAATGGGTAGACTTACTGCATGCTGGAAGTGGTCAAACAAAAGCATCCAGCTGAACAAATAACCGCGGAGTTGCAAAGGGATTCCCCGCTCAAAATCCTCATCAGACAACGCGTCATTCGAAGGCACCTCGAGGATAAGCGACAATAACTCGTCTGGTAACTTCGCAGTTGTCTTCTCCAAGATGGTTTCCAGAGCAAGCTGGTCCTGTTTTTCGGGGACTTCTTTATGTAAGATCGAGTATGCAGCCTCTTGGATAGATCGAGACTGTGAATAAAGTTGTGGGTAGAGTTCCTCTGTGTTGTGGATATGCTTGAGCGGCACGGAAGAAACTTGTCGCCCAAGCATTTCATCGATAATCCGAAGGCCCTGGTGTGATTCGTCGGAAGCGGCTCGAGGCAGTTTCAGAAGTTGTAACAAGCCCTCTCCTATGCCTGGTTCGGCTTCTTTCCATGCCTCCATGATGTCGTCGTTCTTCTCGTCTTCGGCTTTCGACTCTTCAGTAGTCACCATGCGGCGTAGGACCGTGTAAAGTTTCAAAGACACGTGGATGAGAGGGACGAGAGCGGGTCTGTTTTGATCAGGCAACTCGTTCACTTGATCCCATAGGAGCATGAGGTAGGCTAAAATGTTTGACCAATGATCACCATACAGATCGCTCATGTGCGGGAGAAGAATGCACAGCACCCGACACGTCTCTGCTTGGGTCGCTTCGGGCATAGCGTCATCTGCTAGCCAGCTGACGAAACGTCTTCCATATCGAACAAGTCTCTGCTTTGCAATTGTTTCGACAGCTGCGTCCTGATTTTGCAGAATGGAGTTGAGGATGACTAGCATACGCAAGCCTTCTTCAGAGCTTTCGACAATGTTCAGTGCATCGAGATCGGCCAGAAGTTCATTGCAATACCGGCTGGCAACAGTCGATGCTGAGAATGGAACTCGGTAGGCGGTGAGGAACGTTGTCGTCTGAAGAGGGTCCTTTACTTTGCGGATTTCTCTCAGCTTCGATTCGAGATCAGTGGTTTTGCGAGCATGCCAGCCATGCAACTCGATCAGCTCTGCAACTATAGTACAATAGCACTGCGCACTGTAAAAAGCTTTTCGTGACTGTCCTAGAGATTGGGCGAAAAGCGTGTCTAGTGCTGTTTTGACAATTTCGTTGCTGGGCTCCTCTTTCTCCGACTCCCAATCGTTCATCTCGCCGAGCCAATTAGTGATGAGATTTTGACACTCGGATACAAATTTTGCAATCTCTGCGTCCGACTCTGGAGTATATAAAGAACGGATTGCTGTCGACCCAGCGATACTCAAACTTTCATTCGCAAGCTGCAAGGAGATAGCTAATAATTGGAAGGTCTCCGATTGTAGCTCCGATTGTGCCTCAGGTATCGACTGTAGAAGCTTGACTGTGTACATTGCCATTCGGAGAGGAATTGAGAGACCTCGAGAGTCCCTCTCTATTTTTACGCGTAGCTTGGATGTATCTGTCTGGACGAGATACCCAGCCCCTGCCAATGGGCTCATGATAGCGAAACTCCTATCAAATGGGCGCTGTAGCAACAGCTCCAAGGCTGATGACCAAGAGGAAGCAGAGGGCAAGAGAACAGCGATCGAATTGAGCTTTTTGGCTTGGTCGAGACGCTGAGCCTGGCTTGCCAGGGTGTCGATCGAAAGGGACTTTGAGCCCGCGTGGTTCAAACCATCTTGGATCACGGCAACCAGACTATGCCTGGATCCTGCAGAAGGATCAACTTCGCTGACAATATCATGTATCGAAACGTTGAGATCGAAGGCGGACTGGGCAATCTGTTCGTCGCGCGATTCTGTCAGAGCAAGGATATTTGGCAGAAGCTGCCTCCCTTCTGAAGTTTCGATGAATGACTTTATCAAGTTCGGCGTTGATATTGCAAACCGCTGTAGCCCTGCAAGTGCTGTCGGGGCCTCTGAGGTCGCGCTCGTCAATGCGTGGGTCATGGCTCCAAATATGGGCGCCGCAAAAAGCGTTGCAACAACTCCTGACCGGCTCAATAGCTCGACCAGAGCATCCCAGCTGCCCGAATTCCTCAGCACTTCGTCGGTTTGTCCAAGAATGAGTGGCGCCAATTTTGATAGTAAGATTTCCATTTGTGGCTGGTCGAGGTCTTCGCGCTGTACAAGAAGCTCTTGCAGGGCAGGAAATTGTCGACCTGATTTATCTCCCACGGTAGAGTGAATGGCAGTAAACCAAGGCGCCCTGTACATCTCCTGATTCTTGTATAGGCAAAGTATGGATGCTAGCGGCTTGAAGGATGGCGACGCATAGATAGTTGGGAGAGTTTTGACCACAAATTCCGAAAGATTCGATAGCATGTTGGGAAATGAACGCGCGGGCTTGCAACTCTGAAGGATTGCAAAGGCTACATTTGCGGCTCCGTAAGGTTTTCCGTTGCGGTTCTTGCAAACTTGCAGAGCTTCCGTCACGACTTCCATTGCGATCATCTCTAGTGGCTTTCCCGTCTCCTCAACTTCCACGCGTTGCACCGACGGATCTCCTTGCTTTGCAATGATGAGAGATAAAACCGTCGCGTACCGTTCGCCTTTCTTGCTCAACTCGTCCTGTGACTTCCTGTATTCGCTCGATTGCTCTGGAAGTGAAATCTTGATATCTTTGACCAGCTCTGAGGAGAAATTGGGCCACTCCTGTCTCAGAGCAGTGTTTACATCAGCCTTCATTCTTACCACTTCTTGTAACACCTGATGTGCTCGCGCGCCTGGGATGTCCCACTGTGCATGCTCTGTAACAGGTTTGATATACTGTAAGATAAGCGGCAGTACGTGCTCTTTCAGAAGCGTAGTCTGATCTCCAATTGCTAGATTGTCGCACAGAACGTCAGCAACTTGTACGTATGCCTGGAGACCTGAAGTAACGTATGCACGAGGTTCGTCCTTCTTTGTGATGCCAACGTGGAGTGACTTGAGGATATCTCCGGCCTCGGAAATTTCAATTGGCAATGCTTTCTTTGGGATCAGAGTGAACAGCTTGGAAACACTCGGCCAATATGCAATCGAGGAGCCTTGAGATCCACGCTTAACGAAGTGTCTCAGCCGTGACTTTGCGGGCTTCTTCCCTGCCCATTTTTCTGTCCATATAGAAATGTCGAACTCGGTCAAACTGAAAACAGTCTCCAGATACTCAGAGGCGGATCCACTTTGGTCGGATTCCAGTCCTTTGTAGAGGTACACAGAGCTCAAAGTCTCAAGATCAAGTGTGTTTTTGGCATGGTGAGATTGTAGTAAGCTTCGAAGCAACTTATGTACAGCACGACGGACTGCCGGATCATCACTCAAGGACTTTTCCCAGAGTTTATTGTCCCGAAGTATCCCAGTGTACTGTTCGCTATGCTTTCCTATATCCTCCTCTTTTACATGTGAACTGAGGCTCGACAAAAGGCCAAGGGCGGCTGTCACCACTCTGCAATATTTGGCATTGGCATCGTCCTGACTGACGCTGCGCTCATCGCTAAGAGTTTTTGCCGATTCACCGTCAAAGACCTGCTGACAGTAAGCCAGGATAGGATCCTGATAGGCTTTCCACAAAGCCAGACGCTTCTCGTGTGTGGCAAAGACTTGTTCGAATGCTTCTAAAGCCGCTTTGGAAACCGATTTATCATTGTCAAATAAGCCAGCTAGCCAAGCTCCAATCACTTTCGGCATGTGTTTGGCTATCTTCTTCCCAGATTTAACACATACTTTTCCTTGGACGTTGTGGGCGAGTTGGCGCACAGTTTTCGAATTGTCGATAGACGTGCGTGGGTATATGTTAATCCAGGCTTCCAGCACTCCATCTTCGATCTCCTGTTCTGAGGAAGAGAGCTGGGCCTGGAGGTCTTCAAGCGCCTTTCCCTTTGTTGTACTGTCCCGTTTAGACAGATTCTTGAAGGCGACAATTGTGTGCGCATCGGTTATGGACGAGAGCGCGGGCAGCTCATTGAGGTAGGAGAGGCTCGAAGAGGACGTGGCAAAGGTCGTTGAAACTGGAGAACCAAATGCTGAAGCTGGATTCCCAAAGGCAGCGCGACTGCTGCTCGCCTGGGCTTTGAACTGCCGTTTGCTCATGATGAGTGAAGGAACGACGAGAAGATGAAAGTGATCTGGGATGGCGGTTTCGCAGATCAGTGAGGAATCCTCAGCTACAGAAGTTTCCCCATTCTGTGGTGATTGGAGGTATGTCAAAGCGATGTCCTCAATAGAGACACGGTGACACCGTGGGTATTCAATTTCACATTTCCAGGCATGACGCACCATGCTTTTAGTGACGCCGCCGGGGTTTGATGGCGGGTAGCGCCTGGAATTTACAGCCTTACCCGTCCGAGACAAGACCTACTCCATGCCAGGCATCATTCAAGGGATTTCTTGCCTCAACTCCGTACCCCAAACACAACACATCTGATGCCACGATGAGATTCTTTATAGAGTAGGTCTGTCCCTCATCGACAAGACGTGGCTCACACTGTCCGGTAGAGAACTGGAAATCTTATTCCCATACCCACGCATATATCCAGAGCAGTATGATTACATGACTGCCCTGAAGCAGACTCTCGATGTCGGAGGCAAAGCTGTCCTGGAAATGCCTTCGGGCACAGGAAAAACAATCACTTTGCTGGCCCTCATCGTGGCATACCAAATGCACCATCCCGAGAAGCGGAAACTCATCTACTGTTCACGTGAGACTTTCGTGATGAATGCAGTAATAGGCTGCAAGTACTGAGCATGTCTTAGGTACCATGTCCGAGATCGAGAAGGCCTTGGCAGAACTTAAAGCTCTTATGAAGTATCGGACACAGGAGCTCGGGTATGAAGAGGAGTTTCGCGGACTGGGATTAACCAGTCGAAAGAACTTATGTTTGCATCCT
Source organism: Venturia asperata (assembly GCA_003689335.1). Taxonomy (NCBI): domain Eukaryota; kingdom Fungi; phylum Ascomycota; class Dothideomycetes; order Venturiales; family Venturiaceae; genus Venturia; species Venturia asperata. The sequence goes on along the minus strand of QWWL01000006.1, from coordinate 442,191 downwards.
TCAGTGCGGAGAGAGAAAAGTGGAAATGTGGTTGATTCGCGATGCCGAAGTCTCACTGCTGGATTCGTCAAGGAGAAGAAGGAAAGGGGAGAAGACGTTGAACTTTGTGTCTACCACGATGTGTGTTCCACTGAACTAAGTACATTTCTCGTGCTAACCTTCGATAGAATCTAGATCTTTTGGAACCTCATAATTTGATACCTCCGGGAGTATGGACACTGGACGGTCTCATGCAATATGGAGAACAACAAAAGCAATGTCCATATTTCACCGCTCGGCGGATGGTAGGTTCTTCTATCAAATGGCAATTCAGGAGGCTAATATGCAAAGATGCCTTTCTGCGACGTCATCATTTATTCCTATCACTACTTACTAGATCCAAAAATAGCAGAGCGCGTGTCCAAAGATCTCTCCAAAGATTGCATCGTCGTCTTTGACGAGGCTCACAACATCGATAACGTGTGTATCGAATCACTGAGCATAGACATTACAGATGACTCGCTACGAAAAGCGGCAAGAGGCGCAAACAATCTCGAGAGGAAGGTTTCCGACATGAAAACAACGGATGCACAAAAGTTACAAGACGAATATGCAAAGCTAGTCGAGGGTCTGAGAGAGGCCGACGAAGCTCGTCAGGAAGACTCCTTCATGGCAAATCCTGCTTTACCGGACGATCTTCTCACCGAGGCTGTTCCAGGCAATATTCGGAGAGCTGAGCACTTCATATCTTTCCTAAAACGATTCATCGAGTTTTTGAAGGTCAGTCAGGTGGATTTGGAAGCTTCATGTCATCACTAATGGAAGAGCAGATAAGAATGAAATCCCTCGTCGTCCATTCTCAGGTACCAGAGACGTTTCTTGCCGATCTCAAACAAACAACATTCATCGAGCGGAAGCCGCTGCGCTTTTGCGCAGAACGGCTGACCTCGTTAGTTCGCACCCTCGAGCTCAGCAATATCGAAGACTACCAACCACTTCAAGATATAGCCACATTCGCTACATTAGTCGCAACCTATGAGAAAGGTTTCGAGCTCATCTTCGAACCCTACGAGACGGAGACGGCCACAGTCCCAAATCCCATCTGGCATTTCACCTGCCTCGATGCAGCTATCGCCATAAAACCAGTCTTCGATCGCTTCAGTTCCGTCGTCATCACCTCCGGAACCATTTCCCCCCTAGACATGTACCCACGCATGCTAGGCTTCGAACCCGTAGTCATGAAATCCTACACAATGACCCTCGCCCGCAAATCCTTCCTCCCAATGATAGTCACCCGCGGCTCAGACCAAGGCCCCCTCTCCTCCTCCTTCACAATAAGAAACGACCCCCAAGTCGTCCGCAACTACGGCAACCTCCTGACCGAATTCTGCAAACTAACTCCCGACGGCATCGTCGTCTTCTTCCCTTCCTACCTCTACATGGAAAGTATCATATCAATGTGGCAGGGCATGGCCATCCTCGACACAATCTGGAAATACAAACTCATCCTCGTCGAAACGCCCGACTCCCAAGAAACATCTCTGGCACTCGAAACCTACCGCACAGCCTGCAACAACGGCCGCGGCGCCGTCCTCCTCTGCGTCGCCCGCGGAAAAGTAAGCGAAGGGATAGATTTCGATCACCACTACGGAAGAACAGTGTTATGCATAGGTGTCCCCTTCCAATACACAGAATCCCGCATCCTAAAAGCCCGCCTCCAATTCCTAGCCGAAGAGTATCGGATAAAGCAAAACGATTTTCTATCCTTCGATGCCATGCGCCATGCGGCTCAATGTCTCGGTCGTGTGTTGAGAGGGAAAGACGACTACGGGATCATGGTTCTGGCCGATCGCCGCTTCGAGAAGAAAAGGACACAACTGCCTAAATGGATCGAGCAGCAGATTCCGGAGGCGGAATCGAGGTTGAGTGTGGAGCAGGCTGTGGCGACGGCCAAGGCGTTTTTGAAGGACATGAGTAAACCTTTTGAGGCGAAACATCAGGAGGGTGTCAGTACATGGAGTTTGGAGGATTTGAAGAGACATCAGAAGAAGCATGCTGAGGAGGAGATCAGGGAGTTAAAGGCGGCGGAACTGGAGGCTGAGGAGATGCAGGGGATCGAGGAAAGGCAGAATGGGGGAGTTGTTGATGAGTTCGGTATGGATGAGGATGATGAGCAGGCCATGATGGAGATGGAACTGTGATTGCGGTACTGTTAATCACGTACGAGTCCACATGCGTAGTATTTCAAAAACTTCTGGCGTTCTGCAATGGGTCTGCAGATTCTACGAATCAGCGACAAATCGGCAGGTGGGAATCATAATTATATTCGTCCAAGACATGAAGATGGATGGTAAATCCATTGAAGCTCCGTGCCAATCCGAGAACGCCGCTCCATATATCGTCAGATATATACGTCTGCTCACGAAAAATCCTCTTCCGCTGCCCGCAACTTGTCCTCGATCCTGCCAATCATCGTCTCTTCCCAAGGCTTCAACGCACTCAAATTGGCGTACACGTTCACTTTTTGTTGTAATTGGTCAGGATCTTGGTCTTTGATGGCTTGAAAGATCTCCTGGAGCAGGTTGTGCTCTCTAGTGGCCAGGAACTGCTTATCGATTTGGGGAAATATGGCAACTATAGTAGATATTAGATCGAAAACAGTTGAGTTCTTTGAACAAAGGAGGGACTAACAGTCGTTGGCAATCGTGGGTTCGTCCATAAAGCTTAGGCTGACAACTATTTTCCAAACGTTAGTCAAGTCTTGACAATATGAGGACAAGATAACACTCACGTCCGTAATGAAATAAGTGGTCTTTGACTGCGAACCTCAAGGTATTGTTGGCCAGATTACTCCGTGCAACGGCGAGGTAAATCTCCTTGCTCTCGTTCAAAGCGTTGAAGTCGTCATTTGCCAGAACAGCGGTTAGCTCCGCATTTCTCACCCTCGACTTGTTTGCAATCGCCTCTTGAGATTGACCCAGGTACAGGCGGGCTGCCGTCTTGTATGCCTCGTTGGCGTTGGGCAAGTCGCCCATGCCTTCGTAGAGCTTCGCCAGTTCTTCCCATTTTGTAGCAGCTCTTCTTAGGTTGGAGGCGTTCTGGAACCCTTCGATCGACTTCTTGAGAGGCGGAATGCCGAGTTCAGGAGAGATCATTTTGTAGGCAATATGGGCTTCGTCGAAGGCTCGCGCTGCACCCGAATAACCGCTTTCTTGATTCGAGCCACCGGCAGCGGCGAGTTGTGTGTAGATCGCAGCAGATTTCTCGAAGACTTCGCCGGCGCGTTTATAGTTCTGTTCGAGCTTGTAGCGGTCCGCTGGTGAAGGTGTCAGCTTTTGCTTTCCTGGGTAGCTCTTGGTAGAAGGGATATGTACCCGCTTTGCTGAATTCTTCGGCGGCATTCTGATTTGTTGTTAGGTCGTGTGCTAGGTGAAGGGAGAGGTGTCTTGTATACCTCGAGCTTCTCTTCCTTGGAGACGCCGGAGAACCAGCCTGTCTTCGCATTCAGAGTGGTCTCTGCCTTGCGGTAGAGGGTGTCCCCGTTGACGGCCATGAATATGGTATTATGCGGTGGGACTGTGGGTGTTCCTTGCTTATGTACGGTTATGAAGTTGTAATAGCCAGAGGGGTGTTTGGATAATCGTGGCTGAATGCTGAAGCCTGCCCATGACGAAACCCGCCGTTAGCCACGCTCGTCTCACCACTCAACTCTGTGCTCTCCTTTGCATGTGCTGGCCCTTTCAGTCAACTGGACTATTTCCCAATGCTAAACACCATGGGCGGCCCCTTTCAAACATCCTTTTCTGTTCTCCAGCCCAGCCGCGAGTCCATCCCGAGTTCATCGTTATGATCCAGACACGACACCAAAAAACAATCCATCAATTTTGGGACGGCCAGAAACCGCACTACGTATCCAGCTGCATTTGATCAAAACTCGATCAAATTGTCCAAGGTCGTCATGGCTGATACTGACCTGGTGATCTCGAGATCCATACATGGCCTAGGGTTGAATGAAGTGACCTGGCAAAACCCCAAGATTTGGTAAGACTTGTTCAGAATATCCTGTGCTGGTTAATTCGAGGCTTACATCTTCTGCTCCGGTTGCCATTCGGAGAAACTAATAACTATGATCTCATTCACAAGAGGAGGACGCAGAAAGAATCAGAGTTGGGCAATGCACTGTGGGCTGGCTGGAAAGATAATAGGTAGGATCACACATTTCTAGAGCATCAAGCACAAGAGACAGGTAGGTGTCATACTCTTCAATTCCGTTCTCGATCCAAATCTATTCATCACCCCACGCGACGAAACCTCCCCGGCAAACAGCAAAGCAGCCATCAGATATCGAAGTCTTTCCCTCGGCCACGATGAAATCATCGGTGCCTTCTTACTTGAACCTTCTATCAGCATCCCTGAGCGCATTGTCTTTCATCCTCTCTGCGCCTCTAGCGATATCCTTGGAGTCTTGGGAGAAGCCGGAATTCTTCATCAGTCGATCTGTCTTGCTCTCGTTGCCCGTCGCTTTATTGTAGCCATCGGTAACTGTGTTCGAGACCGCTTTGCCGGTGTCTGCGACAATGTCGCCAGTTTTGCGGAGGCCAGAGCCGATGGTGTCTGTGATTTGGGACATGATAGCTTTCTGAGAAAAACAAGAGTTGGAAGTCGTTTAAAGTTATGAGATGTATTGTGGTTTCTGAGAGTGGCTGTGCAATGAAGGCTTCATGCTCAGTCCAAGCGCCTTTTTATACACACGAAAGCTGCGATAGTAGAAGATGACGTCAAGTTGTTGTCGCCAGAAACTTGATATTGACCAGCGTTGCAGTGGCTTGGAGGCACAGCCTGCTATAGTACGCCAATCGGTGGACTACTATGGTAATGTGAACAGGGAACATGCAAAGAGCACCAATCCTTGGCGTAAGTCATAACAAAAGCAGAGGCCAAGCATGCCCGGAAGGCAACACAACAGCACGGAGTGGAGGCAGGCTTTGCCCGGAGCACATGCGGAAGGTAATTTTACCGCATGGATTTCGTCTCGAGACACCTGTTGAAGCATTTGTCCCTCTCCAATCCGACATCACCTTGGCGGTACCTGGAAGAAGCTTGTGAATTTAGGTGAAGACGAGGTTTGTATGTAAGTTGGCGATCTTTGCAAGCTTTGTCTGCCTGGAATGACTTGAGATTGCATTACCGACCTGTAGGGACTGGGAATCAAGATTTCAAGAGCGCATCTCTCCTCACTTTCGAGAAACGCAAAATTCAGGTTTCAAAGTAAGAACTCTTCCCATTTTCTTTTGTCTGGTCAGTGCCAATTCCAATAGACTAATCCATGGGCACAATGCGACTACAGATCATAGATACAGCAAGACAGATACTCCTTAGCGACATAAGCTGATCAGCAGTTGAAATTTGATATGCCAAAGGGCAGACTGAGCATTTGCAAGGGAAGACCAAATCAAGATTGCTCCAGACCTCTGTAAACTGGGGTAGATGTAAACGAGAGAGCTGTGCGATTTTAGTATTACTAGGAACATCATCATAGGCTGCGGAGTCTCTTGAGATGATTGCAGATCAAATGATTGCAGCAGAGGGGATGTGTGGAGAGTCTCCATTAAGCCAGCCTCAGCACGTGGTTTGCTCACAGCCTTGTCGATATACGTACTTTTCGAGGTGGAGATTGATATAGCCTACGCAATCGCATATGATTTATTGTTTGCTCCCTCTACACAGTGATAATACTGACTCTCCAGACTCTCGAGTATCCTTCCATGAATTCTGTTTTACTCGAGGCGTTCCTTATCGGCAGGCGGTGTTGCAAGTCGCGCAGACCCCGGTAGAAGTTAGCGTGAAATTCTCAGAAAAAGTCGCAACGCAGAGCTCAAGAACTTTTCTCTCCATTGAACATCAACAACTCTGTCGCACCACTTTTACAAAAGCAGCGCATACCAGACAACAGACACTTATACCAATCGAGTGTAGTTCCTCAATATGTCTGCTGCCCTCCGTCCTGTTGCCATTTATGGCCTCGAGGTCCCATGCGGCGACATGGCTGTCGATGGTAATCCAGAGCAGTTCAACGCCAGCGTATGTCTACATCACGCTTGAAAAGGGCCCGGAACACTTGCTGACTCCCTTTGGACAGTACCGAATCACCATGGCCGCCATTGACCCGACCGCGATGCCTCAAATCGAGGACCCAGCCGCTCCACCCCGCGCAACGCTCAAGATGATTCGTATCCCAGTCGACGACTCTGATGATGAGGCCGATGAGGATTTCGAGGATGACGATGTCGAGGCTATTCGCCGTCGCCTGGGAATCACGGACGAGGAAGAGGATGAAGAGACTTCAGACGAGGAGACCAACGGCGGTCCCGGCGAGAAGACGAAGAAAGCACGAGAGGAGGCTATCAAGAAGGCTTTGGACAAGGAAGGTATGGATATTGATTCTCCAAAGGGTGTTAATGGTACCAAACTCGACAAAGGCAAGGCCAAGGCATCCGACGACGAGTCTGAGGAAGACAGCGATTCCGAGGACCTCGACGACGGCTCCCCAGATGTGGACGAATTCGTTATTTGCACACTGGACTCCAAGCAGGTAAGCAGATTTTTCACTATTGCGAAAAATCTGCAATTTCTAATTTGGCTCAGACTTACCAACAACCCCTCGACATTCTCATTCAAGCTGGCGAGCAAATCTACTTCAAGGTCACTGGTGCCTACGACATTCACCTCACCGGAAACTTTGTTGTCCCCGAGAATGAGATCGTGGACTCTGATGATGAGGACTCTGACGACGAAGAGGAGATGGGTGACTACAGCTTGGACGAGTTGCTCGCGGGCAACGAGGATGACTTCTCTGGCGACGAGCTGGACGACCTCGAGGACCCCCGTATTATGGAAGTTGATTCAGAAGAGGAGCCCCCAAAGCTCGTCAAGTCCAAGAAGGAAGACAAGAAAAACAAGAAGCGCGCTGCCGACGATTCTGACGAAGAGATAAGCAAGGATGCCATCAAGAAGCTCTTAAAGACTGGAGAACCAGCTGAGAACGGCGAGAAGCTCAGCAAGAAGCAAAAGAAGAAGCTCAAGAACAATGCAGGCGAGGCTGCAGAGGCACCAAAAGCCGAGAGCAAGCCAGCGGACAAAAAGACCGCAAAGGAGGTCAAGGGAGAGAAGGATGCCGCTTCTGCCAACGGTTCTGGTAAGCAGGTTAAATTCGCCGACAGGCTCGAGCAAGGACCGACTCCCACCAAAGCTGACAACAACAACAAAGGCCCAAAGGCTTGGACCGTCAGCGGCGTCAAGATCGATCAGCGTAAGGCCGGCTCCGGACCTGGCGCAAAGAAGGGCGACAAGGTCGCTATGCGATACATCGGCAAATTGAAGGATGGCAAGCAATTCGACTGTAAGTAACTTGTCCCGCATTTCCATTATACCCCAATGCTAATATGCTCTCGAAGCAAACACCAAGGGCGAGCCTTTCAAGTTCAAGCTAGGCCATGGCGATGTCATTAAGGGCTGGGACATCGGTGTCCAGGGCATGTGTGTAGGTGCGGAGCGACGCATCGTTGTGCCAGCGCAACACGCCTATGGAAGCAAGAAGCTGCCCGGTATCCCACCAAACTCGGAGCTCACCTTCGACCTCAAGCTCATCTCGATAAACTAAGCGGGACTGTCTAAAATTGCATACATCTCTTGACGTAACTCGAACATCCAGCCTGTACATCACCCAAACCGAAAACCACTCCCCTCCTGCGCGTCTCAGCACTCCGCTCCCGCAGGCTACTCATCTCTTTACGGCTGTCACGAATTTGGGGATTGGGTTATTGTCTTTGCGCATGTTTGCCCCGATCTCCCTCCATGAGGTGACGGCCAGGGTTCGTATTGTCTTTCGGAAACTGAGATATCCGACTTGCATCTGCCGTCTGCATGGCATCTTTCTCTGCGCATAGCGCGAGAGGGGAATTGGCGGACTTAAAGCGTGGCTTGTGTAGGAATGAGGATAACTTATACCCCTTTGCTTTGCTCTCTTTGTTCCTTTTATTCTGTACGCCCTTCAGTAAATTGTGGAAGGGACCTATTTCAAAAACAAAAAGTCTGATTGAGGAGTCTTTGTTTTGGCGTGTCGCTTGGGTTCGGCGTTCGAGGTTGTGTACAGAATAGTCTGCGAAGTGGCCTAGGTAGCCTCCAAATTTCGAAAACGTACAATTACTCGTCGTCTGATTGTGTATATGGTGACTAAGTCTACTTTGTCTGCTGTGGTCGTTAAACACTCAACGAGGCGTGTGTCCACAATTCTGGCCCTGTGAAGTCTCTTAGAAGCTGGAGCGTCCCATCCAGCATGAAGTACATACTTTGAGGTTCTGGCACTTTCAACATGACAGCGACCTTCCTACCTTGGCCTCCCGTATCCGTATTCAGCCTGAGATCAGCCAAAGCCAATACAGCGCTTCTATGCGCTCTTCCCCTTCTTGAGACGTGGAGGCAGCCTTCCACGTCCCGCTCGTCATGCTCTCGATCGGTGAATTCATGTCGGCTTCTCTTGTTTGAAGAAATTGGAAAGGCAACATTTCCTCACATTGCTGGAACGGTGATCTCCGAGAATCGGAGGGAAGGGGGTGATGGGATTTTTGTATAGTCTCGAGTATATTTTTACCAATTGAAATAGGCGACTGTGAGGGGAAGGACGGGTGATGCATTTGATATAGGTGGCTGCTCAGAAGCAGAGTCAGTGCGAGGACCACCCACGCCATACCCATCTTGCTTGCAAGCCGCCGCTCACCCCCATCAAGAAACACTCATCTGATTGGATTCTCAGCCAAAACCCCATTCCAATAATCCTCCTCCTCCATCCTCTCTTGCCACGGCTCACTCTCAGGCACCAAATACTCAGTCAGCCAACTATCCCTCAACGTCTTGTTCGCTTTGAGCAAGTCGCACTCCAGTGTGCCCCACTTCTTGATATACATGGACCTCCCATAGTCAGCCATGGCCCACCAACTCCTCTGGAAAGCACGCGAATCATACGTCCACGGTTCGGGCAATTTCCTCGGCCGTCCTTGAATCTCACGACCCTGCCATGTATTCCGTCCTTCCTCGTTGGAATTCTTCTGGTCCATCAGTTCTTGGAGTTCGGACTTGAGGTACTCGAACCTCTGGGAGCGAAGGCTACCGCCGGCCGGTTCGGGGCCCGAGGGGGAGAGGCCCCATTTTGACCGTTCCTTCTCCGTTGGCCCGGGAAAGAAGCGGATTTCGGGGTCCTGTACCACGTCTGCGACGTCGAAGATGTAACCGGCTTGTGCTTCGTCCTTTGTGTAGCCGTTCAGGATTATGCGTGCGTAGGCGTCGCAGTCGGTGTTGTAGTATGGGATGAAGACGTCCCAGGAGCCGATCTGACGCCACGCCTCGACATTCACGAGAGTGAGGTTGTCGAAGTCGAAGAATTTGATCGCCCATTTCCTCTTCTTTTTGACTAAGCGTTTTTTCAATGTAGAAGTCTTCTCTTTCAAGATTTTGGGGAGGTCTGGGCCTGCTGGGATCTTCCACTTGTTTCCTTCGTTCAGTTCTTCTTCTGTTATCGCTGCTTCGGGAGGTGTAATTGAGTACTGGTCGAGGTCTGAATCGTCAAGCGCGTCCAGAACACGATGGTAGAAAGACTTGTAGGGTGGGTAATCCTCTGCACTCAGCACGGCAACGTCCATGTGGCTCCAGAAGTAGAACTGCCATTTCCGCGCTACAGCCTGCCTGAGAAGGAAGTTCTGCAACTGAGCAAAATTCAGGAGGGTTGGTGTCTGTATGATGGCGACCCCATACCGGCTCCTAAAAAGATCGTAGTCGAGGAAAAATGGATTGTCCGCGGGTAATTTGCGTTTATTGTTGGCGTCCATTGTACCTGTATTGTCCACAATCACGATATCACTCCGTGGCCAGCCTCCCGCAATGTAACTAAGTACAGCCTGACGAAGAATCGTGTTATTGCGTGTAAACGGTATGAACAATGGCGTCCGAGGATGTGTAGCTTTGTAAACATTGTAGCTGGCAACTTCAGGATGGTATGGTCCGCCCGTTGGTGGAAAATAGAGCGATAGTTCTGAGGGTCGAGCGCCGAGTATTGGGATGTCTTTCGAGAGATTCCATTTCCGTCTTCGGTATGAGTACGTCGTGAAGAAGAGCAGAAGGCAGATGGTGACAAAACTGATCCTTGACCATCGTAGCCGAATGGACTGTGGACGCGCTTGGGCGAATGGCATTTTATGTATGCCGACTGAAGCAGCACCTTGTTGAACAATTACATTGAGCACGCCTAGAATGCGCGAAGAGGCTCCCAACAAGGTTCCAAACCCAGCTCTTAGAATGGTGATGAAGGATAAATTCCTGTCTCAGTGACGCCTCATGACGGGAAAGACATTGAGAAGAAAGCCAGCACAATGCAGTACTGGCGAAAAAGATGTTGCATGCTAGAAATCTTGAAGGCGTTACTCGCGATGGAGGAAGTAGCTAGGGCAGATCATGGCCCTATCCCAGGCATTTGTTGCTTCAGATATAGATTGCATGCTAAACCTGGCAACAATGGTCCATGCCCTGTCTCTTAGTGGGCAAATCGCCAATTGCTGAAGGTTTGCAGTGTGTGGAGAAAACATGGACGTGTGGCTGAAGAAGCCATGAGGAAAGAATTTGAGGTCCTGATGGCGATGAATGAAGAGAGGAATCCGAGGGTTCTAATAGGGCTTACACATGATACCTCAGGATTTCTTCAGCAGCTTGTCCTCGCCATCAATAAGAAGCACTCGAGTCTGCAGAATAGAGCAGTTCCAGCTCTATGCGAGGAAATGACGGGTCGACATTTGTTTCTCCAAGTTCAGTGCCGGTTCTTTACCAGTCCCGGGGTTGATCTGTGTCGAGGAAGGCAACTGAGAATTTGAGCAGAAACGGGTATGATCCATAACATGACGATAATGATTCCCCTTACAGAGGCCGCTCGATATTCGACGCAGATGTTTTTGGGAGAGTTGAATCCCTTCAGGGCGAGGACTGCAGCAGGGCGTTCACAGTAGTACTCTGGCCCAAGCTTCCGTTGAGCCTCCCGTTGTCGCTGCGGGACTCCGTCAGCAACATCACGACCACGACTCAAGAGTGGGGTGAGGTACATGGAGTCTACTATAGTAGATAGCTCAATTCAGACCAGTCCAATCTCTTCTTCCTCCATCACTTCACGCTCACAGTGATCGTGTACCTTGCCATTCTCGTACCACCGTTCCTGCTGACGTGCCAGAGGTCGGCCATTATACATCACAACGACAGCTACCATGAGCTCCAAAGAAGAGACGCTACGCGGCATCCGCATAGCAATTGATGTTCGTGCACCAAGTAGTTTCCAGTTCCAAGCTGATGTATCCAACAGAGAGGCGGAACATTCACTGATTGCGTTGGCAATCCAGGCTCGGGCCGCATGGAAGACGATGTAATCATCAAGCTCCTCAGCGTGGACCCTTCCAATTACGATGATGCGCCTCTTGAGGGCATCCGCCGTCTGCTCTCCAAGTTCTCTGGTCGTGAGATCCCCCGCGGCGAACCACTAGACACGTCCATGATAGAATCGATACGCATGGGAACGACAGTAGCTACGAATGCTCTGCTGGAAAGAAAGGGCGAGGAGATAGCTATGGTCGTGACAAAGGGATTCAAGGACTGTTTGGAAATTGGAAATCAGAGTCGACCCAATATTTTTGATTTGGCCATTCGCAAGCCAGAAGTTCTTTACAAGAGGGTTGTGGAGGTGGAAGAGAGGGTTACACTGGAGGATTATGCCGAAGATCCCACAAGGAACGAAACAAAGACAGACTCAAAAGTCGGCAAGGATTCGGTCTTAGTGAAGGGATTATCGGGTGAGGCGGTCAGGATACTCAAAAGACCCGACGAGGATGTGATAAGAAAGCAGTTGCAAGAAGTCTTTGACTCAGGCCTGAAGAGTATAGCCGTATGCTTGATGCATGGTTACACTTTCCCCGAGCACGAGGCTCTGATAGGCAAGATTGCAAGAGACATTGGTTTCGACCATGTCTCGTTATCACACGAGCTCATGCCGATGATCAAGCTGGTCCCAAGAGCGACCTCAGCGTGTGCCGATGCGTATTTGACCCCAGCTATAAAAAAATACATTTCTGGATTCAATGCAGGCTTCGAAGGTGGTCTGGGTACCGAGAGCGTGAAGAGGGAGAAGGGCGCGAGAGGCGCGCGCTGTGAGTTTATGCAATCTGATGGCGGTCTTGTGGATGTGGACAGCTTTTCTGGTCTTCGTGCAATTCTATCAGGACCAGCTGGTGGAGTTGTAGGATATGCTCTAACATCTTACGATCCGGAAACAGAAACGCCAGTAATTGGCTTTGATATGGGAGGCACAAGTCAGTTCAGCAATACTGTGATTCAGCCTGCGTCTAATAATATTGTCTAAGGTACCGACGTCAGTAGATACGGGTCAGGCCGATATGACCACGTTTTCGAAACCACAACAGCAGGCGTTACCATCCAATCGCCCCAATTGGACATCAATACGGTCGCTGCAGGCGGTGGATCACGTCTTTTCTGGAAGAATGGGCTATTTGTGGTAGGACCCGAGTCAGCAAGCGCTCACCCAGGTCCAGCCTGCTATCGAAAAGGAGGACCTCTGACGATCACGGATGCGAATCTGTTCCTCGGAAGACTCCTACCGGATTTCTTCCCCAAGATTTTTGGACCAAAGGAGGATCAAGGCTTAGATCCTGAAGCAAGCGAGAAATTGTTCCAGGAATTGGCCAAAGAGATCAACAAAGATGTTGCAGGCGACAACAAAGAAAAGGAGAAGTCGCTGGACGAGGTTGCATATGGATTTATCAAGATTGCGAACGAAACAATGACAAGGCCCATTCGTTCACTAACCGAAGCTCGAGGACACGACACGTCGAAACACAGGCTTGCAACTTTTGGCGGGGCAGGAGGTCAACATGCAGTAGCCATCGCAGAAGCGCTGGGAATACGGCAAATCCTTGTCCATCGATATTCATCGGTGCTTTCAGCATATGGCATGGCTTTGGCCGATGTCGTTGATGAGCGACAGGAGCCAGAGTCAAAAGTATGGGCCGACCAAGGAGAAGTGCCAGAGTATCTGCAGGGCAAGATGGAAGATTTGAAAAAGAAGTCGAGAGAAAAATTGCAGGATCAGGGCTTTAGCGAGAAAGAGATTCATTTTGAGGAGTATCTCAATATGCGATACAGGGGTACAGAATCTGCGCTGATGGTTGTCAAGCCTGCGAAGGAGGAGTTCGATGGTGACGATTTCGCCTTTGGCAAGGCGTTTGTCAAGCAACACGAACAGGAATTCGGCTTCACACTTCCAGACCGAGATATCATAGTCGACGATGTAAGAGCTCGGGGCATTGGAAAGACATTCGATGGTCTGGAAAAGACGGTGGACCAGCAGTTGAAAGCAATAAGGCCAAAGGATCTGCCGAAAGGGGAGAAGAAATTTGGCACAAAGCAAGTCTACTTCGAAGGCGGACGACAAGAGACGCCAATCTACAAGATCGAAGATCTGGCAGTTGGTGATCGTATTCAAGGACCCGCTATGCTGGCTGATGGAACGCAAACTATCGTCGTCACACCAGGAGCCTCCGCACTTCTCATTGACACGCACGTCATCATCAATATTGGAGAGAGCGAGATGCAAGACAAAAGGGTTGATACGAGAGAGGTGGATCCGATCATGCTGAGCATTTTTGCTCATCGTTTCATGGCTATAGCCGAGCAGATGGGCCGAGCGCTGCAGAAGACCAGTGTCAGTACGAATGTCAAAGAACGTCTCGACTATTCGTGTGCTCTCTTCGATGCGGAGGGAGGACTTGTCGCCAATGCACCTCATCTCCCGGTCCATCTCGGAAGCATGTCCACCTGCGTGCGGAAGCAAGCACAAATATGGAAAGGCAAGTTGAAGAAAGGGGACGTGTTGGTCTCAAATCACCCCATGTATGGTGGGACACATCTGCCAGATATCACAGTCATCACCCCAGCCTTCAGCGGGGACAACATCGTCTTCTACGTTGCCTCACGCGCTCACCATGCGGACATTGGTGGTATACTTCCCGGCTCCATGCCACCCCGATCAAAAGAACTTTATGAAGAAGGCGCGGCCATTAAATCCGAAAAGCTGGTGTCAGAAGGTAAATTCAATGAGAAGCGAATCACGCAACTTCTTTATGATGAGCCTGCAAAGTATCCAGGTTGCAGTGGAACCCGATGCCTTGCTGATAACATTAATGATTTGAAAGCGCAGATTGCGGCGAACCAGAAGGGGATCAACCTCATCAGCACATTGATTGAAGAGTACGGTGAAGATGTGGTACAATTTTACATGCACAGCATTCAGGACAATGCCGAAAAGAGTGTGCGAACGCTTCTGAAGAGTGTTTACAAGCGTTTCGAAGGACATGATCTTTCTGCCATAGATTTCATGGACGACGGTTCTCCCATTAAGTTGAAGGTAGCCATCGACCCCGAAAAGGGGGAAGCAGTCTTTGATTTCGAAGGCACAGGCCCGGAAGTTTATGGTACGGTTACCGTGTCATCGAGCTCTAGCATGAAAACTGATTCTGAAATGCAGGCAATATCAACGCTCCCGAAGCAGTAACCTACAGCGCAATAATCTACTGCCTTCGCTGCCTCATCAGCGAAGACATTCCCCTCAACCAGGGCTGTCTCAAACCAATCCACGTGAAGATACCAAAGCACTCCTTCCTCTCCCCCTCGGACAAAGCCGCCGTCGTAGGCGGAAACGTACTGACGTCCCAGCGCGTCACCGACGTCGTGCTCAAAGCCTTCCGAGCCTGCGCCGCGAGCCAAGGCGACTGCAACAACCTCACGTTCGGCTTCGGCGGCAACCAGACAGGCGAAGAAGAGGTCAAGGGATTCGGATACTACGAGACCATCGCTGGTGGCAGTGGCGCGGGACCAACATGGGACGGAACGAATGGGGTCCATACACACATGACCAACACACGTATAACGGACGCCGAGGTTTTCGAAAGAAGATACCCCGTTATCCTTCGGGAATTCAGTCTTCGACAGGGCAGCCGTGGTGAGGGACAGCACGTCGGTGGGGACGGTGTCATCCGCGATATCGAATTCAGGATCCCGGTGCAAGTTAGTATTCTCAGTGAGAGGAGGGTGTATCACCCCTATGGACTTGAGGGTGGTGGGGATGCGCAGTGTGGGCTGAATATCTGGGTCAGGAAGGCGCAGCAGAGCGATGAGTTTGCTGATGATAAGGGAGAGGTGGAGTATCGGTACATCAATTTGGGTGGGAAGAATACGGCTAGTATGCAGGCTGGGGAGAGGATCATTATCAAGACGCCTGGAGGTGGTGGGTGGGGAAGGGTTGGGGAGGAGAGCAAAGCTGTCAAGGGTGAGGATCCAAAGCATGCGTGGAGACAGGGCAGTGTTGCTATGAGGCAGTCGGAAGCTGAGGCTTCTGCTTAGACAAAGGATTGCGTGGCTCGACGTTGATGTCAATGAGTTTCGGTGAAATTGATGGAGGACAGCTACACAATGAATGCTTGGTAGACAATCTAGACTCTATTGATTCTTTTCTGGGTCGTCCTCTTTTTATCCTTTTCGGGCCATCTCTGGTCATAACAATAAGTCGGATCCAGAAGAAAAATGCGAGAGAAGTCAGTATGGAGAAGGTTTGGGTGAGATGTGTAGAGCACGAACGGAGAAGAGCAGACATGATGGTCTGTTGAGACGAGTATCAGTATCAGTACCGATATCGGCAGGCCTGTACGATCTAGTCCTATTCAGGCTGCTAGGTAGAGACTCTGGACCCTGAGCATCGAGGTCGGACAATTTACACAGTACTGTGTACCGCTTATAACTTCCTCATTGGGCGTCCACATGCTGATCCACAAGTCCCTCTTTGAGCAACGTCAGTGACGCGAATACACAGTAAGTTTTTTGGATCCGCTGCTGCTCGCCTTGGTAGCCTGGGTGCCTTGGTAGCCTGAGTGCCTTGGTAGCCTGAGTGCCTTGGTAGCCTGAGTGCCTTGGTACGTACTGTGTACCATGGCCGGAGTCGCACAAGCATGCAAATTGCGAATAGAATCCCGGTACATATTTCGAATGATACGCCACTAGTCCTAGACAAGCATCTCCAGCCGGTTAACCATGGAAACGAAGACTGCGGGCGAATTCTAAACCATAATAGGCACTTTACAGCAGCAAACTATGCCCACAATTCTTTACGTTACTCGCCCGCTGGCGACCTTATCACGGTGATGCAGCAGATAGCACGCGGAGATGAACACCCTTAGCTACAACATCTGGGGCGGAGGGCGGAGACAGACTGCACCTAGCTACAGACCCAGCCGATCAAGACATATAAACCCATCTGCTGCACACCTCCCCAATCCAATTCTCTAACTTCAGCCAAACCGAGAGAGAAGACCTGTCTAGCTCGTCTGTATCTTACTTCTTCATCATCATCACCATGTCTCTTCAGATCGACACCCCGCCAGCTGTGGTACCTCAGAAGCAAATCGCCTCTCACTGTATTGCGCCTATCACCGGCGATGAGATCCGCCATGCTTCGGGTCTCGTGAAGGCGTTGTACCCCTCAAACACATCATTACAATTCAAAGTTGTCACATTACAAGAGCCCCCAAAGGCGGAAGTGTTACGTTACCTAGAAGCCGAGCACAGCAACGGTCCACTTCCCTCCATTGAACGCAAGGTGTGGGTGAATTACTACATCAGGAATACAGTATGAATTTGACATCAACCCTCAAGTATGGAAGATTCTAACTTTCTGGGCAGAACAAATTCCACGAAGCAGTTGTCAATCTTTCCCAAAATTGCGTCGAGCGAAATGTGCGGCTGGGTGCAAACGTCCATGGCGCCGGTGATGGAGAGGAATTGATCGCAATTGAGATCATTGCCTTGGAGGATGAGCAGGTGAAAGCCGAAATCGCGAAATTGGAGCTCCCAGAGGGCACAGTAATCGTGTGTGATCCTTGGATATACGGTACAGTCGCTCACTCCGTCCTCAACAAACCTGTCTGACGAGTGTGCTCAGGATCTGACGGTGTCAACGACGACGAACGCATGTACCAGTGCTTCCTGTACATGCGTGATCCAGCAAATCCATCAGACCCAGATGGATGTCACTACGCTTTTCCACTAGCAATCTCCCCGGTGATCAGTGCCGAGACGATGAAGGTCTTGAGAGTTGACATCATGCCCACTGGGGCAGATAATACTATCAAACCAACCACCAAGTGGCAGCCCGTGCCACCAAATGAGTACATTTCCGACTATCAGCAACTTCGAACCGACGTTAAGCCATTGCACGTCGTCCAACCCGAGGGCGCAAGCTTCACAGTGACTGAAGAGGGCACGTCCACCGTTCTGGAATGGCAGAAGTGGAAGATGCGAGTTGGCTTCAACCACCGTGAAGGTATGGTGCTGCATGATGTTCGATACGACAACCGCAGCCTTTTCTACCGCCTGTCTCTCTCCGACATGAACATCCCATACGCTGATCCTCGTCACCCTATCCACAAGAAGGCGGCCTTCGATCTGGGTGATGTGGGTGCGGGTCTGATGGCCAACGATCTCAAACTCGGCTGTGACTGTTTGGGCTCGATCTACTACCTCTCCTCCATCTTGAGCGATGCTGCAGGTGAGCCCATGTCCATGCCGAACGTCGTCTGCATCCACGAGCAAGACGCTGGTATCGGTTGGAAGCACACAAACTACCGCACCGGTCGTGCCGCCGTGGTGCGCAACCGCGAATTCGTCCTCCAATCCATCATCACAGTCGCCAACTACGAATACATCATGGCCTTCATGTTCAACCAAGCCGGGGAAATGGACTACGAAGTCCGCGCGACAGGGGTCCTCAGCACCCAACCCATCGACCAAGGCATCGAGGTCGACTTTGGAACCGTCGTGCATCCAGGCGTCCTCGCCGCCCACCACCAGCACATCTTCTCCCTGCGCGTTGACCCCTTCCTCGACGGCAGCACCGCCAACCGCGTCGTCTACGACGAAGCCCACCCCATGCCCCGCAGCGCCTTCAACCCGCACGGAAACGGCTACGCAGTCAACGAAACCAAAATCACCCATTCCGGCGGCTACGACCTCGACTTCACCAGGAACCGAACCTTCAAGATCCAAAACGCCGCCGTCAAAAACCCCATCAACGGTAAATCCGTCGGCTACAAGATCCACGCCCCACCGTTCCAATACATGCTCTCCGACACCGACTCCTACAACCACAAACGCGCCGAATTCGCAGACCACAACATCTACGTCGTCAAACACGTCGACGGCGAACTGTACGCGGGGGGCCAGTACACGAACCAATCCCGCGGCGGCACGGGCGTGCGCTCCTGGGCCGCCCGCAACGAAAACGTCCTCGACGACGACCTCGTCCTCTACGTCCAGTTCGGCATCAACCACATCCCCCGTATCGAGGATTTTCCCGTCATGCCGTGCGAGGTCATGAAGGTGGCGTTCAAGCCCGTCAATTTCTTCGACAGGAATCCGGCCATGGATGTTCCGCCTAGCTCGCAGGCCGTGAATAAGTCTACACCGCTGAATGCTGAGGCGGCGGGGATGCATCAGCAGCCGGGTGTTGCTGGTGTTGTTGATGCGAAGGGGGAGGTGTGCTGTACGTCGAAGTTGTGATCGGGGGGTTTGGGTGCGTGTCACTGTTTTTGACTACTTTGTCGGGTTGGCGTGGAGGGGAATGGCCTTTTTTTTGGACGGGCCTTTTTGAACAGTTTTGTTGGGTTGGAGTGGCATGGTTGAATGAGGGAAATGTTGCAGTGACCGAAGGTCAGAGATGATCTATTGATTGTGATGAAAAGCAGCGTACAACAATGCATTACTTCCATTATCTCATTCATCAGCTCTTTCTAATGAAATACCTTGCTCGCGATCATCATGATCGGTTCCCAAGCCTGTGACAGCTAATCCCTTGTCATATGTCTGCTTCAAACTGACGCACCAGCAAGCCCTTGTCCTGCAAGAAGTCCTTTACGTCTTTCACAGTGTACTCTCCTCTGTGGAACTGAGCAACCAGAGTTAGCACCTAGGACTAGACATAAGAAGTAGAGAACTTACCATGCCAGCACCCAAAGCGGCATTCGTCGTCGTCTTCGCAAAGACCTCCTCAAAATGTCCCGGGTTGCCTGCTCCACTGCTCGCAATGACCGGTATCGTACAGGCCACCTTAACAGCCTGTATCAATTCCAGATCGAAGCCACTGTTGCTACCGTCCTTGTCTATGCAGTTGAGAAGAATCTCACCGCACCCCAAGGCTTCGACCGCTTGTACGAGCTGCACCACGTCCATATCTCTTCCCTCGCGCCCACCTTTGATCGTGCATTGATACCAGCAATACTCCTCACCATTGGGTCCAGGAGTTGAGGTCTTGACTGTGCTATGGGTGGTATCGGAAGGCGACTTCAGATAGACACGCTTCGGGTCCACGGAAACTACCACCGCTTGATTTCCGTATGCCTGACTTATGCTCTCGATTGCTGTTGTCCCTGCTAGCTTTTTGCCGCTTGCGTAATATTCCTCTGCTGCAATGACTGCGTCTGAACCGATTGACACCTTGTCTGCACCACTCTTGAAGTATAACGTTGCAATCTCGAGTGCAGACACAGTCTTGCCATCGGGATCGACAGTGTCCCGGATTCCACCACCGATTGTCAAAGGTACGAAAACAGTCTTGGAAGTCTGTCGCAGGATCTCGAGCATGGGCAGATCGGCAGCAGGGCAGTTTCGGAAGGAGGTGATGTTGAGGAAGGTCACTTCATCGGCGCCTTGTTCGTAGTATTTGCGTGCCATCTCTACAGGTTTCCCTAGATTCCTGACTTGGCCACCTGCGGCTACACCAGCTCCTCCTTTTTCTCGAACATCGTATTGATCGCCCTTGGTGACCACGAGGTCACCAGCGTCGTTTGTGCGCACGTCCAGGCATGCAATTACCCGACGAGTGAGCCCTTCTTGCGACGAAGCTGCACTGCCACTGATCTGTAGGTGTTTGGGCAACGGAGAGAGCTTGTTTCCGTCCAGGAAGGCTTTGATCAGCCGCAGTCCAGCGGCGCCAGATTTTTCGGGGTGAAACTGTGTCGCCAAAATGTTGTCCTTTGCAATCGCGCCAACAAACTGCTCATTCCCGTACCGAGCAGTGGCCACGCTCCACCCGAGTTTTTCAAGTTCGCCTTCCGCGTATGGCACAGCATATGAATGGACGTAGTAGTATTTGCTGTTTGGCCTCAAGCCGTACAGACTCTGATCTGCCTGACCATCTTCGCCAGAAGTATTCGCCGAGTTCCACCCAATGTGTGGAACACTCTTGTCTGAATCCCGAAACTTCTTCAGGTATCCCGGTATGATGCCGAATCCAGGAACCGCTGGGTCCTCCTCAGATCCTTCAAATAGGACTTGTAGGCCAACGCATATGCTGAGAAATGGTTTCCCAGCACGGATGTGTTTGATTATGGGTTCGGTGTAGGCTGCCTTGTTGAATTGGTTCAGACAATGGCCGAAGTGGCCCACGCCGGGCAAGATAAGTTTCTGAGGCCCTAAGTATCAGTTAATGCTGTATGGAATTGCAGTGCTGCTTTTCAAGCACATACATCCGCTTTGGCGACATCGGCGGGCGTTTTCACCCACTCGACTGTGTAGCCCAGCTTTTCAATGGCATTGACGAGGGAGCGCACGTTGCCCGCGACGTAGTCTAGCAAGTGTACAGTAGACATGTCAAGTCGCCTTTGAATTACTGGTGTTGTCTGAGTGAAATGTGAATGGGATTGAGTCACTTCGACAAGGTCTCGAAGGTGTACTATAGATGAACGCGCTCTTATCGATTAGAGTCGATCGCAAGGCTGGACTTGATTCTGACCCGGAGAAAGAGAAGTTACATATAACAACACTCTTAGCAAGCGAAGTTTGTGCCTTGCCGATTTGTTGAGTATAGTCCATCCCTAGCATTTCGTGCTTCACGGCTTTGAACAAAACTCAAACCATGTCCAGCTCTTTTATTCATTCCGCGGCCAGGATCCATTCGAAAAGTGAAATTGAAAATTGAGTGTCTTTCGATTGAACGTAACAGAGTTTGACAAGAACAAGTCAGTCATTATCGTGTTATAAATCAAACTTAGAATCACTCAGGTGTGGGAGGCACGATACACGTGACCGTCGGGCCTGAGCGAGAGTCTTAAAGTGCCGCCCTCCTCCTCCTCCTCACCTGCTCACGCCTTCTCACCAACTTCCCCATCCATCAACCAACGACAGTCACCCATCGATACCTCAACTGCGCGCCATCGCGCCAACGATCCTTTTCTTTCTGCTCCTTTCTAAGCGTTTCTTTGTGCACATTGTACCCCTTCTTCCACTTTCTGACGCATTCGATTCACGGTTTCAGGCATACACAGAGGCAGGCCTTTGCACGACCACGTTGGCGACTCTTCGATTAAGTCAGATAAGTTTGATATCGGGGAGAGGAGATATTCAGACAAGCAGGACGTTGCAAAGGAGGAACTGGCTTGCCTCGTGAGGTGGAATAGTGGTCTTGCGCTTTCACCCCTTCTCCGACCTGTTTGTAATCAAGTTACTTTGGTTTTCTCTTCTGCTTCTAGCAACTGGGGCTTTCCCGGCTCTTCAGTCTTCACGAAATCAAAATCAGTTGTCCTTCGTCTTCGGAAGTTCAAACTCTGTGCGCAGTTACCCTTCCCCTTGGGAGCATTTCTGCACTTTGAGTATTACCAACAATTTGAACTTCGAGAAAGCTCACATTCTCAACACCAGCGCCGTACGCCCTGTGCGTTCCTCGACCTCGAAAAGCGGCGGCCTTCAAGTTCTCTTACCTCACATTCACACGAGCTCGCAACGATGAGTTCCTCAGTTTTCTACAAATTCAAGTCGTCTAAGGAGCCACAGCGGATCACCTTTGACGGCACTAGCATCACAGTCTTCGAACTGAAGCGGGATATCATCAAGCTTAGTGGCCTCGGTGACGGAACAGACTTTGACCTCTCCATCTATGACGAAGCATCCAACGAAGAATACACAGACGACACCACCACCATTCCACGCTCGTCATCCGTTGTCGCACGTCGATTACCCGCCGCACGCCATGGCCATGGAAAGGCTGCTCGCTACGTTTCCGGTAAGGCTCCTGTGAATGCGAAAAACAGCTATCGCACGGAAGCCTCGAAGTCCGCCGTTCAGCCCAAAGCCACGACGCAACTCAGCAGCACAGCGGACTTGGGCAGGCCACAAACTGAAGAGGAACGTATAGCCGCCATGTTTGCAGCTGAAGGTAGTCAGTGGGAACAACAACAGCAGGAAATGGCAAACGCCAAACCTGTTTGGAACAACAGCAAAGGGCATAACAAGCGCCCCGTGAACGTGCCGGATCATGAGCCACCGGCGAAGTATATATGCCATCGATGCGGCCTAGCAGGTGAGTGATGAATTCGTTTGACTTGACCGAGGGATCAATTGCTTACATATATATATAGGACATTGGATCCAACTTTGCCCTACTAACGACGATCCAAACTTCGAACAGAAGCCGAAGATAAAGCGCACGACTGGTATCCCACGGTCGTTCATGAAGAAAGTGGAGAAGCCTGTTGGCGCGAGGGATGATGGTCTAACGGAAGATTCAAGTCAGGGTGGTACAATTATGCTGGATGCTGATGGCAATCATGTAATTGTGGCTCCTGACACAGCGTCTTGGGAGAAGGAGCAAGCCAAGCTCAAGGCTTCGGCCGCTCAACAAGAAGCCTCGAAGACAGGCAGTAAAGAACTTCAGGAGCTGGGCTTGGAATGTCCCATTGACAAACGTTTATTCGTCGCACCAATGAAGACACCTTGTTGTGGCAAGACTTACTGTAGTGATTGTATTGAAAATGCACTGGCCGACAATGATCTCAAATGTCCCAACTGTGGCACTGAGGACGTTATTCTTGAAAACCTTACCGCAGATGAGGAGATGGTAGCTAAAATCAAGAAGTATGAGGACGACAAGGCTGAAGCAAAACTCGCCAAGGAGGAAGCAAAATCACCCAAGCCAAAGAGTCCAAGTGCTTCAGAGAACACAATTGTTCCAGAACTAGGTGCCAAGGCAAAGTCAAAATCGCCAACTCCAGAAAATTCGTCGACGCGAGACAAGTCACCAGGTTCAGCTGCTGAATCAAATCCCAAAAAGCGGCCTGCGTCGGAAGAACTTGAAAACAAGCGAAGCCCGCCGAAAGCGCCAAAGGCTATGCTACGAGAACAAACTCAAGCGCAAGGACCAGTGCCACCCGGGTTCGACCAGAACTTCATCGAACAAATGAACAAGTTCGCTCCCATGAACGGCAGTCAACAAGCGGCGCCATTCTTTCCACCTACAATGGGTGCTATGGGTATGAACCCGATGACTGGTATGATGGGTATGCCATCGATGGGGATGGTGAATCCTATGATGGGCATGGGACCGATGATGGGGATGCCTAATAACATGATGAATCCGCTGATGATGGGTCGTGGTATGAATACCGGGATGGGAGCTTTTCCACCAAACGGCATGCAACAACAACCAAATTTTAACAACGGCATGGTGAATGGAGGTGGATTCGGTGGGCCAGGGTGGCAAGGTGGACAGCAAGGCTGGAACGGACTGCAGCAGCAGCAGATGACGAATGGTATGGCAGGGAGCTTTGGGAATTTTCCAAACCAGCAGCGACAGATGTTTGCAGGTCAAGGGGCAACGGATGAAGAAAACGCATATACGCGTAAGCCGGTGAATCCTCACCGAGCGCAAAATCGCCAGCGGAGACAGGCACGGCACAACGATTACAACACACTTTGAGGTTTGGACGTTTAGTCCTGAGAAGGAAGCTTTTGACTGGTTTGTGCATTCGGCTTATCTGGGAGCTCATCTGGGAGAGCGTCTGATATGTTCTTACCCTGGCGTCTGGCGTTCTGGTAAAAAGCGGCCAAGTGCTGGTCGGCGCATGCATGGCAGAGGCATGCAGGAGTTGGATGGAGCATGTACCAAATTACTTGATTTCCATAGTGTCATAAATGAAACACATGATCCTACTGTGAAACATCCAGCAAATTTACAATGACCTCGTATGGTTCTTCTGTTATTAATCCAAGATGATTGAATGACTCTCTCGAAGATTCTGTCAGATGTGACGTGCCGTATTCCATACTAAGATTGCTTTAATAAAACACGTGTCTCGCAAAGGTGGAGAAGGCTTGGCTTGGAAATACTTAACCCGGCGATCGCGAGGCGCAGACCTTTCTCTCTGCCCCAAAGCGAACCTCGACACACCGCAACCTCGCAAAAAGTCTCAGACTTCATTGTCCAACTCGACTACAACCAGTATCCAACAGACCTACCGATTCTCAACCTCAACAACAGTCTCTCGAACCTTCACATCCGAGCGTTGCATTCAAAGCCGAAAACAAAAACCCCAATACAACACAACCATTTACAACATAACCGTGGCACTCCAGGATCATGGCGGGATTTAGAATGAATCACAGAAACAGTAATAGTAGTGACTACTCCGACTCCGACGAGAGCAGCTACGATGGCGCCAGCACCGTTGTGCGCGCCAGCTGCTACGTCGTGAAGAACGGCACCACGGCGGTCTCTGGATGCCATTACTCCACTACCTTCGCAGGCGGGGCAGAGTGGTGCGGGTGAGGTCCCTTCGGTATGTTTTAGACAATCTACGTTGGTGGTCTGCAAACACTGACGTTCCTCCAAGGGGACATCATCGCCTTCGAATAGTCCCCCTCTCACGGCCTACGACAACGACAAGTATTCTTCCACGCCGGTGAAGAATGCCAAGGTACGTAGGGAGGGGGCTGGATATCACATCACGGAAGAGTGTGAGAGACTCTTCTGCGACACACTAAAAGCTGTTTTTCTTGGTGAGGGAAACTCGGCTTCACAGGAGTCGCTTGTGATGGATATGCATAAATACGGCACAGACGAACAAGACTATTTCGGTGCAACCGATAAGCTTGAAGGCAACAGATCAAAAGGTGATCACGGGGCGTATGTCACGGATTGGCTGGAGATTTGGGATTATGTCGGTGGCGCGACCTTCAGAGGATATGTCGCCGAACATGAGGACGATCGCAGCCTATTCGTCTTCTTCGACAGCGGCGTACTGGGCAGTGACTTAAAGCCAGGGTATGATTACAGTCTCGAAAAAACAGTACACATTGCTGACCATTGAACAGGCTCATGGCTCTGCTCGAATTGTGCGAGATTCCGGACTTCGATTGCTCGCGTTTAGTTGTCTGTCTCGACCGACATGCTGACCCAGAAGCGACCAAAGCTCTGATGAGGGATCTAGGCTGGGTAGGCTTTGAGGCCGTGACGCTAGCCGAGTGGACGAAGAGCGACGCAATTGTCAGCGATCGGTGGATGTTCTTGTCGATGGATGCTTAGTCCACGGTTTTGACTGCAAAGGCGTTGGGGATGGCAAAGAGTTTACAATTTTCAGCTTGGAGTTCAACTGGAGTACTAATAATCTTTACGGTCAATGAATGCGTAGGATTTTCTCCTTGAATCGAATTGTTCTTCCTTTTCTACCTACCGTCTGTGAACTTTCAGCACTATTCAGGTAGTTCTGTTGATCAGTGATGTCGCTATAAATAGTACTCACTGGCTTGTACCATTTAACTGCACCAGTTACCAGCTGGCCGAAGGCATCCTTCGGAGCAGTGATTTGCGGAGAACGTGGGCATGCTGGCGCTCAACTACAAACACCAAACAAATTAAAACTCAATCATATCGGTCCCAAGAGACGTTGGCCTTCTTCCCACAGAATCCGCATTATTGTTTCCCCGTAAAAGCGCGTGCTCAGTCGCAGACGACGGATGAGGCGTCACTTTCGAGAAACTCCACGTAGCTAGACCTGAGCTTCTACCCTAGACGCGACAACTCGCCATCTTACACCCAATACTCCTCCCCTCCCCGATGGGCCTCGTCAGCTTGAATTGAAGCTTCTATCCATCCTCCTACCACGATACCAACATTCGCGACATGCGATTACGGACAAGTCGAGGCGCAAAGGCCTCACCAGTACCTCTCCTCCTCTTACAACTTGCGCCTGCGGTCACAGCCTTCTACCTTCCTGGGGTGGTTCCTACGAGCTATAAGAAAGGGGATCTGGTTCCGCTGAATGTCAATCATCTCACGCCGGGCGACTCGGAGCAAAGTCCCAATGTTCGTTCCGTGTATTCGTTCGACTACTATACCCATGAGTTCAACTTTTGCAAGCCAGAGGGCGGGCCCAAGCCTATTTCGGAGTCACTCGGGAGTATTCTCTTCGGAGACCGCATTTACTCATCACCATTTGAGCTCAAGATGCGTGAGGATGAAGAGTGTAGGGCTGTTTGCAATGAAGAAGCCTCTTTTGACGGCGAAGATGATGGAGTGTTTGTGAATCAAAGGATTCTACAGAGCTACAACATGAATTGGCTTATTGACGGCTTACCTGCTGGACAAATGAAAGAGGAGACCAATACGGGTGTGCAGTTTGAGAGCCCAGGCTTTCCGCTAGGCAGCGTGGACGAAAGAGACGGCAGCCCCGTACTGAACAACCATTACGATATCACCATTTCATACCATGAAGCCGGGCCTGATCAAAACCGTGTGGTCGGCATCATAGTTGAGCCATCGTCCAGGGCCCATTCCAAAATGGTTGATGGGAAGACCGACTGTGGGGATCCTGGCATTCCGCTGAAGGTGGCTGAGGTTGGGAGAACTAGAGCTTTGTATACGTATAGCGTGAAGTGGACGCCTTCGAAGACGGTGTTCGCGACGCGGTGGGACAAATATCTACATGTTTACGATCCCAAGATTCACTGGTTCTCCCTGATCAACTCCGCCGTCATCGTCTGTTTCCTGATCGGGATGGTGTCCACGATCCTCATACGTACGCTCCACAAAGACATTGCAAGGTACAATAGGCTGGACGATGTTGCTTTGGAGGATCTTTCGGGTACAGGTGTCATGGACGATGGGGTCCAGGAGGACTCTGGTTGGAAGCTTGTTCATGGAGATGTCTTCAGGCCACCAAAGTACCCGCTGCCATTGAGTGTATTGCTTGGAAACGGAGCCCAGCTATTCATGATGACTGGCTTCACAATCGGTAAACCCTCCCACCAGTTTCGTGTTCTTTGCGCTAATTCGTGATAGCATTTGCCCTCCTGGGATTCCTCTCCCCATCAAATCGAGGCTCCCTTGGCACTGTCATGGTGCTATTCTACACTGTATTCGGCTTTGTGGGCAGCTACGTCTCAGCCCGAGTGTACAAGTCTTTCCAGGGTGAAGGATGGAAACGCAACTTCATCTACACACCTGTGTGTCTTCCTGCATTCGTCTTTGCCATCTTCTTCTTCCTGAACCTCTTCGTTTGGGCTCGCGCAGCAAGTGGAGCTGTTCCATTCGGCACCATGCTTGTCTTGGTCCTGATCTGGTTCGTCATATCGCTCCCCTTGTCATTTGCTGGATCTTGGCTTGGGTTCAAAAGTCCTGAGATAGCGGCGCCTGTCAGGACCAACCAAATTCCTCGGCAGATTCCTCCAGCAAGCGGATATATGCGACCAATTCCAAGCATGCTGCTCGTTGGTGTGTTGCCGTTCGGCGCCATTTTCGTTGAGCTTTACTTCATAATGAATAGCATCTGGACCAGCAAGGTTTACTACATGTTTGGTTTCTTGTTCATTTGCTATGGCCTCATGATCATGACCAGCGCTGCTGTCACTGTGCTGATGATTTACTTTTTGCTATGCGCAGAAAATTATCACTGGCAGTGGCGAGCATTCTTCACGGCTGGTGCGAGTGCCGCATACGTCTTTGCCTACGCCATGTTGTACTGGATCCGTACTTTGAGTTTCTCGAGCTGGACCAGTGGCGTTCTCTATCTGGGATACAGCTTCTTGATAAGCTCGCTGTTTTTCATCCTCACTGGTAAGCCGATTCTTATCTTTTCGTCAACATGGTCACGTCTGCTAATAACATCCAGGTTCGATTGGATTTTTCGCCTCTTGGCTATTTGTTCTTCGGATCTATGGTTCCATCAAAGTGGATTGAAGAAAGGGCGAGTCGGACATGGAAAAGGGACATGATGAGTTTTTCGACTTGCTCTTCACCAGCATCGGAGTTTCGGGTTGAAAGTCACGTAGATGGTGCCCATTGGATGTTTACAAACGAGCGTTGTATGATGGGCGTGCGGCGAGATTGGCGCTGGCATATGTAACTGAATCTGTATCAATGTCCACATTTTCCGATCACCAATCATAGCTTTGGTTTCTCTCTTTTAAGAGTTCTTGCCTTGTGTTTCAATTTGTATCTTGTAAAGACTCTTGGTCGCAACGTCGTGTGATAATTGTCACAATGTAGGTTCGGAATATATTTCCGATATCCTCAAATAAGAAAGCGTACGCTGAAGTATTGATCTTTGATCTCTCGACATAACAGCCAAGACTGGTCTTGCTCGCGGAATCAAGACGTATAGCATGTCTGTATGCTGCTCTTCGCAAATAGATATCTTTCACATGGGAATCCATATGCCTTTTCAACTTTCCAACCATGCATACATGCAAGGCCATCGAACGACGAATCAGGTCCAAACACCAAAAACAACCCCATCCACGCACAGCTAACAAGCCACTGCACCAAAGCAGAAGATCAATCGATCAAATCACCAAAAACCAAACCCACCCCACCCAATCACCATCTCACAGCAATGGAAGACCCGGGTACACTCTCCCACCCCCCACTCCATCAAACAGTATATAAGTCAATAATCCATCTGCAACCAACCCTCCCACGCGATCCTTGAACAGTCCGAGACTTCAAAAGGCGTGATTGTTTCCCTAACCCGTACACCGCCCTTGATTTCAAAAATCCACGTTCAACGGATTTTTCATCAGAGACGCGTCGTTTACGTATCCGTTCTGTTGGACGGGCGGTTTCTTACATGGACGAGATGATTCATTCGCGGAGGGCGATCGAGGGGATCTATAGGTGGTAGGTATAAGATTATGAGTCCGGATCTTGAATTAAGCGTTGTGTCTGTCGGTGAGATTTTCTCCTGTTTTTTTTGTTCGGTTCCTGTGCTTTCGTGGTATCTGGTTTGAACGGGGAATGTGCATATTTCGATTTCGGTTCACTGGGCAGGGTGTGGAGATGAATATTGCCGTGGGATTGATATATATAATTCATCAAGTGAATACCCTATGACAAACCCAGCTCTCTCCTCTACGCTTCCGTAACCCAAACCTTTCGAATATGGATCTTGCCCTCCTACCGCGCGCGCGTCAATCTCGTCACCGTCCTCCAGCTCGTGGAGGATTAACAACCGGGCAAGTATCTGAGTCTGAGTCAGAACGATATGCACCAGGTCAATGAGCTTGTCCGGTTTTCCTGGTTTGGGGGATGGTTGGTTGTTGGTGTGTGGCAGGGTTTTGCGACCTTGTTTTGCTTAGTGGGCGCTATTTTGCTTTGGCCGCAGACGTGGGTGCAGGAGAGGTTTTTGAAAAGGGGTTGGAGGGGTGTGTTGGGCAGTGAGGAGGTTATATTTGGGATAGTGTGGAGTGGTCGTTCAATTCGTGTTCTTTCCTTGAACAGCTGGAGACTATTTCGTCGTATCTGTTCTAGGAGCGACATCGATCACTTTCTGGCAGACACGCAAAATGAAATCGCCGGATGTTTATCAGTACGGATCTTGTATTGAGGGAAAGGTAGATGTAGAAGATATATTGAGAATGTATGATATGTCAAGGGCGAGCATTCAAAAGAGACAGGATCAAGTACAGGAGTCGAGGGTGTCAAACATAGAGCGCCAAAAAGCTGGAACCGCTTGGGAGCATCATCATAAACTCCAGCCTGCGACTTCGCACCGAAGAACCTGTACCTCGACCCAGTCGCTTCTGCTATCCCTGACATTGCAAAACGCTGGTTTCAGAGGTTCTTTTTCAGCGGGCACGGCAGCCCGACGCCCTTCCCAGTTGCGTCCAGAATCCTGCTCGGGCCCAACATAGTCGTAAAAACAACTCCCAGCAAACTTGCCGGTACGGCGGTACCGACGCCTGAGTTTATCCATTGAATAGGCATGACCAGGGTCGCTGTTTTTGGTTTGGACCCGCTATTGCTGGCATAGATGTTGCTGTGTGCTTCTTTTACGAAGGTGAGCTCTCCTGTGACGAGATTGACTTGATCTTTGGAAGGCTTGATTGTGCAGCTCCCGAGGAGCAGGATGCCTTACGATCCATTCGAAAGGAAGACTGGGAGAAATATGTGACTTTGTCCTTTCTGGGTTAGTATTTGGCCTCCAAGAAGCAGTTTTTTCTCACGAAGAGTGGTTTAGAAAAAGTGCTCGATAAAATGAACCTCAGAGTGTACGGGGAAGCTGCACGGGTACTCTCTGCGTATGGCCTCGCAGGGAACCAAAAGACAAGGCTCGTCCAGGAATCAGCCACGATTTTCAGGTACGCGGATTGAAACGGCTTGCTCCACGTCCAGCACATCCTTGGTTCTGTTCGCCTGTGCGTAGCAAGAAGATCTCCAGAGCTAACATAAAGAGCAAGATTCAAGGCTAGAGTTGGTTCTGTGCCTGCTTTGGATAGTCGATGAATGTGTTTGCGAAGATTAAAACGAGAATGCGAACATGCAACGCGATATCCTTTTTTTGAAAGGACATATTGCGGAAGAAGCTAAGAAGTGATTTGTGTGCAGTAGTAATGCCCGTGGTATATTGTCAGGGAATGGCCAAAAAGGAAAATCCGAGAAGCAATCGACAAAAGAAAAAATGCCGATTCGCGAGCTGACCCAGCAGACATGTAACATGTACAAACAGACTACATACTGATCGTCGTTGCCGGGAAAATCAGTTGATATTTACGGCGTCCGTGAAGAGAAAGACGCTGGAAAAGGCGTGATCAGGCCGGATTTGCGCAGCCGAGGGCCGGACCGGACATTTCACTTGCTCCAAAGAAGAGCTGTACACAATGCGCCAACATCCTTTTGCCTCAAATCCAATGACCGCTTTCCTCCATCCACATGTTCCTCGCTCGGCGACTCCTACAGCGCCCTCCCCAATTCGCAATCAAACGATGGAAGTCCACACTTGAGACGCCTCCTCCTCCTACTCCTCCTCCTCCTCAACCATCGAACACAAACTTCAACCAGCATGCACCCACGACCACGCCTACGAGCGAGCAGAAGACCATCCCAGGCCCAATATGGGTATGGACCCAGCCCTTGGCCTCATATTCCCGCGCCCACAAGTCCCGGCCGTACACAATACAACTAGTCTCCACGCTTGTAATATACTTCCTCGGTGACATGGCTGCCCAAACCATCAATCCCACTCCGCGCGACGAGCCCGACGATACCGCCTCTCCATCAGCAGCGTCCACCTACGATCCCAAACGTACCGTCCGCGCCCTCCTCATCGGCACCCTCGCAGCCATCCCAGGCTACCACTGGTTCCTCTTCCTCGCCCGCAACTTCAACTACGCCTCCAAACCAGGCAGTATCCTAGTCAAAGTCTTCGTGAACCAGATGGTCTTCACGCCAATCTTCAATTCGTACTTTTTCGGCATGCAGAGCGCGCTGAGTGGAGCCGGCTTGACCGAGATCCTGGAGAGGATCAAGAACACGGTGCCGACGAGTTGGATGAATAGTTGGAAGCTGTGGCCCGTGGTCACGGCGTTCAGCTTTACCTTTGTGAGGGTGGAGCTGCGAGGGCTGTTTGCTGGTGTTATTGCCATTGGTTGGCAAACGTATTTGTCCATATTGAATCAACGTGCTGCCAAGATGGAGAAGGGTGAGCATATACTGGTCAAGGACAAGACGCAAACTGGAAAGCACGTCGCTGCGAAAGCTTGAAAATCTGCAATGCGAAGAGGCGGAGCAAGAAGACTGGATTGTACAGATAGATATAGACAATAGAATGCAGCGTGTCGATGATAACTTCGGCTGCTCTTGAATGAAGAAATCGCGGAACGGAATGAAATAGCTCTAGTACGAACAGAGCAATCAACGCGTCCAGGAAATCAAAGTCGCAGAATAGTATGACGCGACTGATGCACTGAACGGGATAACCGAGAGAGACGCGCGGAGTAGGCTATGCAAAGTGCGAAACGCCAGGCAATCGTGTGTTGAGATGAGTCACAAGAGGCAGTGGGAAGGTATCAATTGGAAGTTTGAACAAGTTCATTTGTCCCATGGGTAATTAATATACACCCGTGCACCAAATGTTGGTGCCATCATCGATATGATAAATCCCAAGACCATGTCATCCCATTGCATAATGAAGCAAGCCGAACGCCAAAATGATCAATCCTGATCAGTGATATAACAACCGTGAATCATCCCCCAACCCCGAAACAAACTGAAATCAGAACCATCTAAGAGCGCTCGCCACGGAGGCGACGAGCAAGCTGGATGTCCTTCGATTCTGTGAAGTGTTAGTAGATGATCAAGGGACATGTTGGTGAAGAAGAACGTACGGATGGTGACACGCTTGGCGTGGATAGCGCACAAGTTGGTGTCCTCAAAGAGCGAGACAAGGTAGGCTTCGACGGACTCCTGGAGAGCACCGATGGCCGAGGACTGGAAGCGGAGATCCGACTTGAAGTCCTGGGCGATCTCACGAACAAGACGCTGGAATGGCAACTTGCGGATCAGGAGCTCAGTGGACTTCTGGTAGCGACGAATCTCACGGAGAGCGACGGTTCCTGGCTTGTAGCGGTGAGGCTTCTTGACACCACCGGTTGATGGCGCAGACTTGCGGGCGGCCTTGGATGCGAGAGCCTTACGTGGGGCCTTGCCACCAGTAGATTTACCTGAGAAGGATGTTAGAATAATGATGTCGTGGTGGGGTGGGGTGCAATGGTGTTGCACCACCAAAGGTTCAAGTGAAGATTGCGACCGGTGGCGGGTGACCGAGGCGCAAAAGCGCGACGGTGCAGCCAATAGTGCAATAGCCAAGCGAAGAAGAAAGCAGGGAGAACCTACGGGCTGTCTGCTTGGTACGAGCCATTGCAGATGTAGTTGATGATGAGTTTGGTGAGTGTAGTTGAGTGTGGAGAGGAAGATTGGAGTTGTTGGATGAGAAGATGTGGAGTTGTTGATGAGTGGAGGGAGAGGGTGGGCGGCGAAGGGTTATATCCCCCCGTTTTGCCTTGATCGATTCTTGCCAGCATTCGATTTGGCGCTAAGGAACACAGCACTTGGCATTGATGGCCTTTCAATCAGGCTTAGCGCACTTCGAACACATCAGACCCACTTTTCATGCTCTGTTTTGGCAGCGCGAGCAATCAGCTTTGATAAGTACTCGCGTCTCCTCCACCAACAACTGTCTTATCCACAAACAACTCCATCTTCATCAATCCAACCCACCTCAATCACCAACCACAAACACTTCACTTAACAACTTCTTTCCTCCCCCACATTAATCAACATGACTGGACGTAAGTTGCTCTCCTCGGCTGTCTGGCTCACTGCCTCAGCACCTCTCCGCTGCTTCATCCTGTACTGACTTCATCCTCTTAGGCGGAAAGGGTGGCAAGGGTCTCGGAAAGGGCGGTGCCAAGCGCCACCGAAAGATTCTTCGCGACAACATCCAGGGTATCACCAAGCCTGCCATTCGCCGTCTCGCTCGTCGTGGTGGTGTCAAGCGTATCTCAGCCAGTATGTTCCTCGCATCCTTCCCATATCCAGTCCTCGTGCTAACTATCTTTCAGTGATCTACGAGGAGACCCGTGGTGTTCTCAAGTCATTCTTGGAGTCTGTCATCAGAGATGCCGTCACATACACTGAGCACGCCAAGCGAAAGACTGTCACCTCTCTCGACGTTGTCTATGCTCTCAAGCGACAAGGTCGTACCTTGTACGGTTTCGGTGGCTAGGTGTTTCATTATCCGGTTGGGTTTTCACGATTTTTATTTGCACTGCCTCGGACATGCTCATGGGATTGAGGTCACGATCGGCTTGGGACGGGTTATGGGTTGTCTGTCTCTGTGTATCATACATAGGATTTTGGAGTCATCGGGGTTAAGTGTCAGGAAATGATACCAGCATAATCCAACGCGTTTTGAACATGATCATCTCTTGCCTTGCCTCTGTGATCTGGCGCGTCCCTGATTGTTTTGATCATGGCGCGTCTTCGGTATCTGCTGAGAAGCCCGCATGCCTGGTCATACTTCCAGCCTTATTGCAGCTATCTTCGCTCTTGCATGCACGCTTGTTGTGCTCGTGTTATATCGTACGTGTGTTTACGGTACAACTTTCGTGACCTTCCTTTCCTCTGCCAGGCGTGCATGGCATCCCGCCGAGTCTCGTCTCATCTCTCATATCAGATCCTAGGCTGTGGTCATGTCTTATGTCCACTGGCATCGCGCTCTGCTCATATCATCTACATTTTCTGTGAGAGTATATCGTGAGTCTGCTACCTGCAGTACTGCGCAGTCGTTGAGAATGATCCTCCCCGTGTCAGATGTGCTGATTGAGGTTCCTCGGTCCAAGTCGGCAACGCTGTAGATTTTGCGGTGTTGATTACACATTCGGATCTCCGTGGATCTGATTGGGTGTGTTTTGTTGCAATGTTTGGGTCGCGAGCAAGGAGATCGAGTCTTTGGCTTCTGTTGTGGTGGAGAGAGATCATTGCACGGGCAGTCTGCACTTGGCTGTATGATATGAAGACACATCTTTTCGACTTGAAATTTCGCCAATAAACCTGGGAGAGTGATATCTTTCTCTGTTCGAAACATTTCCTAGCAGATTCTTACCGTATTTGAGAGTTTCGTGGTGGTGTTGTTTGGACTAACTTACCTATCGACTACAATTTTTTGTGTTAAAGTTCAAACATATTTATTCATTCTGGACCATTTCCCCATCAGCTCCACCACAACCTGACGGATTCGCTTGAAACCCTCCAGATGATATCAGAGTGGCAGAAAGTTATCGCACCTGAAAACTTATCCAGTCAAAGCATGTCGTGCTGGAGTTGTCATTATAGGTGAGGCGATCTCGAGAACTAGCTGGCCATGTTGAACGAGCTGTCCTTGCCAGAGAGCATGAGCCTCGACAACGAGGTCAGTATGTATAAGAGCGAGAAGTGTATCAAGGGAAACATAACACAGCCAGGCATGAACTGTCTGAGATATCAGGTTCGTGCTAACAAGGGTTTGCACGAAGAACAGCAGGCTACAATCATATTTACTTGCACATCATGGAATGCCTGCTGATATGCAAAAGCAAATGATAACATCAAAGGTTTCATCAAATAGAGAAAGCTATGAGCCTGAATCCATCTACATGAACACATACTCGAGAACCGCCTCACACGAGCCCTCTAGTCTTCAGCTTCTCCACAGCTGCCAGGAAGCCATCTTCGCCCGCTGTGATCCACAGGTCCACGAACACGGCAGTTTTGGCCTCTTCTACTTGCGCGATGCTCCAACCCTCCTCCAAGTGCCTCTCAACGTAGATGGTGCGATACCCACAGCCTTTGGCGGCTTTGAGATCTGGCAAATGAGCTGCAACCATGAAACACTGCGATGGTGATATTCCAAGCTTCTCAGCGGCCCCAAGATAGACAGCCTTGTTCGGCTTGAACGTGCCGAAGTCCTCAGCACCAAAGAGATGTGTGAAATTGAGCTTAGCATGACTTCGAAGATCTCGAAGCAGACTTGTGTTGCCGTTGCTAAGAGTGCAAGTCCAACCCAGACCATTGAAGGTTTCGATGCCCTTCTCAGAGTCCGGCCAAGGGTCTAAGCGGTGCCAGACGAGACTGATATCTTGCAGTTCTTCGGCACTCCAGAGGTCCTCCAACTTCCAAGCAGCGAGCAGCTCTTTGAGTGAGTCGAAATGATGTTGGTCTACTGTTTTCATCGGCAACGTGCTGTCTTCGGCCCTAGACCTCGTGAAGACACTGTAAGAGTTTCGCCATTCCTGAGCGAATTTGCCCCACTCAGTAACGGTCATCGTCGAGGGAGCTCTGCGATACAGTTCGTTCGTGACCGTGGTGCGCCAATCTACGCAAGTTCCGAAGACGTCGAACATGAAGGCGGTCTGAGATGTGTTGGCCATTCTGGATTCGAACGCAAAGACGCGAATCTCCTGGATGATGAAATTGGGAAGACATTTCTGGACGAGGAATTAGATAGTCATAGTGATATTGAAGCACGGCTTCCCAAAGCCCGTTCGTGGAGACAACGGGCCATCACCAGCCGCCATCACATCGTGTTGTAAAAGAACTGGTACTTCCGGAGCCGATGGGGAGCATGTCTAGATGGCGCGTAGTTGACGAAGAGAGGAAAATCAATGGTCAGACGCGGAGCTTTACAATGGTGGTTTATTGGTGGATACTTTTATTTTATTTATCAGCCTTCGCCGTACCCTGCCTGTACATCCAATTCGGGCTTCCGAGTCAACATCAACCAGCAGCTTCGCACACTCCAGCCAACAATAGATGGTAGAAGTGTGCCAGTGTTGTGAGATTTCGGTTGTGTCAACTTCATCCTTGACGCGTGTTCCACCGCGCTCGCTCCATTCCTGTGTCTACAATTGCGCCAAACAGCCCGCTACAAAGGCATCCATCTCACAGGCAGAACTCCCACACAACGACATCATTTCCTACTCCTAAATACCGCCGCACACTCCTCGGGCTGCTACCAAACACTACAACTATGTCAGACGTAGCTTCTCAGCTGCTGGAGTTTCCGCCAGAACTTCCTGGTGGAAAGCACCTTACCGCAGAGGAGTTTGACAAGAGAATCACTTACTTCCTCAATACAACACTCGGCAATATCTCTCCCAGCAAGCTCCTGGCCGCAGACAAGGACCAAGACCTTCTCCAGGTACGTCTCAAAACCCAAGAGGCCTGCTGTACAGCTCACTGACCTCTTCCGCCACAGATCCTAGACCCCACCGTTAACAGTCTCTCATACCTTCACGTCCTCCGAAACCGCTTCTTCGACCCATCCGGCAAGATCAGACAGCCGGTCTCCCCAATTACATTTAAGCTTGCTCTTGAATTCTTGACCAAGTTCGATGGCGTGCAAATGCGCTATGCGGGATCGCAGTTTCGTGCTCTCATGGAGTGGATACTTTCAATGGCACCTCGCACAACGAACATTGTGGGCATTGTAATTCGCAGAAGCGCCAAAGACTCTGGCTGATTTATCTAGGCCCCGGACATTCTCGCTGCTGTGCGTGCTTCGATTTTCCGGTTAGATCCATCTGGGGGCACCATGACTTCTACACACCTCCACTTCGCCCGAGCATGCCTACAACTACGATTACTCGCTGAAGCTGTGCCTCTTCTACAAACCACGATACACAGCTTCCCCGCAGCCAAGTCATCCTCTCTCGATGGTGGATTCCTATGCATGCCGCACACAGACAGCACCGGTTATATCTCTCAAGAATCTGGCCTTACAGCCAAGCTGTCGATAGCAGATGTCCAAGAATACTTCCTCCTTAGCGCCACCGTGTGGATTGGTCTTCGGCAATGGCACGAGGCGCTTCTGAATCTAGAACTGGTCCTAACATCCCCTACCCAAGGCTCACCTAGCGGACTTATGTTGGAAGCTTACCAAAAGTGGACGATCGTTGGAAGCTTGATCAATGGTCGCGTGAGTAACCTTGGCAGGAAGTAGAGGAGTCCAAAGATTGACGGGATATTGATTAGGCAATTGACGCTCCCAAGACCATCTCTGGGAGTGTCCTAAGATCGTTGAAAACGTGTTCAAAGGCATACGAAGCTGTTGTCGAAGCTTTCACGAAGCGCAACCTGCCCAAACTGCAAGCGGAGATCGCTGCTGCTTCTCAGGAATTTTCTGCTGTATGTGCTTCCTCAAACACTGTCGGATAACAGTACTGACAGCGACCAGGACGGCAATGCTGGGCTTGTTCAGCAACTACTGCAGTATCTACCGCGTTTCCAGTTGCTGGCAATGCAGAAGACGTACTCAGCCTTGCCGCTATCAAAGGTAGCCAGCTGGCTCGGACAGACACCGGATGTTGCCCACACTTTCATCGAAGCTGTAATTGCTGATGGAGGCGTCAACGCAGTCATAGAGCTGCGGGACGGCGCCAATCAAGAGCCAGTGTTGCGATTTTTCCTAGACGGAGCCAGCGGACCGCTCGCAAAGTCGGAGAAAGAGTACAATGCGGAGCTCATCAACCAAGCGACACGCACCAATGCGATGGTGGATTTTGTGAAGATGGCAGATGGGCGATTGGTTGTTACCAAGGACTACGTGGAAGGGGTGAGGAAGCGACAGCACAACAAAGAGGAAGATGCTGTTAATCTGACGTCGAACGGAGGCGACACTTCTTGGGATGCGTCTGGCTACCAAGATGAGGATCTCATGGATTCTTGATGAGTGGGAGAATATTAATGAAGGGCATATCATGCACCACGGGGTCATTTGCTTTCAACATGGAATTGAGCGCAGGCGTTTGAGCGAAGCCATCATTTAACGACGGCTTGATTCAGAGGATGATCCAATGATAATGCGTAACTAAGAGGACGATTCTGTACTTCTGATGGACGCGCAAGAATCTAACGAATTGGAGATGACCACGGACTCGAGAGCGCAGTGAAGCCGGCTATGGCAGCCCTTTTTTATTCACAGGGTAAAGTTAAGCCAACGCCCAAAAGGTTGCTGTGTATACCATCGTATACCCGTTCGATGCTGAATATAGGACCGACTGGTCGTTGGCTCAACCAAGCACAGTCGCTCAACACCAATTGGGAGATGATGCGGGCAGGTGGCCAGGATATGCATGGTTCGTAAAAGTTCAAGGTGTGGTCTGGCCTGAGATTGAGGCGATATCGATAGCCAGGATGGCAGTGACCATAGCACAGTACTGTGCTGTGGTAAGTGCTCGAGGCTCGGCTCATTACTTGTTAGGCACAAATCTCCAGGTAGCAACGAAGACTATCGGGTGCTTGGGCGACTCGGCGCGGTTGGAAAGGGTGGTGAGATGCTCAATCTGGTGTAACGGAGGCGCGAATCTGCCTTTCCCTTTGAAACGAGGCTGGCCCTGATGACGCACAGCCTTGGTGCCTTGGGGTGTCAGCACGGCGCATGGAGGCAGGAGGAGACGAAAAGCGTTCCGGGGGGTGTGAAAGGGTCCTCGGGGTCCTCGGGGTCCTCTGCGCTCTGCGGGCGCCGGCGTACCTTGCATATCCATTTCGAGTCTCGTCTCCAAGTCTCATTGCCGGATGCAGCGCGTCTGGGCCGTGAGCGTTAGTTATGCGCACACAACGAAGAAGGGAGCAACGGCTGGGCGGCGTCGCAGGCGGGATGCGGCATGCGGCATTGGAGTGCAAAGTTCGGGTTGGTCGGCGACTGTTCTGGTTGCATGATTGTTGGTACAGGACCGTGAGGCGTGAAGACTGACTCCTGGTCATTCTCTGGCTCTGGTGCTGGTGCTGGTGCTGGTGGTGCTGGTGGTGCTGGTGGTGCACTAACTAACAGTAGACGGGACCTCGATGGGGGATGGCTGCTAGAATGTACTGGCAGGCCGCCTCTGTGTATTCCCTATTCCCTATTCCCTCTTCCCTCTTCCCTCTCCCTCTCCGTCTTCCATCCCTGAGCGACGCTTGCCTTTGCCCTCTGCATCGGATCAAGAGTCTGCGACTCCGTAGTCCCTCTGCCCGCCAGCCCCAGTCCCAGCCCAGCATTCTTCTTCAGGGATGCCCGATATAGATACTTCTCCCTAGCATCCATGCTCGAGCAAGGTCTGTGAAACTCGCTTGCACCTCTCCCAAGCCAGGCCATGTTTGACTCCACTCCCAATCCCCATTCCAATCCGCCCTCTGCAAATGCAAAGCCCTCCACAACGCCAAACCATAGGAG
The DNA here is from genome assembly GCA_003689335.1 of Venturia asperata. Taxonomy (NCBI): domain Eukaryota; kingdom Fungi; phylum Ascomycota; class Dothideomycetes; order Venturiales; family Venturiaceae; genus Venturia; species Venturia asperata. The sequence continues at coordinate 402,271 of QWWL01000006.1, read as the reverse complement.
GCATTCGAGCCAGACCAATGCATCCTGCCAGCCTGCTGGAGAGATCCGCGAAGGACAACGCAACTCTATAGACATCCCGTCGCATACGCCCTCACCGCGCCGCTCCACCAAGGACAGACGACTAAGTGGAACTGCGCTCCCGTCCACCGCGCACTCCAATGGATCTCCGTCAAAAAGACACAGCGCCAGTTCCAGACGTCTGAGCGCCAGCAAAGCTTCACCACCGCCCGTACCCACTCTGACCTTCGACACTGCCTCTACTTCCACTGTGGGCGCTCCAGCAACACCAGGCCTGATCACCCCTGGGGGTCGGGCTGAAATTGCACCAGATTACTTTGCACCCCCGATAGTGTCTGTCCACCGCCAGTCCCCGACAAAGAGTCCAAAGAAACCTGCATTGCCTGGCTCGACCTTTTTAGCGAGAGGGGGAGGCTCTCCCACACCTACCGAGGACAGGGGAGGCCGGGAGGGTAGCCTGCGTGGGGAAGATACTATGTCTGGGAAAAGGCATTCAATATCGCGAAGTCAAGATGCGACTGCGGAAAACAGACGGCTGGGTGAGACCGAAGGCTCGGATTCTGCCAGCCAAAAGGATCGCAGAGAGCAGGACAAGAAGACCATGCTATCCAAGGCCCTGCAAAAGGCACACACCGCTGTTCTCCTCGACAATGCGCAGAATTTCGAGGGTGCAATCGAAGCATACAGCGACGCGTGCAGACTGCTGCAACATGTACTGCTTCGTAGCACCGGCGAGGAGGACAGGAGGAAATTGGATGCCATCGTAAGTTGCTGAGCTTAATGACAGTGCTCAATGACTGAAGTTACTAGCGTACCACATACACGAATCGCATCACGGAACTACGACAGCTCTACGCTGAGTCGCAAGTAACGACCGGCAAATCTCTCCCAAGACCACCCAGCAGTGACTCGTCCCCCGCGATGCCTATATCAGGCACAGCCGATACCTCAGAGGAGGAGGAAGAAGAAGAAGAAGAAGAAGAAGAAGAAGAAGATGAGGACGACTCCGATGAGGAAGAGGCCGTGATAATCGAAACAGCCACCATGACACGGATAATACCTGACAAGTCGCCCGAAATGGAGTCCAGTGATGCTACGCAGAGATCAACACACGATATTCCTTCGTTACCGAACCGGACCCTACAATCTGGTCCTCCACTGAAGCTTCAGGATCCCATGAACGCTGTTCCCACATTGTCAGAGAGATTTCTGTCAATAGAATCCCCAATGGACGCAAGCTATGCACCTCCCCCGCTATCACCGAGGAGGATGCCGGCAGGCAGCGCTGTGCCTCATGTAAGCGATCAGCTGCAGCTTCCACAACACGTTCGAGGAGACAGCGGCAATTCAATGTCGTGGCTGGACACCATCGATGAATCTGGTGGATCCTCTTGCGGTTCGTCTGTCCACTCACGGACTAGGGAGGGTCTGTACCGGAAACACGTTAGAATGCCGAGTGGAGAGACAGAGGCCGAATTTGACGCAGCGTTGGACGCCGCAGTGGAAGCAGCGTACGATGATGGCCTTGAGCCCTACCATTATGATGAGAAACCGTACCGATTCAACGACAGCCGCCTTCCAGAACCTGTAAAGGTCATGGTTGACAATGAGAGGAAACGGTTATCAGATCGAGAACAGCTCATCCAAGCCGCTCATTCACGAGCGCATGAGCTCAGGAAGAGCCAGGACATGTTTGCATCGGAGCACGACTCGGACGGACGATTTGATGATGTCGAGGAAGAGGAACGCATGCTGGAGGAGATGTCAAAGGATTTTGGCTTCGATTTCGGTCTTCAATCAAAAGCAGCGCCTCCACGAACATCGGATTCGAGCGGATATTCTGGAAATACATGGCACAGCTCTGTGTCTTCGAGTCGTACCACTGCCTTGAGCTCGCTATCCACGGTGGCAGAAGCACCGGGAGCAGGGCTTGCAGCCGCCAAAGCCACTGATCTGCCGCGCCTAAGTGAGGAAGGAAACCAGAATGAGACACTCTTATCGAACAGTGTTTTCATACCCCCGAAGAACCAGGCACCAAGCAGTGTTCGCAGCAGAAGAATGTCAGGCCAGAATGCGAAACAGCTGAAGATTGAGACTTCAATCAATACGCTTTCGAGGAAACCATCAATCCGTCCCAGTGATGCGAAGGCGGACTCGGTAGATGTTGCGCAGCCTGTTGCCCGCTCAGATCTGCAACTACTGCCCGATACTGTATTCAAGCCCCCGGGCTCCGCTCCCACATTCGCTGCGCCACAGAATTACGGTGTGCAGTCTTCTCCACATTACGCACCAAGTTCGGCGGTAACAGAACCCGCAGCCTCTGCCACGCCTGTTGGTATGCCCCTCGTTCCATCAGATGCTGAGATATCGAAAGCCGAGTCCAAGCCGCTGGGCCCAAAGCCGGGACTGCTCAAAAAGAAAAAGTCGTCCATCAGCCTGAACACGAGAACGCTTACCATGTCGAGCCCAGATGGTTCGGAAGAGGCGTCCATCGGAACCCCTTTGAGCACAACTTTCTCCGCGTTCTCCACTCACAGTAGAAAGGCGATACCTAGACAAATAGATCCTACGCCTCCTACACCAAGCATTGTCGCTAGCTTCAGCGATTTGCCGGGCACTACCACCAATATTAACATATTCGAGAGTGACATCCACTCTCCATTCGTGCCAGGCTCGCCCAACCCGATGGCAGCGAACGCTCCCATTCCTCTTGAGGCTTGCCCAGATAGTCACCTTCTGCGGCCTTTCTGGCTAATGCGATGCTTCTATCAGACAATCGCTCATCCTCGAGGAGGGTATTTATCGACTAAACTTTTTGTTCCCAGAGATGTCTGGAGGGTGAAGGGAGTCAAGATCAAGGGCGTAGAAGACAAGATTGCAAATTGTGACCTTCTCACCGCCGCTCTACAAAAGCTCGCAAGTGTTGATACTTTGGACGCAGACGCGGTTCTAGACGAGATGCAGGCTCTCGAGCATGTGCTAGACCAAGTGCAAGGCAATTTGATCAAGAAGCTGAGCAGTGATGTCGGCGTCCAGGGCACTGCCTCGTTGTTCAAGGACGCCACAAGTTCTGGCGGCGATGGAAGCCATACCAGCGAAATAATTTCGGTGTCCAGTCGTGCTGTGTCCCAGGGAAAATCGTACTTGTCTTCGTGGCGTAAGCTCCGGTCGAAAAGCTCAGCCGTGAGTTTATCAACCTCGTTTTCTTCGTCAAAGGACCACGCGAAAGAGACAATCACTCTGAGTTCGTTGCCGATGACTTCGCTGCCCAACCCTCGATTCGCAAAGCGAGACGTCTCTCAGCTGGAATTGTCCGGCCCGCACGCAGCCTACATGAGCTCTTTGTCACGTCTGTTCGACGCTGTACAGATTGTTGGTATGTGACCATGCCAATGACAAGGTTGAACACAAGCTAACATACTCCCAGATCAAGTCGCCCGACAGGTGGAAGATCCTGGGCTCAAACTTTCTTCACCAACCCATGTCGGCCTGGAGCTCTGTACTAGACATGCATCGGAGTTTTTCGGTTTCTACGTTTGTAGATTTGTCCTCACGGATTTGACCATGTTACTTGATAAATTCATCAAACGGGGTAGCGAGTGGGTCCTCGTTTGACGCGCTTTTCCTTTTCCCCCCACCACTTTGGTTATCCCATCGTTTTGTTGGCTTCGATATGGGCTATGTATGCTGTAGACGGAGTTTTTTCTGGTGCGCCTACGGGCCGCCTGGTGGGTAGGTACGGATGATGGCAAGAAAGGTATGGATGATGGCGTTTGCTCGTCTTCGTGCGTGCGGCATGTGGTGTGGGGCTATACAGCGAGGCAGAGACTTTTTTCGCTTCGATCTGTTCGGGATGGGGACCTGGTTTTGGATATTTAGATACCAGATTAATTCATATCAACTTTGTAGTCTGCCTTACGAGGGTTCGCGTGGCTTTGTCCTGAGCGTGCTGTGACTGGCTGCTATTATTGAGGTTGTGGTGACGATGCTGGGTCGATGGATTGTATGAATGCAGTGGCTATTTCATCCGCACCGATTTTACCATTCGAATTAGCTATAGGCCATCAAGTCTTTGTAAGAAATTACTAAACTAGTACTATCGCTCCCGAAACCACTGGTTTTCATAACATGTTCGCTGCAGTGGTTCTCGACCGCTCGTATTGTCGGGAGGCTACTCCAGCTCGTCGGAATCGACGATATCGATAATTGTACCGAACGAGTTCAAAGAGATTTTTTTTTCCCCCAGAAATAAAAGCATCCTCGGGAATCAGGTAGGCTCGGTTTAGAGTGTGATAGACACCTTTGCAATACATACATATAAAGAAAAGAGATTACAAGATTACAAGATTACCATACTTGTCATCCCATATTATTCAAAAGTCAATGAGAACACACGAATAAGGAGACCCTTGATCCAACCCAATCCAACCCGTCGCAGCAAATATGTAATAATCCTCCACCCTCCTTCACCCTCACCCTCACCCTCACCCTCACCCTCACCCTCACCCTCACCCTCACCCTCACCCTCAAGAAATCCCCCTCACTTCCCCCCACCCTTCCCCTGCACAACAACCCAAACCGGCTCAACCCCCCCGCACCCCGCCCCACCCCACCCAAACTCCCTCAAAACCCTCTTCCTCTTCCCCGCCGCCTGCCCCCCCATTTCCCACGTCGTCCCCCTCCCAAAAGCACCCCCTCCCTTCTCAAAAACCTGCGTCATCCTGTCCGCCTCCAACGCCGCCATCACGGCCTCGATCGTCGTGTTCTCGTCGAAACGGTGGATCTGTTTGGAGAGGAAACCGTTGTGGGGGCCGGTTAGGAGGGCGGTGAGGGAGGGGGTGAGGAGGACGTGGAGGTGGATGGGGGGGTTGGGGGGGTGGTGGATGATTGTGCCTGGGATGTGGGGGTGAGGGAAGTTGTATTCGGAGGGGGTTGAGGGAGGGGCGTTCTTCTCGTCGTTGCCGTTGTCGTTCTTGTCTTTGTTGTCGTCGGATTTTCTTGGTGGGGAGGGGGGTTGGAGAGGGGCGGCGAAGGGACCGTATGGGGAGAATAGGAGAGGGTTCGCGTAGCTGGACCAGTCGGGGGGTGGAGGTGGACCCCAGAATCCGGCTGGGGAGGGGAAGAAAGCACCGGGGAGGACGAAGGGTGGAGGGGCGTTGGGAGGAGGTGGTGGTAGATCTTCCGGGTGGATGTAGCCTTCGCCCTGGCGCCAGTGGATTGGTGGATGGTTCCTGTTCGGAGACATGATTTGATATGATTCGAGGATATCGGCAGCGACAGAGTGTAGCGGCAGACGGCGGTCCAGCAGATGGATGGATAGGCTTGGAAGAGAAAGGTTGGCTGGGAAGAAGAAGCTGATGAAAGAAGCTGATGGAGAAGAAAATCTGAGTGAGTCTTTGATAGCTAAGAAAGAAGGAAAGATGTTACCCATTATATTGACCTTTGGCAAGTCAAAGCTGTCCATCATGGCAGAGCATGTGGCCACTGATTCAGAGGGTGAATGTGCGAAGAGAACCTGCTGGTCCAGTAGCAAGACGTACCGTGGACAGTCAACTGTGACCACGTAGGTACAGTATGACCGCGATCCACAGAACAACAATCAAAAGAGCCGCCACGTCTTGAGTGGTGAATTGTAATCAGCAACGTGTGAAGGGAGAACAGGATAAGCGGCTTGGAACGGTGCAGGTGATGAGAAAGAGGTAATGAGGATTGCGATTTCCTAGGCTGCTGCTAGATCCCTCGTGAGTAATAATACAAACCGGCATACGAGCAATCAGGCACCAGAGACAACGGCTAACATATCGTACACCTTCCTCTTCGTCGCGTAAAATGTGCCATCCAAGCGTCCCATGGCTCCCAACGTGACCATGCCTTCTACTTCAATCCTCCCTGTGCCGCTCTTCCTTACAGCGACAGTATTGTTGATGACGAGTGTTCCCTCGCCGCGGAATTCTGCGGTATTATTCTCGGCTTGCAGCGCCTTTCGGAGATCAGCGAGCCTGATGTCGCCGACATGGATCGGCTGCGCTGCTGTGCGGGAGATGGAACTCATGCCGAGAGCCACTGTATCCAAGATGGGCGTTACTTGGACGCCATTCTGCTGCAAATGGCTCTCAGCTGTTTCATTGCCAGTCTTGAGCTTCTTTTTGGTATTTCCCACGTCCGTTCCAGGATCTTCTTCACCTGGTCGGAGACACGCGCTCAGTGCTACGACACCGAGACCACGAACATTCTGCCAATGAAGTCGTTTGAGCAACGACTTGCTTAATTTCACTGACCATGCATTCGTGTCTACACTGGCGTCAACCAGCACCCCAATGGCTGGTGTGAGAATATCGGTGCTGTGATCGGCGCCGTCAGTATCAAGGTCTAACAGCTGCCTGCAATCTGACTCCAAGGCCATAGTTTCGTCGGGCTCTCCGCCGACGAGTATGAGCTTGCGAGGTCGTATCAGGGGTATAAGCATCTGAAGACTCCGTTTGTCATGAATTCCACTGAAGTCGACATAGGCTAATCGGAGATTCAAGGATATCGATTTAGTGCTGAATATGGCTTTGACCGGGCCCGTGATTTTATCCTCCTCGTCCTCGGAATCATCGGCCTCACTTTCTGCATCGCCATTCATAAGAACACCACTCATGGGTTCAGGCCGATTTTCGTCAGCTCGTCTCCGTTTGTTGATGCCGTTTGCGAGTCGTTTTCCGGGCGTGGAATCTGCTCCGACTTCGTCCCACTTCCGCTTCTCTCCAACTGCGGCCTCTTTTGTAGCTCCATTCCGAGTGTCTTCCACTCCCTCGGCATCGTCTCTTTCCTTTTCCTCGGCGCGGAGATAATCCTCAGGTCGAATGACATCTCCGTATTCATCAGCTCTCTGGTTTCGCTTCGTCGTAACAAAGGGGAATATCCTTTCCCTTCCCTTTTTGGCAAGAACATCCCAATCATAATGACCTTTTCGCCGAATCAGGATATCTATGCCAAGCTCAGCATCGGTCAGTCCCAGCTTGTGCCGTCCATGGGCCATGACAGCTGTAACATTGAGTGCTTTCCCCTGCTGCTCTTCGTCTTCATCCTCGGTGGATTCCGAAGACTCTGAAGAATCGTCCTCGACAATGTCTGCGACCTCCAAGGCAGTTCCACCGCGATCCGCATTTAGAGTGGTCAGAATCTGTCGCTGTTGGGCTAGAAATTGCTGATACACCGACAACTCTTGTCCCGCCAGTTGTTCGACTCGCACATGTCTTCCAGTGATTTCTGCACCTTCTCCACCAAAGGCCTTTGCGGGGGGATCTTCGGAAGCATCATCCAAGCTCTTGATTCCGGATTTTTGGCTCCAAACTTCGTACAGCTTCCTCCCCAGCCCTTGCCGTGTTTTCGAAATTGGACTGGTTCGCTCGGTAAGAATGACTAGATTCTTTTCGTCGTGGGCAATGTACTCGAGAAAAGCGCGGGAGAAACCCCACTCCAAAGACGAATCACTGGCAATAATGACTTTTGGTCCTTCACGCGAGAGAGCACGGTTGACCTGGGACTTTCGTTCTAGAATCTTGAGAAAGGCAAATTCAAATGGCGCTTTCGAAGTCTTGTGTACTTGCTTGTCATCTGAGTTCTTGCCAATCTGCGCAGCTTGATTCTCAAATTCCCTGACAATATCCGAGTCCATCCACTCCAGCATGCGGCGCGCGTTGTAAATGGTCGAGTTTCCCGATGCGCTTGCCATGTAAAGTTGTGCGTGCCGCAAAGCGCCATCTTCTCCCTTAGCCTGTGTCCACGCATCTTCCAGAAGATAGGCGAGCTCAAGGACTCGGGCACTAGAGTCAGATGGTATCAGGACCGTGCCACCATCTTGTATGGTTTCCTTGATGAGCTGGAGTAACAGCTCGTCTCTTTTCTTTCGACCACCAGTCAAGGCGACCCGTTGTGAGCCTTTACTACTGCAGATCAAAGCCGTCGGCCTTCGCAAGCCTTCGATTACCTCTGAAGCTCCGATCCCACCAAGCCAAGCAGCACCGGACAGAATGTGCTCTCGCGCTTGATTCCAGTCCACAGCGTAGACGACGGATTCCAGACCATACTGAATATGCCATATCGTGCCACCCAGAGTGTGTCCAGCGCTGTAAGCAGTGATTGTGAGGCCACCCAAGGGTGGGGTGGATGGCGTTGGTGACGGCTCGTGAGGCTGGGAGTACTTGAGAGAGTGTATCCGGTTGAAGTAGCCAGCTATCTCGACTTGGGTGGGAGGTTGTAAGAGGATCGAGGGTGCCGAGCTGTCGCGAAACGTGTATACAGCCTCTGAGAGGGCTGACGAGGCCAGTATCGAGGCGGCCAAGGGCGTCGAAGCGTAGACATCCTGCAGTAATGTCCTGCCGAGCGCGATGACAGGCTCGGTCGCGTAGACGGGCACGCGTGAGAACAGAGGGATATGCTTGCAGCAGTGGGCGTAGGCTCCGAGATGGGAGCTCGTAGCGTGGGTCAAGAGGATGAAGGAGAGAGTCGGGACATGCTTTTCTAGTTGCTTCAAGAGATTCGCATCAAAGTCGTTGCTCCACCCAACATCGATCAGAATCTTGATGCCGCCGTCCAGTTCTAGCAAAGACTGCGACGCGGTCTCGCTGGACTGAGCCCCAAGCAATGAAGTGAAATTGAACATTGTGGTCGCACTGATGATTGTCCTGCAGCTACCTAGAAAGCATATTGTGGATGATTTCCCTGCTGAGGATCGCGCAAGGTCACTGGTGTTGATGAAGCCGTTCGCAGCAGGAGACAACTTCAAGTTGAACTTGGGCAACAAGGCACGATCACGTGCATCTGGGGGCCATTTGTCTCCCACTTAAATGGGTTCACGGCCGTGATGTGAATCGCTTTCAATGTCATGTACTACTCTCAATGAGTTAATTCATCGTACATCGATGCATGGATCATAATTGTATCCACGTGATTGATGAGGCTGAACTCGAGTCTACACGGCGGAGAGTCGTCCATACATACAAAAGCCCAGGCCTCCCTCTTGCATCGAAGGACAGAATCGAAGATTCATCATGGCGAAGAGAGAGAGGTATCTGCACGAGGCTAAGAGCTTGAGGATTGGTGAGGTAGAACTGAGAGAACGAAAGAGACTCCAGGTTGTGGATAAGGGCGTCAGGGAGATTCCCAGTACTAGTAAGAACTTGAGATCGGACACGAACACGCTATGGAATCAGGACGATTGAGATCGGAAGATGTTGAGAGCAATGTGATAAAGCTGAGCTGTCTGAGGTAGCGAAGGGCGTGAACCTCTGCTCTTATGATTCAAAACCAGGCCCGTGTCCTCCATGAGTCTGACGAGTAAGATCTGAATCTTGGTCTTGCCGTGCTTCTCGATCTAATTATCGTCACAAGGACCTGGATATGTCCTGAGAGCTCAACGACTACGTAGGAGTACAGTCCTCTCAAAGAATGAGCTCCAGGCTCTTATCGCCTCCCCTCTTGTAAAGCTCAATTCGAGGTAGGTCTCTTGCATGACGAAGAAGCAGAGATGATCGCCCCGAGGTGAAGACAAGGTTATCTCCTTCATTCACAGTATTATTAGGTATGCTGAAGCTGGTTTAATCAAATTGTTGATGTTTTTGATGCACTTGAGCACGGAGTACTTCCAATTTGGCGACCCCGCTCCTCCCGAGCACATGATCATGACCTTTATCATGATATCGACAGCATGCCTTATGCAGCTGACTCTTAGGTACCTCGAAGCGTGACTGCTAGTACCGTCTCAGGGCATCCAAACGTCCATATACGTCGTGTGACCACTATATAACCCTCCAAATGCTTCTCTCTCTACAGACATACACCCGACACCGCAATCAAGTCCAGCAGTATGCCCCTCTCTTCACCACCAGCTTCCATATTTCCCTCTTACCTTCTCCCGGGCATTCCATTCTGCAGACGGTCTAGCACTATTGCTGCTGAAGTCTCCCCTACCTCTCCTTCTCCGTCCCTCGAAACGAGCCTTGACAGTGGAACGAGTCCGACAGGCTATTTGACCAAATCACAGGCTCTCCTACGTTGCGGTCGCTGTCTCGCCCATATAGCCCCCACGCACTCCATAATAAGCAAGGGATTCACAGGCCGTCATGGCAGAGCATATCTCGTCGCTCCTCCTGGTTCTTCCTCAGGATTCGCTACTCCTCCCATAAACCTGCCGAGACACCACAACCCAGGCAATCTTCCTAACACGCATATCCACAAGCCTGTACCCCGCCAGCTAGTAACAGGCGCACACACTGTGTCAGACATAAGCTGCGCGGTCTGTGGTTCAGTGCTGGGTTGGCAATATGTGAGTGCTGCTGAGGAATCACAGAGGTATAAAGTGGGCATGTTCATTCTTGAGACAAAAAGAGTGATACAATTCATGGACTGGGAAACTGGCAACGATGTCGGAGTTAAACAGGATGCGACGAGCAAGTCGGGTGGCCCCCCGGGCCCCGAGAGGCGCAAGGACAGTGGCGTGGATATGGACTTTGATGTTGCCCAAGAGGATCCCATCGAATTTGACTCTCAGGATGAGGATGAGTGTGAAGATCTTTTCATGGGCATTTGGTCTCCAAGTCTGGCCAAAAAGCGACGGCGGACCAAGTTGTGGGCTGACGAAAGAGACTGACCTTTGCACGCACGAGAAGTTCGTACGACAATTGGACTATTGGATGAAGATACTGGATTTGGAGTTTGGGCGATAGGATGCATGGCCGGTGTTACAGATCGAGATCAGGGGCATGATTGGCATTTTGATAAGAGAAGTCAACTGATGAGCACACGCGTGGACACAAATGATACCCAGGGGAGAGCGGCATATTCACCACAAGCGACGGAGTAATGAACCATACGACACACGCACTGCATTAATTGTTTGGAAGATCATGGTTTGTGATTTCAACAGGCCAATTGGATCTTTTTGTTATTGGGATCGGTTGAATGATGATTCGTCCTGATCATATCGCTGTAGCAGCATCACAGTCGCTAAACCCGACACGATACTATTGCTGGACTGTTGGAAGCGGCACATACGAATAATGGGAGATGGAGCCCTGACTGGTTGTAGTAGACACTTCCGAGAGCAACTCAGCATCTCTTGCTTCCGGACAAAAGAGTCACCCATTGCTTCGTGGCTTGCGGATGGAAAGATTCATGTTGATATAATGACCGTGTTGACGCTAGCAGTAGCCCACAGATTGTCATGGATGCAGTAACGCAAGATCCGTTTGCTAATACGGTGCTTCCGTGAAGGTCGGAGCTGGTGTGTGTCGTCGTCACTTGCCATTTCCCCTTGTCCTGACGATTGACCTTGCTAGTTATTCAAACCTGGGGTTGGCTTCCGCCCAGCATTGTCTCAATTCTCAATCCTCCAGGTTAAGATCGGGGTGGCACACTTTTTGGCGATTCTTCTTCTTAAATTGCCAGACTCTGAAAGACATGGCATGGATACTGGACTGGGGGACTCCGTGTTGGAACCATTTCTCGTCGGTCGAGTTGGTACCTTCCTCGAGATGGGCGTGCACGCGATGTTCGGCAGTCACGCTCGATTAGATGCTGGCTTGTGGTTCGTGGGTACTGTCTGCTGCTCCCTCAACATCTCATCATCCATTATTCCACCATGCCATTCCCCAGCATATTTAACAGAAAGAACAAGAAGACGTGCTGTGGGACCTCAAGAATCCACCGGACCGTCAGCAGGGTCCTAAAGAAGTTCCGCATCAAGAAAGCAAGACTCGACATGTACCAAGAAGCACGTCGACTTCACAAGTCAAGCGAGTGCTTGATCGTCGAGGAGACTATTACCACGGACGTGCCTATGCTTGATGGCGAATATGACTTCCCTGCTGCAGGCGGCCATTCTACCATCGTCCGCCGTAACACTCCTACGAGTAGGCCTTCCTTCATGACGGGCGACAATGCTCAAGACTCGTTTACTCCAAGCCCACCATTCGGGCCCATCGACACATCGACCAGCAATGCGGAACCGACCTCCCATCGTGGCTCCAGCATATTGCTCAATCTCTCGTCAGATCCAACATCTCCTACTTCCTCGGCCAGGGACAGCAGGTTTTCAGGATTGACACAACCATTTCTGCAACAAAAAGGTACTCTATCAGAGATAGTAAAGATACAAGACCTTTGACTTACATCACTAGCCTCCCTCACATCAATACCAGAATGGCCCAATCGAGCCTTGGAGATCCCAGTCGATGCATCTGACCAATCTATGATCTGCAGTATCGAGACTGTCGAGCGAGCTTCTGCAGCTAAGATCTTCTTGGAGACACATTTCAATCAGCTCCTTACTGAAGAGTTAAGCCCTGATCCATACTGGCGACGCTGCTTTAACGATGATAATCATCTCTTTGCTCGCACGGTAACCTCCTACCAGGCATCTAAGCTGCGCCAGACCAGAGCACTCAAGAGCAGCAGAAGGCCCAATAAGAAAGACAAGGTTGCTGCAGCCAATCTAGAGGTCGTGCGAGTGCTTGGGAAAGGCAGCTTTGGTATCGTCAAGCTGGTCCGCAAGATGTGTCATCCACGCCTCGACTTCGAACAAGACAGAGAGGGTGGGCAGGGCGATTCAATGTCCCCTCGACGCTCTGCCGTTGATCTACACAAGGTCAAGAAAGAACTGTTTGCCATGAAAGTCATTCCGAAATCGAAGAATCTTCGCAACGGCCAGGAAGGACATCTCCATGCAGAGCGCGATTTCCTTGTCGAATCTGCTCATTCTCGATGGGTCGTGCAACTCTATGCCAGCTTCCAGGACGACAGCTTTCTCTACTTGGTCATGGAATTCATGGTCGGTGGAGACTTTCTGGCTATGCTTCTGCGCGAAGACGTACTTCCTGAAGCTACAACTCGATGGTACATCGCTGAGATGATACTTTGCGTCGAAGAAGTGCACAAGATGAAATGGATTCACCGTGATCTCAAGCCAGACAATTTTCTGATATCGTCCACAGGACACTTGAAGATTTCTGACTTCGGTCTTGCGTTCGATGGCCACTGGTCTCATCATCAGCAGTATTACAATAAAACCCGAGAGACGCTATGCGAAAGACTAGGCATCGAGGTCACTGGTGACACCGACGACATCGAAAATGATATCCGTACATCCACGGCCCAAAAAATTGCCGATTGCATGAACGGGATCAGTCAAGCCGCTGATAACAAACCTGTGACGGCAAATGGCATCCGCGCTGAAGGCCATCTGGTCATCGACCACCTCAACACCGAATGCAAGCGATCTCTGGCCAGGAGCGTCGTCGGAACAAGTCAATACATGGCTCCTGAAGTCATTCGTGGCGACCACTACGATGGGAGGTGCGACTATTGGTCGATTGGAGTCATCGCCTACGAGTGCTTGTATGGTCGTACACCATTCTACTGCGAGACTCGCGAAGACACGAAGCGCAAAGTTCTTGAGCATCATATCCATCTTCGCTTCCCAAGTCACAATCGATATCACCGTCCACAGTCTGCCAATCCTGCTCTATTGCCGCCTGTGTCGGACAATGCGATCAATCTCATTTCCAGGCTCCTTACGCACAAGGGGGACCGTCTCTCCTGTCGCCGATACAGAGATAATGATATTCGCGGTCGGCGCAACGGGCGCAACGGCCACAGATCGCCATATTTTGTCCACGCTCTTGACGCCGAAGATATCAAGAATGATGTCTGGTTCCACAATGTCCCTTGGGATAGCATCCATAAGAGTATCCCTCCCTGGCTTCCCACGGTCAAGCGCGACCAGGATCTCGCCAAGTGGTTTGAGAGCGAAGATCAGATTCTAGGCACATCGGATATGATTGCAGAGGGCGAGGAGGGCGGCCCGGAGGTGGAAGCGAGTATTGTGCAACAACAACTGGAGAAGAAGAGGAGGGCGGCACCCAAGCGAGCTAGGGACAAGATTTTGCGGGATCCAGTCGCTGGACCGATTGCGCTGGAAGTGAGGAAGAGGAATGCGTTCTTGGGGTATACGTGGCACCGGTCTGATGTTGGCAAAGTGATGGATTCTGCTATTACTGGTGGTAACGGTCATGGTGGAAGCTCCGATGGTGTGGATGCCGGCCATGCGTCTTCTACTTCTTCTTTTTAGGGTGGTTCTCCTAGATTCGGTGCAAGTCTTGTTGTGGGCTGATTGGTGGTTACAGCAGTATTATTACAGATGAAACCTCTTTATTGCTTGACCGGAGTCTTTGCATGATGGTTCGTGTTTCTTTCTTTCTCAATTCTTGGTTTGAGCAGCCTGATCTCGAAAGTTTAACTTCACGACTCAGCAGTATCAAGCTGGTCTTGGTTGTGTGAGGGAGGCTTTCGGAGCCAAGGTTTGACGGGACGAAGACATCGGATGTGAACGGCCTGCAATCGTCTAAAATAATGTTGGTGTCTTACATGAATCCTCATGTAGTAGCCCCAGCCGAGTGAGGTGGAGGTACGTAAAGGTAGAAAGGAGCTTCTGGTAGCCTTCGCAGCTAGACATTCATTCTAGTGCCCTGTTGATGCCTTTCATGGTCGACAAACCCGCAGGATGGAACCCGGCATGAATTGGGTTTCTGCAACCATGGGCCGAACAAGAGCTCGAAAAAGATAGCCCATTTCCCCCACCCAACGGTCTAGAAATCCCATTACTACTCAATTCAATCGTTCTTGAGGCAGTATCGATGAGCATATCTTTGAGGAGACGCCAATTCCGGCTTCGTGTTTCTCACGCGAAGCCAGACTCTTCATCTCCAAGCGACTCGAAGGGGAAGACGACACAGCCACAGTAGACAGGGATCTTTCAGCTTTCATCTGAAGATGATCGACACCACCAACGAATCGTTGCAATTGAGTCCTGCAAGCTGTTCAGCAGGTCATCCAGCGATCGTATCACCCACTTTGCATACCCAAATCTCTTGATGCCCATGGATTGATGCGGAAAATCATGCCGCGATAAGGCAGTTCCAGATCTGACGTGTCGCAACAGGCATAGACATGAAGAAGCCGACTTGGCTCTTGGGCTGCAATAGAGACAGTCGGGCAAGAGGGGCAGCGTCGAGGCTCGGGCTAGAACGGAGTCGTCGTCTTCCACACGTGAAATTGTTCTTGGGGAGAACCGGAAGAGTAAGGATAATTGACTTTACGGTGGTGGTTGTGGTGCTCCGCTCATCAAGGTTCCAGTTACGCGACCGCCCAGTCGCCACTAGAACTAATCAACGAAGCTCTCTCGGGCCGCTCGTGCAGTGACACCGGCGAACTCCCATGACAATAATTCCTCCCTCTATGATACCTCCGCTAGCACAGATCCATCCTCTCCTTTGATCTTGACATTATCGCGCATCAACAGCAATATACCCAATGTACCATATCACGACTTACGACGACGACCTGGCTTGCGATTGATGATTTCCATTGCCGCCAGCCACCCTAATTGTTTATGAGATCGATTGACACCTCAGCAAAATACGCCACACCAGCGACACGAAAAATTAGCCCATCACCCTACGTGCGACGGCGATCGAGGATCGCGGGCAGCTGGGAGGTATGTGGAGCAAACTAACAGGAAAAGATAGCGAAAGCTCGCCCAAGAGCACCAGCGGGCGAAAGAGGAGCGAGTCGACTTCTTCAAGGAGGCCTGCAGAATCCGTGGTATCGAGTTCCTCGCGCCGAAGACACAGAGACGACGAAGACGACCGCGATCGACCGAAGAAAACAACAACACGAACATATTCATACCCTACTGCCCCAGAATCAGTGGCCTCAAGCTATGCGACAGCACCCTCGACGGTGCGGGATTCGAGGTCAGCGCGCGGCGAGGACAAACTCAAGAGGAGATCAACTGCCCCCTTGGACGACGTGCCATATTACTACGAAGATCAGGAGAGCTTGTCGCGCCGCGAACATTCACCAAGTCGCGATAGGAGTGAGCGAGCATCTAATGATCGCGACAAGAGGAGGGAAGAAAGACGGGAAGAAAGGGCCAAGTTAGGAAAGAGGAGCAGTCGAAGTGAGAGTGAGCGAGGAGTGAGCCGGGCAGATGCTGGGACGAGGAGCAGAGCTGGTGAGGACATGAGTTCGTCTGGCTTCTCGCAATTCCCTGGACAAATGGGTGCCCCTGGGTCAATTCCACCCTCACCCATGCATAATACTATGGATTCCCATGTTGGTAATCAATTTCCTGGACAAAATCCTTCAACTTACGAGGCACCGTTTCGAGCAGGAGCGGCCGCCGCCTACTACGGCGATCAGGGGGAATCTGTAGCGTCTCAGCCTGGCGTTCGTCCAGAAGAGCCTACGGTCAACGCACAACCTCATCTCATTGCCCCCTCTGCAGAAGCGAAGCCACCGGAAGAGACTGGACATGGTACAGCGAACGATTATTTCAGTGGCGCAATTCCGGTCTCTACAACTTCCACCCCTGGAAAACCGGCAAAGCTCCCCACTAGCAGTTCAGCTGGAGGTCGACCAAAACCAACTTCCAAGTTGAGTAGCTCTTCGAAGAAAGGCAGCAAGATAGCATCAACAGCAGCACTTGCAGGAGGCGCGGCTGCGGCCTATGGTCTGGGACATCAATCTTCTCAACCTGGCAGTACCTCAGTGCATGCTGCCGGACCAGACAACACGGGAGTGTCTTACGAAGGAGGCTCGAGTATTCCCGCGACGTCCAATAGCTATCACAACCACTCTTTATCTACGCCAAACGCTTCCTACGGCATTGAAAGTGTTACTGGCTATTCTCCTGCTCATTCGCCTCAACTACCTCCTTATCCTTCGCCAGGCGGATCGTCATCCCGCCCGCACAAATCACATGCGGGAGCGTACGCAGCTGGTGCAGCTGGACTAGCCGGAGCTTATGCTTTGAATGAGTTTGGCAATCAACATTCTTCACAGCAGCACTCTTCTCATCAGTATGCTTCTCACCAGCATTCTCATCATCAACACTCTGCCTCAATGCCATCTGGTGATGGAGTTTACTATGCTTCCGGTGCCATCCACGGAAACGGTCAAGGTGGTCCTCATCATTCATCCATGGCTATGCAGCACAAGCATACTGGACCCATCCACAAAGTGGTCGATTGGTGGAAAGACCATGAAGACGTCATGAAGATGGAAGAATATACCGAGTACATCGGTGTATGCAGGCACTGCTTCGATCCCAAAACCACAGTGTGGGACGCTCCGCGAAAGCACAATTACGGGAAGAAAAAGTCGAATGATTCTCTTCGTAGTGGACGTATCGAGAAGGAATCACGCTACAGTCGCAGTTCTTCTGACGAAGATGCTCGGCGTAAGCGTTCAAGCAAAGGTTCCTGGCTCGCGACCGGGCTTGCTGGTTATGGTATTGCGAAAGCTGGCAAAGCTCTGATTGGCAACAGGCGAACCGATTTCGATGACACTTATAGCGTCAAATCTGGGTACCGCTCGCGGACAGGAAACCATCGCAGCAGGAGCACTTCCCGAGATCGAAAAAGCTACAGCTCGCATGGTGTCACTGGAGGACGTAGTAGTCCTACGGATCGCAAGAGTACTGGTCGCGTGTCTGGATCCATCGCTGGAAGCTACGTCGATGTACTGGATCACGGCGAAGGCAAATACGACATTGAGAGAAGGAGAAGCAAGCGTTCAACGAGATCTCGGTCATCTTCGAGAGATCGAGCATCCAAGATTCTTGGAGTCGGAGCCGGAGCTGCACTTGCTGGTGCGGCTTATGGTGCTCACGAGCGAAGAAAGCACCGTAGTCGTTCAAATTCGCCCCAAAAGAAGTTCGAGCGCTCGCACAGGGGCAGCATCAACGGAAGCGAGGAAAGTTTCTCCATGTACGGGCAGAATGCTAGGACTCGTGGATCTCGTCGGTCCTTCGGCGCCTCATCAAGGTCGTCGAGAGAGGATCTATCGACTGGCGGGAGGGGCATTCTTGGCTTTTTCGGTAGCGGAAAGCGCAGAAAAGCTCATGCCAGAAAGAAGAGTGCATTTTCCTTCTTCGGTAATGGCTCTTCATCTTCGGCTGACGCCGGCATGGCTTACGGCACAGATATCAGACGCGAGTCAAGAGCCAAACGTATTGACAAAACGGAGAAAAAGAGCAAGCGTAAGAGCTCTGACGACAGACTGAATGCAACTTTACTAGGTATTGGCGCCACTGCGGCTGCTCTTGCTGCCGCCCAGCACAGTAAGAACAAGCATAGCAAAGCTGAGCTTGTGGCTGTTAAGGAGCGGAAAGACAAGCTAGGACACAGCTCTCATGGTCGAAGACACTCCGAAGCTTCCGTATCGGCAGATGATGATGATGATGATGATGATGACGAAGGCTGGGAGTCTGATCCTGATGACGAGACAACCTCAATGGAAAGTCTAGGTCTTGCTTATGGCGATTTTG
Source organism: Venturia asperata (assembly GCA_003689335.1). Classification (NCBI taxonomy): domain Eukaryota; kingdom Fungi; phylum Ascomycota; class Dothideomycetes; order Venturiales; family Venturiaceae; genus Venturia; species Venturia asperata. Next base: position 383,883 of record QWWL01000006.1, on the reverse strand, counting down.
ACGTCAAAGGCAAAGCTCGCAAGAGCACGGATTCTCTGACATCCAACGACTCTGGCACATGGAAGTGGGGATGGCGTTGGGGTAAGAAAAAGGAGAAGAGACCTTCCCAAGAAAATCTCAATTCTTCTTCCATCAAGCCGGCTGCGACCATTGCTGGCGCCGCAGCTACAGGCGCAATTCTTGGAAGCCTTGACTCGAGACAAGACGACAACATGAGCGTTGTAAGCAGTAGTCAGCAGAGCTTGCAGTCCGTCTACCCAGCTCCCACGACCGATCCTTCACGCTTCGATGTTGTTAGACGCTCCGACTCTGTGTCCTCGAATCAACAGCAGCCGTATTACACGAACAGACCAGCCAATTTGCCTCTGCAACAACCACAACCGCTCCCCCAAGTGAATGGTGCTGTGTACGCTGCCCAGGCTCCATATTCACCCTCCTACATAGCTCCCAATGGACCCCCAGTCGACTTCTCGACATCCTCCGTCAACGTCCCAACCTCATCTGCTACCAAGGGGAAGGATCCCTCTTCGCGACGAAGCTCTGACGATGAACGCCAGCCTCTGCCGCTTTCACGCCGGAAGAGGGCCTCCTCACCTATTCAGAGCTCGATGAAGAGAGATGCTGCACTTGGAGCTGCCGCGATTGGACTTGGCGCTGCCGCTGGTTATGCCCTTGCTGGCGGTAAATCCCCCTCGAAAGATGTGCGCTTTGAATTTGACCAGGAGACAATAGACCGCGAAAGCAGAAGGGCAAAGGAGAGGCGCTTGAGAGAGGAAGATGAACTCGCCCAAAATCGCAGGAGACAAGAAGCAGACGACCTCGCTCGAAGACGGCAAAGAGAAGAAGACGCACGCATTGAGGCAGACGTCAAAATGGAAATGGAGCGCGAGAGTCGACGAGCCGAGCAGAGACGCCTACACCAAGAAGAAGAAGATCTTGCTCGTGACAAGCAGATGCGGGAGGAGGCTCAGAGAGAGGCTGAGCGAAAAGCATTTCTGGAACGCGAAGCATCTCGACAAGCGGCCATCGTCCGGGAAGCTGACCTTCGACTGCAGAAGGAGCGAGAAGTAGAACGTTTGCGTCGAGAACGCGAAGATGCAGCCCGAGAATCTGCAGCACGAGAAGAAGCTCATCGACTTGATCGCGAGCGGCAAGAACGCGAAGATGCAGCGAGACAATCTGCTGCACGGGAAGAAGCTGAGCGGCAAGAACAAGAGGCACGCGATCTTGGCCGCCAGCAAGAGCGAGAACGAAAGAAGCGGGAACGACAGGAAGCTCGCGAGGCGCGAGAGACCGAACGACGTAAATCTCGCGAGGCAGTGAGGGAGGCCGAAGTTCAAGAGCCAGAAACAAAAAATGATTCCTGGGTGGCTGCTGGACTTGCCAGCGCGGCAGCAGCAGCGGCAGTCTCTTCTGTCGTCAAATCAGGCAAAGGGAAAGATAAGAAACGAGAAGCTTACGAAGAACTGCCATCCAAGAGATCTGATTCCGAAGATAGTGCGTCCACGGTCCGAAGAGTGGCACCGTCAACTGTGATGCCCAACCTCGTGTCCGCGGTGCCAAAGGTGGTTGTGGCTGAACCAAGCAAGGTTGAAGTTGATACTTTTGACGACGAACTCATCTTTGATCCCGACTACTTTAAAAAGGCGAAGGACAAGCGAGAGGCTGCTCGAAAATTGGAACTTGCTCGCAAAGCAGCCGACAAGGTTATTTCTGACATGGAAGAGCACTATAATGAGAAGCAAATTGACCCAGCAGAGTTCTTTGCCCCAGCCGAGCTCAAGGAGCACTCCAACGATTATGCCATAATTGGACCAAACTCGGACGCTGACATTCATGTTTACCATGCTGATGCTGTCGGCTCGCGTGGACCTCCTTACGAAAAGCCATATACGTTCACTGCGACCAAGACTGGGATCGATCCATCCGATAGATTGCCTTGGCATGTCCCAGTATTGAATCTCATCGAACCTAGTCCTCCAGCGAGCAGGGCGCATTCAAGCCGAGGCGATTTTTCTGCACCAACTTCACCCAATATCGAGCCTGCAGACCTGCAAGAAATCACCAGCCAGCCGCCGCGGCCTAGATCCGTCACATGGGGTGAAGACCAGACCTTTCACTATAGTGCATCGACTCCTGAGTATGCTCGTGACGCCTTCATTGCTGATCATGAAATGCCGCAAACGGCAGCATACTCGATCCCAATTTCTCAAGGCCACGACGAGATCATTGTGGAAGAGCATGACCATGATTCCGGTATCAGACGGACGGCCTATAGACCTGAATCGTCACGAACATATACGCCAGGAGTTGCACCTTTCCAACCGTCTGTCGAAGAAGTCCAGGAGCCCATCTACCGATCTTACTCTCCCGAAGTGACACCTGTGGTTGTTGCACCTGGAGAGGGTCACGATGGTGGATTGTACCAAAGCCCCTTCTACAACTCTGTATCTGACCTTGGTTATGATGTCAGTCGGGACTACGGCCCCACTCCGCGACGTCCCGGCTTTATTGAGGGAGAAACATTAGAAGAAACTCCTGTACTCGAGAAGGATTTCTCGAACGATATGCCAGGCGGCTTTTTCGACGACTACGACGTTCTCCCACAAGCCCGCGAGAGCAACGGAAAAGCAGACGAGACTACTAGCATCGACTCGACCTTGCCACAATTTAAACCAAATGGCCCTCCTACAACCTCACAGGGCTACAATGTTTTGCCTCGTGAGGAAGAAGTAGAGCCAGAGCAAACGGCAAAGGGGAAGTCCAAGAAGAAAAAGTCAAAGCGACGTGAAGCTGAGCGTGATATACGTGACGCTGAGCCAACCATTCCTGTCGCCGCTGGGGCCACTGCTGCTGTACTCGCTGCAGCAGGTGTTGGATACGCCCTTTCGAAGGATACCAAGGAGTCTTCGAAAGCAGAATCTCGAAAGGTCGATGAACCGAGTCAAGCTTTCAACGTTTTTGATTTCATGGAAAGTGCGCGAGAGCCTTCGCCTCCACAACCTAAAATGAGTCGCAAACCAAGAGACCCGTTGAAGCCTGAAGCGATCACGACGCCCATTCTGGAACGCAAAGCCGAGCCGACCGTGTCTGTGTCTCTTCCTGAGAATGGTCATGACTTTACCAATGGATCTCGAACTGTCGAGGATTCGGATTACATCTCACGCTATCAATCCGTCCCCGATATTCCTGCCACTTCTGCTGAGCCTGAATCGTACAGTATCTCTGAAGAGGATTACGAGAGATCCACGAGCAGTTCGAGGAGGAAGCGCAGCAGTAGTCGTCATGAAGAGGACTTGGAAGCCTCTAGACGCCGACGTTCGAAGAAACAGGATGACTTTGACCCATCGCTCGAACGAGGCAGTTCGTATCCAGCGTCGGAACCTGGTGATACTGAGAATTCACGGAAGCACAAGAAACATCGATCAAAACGAGACAGTGATATTCCCGATGATGTCTCTGTTGCCACTACTTCTAGGCTTCACGGAATGGGCGACGATGGTGTCCCTTCTTTCGAACGAAGCAGTTCTTACCCAGCATCAGAGACAGGTGCTACTGAAAGTTCTCGAAAGCATAGAAAACATCGATCAAAGAGAGATAGCGATCTCCCTGATGATTACTCCGCTCCCACCACTCCCATCGATAGCCTCTCATATGAACGAAGCAATTCTTACTCAGCATCAGAGCCCGGAGATTCCGAGAGGAAACACAGGAAACACCGATCTAAGAGGGACAGCGATTTTCCAGACGATATGTCGGTCGCGTCTACGTCGAAGCTGTATGATGACGAGAAGTCTTCAAGAAGGAGATCCAAGAGGGACACTGGAGAACATGACGATACCGCTTCTGTAGCGTCAACTTCAAGGCTGTATGACGACGAAAAATCTTCCAGAAGAAGGTCCAAGAAAGATACAGGAGACTTTGACGATACAGCTTCGATGGTCTCGTCTAGCTCTCACAGACGGTCGAAGCGCGATAGCGAATATGGAGACGATGTATCGGTGTCATCCAGCAAATCACCGAAAGACTCAAAAGATAAGAAGAGCAGCTTGCTCGGTGGCATCTTCAGCAGCTCCAAATTCTTGAGCAAGTCTGACAAGTCAGAGGATTCGAAATCACGGACGCGGGACGAGGACGAGGACAAGGAGCGCCGTCACAGAAAGCATCGCTCAAGTTCAAGCCGAGCTGGATCTGATGGCGAGCGCAGTGAATCACGTCGATCTTCCAGGTCTGATAGGGCTGGTGACGAAAAGGAGAAGAGAAGGAGTCGCTCTTCAAGAGATGATTCCACAGTGTCTTCTCATAGAAAACACCGATCTTCAAGAGAGAATTCCACCTCCTCATCTCACAGGAAACGCGACGACGAGCATGCATATAGTCGATATTCGACTCAGCCACCAGAGGACCTTGTTGATAATGTTCTCAGCCACAATGAAGACGGCGCCTCGAAGTGGTCTTCGAGAAGCAAGAGGGAGGAGTCTTTTTTAGGGGCTCGGGCAGAGGATGAACGTGCTGAATTGGCTGCTCCTCTGCCCGCCAGTTCTGTTGGTGACTTTCTATCGCGTCCCCACCTTCCGTTGACCGGATTGGATCGTGGGATGCTGGATGCTGGTCCGGAACAAGAGTTTGTCGGCACTGAAATTCCAAAATCTCTGCCACCATTGCCTAGGTCTCGTTCAACATCACCAGAGTACATGATTAGCGTACACGATCTGCCAGCTTTGCCAGCTACGCGTCCCTCATCCCCACTTCAAGTTGGATCGCTTCATGATCTGCCAGGTCTTCCAGCGACACGCCCCGGATCACCGTACGAAGAGGCGCTTCCAAAAACACCACCTGGTTCTCCCACTACGCCACCTCGACCTTCCTTGGTCAGTCTTCGAGCTGCTTCCACGACAGCAATCCCCTTGCGCTTCCGTCGACCCATGCTCACCACGCCGGGATCGACGAGTCGACCCTCTTCACCAGCCGGGGCCTCCCCTATGTCTCCATTCTCCCCATATTCTCCTTTACATCCCAATGCCCGCCACAAAAAGTCCTACTCGACCGATTTTAACACGGCTGAGTATCGACCACTCTATCTCCCGGAGCGAAACAGGCAGTCTGTCGACTTCGAGAACAATGTGCCTCCTCTTCCGGATAGTGCGACGCCATCAATTGCCGAATCAGATAGAGGTTACGAATCAGCCACGTCCTCTCTGGGAGCCGCCTTCAACAACTCCGAAAATGCACCAGAGGATTTCCTCGACTCGGAAGAAACGACGCCAAAAGCGGAGTTTTTCCCCGCCAACGTCATGAATCTTGCGGATGGTGGTTCCCCAACAAATTCTAGATCTCAGTCTCCTATGAAATTCCAAGATGCTGCTACGATTGCTGGGCTGGGAGGAATTGCGGCCATTGCAGCTCATCGGCTTCTCTCTTCGGACAACAAAGGGTACGACTCGGATGTGTGGGGCGGAAATTCTGACGATGAATTCAAGTTTCCACAGCGTGAAGTGAAAAGCGAGAAGGCGCCAGAGGAGCCAGAAACCCCTTCTTCTCCTCCGAGAGCTGTAACCACACCAGTTCGACCTCCAATGACTAGTCGAGGATCATCGAAGAAAGGCAAAAAGGGGATGAGGGGCAGTCAAAATGTATCAATCTCCGGACCAATTGTGGAGCAAACCCCAGAGGAGTTGCAACGTATTCGAGAGAAAGACGCAGCTGACGCTATCGACTCTTGGTTTGACACTCCGAGTGCTTTTGCAGATTACAAACCAGCGAAGAAGGGCAAAAAAAGTAGGGCTTCTGCGAGACAGAGCGTGGATACGTCGGCTTCTGAAGACATGGTATCCCCGATGACGTCTCAATCGAAGCAACCCGAATCTCCAGCGACAGTGATAGAAGACCGTAGTGAGCCAGAGTCCGCGACTCCATCGCGCCGACAAAGCGATACACCTGTTGTTCCAAGCCAGCTTCTCCAACGAGCGGCGACCAAGAAGGCCGGCAAGAAGAAGGGTAAGAAAGGTAGCAAGTCTGGGCCCTCTTCGCCTGTCAAGCAAGATACGATGGAGTCCAGCGCTTCTCTGGATAGTCTGGAACTGGCTGAGCGTGATAAAACGCAAGCTATCTTCGCCGAGTCCGAGAGTATCGCAGATCAGCCCCCATTGGATCAAGCTCGTGGACTTGACGCGAGTGAGGCCGATAGAGCTCATGCACAAGATGACGAACAGCAAGATCCCCTCCCACACTCTGCTGGTCAGATTGAATCTGCGGATTCTGCTCCATCCCAAGATAACTTTGCAGCTTCCGATATTGTGCCCTCAGAGTCTCCCAAGACCGAGTCTAGCGCTCGCGACGTTCCCGAGGTTCAGGCAACAAACGAGATGAGCTCAGCGCAGGAGTCTATCATCATCCAAGACTCTCCGACAGTTCCTGCTGATAGCGCGACATCAGCCTCTTCTTCCGGGCAGCCACCCTTTCTCACAAAATCAAAGCGCAGGGGCAAGAAAAATCGTGTTTCCGAGATTGCCGAGTTTTACGAGGCATCGAATCCAACAGTTGTAGGAGAAGCTGACGAGACGGCTCAAATTAGCACTGAAAATACAACCGGACGTGATTCGACCGACGCCCAAGATTCGCAGCAAGAGCCTGTCGAAAAAGATTTCGCCCGAGAAGTCGAATCTGCCGCTGTCGTGAAGCCCAAGTCCGAAGATGAATCTGAGCTCATGGATGGCAAGAAGAGCCAGAAGAAGGGAAAGAAGAATCGCGGTAGTGGAATTTTTGAGCCCGCTGAATTCTCCGCCCAAGAGGTTTTCAAAGCGTTGCCTGTGACTGTACACAATGTCACACCTTTCGTAGACCCAGATGACCTTGATGATGATCTGGCCGAGAAAGAAAACTCAAGGGAACTGGCAATCAAATCAGTTCCGGAGGCGCCGGTCACGGAGGCACCCGCCGCGGCGGCATCAGCCACCGGAGGCTTTTTCGCATCAATGTTTGGAAGTTGGACGGGCAAGAAAGAAAAGAAGCCAGCTGAACCATTGGCAGCTAATCAACCATCAACGGCTACTCAAGAGAGGGATCCAGAACTGACAGTCCCACTTGCTGATAATGCGCCGACTATCATCGAGCGTACCCAGCCTGAACAAGAGTCGCTTGAGCCTAGTCCCGGCCAGGAACCTTCTGGAGACCTCGAAGGTGCAACTATCGCCGAGGTCACAAATCCAGAAGATGAATTTGTGCCTATCTCAAAAAGCAAGAAGAGCAAGAAGAAGGATAAGAAGACAAGAAAGACTTCTGCAGTCACGCCTGAGGATGAAGTTGTGCCACCCATCATCGAGGAAACACGATTGGAAGATTCTGCAATTGAGTCATCAATGATCGAAGATAACGCATTGAAGCAAGACGATGAGCCGGCAGTATCCACCACAAGCAAAAAAGGAAAAGGAAAGAAGAAAGACAAGACAGTACCTGTGGAAGCCGAGAATGAGCCTTTTGAACCTGAGATGAACCAGTCGAACGTCGTCGAAACTTCTACCGGAGCGCCTGAAGGAAATATTGAAGATGAAGTTGCATCTGCATACGCAGGCAAGAGCAAGAAAGATAAGAAGAAGAGAAGCAAGGCGTCTTCTTGGGACTTGGAGGATGAGCCTGTTCAAGAATTGGTGCAAGACATGCCTGTGATCTCAGAGTTTTCACGTGACATTGAACCTGCGATTTTGAAATCACCACAAGCCCTGCCTGAGGACGACTTCGCGCCTGCTGTCAAGAGCAAGAAGAAGGACAAGAAAAAGAATCGCCTTTCCGTCAGCTTTGAGGAACCCGCTATCGAGCCTGCAGCACAGGAAACACCTTCATTGGAGGATTCTCCTCGAGTGCCAGATTTCAGTCACATTGAAATGCAGCATGCTCAGCCTTCCGTTTTCTTCGATAATGAGCGCGTCGTGGAGCCCTTTGTGGACCTTACAGACGTTCCAGAAGCTCCCCGCCAGGTCGAGCCCGTTCTGGGCGAAGCACAAATCGAAGAATTTGTACCAGTCGTCAAGGGCAAGAAAGACAAGAAGAAGAAACGAGCTTCGGTCATGTTCGACGATGAGCCGACCGTACAGACTTTTGACGATACTTCGATTCCCTTTGAAGATGTTCCCATCGAGACAATCGAGGAGTTTGCACCTGTCACGAAAGGGAAGACCAAGAAGGACAAGAAAAAGAATCTAAGGTCCTCTGTCTTCGAAGATGAACCATTTGAAGATGAATCCACAAATGTTGCCTCGAAGGTTCCAGAGCTTTTCGTTGAAACAGAGCCTACTTCTTTCGAAGTCACGCAAGATGATCAGGCAGCTATCGTAAAGGGAAAGAACAAGAAGGGCAAAAAGAAAAATCGACTTCCCTTCGACTTCGACGACAACGCCGAGCCAAATGTGCCCTTGCAATCGGAAATGGCCCAAGATAATCAATCTACACAATCAATACAGGCAGAGCTTGATAACAACAATCGAGGTTCTCCTCCCCTCGACGAAGAAAAACTTCCACAACTATCTAAATCTACACTACTCGAGCCCAAACTTGCCGAGGTGGAAGATTCTACTGAAATCGAGCCTGTTCACGTCAATGAAGCTGCGAGAGATGATGGAGAGGCATGGGAACCAACCACTACTGGAAAGAAGAAGAAAGACAAGAAAAAGGCCAAAGCTTTGCTCGCTGCTGCTGCAACAGCTGGTGTTGGTACTCTTGCAATTGCTCATGCGATTGACCATTCGTCTCCCAACGTCGAAATTTTCGCCAAACCTGAGGCCAACCCCGTTGAAACACCCAAGAAAATGAAGGGCAAGGGCAAGAAAAGGCAGAAGGCAGATCGGGCTGAGGCGGATGTTGAAGGGGAGCCTGTACTCACCGAGAAGTTCGATCCTGATCCAAGATTCGTTGCTTTGCCTGAAGACGACTTGGATGTTGCAGTCGGCGACGACCAGGTGGAAGAGCCCAAGACGCAGGCAACTGTCGATACAGAGCCTACAAGTCCTGCAAGCCATGACATAGCAGCGTCAGAAAATCTTCAAGGCTTACAAGACGGCACCAATCAGCCTGCGCCACGCGACTCTCGTCCATTCACATCACTTGCCGAAGTTTCGCCTGTCGACATTGAATTGCCCACGACAGATGATGCAGACTTAGATGTCCAGCCTCGTACAATCGATGTCTCTACTGGCAATGGTGACGAAGCCCCGTTGGCCCATGTAGGTACTGATTTGGCCACAGTTGCAGGTGTCACTTCTGCCGCTCCTGTAAGGACACAGCCAGATCATGAGAATGACAAAGTTGCACGACAGCTCAGCCCGCGATCAGTCCCTCTGCCCGACGAGCTCGGATCTAGTGCCGGCGAAGAGTTGGACATGCTTGAAGCGAAGGGACAGTTTGATCTTCCTGATGTTGACCCGGTGGAAACTCAACGACAAGACAAACAAGTTGACCTTGCAGAGCAAATTCCTGAACTTGGTGTCAACACGCAAGCAGAGCCGGTCTCTAGATCTGATCATCAAGAAGAAACGGCTCGTGATGATGTACAAGCAGGAGCGGCATCTGAAGGCCCACCATCCAACATTGCCGGCGAAACAACTCGCGATTTGCAGATTACGCCAGAATCTCAGGAGGAGTCCGAGGAGCCAAATTTTGACGGTACAAAAGAAAGTCTCCTGCCACCCACACCGCGAGACGACCTGCAGATCGATGCAACAGCGGAAACTGGGTCGGCCGTGCCCGGAAAGAAGAGCAAAAAGAAGGGCAAGAAAGGAAAAAAGTCAGTGCCTGGAACACCGCCTAATCAAGAGCTCCTGGAGCCCGTAATAGCTCCAATTGAGAAAACATCTGAGACGTCAATCCCATCAATTCTGGATCCAGCGATTCCAATTGTCGAGCCACCGTCAGTCCCAGCATCCGCTCTGCCACATACTTCCACCGAGCCAATTGAAGAAACTCCTCAAGAACTCGATCAACAGCAAGCGCTGGTGGGAGATGTCAAACCACAAGTACCCCGCGACAACCAGAAGGTTTTGGATGTTGATATCCCTGCCGACCAGGTCGAAGATGGACCGGCGCCCGCTACAAAAAAGAAGAAGGGTAAAAAGGGAAAGAAATCAGGCACAAGCACCCCCGTAGTCATTGAGCAAGATGTCCCTGAAGATTCCCAAGCTGTCAGCAGTCTCGATTCTGCTCTTCCCGATTCCGACGAAAAGATATTGCTGGATGAATCTATATCTGTTGATTCTCTCAAACCCGACGGCGACGAGGAACGGGCTCCTTCTATGGAACAAACAGACAAGAACGGCGAGAAGCCTGCTTCTTTGGAACCCAAAACTCCACAAGAACAAGATGATGCCTCGAACCAAATTTCCATCGAAACCGAATCCACAACGGCGGAGCAGAAGTTATCGGATCAAGCGTTTGATTTGCAAAACACTCCAGAAGCGGAAGACGAGTTTATTTCGGCACCTACCAAAAAAAGCAAAAAGGACAAGAAAGGCAAGAAGGCCAACAAAAGCGACAACGAACCTCCGAGACCTGTCGATGATGAACCTTTGTTATCAAAATCAGTTCCCGATTCTGAATCTGTACCTCTTGAAGATGATTCGCTACAAAAAATCCCCGCAAGCTTTGCAGAGAAGCCACTCGAATCAGATGTCGATGCCAAAGCGGCTGCTGTACAAGAAGTAGAGAATGAGTCTGCCTGGGCGCCTACCAAGAAAAGCAAGAAGGACAGGAAGGGTAAGAAGGGAAACAAGAGTGGTACACAGACTCCCACGGCCGCCTCTGATGAACCCGCTGAGCAATTGCCAATCTCGGACAAGGATTTGCCTATGGATGAACCATCAACCACAACAGAGGCCTCACACCAGATCTCAGAAGCTCGCCCGTCTGTCATCATTGAAGACACATCTGACAAGCAGATTGCATCCTCGGAGCCTCCACAAGAGTCTGAAGACACTTGGATCTCGCCAACGAAGAGAGACAAGGATACCATCGGAAAAAAGAGCAACAAGCTTGCAGGTCTCATCGGCCAATTCGAAGCAGCATCAACACCGCATACAGGGACGCCGGATAGAAGCCCGAACAGAAGCCCGGATTTGTCGGCGACGAGGTCAGTAACCACGAACGAGGAACCCACCAGCGAGAGCCTTGAAGTAATCGATTCCCCAGAGCCTGTCAGTGCCACACTTGCGCCATCGCCTCAAGAACTTGAGGAACGGATCTCGGCGAAGGAGGCAAAGAAAACTAGGAAAAAGCAAAGTGTGGCGCAGCTCTGGGATGGTGGGGCGTTGGAGGAACCCGTTGTTGCAGAATCAAACATCAAGGAGTCAGTCGAGGTTGGATCAGCCTCTGTTGAAGAGTCATTAGCCAAGGAGTCGAATATCGTGGAGCCTTCGGTCTTCGAAAAGTCGAACATTGAGGTGCCAGCTGTATCTGAAGATCTCGTCGTCGCCGAAGTTCCAAATGTCACAGAACAGCTAGCGACTATCGAAAATATAGTTTCCAGTAAATCGACAGAGCCAGTTAGCACCGAAGAAGTACCCGACTTCCAAGATGCGGCGTTCACCAAAAAACCGCCAGTGTCAGAGAAGATTCCTGAAGACAAGTCCCATGATGATATTTCCAGCGCCCCAGACGGCCAAGAGCAAGGCTTTTCTCAAGAAGCAGCTTTCCAGGAGCCCGTCACTACTGGACAATCATTATTGCCAAAGGGACTCCCAGTGGAAGACAAACCAAGTGACGAAATTTTCGAACTGTCTCAAGTATCGCAATCTGCCGCGTCTCTCTCTCGTGAGCAAGGGCAGCTTGCACAAGAATCCCAGGCCGAATCTGACGAGTGGACTGCTACAAAGCAAGCGCCCACCGTCCATGAATCACGGAAGCCAGAAGCGTTCAACGTGATTTCTCTACCAAGTGATTCGGATATCGTCACGGAGTCAGAGTCTTTGCAAAGAGACCAAACAATTACCACCGAAGAAAACTCTGCGCCCAGGGAGTTTACTGCTCCCTCGATCGACCATGCCCCCAAATCAGATATCACGGAAACCCAAAACTTCGTCTCTGGTTCAGAGTCGCGCGACAGGGAAAACGTCGATACCGCGCTCATTGATTCCGAGCCGCCGACTACCCAAACTCAACATGCTGATCACGTGGAGCTTCACCCCGGACTCATTGAGCCCACGGGGCCCCGTCCAACAGAAAACTTGCTGGACTCTCAAACAACGACTGAGTTGCACCCAGATGACATCAAGGATGTTCAGGCGACGTCTGAGATGGACAAGAACGCGAGATCAAGTGGCGGTCAAAGTACAGCAGGTTTTGACGAACCAGAAATAGTGGAGGCTGGTGGATCAGCAGGGATAGGCGAAGCAAGGGAAGATCAACACGATTCAACAAAAACTCTACCCGCCGAGGAAATCTTGACATCGGAGCCATCAAAGAAAGGGAAGAAAGGCAAAAGATCTAAGAATAGTGGCACTTCTACACCTGCAACTTTAGACGAACCAGAATCGGCAGATGCGTTCATTCCCGCAACCGAGTCTAGCGCCGAACCAACCGGGGAAGGCCAGATGGATGTCAAGGAGTCCTCTCCTATTGACGAGGCGTTTGCTTGGGAACCGCCCAAGAAGGGTAAGAAAGGGAAGAAGGGCAAGAAAAATGTTAGCCAGACACCTGCGAACATCGATTATCAAGACTTGGTGGACGATTCTGCGACATCCAAGCAACAAGCAAATTCTCCTACCGAGGATAAAGAAATCGCTGATTCGGCTGAGGAAACGAAGGAGCGAGAATCAATTCCCTCAGAAGAGGCGCAGCTATTCGGAACCCAGGAGATTGCCAAGGATGTTGATGAATGCGAAGTCCCGGAAGGTCAGACATCGACCAAAAAGGACAAGAAATCAAAGAAAGGGAAGAAGAGCGGTACGCAGACTCCCGTTCAGTCGATTCTACAACCGGCTTTCGATGAAACGCCTCTGCCGAGTCAAGACGCTACCCCGACTGAATCCCGGGAGGCCGCCGAAGTTGATACTTTTGACGAATGGGCACCAACCAAGAAGGAGAAAAAGTCAAAGAAGGGAAAGAAGAGCGGCAAACAGACACCTGTCACTTCTCTTGACAATTCCATCGTCTCAGATCCTCCTGCTGCCCATCGAGACGATTCTGACAGTCAACCAAATCAAGCCAACATACCTGAACAGGAGGAGGAGAAGGCACTTTCCAAGGAATCGCCCATTGACACATCTAGCCCCCTGAATGACCTATCCGATGGACCAGTCACTCAAGAGAATGTCTTATCCATGGCCGAGGATGCCGAGGCTTTGGAAGAATGGGCACCCATAAAGAAAGTGAAGAAGGGCAAGAAAGGAAAGAATATTGGCGCTCAAACTCCCACCGCGCCCGTTCAAGAAACTTTCGTTTTGAACGAGTCGCAATCTGCTGGTCAAGCCCTAGGTGTTCAGCCATCTCAGACTGAGATTCTCGACGGAAAGGAGGAATCAATTGCAAGGGAGCCAGGTGTCCAGGAACCTTTCGAAAGGCCTACTGATTCAGAAGCAGCCATTCATAAGGAAACCTTGCCAGCAAGCGAAGCTTTCGAAGAGCTTCCGATCCCCAAGCAGGGCAAGAAGGGCAATGAGGGAAAGAGCAGTGGTGCTGAGCCTTCCGTCACAGATTTTTCACAATTTGCAACTCCAGAGCAGATCACTTCCGAAGCATCAGTCACCCAAGAGTCCGCACCTCAAGAGATCATTGACGAAAGGCCGGCTGTCCAAGACAGTGATTTGCATGAGTCCGAATGGGCACCAACTACGACCAAGAAAGGCAAGAAAGGGAAGAAAGGAAAGAAGAGTGTTCAGACGCCCAGTGCAGAGCCACAAGATCCCATCATTCCCGAGCAACTGATGCCCGACACCGTTGACAACGTGCCGGATCAAGTCCAAAATCAGACAATTTTGAGGGAAGCGACCGTGGAGGATCCTATCGTCCAAAAGCCAATCGTTCAAGAATCTGCCCACTACGAGTCGCCCTCCCAGGAGCCCACAATCGAGCCGACTGCTGGTCAGCATTACGAATCTCAAGACCGTGCTCCCGCTGGACCACTCACGGAAGACCTAATTGTTCAGGTGCCAAGTTTCGAAGAGCCAGCCACGATCGATCCTGCCGTCAAGAAAAATGTTCTAAGCGATTCAATCGTGACAGATGCCATTGTCGAAGAACCCAATATCAACGCACCCATCGTGGAACGGCCAGTGACCGTCAGTGAGGAGGTCTTAGCCGAAGAATCAGTTACGCAGAGCCCGTCCCTGGAGGTTTCGACTCCTGAACCCGTTCTTGAAGAGCCCATACTTTCAGGACAACCACTTGTTGAGCAGTCTATCGTCGAGGATCATGGCCACAATGACACGTCCATTCATGCACCACAGGCGAGTGAGCTAGTTCTTCAGTCAAGAGAAATGGATGAAAAACCAGTCGAGTCAGAGATGCCGAGCCAGCAAGTTGAAAAGCCTGATTTACCCTCGACCAAAAAGAGCAAAAAGGACAAAAAAAAGAGCAAGAAGGCCTCCAACGTTCATGACGTTCATTTCAATGAACCCGCTATCCAGGCGCCAGAGGTCGAGGCAGACATGCCAGTACAGTTCACAGAGGCTGTGTCAGAAGTGCCTCAAAGTTCCCATTCAGACCTTGACTCCCCGCCAACCATGGCGTCCGAGGAATCTAACGCTGAACCTATAGAAGAAGAGGAATCGGGCGCTTTGGTCAAAAAGGCTAAAAAGAATAAGAAAGACAAAACGGGCGCCAAGGATGATGAATTCCTCAAGGCCGAATCAACGGAGCCACAACAACCGGTTACCAAAACACTCTTCCAGCCTACCATGGTTGCTGAGGCAGAAGCAAATGTCGAGGATGAATGGGCCACTCCAATCAAGAAGGTCAAGAAGAATAAGAAAGGTAAAAAGGCTGTGCAAGAAGACAAGACTCCGCTCGAACAGTCAACTATTCGAGAGCAAGAGGTTGAAGCAAAAGATCCGCAGCTATCACTCCTTGAGCCCCAGTCTGAGGACATCATTCAAGAACCACCACCTTCAGCAACCGAACCTCAACAAATACCCACCGAGCCAATATCTGAGTCTGAGCCTACAGTCCGAGACCACGCAATCTTCCAAGAACCAACAGTGACTGGCAACGGAATGGAACCAAATTCTGTTGATCCCAAGCCGATAGTTCAAGATTCAATTGCCACTGCAACTCAGTCGCAGCAAGAATCTCTCGAGCCCCAGTCGACGGTCCAACATGAGACAATTGCCCAAGAACCAGATATCTCTGCAGATCAATCAACAAGGGAGGTTGCGGAACTTGAGCCAGTGGTTCCTAATGAGCCGCTTTTCGACGACAAATTGACTTCCCTAACAGAGAAAGAAGAGAAACGCGAACATGACCTTCTGCAGAAAGATATCGTTCCTGTGGAGGAATTAATTATTGAGCATTCAGGTGTTCAGGAACCACTCGTCCAAGAAACGACTGCGCAAGACTCAACTGCTAAAGAACCACCGGGCAAGGCCAGCGAATCAAAACAAGACCTAATGGAGCCTGAGGCCTCAAGCCAGGATAGACAAGCCATCGAGGACATTTGGTCCCCTCCAGCAAAGAAAGGGAAGAAAGCTAAAAAGGGCAAAAAGGATGTCAAAGAGGAGGAAATTCTCCAAGAGCAGATTGCCGAAGATCGGGCCATTTCAGAGGACAAGCCACAAGAAGCTGTTGCCGAGGTCGAGCCGATTATCGAGAACGAATGGGCCATTCCAACGAAAAAAGACAAGAAGGGTAAGAAGGGGAAAAAGGCTAAGGAACAGGTTTCCAAAGAGCCAGCTACCCGAGATCTGTCTGCGGAGACAAGCGAACCACAATCCAAACTTGTTGAGGCCGCGCTCGTGGATGAAGAACAGAGGGCGACTCCATCAAAGCAAGACATGGTTGAAAGGAGCACGGAAGAGAAGATTGAGGATGTTGCCGATGAGCCTGGCACCAATGCTGCTTCTGCCACTCCTGGCGCGCCTGTTTCAAGATTTTCCGCTGAGTTGCCAACGTTCGAAGAGACAGAGGTGCCACGAGAGATCGCCGAAGTCCAAACCTCAGCTCAGGACGAAGAAGAATGGGCTGCTCCGTCGAAAAAGGCCAAAAAAGTCAAGAAAAGCAAACAGGCCTCCAAAGTCGAGAATTTGGCGGACGAACCTGCCAGCCCTGATCTACCAGCTGACGAATCTGTTTTTCAAGCCTCAAATGCTGAATCGCAGGTAGTGAAAGAGGATGTCAGTCAAGCACGTGAGCAAGATGAAGCAGATTGGGCTCCAAACAAGAAGGGCAAGAAAGCTAAGAAAGGCAAGAAAAGCGGTATGCAGACGCCCATTTCTGTTGTTGACATCCCATTGCAAGAGCAGTCTTCATCCTTACCAGAGACTGGCAACGAGAAGAACCTCGATTTTGCGCAAGAAAGTACGACTGAATCCCAACAAGCCTCAACATCCACCGCAGCTGAGATTGAGCAAATGCTCAAAGATTCGAAAGATCCACAGCCTGCATACATGGTAGACGAAGGATTCATGAAGCAACTCGGCCAAGACTTTGCGCCTGAGCCTGCCTCCAACGCAGCTCCTCACGATGTCGAAATTACGCAACCTGCTGACAGCGGACTTGTTCTGTCACCGTCTTCTCCAATTTTTAGTGCTGTGAAAAGTATGAAAGACAAGGTAGACACCATGCCCTACCAGAGTTCCGAAGAAGTTGCACAGCAACCTGAGCCGACAGTAGAGCATATGTCCGGATCGCACTCGCCCATGGAGCGCGCTCCGACTCCCGTCGTGGACGAATCAGTTCTTCCTGTAGAAGAACCTTCGGCTCAACTTGTCGAGTCTGTGCCATCAACGCTGATTGACGAACGCACTGTGGAAAGCGATCTGCATGCTCAAGACACACCAATCGAAGCAATCATTGCCACAGAGAAGACTATCGAGGCTGATCCTGAGGAAGAATTTGGATTCTCTGCTAAGAAGAGCAAAAAAGACAAAAGGAAGGGCAAGAAATCTAAAGCACTTTTTGAGGATGACGAGGCTTTGCAAGACACGATGCCTACCAAGTCAACACCATCTACATCGATTTTAGAAAAGCCCGAGGCTGCCATGATTCCTGACTTGGCTCACGAGGATACCTCCATCTACCCTGCCACTGATTCTGCTCACATTCCGGAAGGCTCTGAAGAGTCGGTTACTAAAGCAGCAAGCCCTGATGAAGAGTTTGGTGATTTCAGCCAAAAGAAGAGCAAGAAGGAAAAGAAGAAGGGCAAGAAGGGGAAGGCCAACTTCACTGAACCAGAGGATGAGCCCACTGCTGATGAGAATGTGGATCTCATCATGAAACAGCTTCAAGAGCCCGAGCATAACGTTCTGCAAGATACTATGGAGAAAGAACAAGGCGTCGCAACTTCTAAAGGCACCATAATTTCTGACGAAGAACCGGTCGTTGCGGAATCAGGCACAATTGAAGGTGAATCGGCGGTTGGACCCGAGCCCGAAGATGATTCGGGATTTATTTCGTTTAGAGAGGGCAAGAAAAAAGGAAAGAAGGGAAAAGGCATACTGGCTACGGCCGCTGCTCTTGGCACCGTCGCTGTGGCTCAACATTTCGCAGCAGACGACGATCAAACTGAGAGATCTGCAAAGGAACTCGATCTCGATCTGGAATCCTCCACCCCAGCGTTGGTCGAAGAGGAACCTCAAATCGTCCATCAATCTGCCGAGGAAATCAATCCAGACCAAGAATTTGGCTTTGTCGCTAAGAAGGACAAGAAGAAGGGAAAGAAAGGCAAAGCTGCCCTAACCGCCAACGATTTTCCCGAGCCTGTGACAAATCAAGTCCCTACGACCGAAGAGCCTCGATCAGAATCTGCGACTCGAGAACTCGAGCTTGGCCCTCCAGAAATAACCCTTGACAACGACATGCTCCAAAATGTCAACGAGCCGGCCGTGGCAGTCAACCCAGATGATGGGGAGGATTTCTATCCCACGAAAAAAGACAAGAAGAAGGGCAAGAAAGGCAGAGCAACTCCTCAAGAGCGAACGATTTCTGAATCAGTCATCGAACCGAAAGCGACCCTGGAAGAGGTCGAGACTGTCCAAAAAGTCGTTCCGGAGCCTGAGCATTTGGACGCTGGAGCAATCCCTGAAGATAACGCGCTTGACAAGAAAACTGCAGACGAAACCACGATGCGGTATGTGCCAGATCTTGAGGGCGAACAGGTGTCTCGCGTGGTTGAGGAACCGGTCGAGGCTGAGGCTTCTAATTTCAGCTCCAAGACAAGCAAAAAGGACAAGAAGAAGAGTAAGAAAAGCAAGAAGGACAACGTCCTGGAAACCTCTGTGCCACGAGACAGTTCGTCACCACGACCTATAGAGCCAGAGTTAAACGAAGACACACGTCTCGAAAATTCATTTTCAAATCCTGAGCCTACCCGCGATCGCCTCACCGAGCCAAATTTGGATCCTGCTTCGCACATAGAGCATACGGACGATCCAAAGATTTCTACACGAGAGCCATCCTTCGAACATCCTGTACGTGAAGCCGACCATGTTGGTCGTGAGACCATGCAGTCGTCACCGACTGGAGTCGATTTTGCTGCTACGATCGCTGCTGGTCTACAGGACTCTGGATTTGACCCAATTCTTGCCATCAAAGACCCCAGCTTCCATCGTCCATCTTCTCGATCCGGCGAACTTGAGGAGCCAGACTTTGACGAGTTGCCTTTGCAAGCCAGCAGAAGGTCATCGAGAAGAAGTTCAAGACGGCAAAGCAGAGCAGCTTCGGCTGAGCCAGTATCTCAAGCGTTAATTGATCCAGAAACTGGGAGCAAGCCTCCTCCAACTGACGATAACGAGTTCGCAGCAGTGCTCGCCGCTGGTCTACAAGGCTCCGGCTTCGATCCCGATATCGTTCGTGAGGATCCAACATTTGCACAACGTCGCTCCCCTTCTCCAGACAAGAGCGCAGAAGATGAACCAGATGGATTTTCTGAGTATCATCAACGGCCAAAGAAACTCAACAAGGGCAGAACCAGACAAATTGAGACTCCGCCTGAAGAAAATGAGAAGGACGCCGAGCTATCCCCAGTTCAATCTGTGACTAATAGCGAATCGATTTCCCAGTCACCAGACCCGCTTCCTGCCGGATGGTATCCCACAGTGGACCCTACGAGTGGCAAGACCTACTACTACACCGCAACAGGAGAAACGACTTGGACTCGACCGACCACAGTCCCTGGTGCTGACATTCCGGACCAAACACTCAGTGAGCAGATATCTTCCACGGAGTCAGTTGAATTTGGGGAAATTGGGAGCGGGGCTGAAAATGTCTTCATTGAGAACCCGGAGGAAACCGAGCCAGAGTTATTGCCCGAGCTTGATTTGCAAAACACCAGCGAACGAGTTGTCGATGCTTCTCCCGAAGACAGTGCACCGATCGAGGTCGAGGCCTGGGCCCTTCCAGTCAAGAAGTCCCGCAAGAAGGACAAAAAGGGCACCAAGGAGATTGACAAAGAAACCTCAAGCAGCACTGTTGCTGACCAAGCAGCTGAGCAGCTGGAGGAGCACGCTTCTCGCGAAGAGACAGTACCATCCCAAGCAATCGATGAATCTTCAATAGTGGACAAGTGGTCGGAACCGCCTAAAAAGAGGGGAAAGAAGGGAAAGAAATCTAGAAAAGCAGCCACCGACATTGAAGAGAAGGAGAGCAAAGTTCCTGAGCTCCTAATAGGAGGTGCCGCAGCTGCTGGTATAGCTGCCCTTGCGAGCTCATTCGAAACAGAGAAACAGCAGGAAGAAGACTCGATCAGCCGAGAACTCCCTAACTTCGAACGAGTCAAGCGCAAAGTTCCCCCACGCATGGACAGTGTAGAGCAGCCACCTAAGCGCTTGTCTACAGGAACCAGGGATGATGCTTCGATGAGATTGCTTTCACCTGCTGCATCACCAGAGACCGGTCACGATCTGCACCTGGGCCAGTCAACGTCTCAAGACATGCTCGATGCCTCTGAGCCCCAGAGTATGCAAAAGCAGGTGTCGGCGCAAGATCTCACTCGATCTACGTGGTCCTTCCCTGCCGATCGTGACAGCGCTGTCGTAGTTCCCGAATCAAATTTCATGCCACCGAGCCCTCATGTAGTCCACGAGACTGCTCGCGACAGTGGATACCATGATACGCCGGGCCTGCCACAGACTCCCTTCATGCACGAGCACTCCGAAGCTATCGTGTCCGACGAGGGCAGCCCGACTTCAAGCAAAAGGAAGCGCCGCAGCTCAAACAAGGAGCCTACCAAAGTGCGGGTTGAGGTTTCGCCAGACTGGCAAGTCTCAGTTGACAAAGACACCCCTGTGGACGAGCGACAGCGATTCAACCTGGCAAAACCAAGAGACGACGACCACGACACTAAGACGTCCCGCGCCCGGAATCTTTCCCCGACCAGACAAAAACTCGAGAAATCAAGCAAAGGACGGAGAGACGAAATCAAGAGAGATGTGAGCGAGCAATCTGACCTGTCAAGCCCTATGAAGACACCTCTCGCAGCAACGCCAGCTTCGCAAATTAGGACAGGCAGCACTGGATTGCGCACTATCCCAGAGCAAAGACCAGCTTCGCCTGACTCTCCGCTTGCAACCAAAAAGAAACGCCCGCTGAGTGAAGAAAAGTCAGGACGCGAAGTTCAAGCTAGCCGCCATTCTTCGATGCCAGAGAAAGGCCAAGGGAGAGGGGGTTTGAAGATTACAACTCCTGGCTTGGGTTCTCAGACCAACACGCCCGATATCTCCATGGGCGAACTGATCGATCGACGCTCCTGGCCACCTGTGGATGATAGCAATGAGACTGTTGGAATTGACTCTGTCATCCACAGCGACCCAAGGAGACGCGTGCACAGTAGTGGAATCAGCCAAACACCCAGCTCGAGCCGAGATCACGGCTTGAGAAAGATGTCCCCGAACGACAACTTGCGATCTCCGCGCCATGCCAGTGACGGGTCCCCAAGTGCAGCCAGCATTGCTCGCCTACGAAGCCCCGACACGCTACGAAGTCCTGATTTGGGGCGCCCAACGACTCCGAATATTTCCAGACCGCTGAGCTCCATGAGCATGTCCAGCGTTCGCTCTGATCGGTCCCTGCGAAGAGTTGGACGGATGGCATCAGCTGACCTCCGGGCGGAGAGTAGCCGCCAAGAGGCTAACGTCGGCGCTAAAATCTCGGACATGGCACCTCAACTTCTCGCGGGCGTGGGAGCTGCTGCAGCCGTCTCAGCACTCAGAGGGAAGGACAAGTCTCGTGGAGTCAGCATGGAGGGCGATCTCGTAAGTCGCAGCATTCCCGTACGCGTCTTTCGCTCCAGTCTGCTAACAGCCCCGCAGGAAGGCTTCGGTCGCAGGCCAGAGTCCCCAATGTCGCCGTCGCGTCCACCAAGCGTGCGCAAACGGCAAAGCATGCACATTATGGATCTCGAAACGCGACTCGAAAATGTTGTATCCGAAAACAAGATGCTCCAGGATGCAAAGACAAGGGCTGAGCAGGCCGTGCTGCAGGCCACCCACGAGCGCGACGGCCACGCCAACACCATTCGACAGGCGACTGAAGCTGTGGCTGCACGTGATCTGAGCATCCAAGAAAAGGATACCCAGATTGCAGAGCTTAGAGCGACGTTAACACAGCTTCAAACGGAATTGGAACGTTTAACTGAGCTGAACAGCCAACTCACAGCTCAGCAACAAGAACTTTCCAATCAGGCCAACCAACGCCACATCACCTTGGAGTCTGAAAACACCATGGCCCACGCCCAGTGGCAGACAACTTCTCGAGAGTTGCAAGAGTTGAAGGCGAAGCATCAAGCCCTCAACGATGGAATGGAGCAGATCGTGGCGGACGAGATTGCGAATGCAATGGTTGACAAGGACGCTGAAATACAGCGCTTGCATGCGGAATTGATCAACGCGATGGAGCAGATAAAAACGTTGCAGGGACAGATTATGGACTCAAAGCAGGGGGAGACGTTTTTGACGGTGCGTGACGAGGATTACTTTGATAGCGCATGCCAGCAGCTTTGCCAGCATGTGCAGCAATGGGTGTTGAGGTTCTCGAAATTCTCAGACAATAGGATGTGCAAGTTGTCTTCGGACATCAGCGATGAAAAGATTAGGGATCGACTGGATGATGCCGTGTTGGATGGATCTGACGTGGATGTGCTTTTGTCCGATCGAGTGAGACGGAGGGACATTTTTATGTCCTTGGTGATGTCCATGATTTGGGAGTATGTCTTCACGAGGTACCTTTTTGGCATGGACAGGGAGCAACGATCGAAGCTCAAGATACTAGAGAAGACGCTCTTGGAGAGTGGTAAGTGTGTTGCACAAAATACTTCAGAAGACGTTCTAATTCAACTAGGTCCCCAACGCGCTGTGGCTCAATGGCGAGCAATCACTCTCACACTACTCGCCAAGCGCAAGGCTTTCACGGCACAACGCAAACAAGATACCGAAGCAGTTGTACAAGAGATTTACGCCACTCTTTCGAAAATCCTGCCGCCACCATCACAGCTTGCCAATCAAGTCCAGGAGTCTCTTCGCAAAGTGGTCGGATTGGCCGTCGATCTCGCCATTGACATGCGGTCTCAACGCGCCGAATACATCATGCTACCACCCCTACGACCAGAGTACGACACCAACGGCGATCTGGTTCAAAAAGTCCAATTCAATGCCTCGCTCATGAACGAGCGCAGCGGTGAAGCAACAACAAACGAAGAACTTGAAGAGAAGAAAGCAGTAGTCAAGATTGTTTTGTTCCCCCTCGTCGTCAAGAAGGGCGATGATCTCGGCGAAGGCGACGATGAAATCGTTGTTTGCCCTGCCCAGGTCCTCGTGGCAAAGCCATCTAGCAACAAAAAGGTGGTGAGAGTGCTCAGCGGCGCAATGGATTTGGAAGGCAGGAGATCCGTTTTGAGCAAGGCTCCCAGTTCCAACATGTTTTGAGCTCTCTTCACTCATGATTTTCTTTCATTCTTCTCTATTCTCTATTTCCAATTATGTTCTTTTGATATCACTTACGCATGGCGGGCGGGCATTGGCAAGGCGTTTGGATTGCGGATTTGGCAGTGAGTTTGGGATGAATTTGGCGTTGCATGAATCTCCAAGTTACGACTGTTACGAATTTCTTTACACTTCTTGTATAGACGTACTCAGTATATCAGTCTCCTCGTAGCTCTATTGTAATTAGTACTAAACAAATCCTGACTCTACTCTCATGACATAGTTCGCCTACACGAGACTTGACGAGTCAGTTGGTCCCGGGATTTGCGAGAGCTTCCCCGCGTCTTGGAACGCATCCGACACTCCGTCCACACTTCTTGCTCGGTTCGACGGGGCCAGCCGGTGTGAGCTACTATTCAGTCTAATTGTCCTGTCCAACGAATGCTGTTCACTCTGGGGCGAAGCGAGGCGCCTCATGCTGGACCTGCCGTGTGGCTCGTCCCATGGGCAATATGATGCTGGCAGGATGCTGCCATATCTATACTCGCTCCGTTCACCCTCTGTTCTATCTTCTTCCTGCCTCTCCATCGTTACAGCTCCCTAGCCTTCTTTGAAACACGCCTGGTGATTGCAGGATGCCACTTCGTAGCGACTGGGCTATCGGCCGCGAAGGTTTGCTTCATCAAGTCTTACTATACATACCATCAACGCTAACCTTGCTCAGGCTTCACCTTGGACACCATCATCTCCCTCTTTAAGCACACGGCTCTCGATCCTCGCAAATCTCTTCCTTTGTACCTTGCTTCTCTCTACACTACCCGTGGCCGCGAAATCGCAGGGAAGAATCCTGGTCTGGCAAAATGGCTTCGGCGCGCCGTTTATGCCGGTGTTGCGCTGAGAGTAAAGAACTTCCTTGATCAGGGAGTGAGCAACAATTGGGTCAGTGATACATATGATTGGAAAAAAGAGATTGTGGTTGTCACTGGTGGAAGTGATGGCATTGGGATGAAGATTGTTATGCTATTGGCAGAGCGGGGGATCAAAGTTGTGGTTCTGGATATTCAACCTCCAAAGTATACTGGTATGTTCCTCGGTGCTGGCGATCGCCTAGGTTAGATCATGCAAGTGATGCTTTGCTAACAACTTTACCATCTAGCACCGCCGAATGTTCATTATTTCAACTGCGACTTGGCGAACCCAGATGCCATTCGCACGACTTGCGCTGAAGTCAAATCTGCCGTCGGAAACCCTACCGTCCTTATAAATAATGCCGGTTTCGCGAGAGGGAAGAACATTCTCGAGACGACGGATAACGACCTCCGTCTCACCTTCCAAATAAACTCAATGTGCCACTACCAATTGGTCCGCGAATTTCTCCCTGACATGGTATCGAACAATCACGGCATGATTATCACGGTAGCGAGTCTAGCAGCTTACGTGACTGCGCCGAAGATGGTCAATTACGCTGCTTCCAAAGCCGCTTCCGTCGCCTTTCACGAAGGTCTCCAAGCCGAGATCGCTACTACATTCAAGGCTCCGAAGGTTCGAACTGTACTCGTGTGCCAGGGATATACCAAGACCGCGCTCTTCGAGGGCTTTGACAAAGGAGATGGGTTCATGGAGTACGCGCTCGATCCCGAGACGGTGGCAGAGGCCATTGTAAAGGCTGTGTTGAAGGGGAGGAGTGATCATATTTGTCTTCCCAGAGGCATGTCTCCCTTTAGCGGGATGGCCGGTTGGCCCATCTTCATGCAGGCGAGTATCCGTAAAGATACCAAGAAGAAAATGATGGTGTGGAATGGGCGACAGGTCTTGCAGCCTTCTGAGCTGGCCAAGCTGGCAAAGGAGAAAGCTGAGTCGGCTGGTGATAATGCCAAGGAGATTGGTGGGAAGGCTGGAGATAAGGCGAAGAAGGTGGTAGGGAGTGTGAAGGAGGCGGCCAAGGGCATGGAGGAGAGTGCGTTTGAGGAGGTACAGGCTGTCAATGATTCGGCGAGGAAGATGGAGGAGAGTGCGTTTGAGGAAGTGCAGAAGTCCGGCAATGTTACTGCGACTTGAACGCCGAGGCCGATAAGATGCCATTTGATAAGTCATCAATTTCGCCTTTTCAAGCATGTACGAGAGGCTCAGGACCACTCTTGCACAAATTGCTCTTGCCCGGTTGGCATGGCCCAAACAGTTTCGAGAACGAGAAGACTTTGGCGAGATCGCTGTGCTTTGGTTCAATTTGCTGGGACATGCTTTCTATTCGAATCTGGCTCCAATCGATTTTTGCTACCAAGCCAACCCATCTACTTCATTACACCCAACTCAGTCCAGTATTACAGACTTCCCCCGCCGCCCCCGTCCCTCCCTCCATCCTCCCCTCCAAATCTCCACAAACAAACCCTCCGATCATAAAAACTCGTCGACACCACCGTGTATCCTCGCTCCTTTCCCTCACCCTTTGGTTGCACATCACTCCCGTAATTCATACTCTCGTTCTCCTCAAATGTGGCTAATACCTCGAACTTTGGCCCGTCCGATCCAGATAGTGTTAGTCGCACTATTCGCGTTCCGGCGTGCATGCAAGTAGCCAGTATATCGTAAGAATGTTTTTCCGCTTCGGTGGAGGGTTCTTCGTTGGGGATTTCTGGGTTTGAGGAGAGCAGTTTTAAGCGCCAGACGCCGCCGTCGAGGTTTCGTTGGGCGAGGATGCGTGGACGGGGGTGCGTGCTTATGAGGCGGATGTGGTCGTCGTAGGAGCCTGTTAGGAGGAGGGAATTGGGAAGGGCGAGGATGGCTGTTATACCTGCGTTGTGGAATTTTCTGGGGAGGAAAATTGGGGTCGGTGGTTCTTCCTGTTCGTCTAGGGACGGTGTTAGCGGATCGGTTCTGTGGGGTTGACTTGCTGGGGGGTTTGGAGGCTGTACTACCCTCTTCGATATCTCTGGAGCCCTGGGAGTTTGGGCGGGTAGATGTGTATTGGAGAATTGCGTCGTCACCGCCGGAGAAGAGGAGGTCTTCTCCCTGTGAGGAGAAATGAGACGTCCATGCCTCCAGTTCGTGGGATGCTGTTTTCTGCGTGCTTTGCTTCTGAATTGCTTTCCCGTCTGACGCTTTGGATGGGTTGCGGAGAACATGCACGTCTCCATTCGACAGTGTCGTTGACATCAACGTCGGGTCTTTGGGATGCCAGCAGAATGACAGGACAAGCTCGTCTTTTGGATAGAGTTGGTGAATTGATTTCTGCACGATGGTTGGGTTGGCGTTGGATCCGGAAAACAGTATTTCATATTCCGCTATTGAACCCGTGGAATTTGCTGTCCAGAAGATACTCGTGTGGTTTCTCTCATTGCCATTTCCTTGATATGCGAAATGGAGGTCGAGAATCGCATAATTGGTTTCGTAGGTATCGACGATTTCGATTTTCTTGTTGTTGAGTTTGCACAGCAGTAGACTGCCTGTTCGTTCTTGAGGCTTTTTAAGTGGTGTGTCTTGATTCGATTGATTTTCTTCTCGGAGATTTCCTTGCTCTTGGTCTTCTTCTGGATTCTTCAGGAAATACGTTCCCAGAACGAAGTAGTCTGGGTGGAGATTCCAAAATTCAATACAACTTGGTGGGGCTTCTAGGAAGAGGGTGTCAATGGAGTTGATTTTCTGGGGTGCTTTCCCAGTCATATTGGTTTGTATGATACTTCTACTACCTAGTGGAACTTGAATACTGTAAGGTTGCTTGTATGAGAGTCGCGTCAAATCTTAGACGACAGATCCGATTAGCGCGGTTTAAGCTAACCATGTCTAAAAGATGGGCTTGATATATCATCGTCTGCTACGCACGGATCGAAACAACAATCGCAACTATTCCTATGAGTTTAAAGATGATGAACTTGCCTTCGATCAGCGTAGCCAGATACGCGAGTGCCATCTCGGCAAGGCTGAAGTTGACAGCCTCGTCTGAAATGAGACCAACTCTGATCCTGATCTGGTCTGGTCTACGGAGGGAGTTGAAGCCATTACATTGTTCCACAGAAAGCACAGAGGTTCTGCAAACGTGATTGAGATCTGATCGTTTTAATCGTCTCAAACTCGGATCATCTCTGTGTTTTTTAAGCAGGCAGAATACTTGAGATTGAAACCCGTAGGTTTCGCGGGCTCGCAACTCTCCACACCGAAACTTCAAGTCCAACACCAACAATCAATTCCTGCCATGCTGCCCAACCTCCGCAATGTCTAATGGCGTGGGCACGAATGGCCATTCTCATCACTAGTTGCCCATCCTAGCAGTACTTGTGTACTTGCATGTCCTCCATCGCCGAGAATCTCCGCATTCGGCCAATCGCGGCGATGCCATTGCTTTCCAGATGTGCATTGCGGGGTCGGTACTGCGCTGTGCGATAGTACAGAGGGGCCAGCGGCTTCCATCCTCTGGACGCCAATATGTTATCAATTCAGGAAAAGCCGCTGTTGCGGATAGCGGCTAGAATACGAGATGGCTTTCGAAACCTGGGATCGGACAAAATTTACACCGCAACATGACGGGAGAAACGTACTTCCGTGTATGGTGTGTTCATTCCCTCTGAATATAGGAATGATGTGTTTGTGGGAGTATGCTAACATTGTGTACAGCCATTGTTCACGAGGCTTTTGAGATTGGCACATCGTACACCGCCTAAAATTGCTGTACGCGATGTCAGAGCCAGTATCGAGCGAACATACCTGGAACTGCTTACCGATGTCCTTGATTTTCGAGAACGGATACTGGATATACTCGCTCCACGGACCGTGGAGGCGATACGAAGGCGAGAAGAGATATACATTGCTGTTCTTGCACCAGGGGGCTATGAGTTTGCTGTAGGTGTACTGGCAGTTCTGGCAACAGGGGCTGCTGTTGTGCCAATGACTACTGTCCTGCCTGTGGAGGAAGCTTCGTACTTCGTCAACAAAGCCCAAGCAGTCGCTGTTGTAGCTGCTGAGAGCGCGTTAAATCTGGGTATGGGACTTCAGAGACATATCAACCTCTCGACGGACAAGGACTTCAAATGCATATCAATCAAGCCATCAATCGGTGCCGTACTTCTCTCCTCCGCCGATATATACATCTCTTCTGATCGCTACATGGACGACAATGCGCCTGGCGTTGTTATCTTCACATCAGGGACAACAGGGCCGCCCAAGGGGGCAGTCATGAGACGGGCCTTCACGCATGACTTTGCGCTCCAAGTCGCTGAGCATTATGGCATTGGACAGGATGATACATTGTTGCACTGTCTACCTGTTCACCACGCGACAGGGATCGGCATCATGTTCTTTCCTCTTCTCATGGCAGGCGCCACGATAGAATTCCGCTCAGGCGGTTTCGACGAAGTCTGGATGTGGGACCGCTGGAGGGAAGGCGTCATAAACCCTCAACGACGACTCACATTCTTTTCTGGGGTTCCCACGATTTATATGCGAATGCGACGGCACTATCAGCAAGTCCTTAGCAAACTGGCACCTGAAAGAGTCAATGAGTATATCCTTGGTGCCAGGCAATTTCGGGCTGTTCTATGCGGTACTTCTGCGCTGCCGCATCCGATCGCAGAATTCTGGACAGAGTTGATGCAAGAGAGGATAGTGCAGCGATATGGAGGCACAGAATTCGGAGCCATTTTCAAGGTCCAGATGGGTGCAACAGATGTTCCAGACGGCTCCGTCGGACAGAGAGTACCAGGTTACGACGTCAAGCTTTCCAATGGAGACGAAGGTGAAGTCCTCGTACGAAACTCGGTATGCTTCCTTTTTCAATCCATGAAACCACCACTAATGATTGTCATAGCACATGTTCGCCAAATACCTCCGAGATCCCGAAGCAACAGCAAAAGCTCACAACGCTGAAGGCTACTTCAAAACCGGCGACATTGCCCGACGCGAAGGAAACCACCACTTCATCATCGGTCGCGCCTCCCAAGACATCATCAAGTCCGGTGGTTACAAGTTGTCAGCCCTGGACATAGAACGTGAGCTCCTCGCCCTACCCTACATAGCCGAAGCCATCGTCGTCGGGGTTCAAGACGAAGAGTTTGGACAGAGAGTCGGTGCCATAGTAACGCTGCATCCCGAGGCTTTTGGCGGACCAGACAACGGAGAGGGTCTGACCATCGATGGGTTGAGAGAAGATTTGAGGCCGAGATTGGCTGGGTACAAGATGCCTACCCTGTTGAGGGTTGTGAAGGGCGAGCTGCCCAAGACGGCCAGTGGCAAGATTCTGAAGAAAGTATTGAGTGAAAAGTACTTTCCCGAAGGCTATGAACAGATTTCTGAA
Organism: Venturia asperata; assembly: GCA_003689335.1. NCBI lineage: Eukaryota > Fungi > Ascomycota > Dothideomycetes > Venturiales > Venturiaceae > Venturia > Venturia asperata. The sequence continues at coordinate 354,552 of QWWL01000006.1, read as the reverse complement.
GTACAGATCTGGAGGGCGAGGGCGAAGAGTGATGAGAGGGCAAAGCTGTAATGCTTGCGGTCTTGACGTACAGTTATCCACGTTCTTATTTATCCTTCCCAAGTCTGTGCTTTACTCGCCCTTTTTTTCCAAATATCATTTATGAGTAAAATCTAATAATCATGGAAAAAAGCCATACGGATGGAAAAAAGTCAAAGGATCAATCGACTTTGAATTTCTTAGGATTACCCATCCATCTATCTATCTACATACTTCCGAGCCCTACCCCCTTAGAGAAAAAAGAAAACCCCCCCTTTTCCATCAAGTAACACTGATTATATAAAAAAAAAATCCAATCCATCTAAAAAAACGGTTCCAAAGAAGTAACAAGAAGCTCCCTCTTCTTCGCCTTCTGAGCCTTCTTCGCCTTTTTAGCCTTCTTCGCAGCATTCCCCGTAGCCTTGGCCGCCTTCTTCGCTTTCTTCCCTTTGCCAGCGGCGGTGGTGCTGGCGGCGGCGAGGGTTCCATTGGCATTTGCATTTGCGTTTGGGTTTGCCGCGACGGCTGCTGTGGAGGGTTGTGCGGAGCCGGCGTTGGTGGTTGTTGAGTTACCGTTTGCTTTCGGTTTTGGCTTTGTGGCGTTTGGGTTTTTAGATGCTGCGGTGGAGGGTTGGGCGGATCCGGCGTTGGTGGTTGTTGAGTTACCGTTTGCTTTTGGTTTTGGCTTTGTGGCATTTGGGTTTTTAGACGCTGCGGTGGAGGATTGGGCTGAGCCGGCGTTGGTGGTTGCGTTGGCGTTTGGTTTTGGCTTTGCGGCGGCGGCCGCGAGGGTACCATTGTTGCTGTTTGGTTTTGCGTTGTTGGGTCGTGGGGATGCTGCCGCTGCCGCTGCTCCGGTTGGTTTCGCGGCTCCGGCTGGTTGGGTAGCTTTCTTTCCCGCTTTCTTTCCTGCCTTCTTTGCTTTCTTTCCTCCTTCGAGGAGGCCTTGGAGGTCGCTTAGGGCGTCGCGGGAGACGACCTCGACGTTGGGATCGGCGAAGCGGGCTTTGACGCCGAGCATGGGGAATGGTTGGGCATTTTGAGCTGCTTGGATGACTCTTTTTCTTTTTTGTGTGTTAGTGGTTGGTGGTACAGGGGATGATGGATTGCGGATGGGATTTACTTACGCGACTGGTCGTGGTTGCGGGACGTCGTCTACCTCGAAAGGAGAGGGGATAGGCAGAGCCTTGGCCAGGGAAACGCTAATGAAGGAGGCTCCGAAGAAAAGGTTGGCGAAACGCATTATGGCGATTATTATATGTCTATGAAGTGCGGTCTTGAAAGAGAGACTGTTGACATGAGAGTAATTGGAGTGAAGAAGCAATGAAGTGACCAGCACAAACAATAAAGAGTGATTACAATATGTATAAGGAGAGAAGGGTAGGACAGATGGAAAATGGATTCGATTCAGCCGCCAAAGCTTTTCCTGGGACGCTCTCGGTCCATATGTAGCTCAAACTTGGGACTCCTGCCACTTTGTGATTTACCAATTTCTGGCGCACATAGTCCAAAGCATACCACGTCCTCAGAAAAAACGAGCAATGTTTAGTGTCCTGGGGCCCAGAACGTGCCAGGTTTGTTTTGTTTCGGACATCGTGAAGGCTTGGTTGGCGTCGTTTCCGCCATGTTTGGAAGGGTGCATAACCTCAGACATGGTGTGGAACTTCGACCGTCGTGGAAGCGAAGAAGCCGAACGAAGGCCGTCCATCGACCTTTGTACGTGTTGGAAGGATACAAGGTTCTGCGGGTGAAGTCCTGGCCGATTACACGATGCTGGTGGCTTTCATGATTGATGGCAGCTGGTGGAAACATACACGTCGGCAGCCATGAATACTCGAGATGAAAGGGACGAAGGCGACATGGCGGGAAGACTTTGTTTCGCTGCCATGTCCACGAGCGAGAGCTTCATGTCTCTTGATGCAGCCAGATATGGCCATGATGAAGCGATTCGTCGTCGTCGTTGTCGTTGTCCTCGCGTCCGAGGTTGACGCCGATCCAGGGTGTGATGACGACCACGACACAAAATATGCGAAACGCAATTCGCAATGTTTGCACTGATTGTCGGAATCCATCACGCCAGCTGTTGTCTCAATTGCTCCAGCATGAGGCGGTCAATTCGTCATATGCAGGCACTGCAAGCCGTCTTCGCTTGAGCTAGCTACCTTGCTCCGACGGCATCGAAAAGAATTTCCTGTCCGCGCTTTCAGGTACCATCAAATAAATACCTTGACCGCTACGACGCGCTATCGGCTTCCATGGACTATCATGAAAATCACTCTGCCGTCTGCAATCTTCTGCAGTTCTTCTGCGGAGGAATGATACTTGCGACCTCACATCCCTGACTGCATGAGTGGATAGACAATCCCCATAAGTGAGCAGTGGACATGTAACTCCTGCATTTGGACCACTCCTCCGGTTGCTTGTGCTAGTAAAAATTCATAGGGACAATTTCCCCTCCATCATCTGCACAGAGCTGCCGCTGAGATGGACACTCTCGACAGCTCTTCCAGGGCCAAGTCTGACGACAACCCCAATTTCGCTGCGCCGTCCCATCTCCACACCCTGCACGATGTCGTACGAGTTGGAGTCCTGGTCTCTGTCCTCCTGGATCGTCAGGAACGAAGCCAGAGTGCACGCTGCTGAACCTGTTGCTGCATCCTCGCCTACATCCGCCTCAATTAGTCTCGTTCGAAGACGAACAACGCCCTTATCGCTACGCCCAAGCTTGACGTAGAAATAGCATGCAACAAAAGAGGGATTCCAGCCATCATCAAGCTTCGTCTCGATTCGGAAAGGCGTGGCATTGACGAAGGTAAGCGTATCTAACGAGTCCAGTTCAACGAGAGCAAATGTCATACCCTTGACGATGGAGACTACCGGCGACACGTCCGGGAAGCGTCCAATGTTTGGTTGCAATACTTGCAATTGGACACCCTGAAGAGAGTCTTGATGTACGCGGACATTATGGGGGATCCCTGCCTTCGCAGTGCGTTTGACGACATCGTACAGTAGTTCGATTCGCCCAGCCTTTGTCTGAAATGTCCCTCTGGCAACATTTCCGCTGGTCTCGATACGGCCGAGGAGGAAGCAAGCCGTTCCAATCACTGGATGGCCCGCAAATGGGAGTTCTTCAGTCGTTGTGAAGATGTTGATCTTCCACTCATTGCTCGCCTTTTGGGCCTCATCCTGAGCAAACACAAATACAGTCTCGGAATAGTTGAACTCCTTGGATATATTTTGCTTTTGTTGTTGCGTGAGGATGCTCCTGCTCTTTGGAACTTCCACAATGGCCAGCTGGTTGCCTGTGAATTTCTCATTGGTGAAGACGTCGAAGGTGGCGTACGCGAGTTCTGTTCCTGCCATTGTGCGGCGTCAATAATATGATCGCCTATAGGGTATTCGCCTAGGGTGCGAGTGAAAGCTCATGAGAGGACGGGTCGGAAGAGGGCGGAATTGAATAGCGACGATTATCCGTCAGAGTGCATTGAACGAGGCGCAAGAATTTGCTTGCAGTAGCATCTAGGCCTGATGCACGCGGCGGCTGATTCCTGACGGCGCGGCTCAACTCATCAGCCTCCAGGCTGTTCCGTGCAACTCAGAAGTAGAATCCGTAGCTCAGGAGTCTGATGTATCTTCCCAGTTGATAGCGGCAGATTGTGCTGCGCGACCGGAACGGTATTGTATGTGTAGAGGTATGTGTGATTACTTCGCAAAGGTGCATTTGCAGTGGTGGGTCCAGACTGAGTGGGGCAACTCCCTACGCCGCTAGGTTTTCTCCGATTTCAGGTCAATTCTGCCTCCTATTAGCAGCAACGTCTCGCGAGAACATGTTGCCCTTGGAATCGGGGCAAATGCGACTGAACAAAAGGATCTGCTTGTGTCTGATATCCCACGCGGAGATATCATCACTTTGCAGTTTGAGTCATTTTTGAAAGATCACTCGCCGAGTACCTGCTCAGGCGTAATGCGGCCAAGTAGTCTTCTAATGACCGCCATTAAGCTGAAGTTTGCTGTGTGTTCCTTGAGCATGTGACTCGACGGTAGTTTCCAAGGTCATCGCGTTCGAGCCACCTGCACAGGCATTGAATTTATGTAAGAAAGTAATGGAAGGCTAGGCTATTTTCGGCGTACTAACATAGTACCAGATAGCCAAAAATTGTCCTATGAAGTTCCATCTCTTACAACATTTCGCGCTCGTAATCGCGATCATGTTCATGAATTCAGTGCCGCCTCCAAAGGCTAGCATTCGTGATCAAACTATCAGCAGTCCATACTGTGGTGGCCGCCCGTAGAAAGGTTAATTGGCGGGCCCTCGGTCAATTCGATGTCTACCACCCAAAGTAGAAGAACAATTATGAACTTTACATGTATAGGAAGCTAGATGTTAAGAGTTCTTTAGACCGAATAAAAATATCTAGACCTCGCCAAGATACGAAAGAAAGACGACCTCGCGCACTGACCGAGACAGGGGTCAAAAATAACCTTCTTTCGGCCGTTTACCACAGTACGGATATTTATGTGCGCAGCAACCGGGTGAGGGAATCCTCTCCTGTTCGTGAGTAGACAGCTGCAAAATTGCAAGAGGCGCAGTGCACCCGGTCCTCCAACCTGGCGGCCGGGCTTTGCTCCGTCAAGTATCTTTGCTGCGGAGCTTCGTGGTGGATATGTGCCGGGATCGATGTGAAAACCACCGCGCTGCTGGGATTTGGGAATGCATCAGGGCTGTGGCTGTGATGTGTGAAGGTGGAGTCGTGTCCGAGAAGCCGTCGCTGTTAGGCAGAAAATATGCAGTTTCCTCCGTCGATCGCGTCTGCTTCTCAACGAAATGCAGGCCATGGCTATGGCCCAAAAGGTTTTCCTGCAGCGACACCGATGGGCTGGTCGACGTGGGTGGACAGCTACCGATCGCATCTCCATCGTAAACGACGAAAAAGGAACGAGGACGTAGTGTTGAATCTAGGTATGTACTTGTTATCGACATCTGATGGAGATAGAAAGAGACAGTGCCTCTCATTGTCAGCAAGTTGTGACCATCCCATCTCGTCGTACTCCGTGGACAGGGGCAAGCGGGACGTCCCTACGGCACGTACTCCGGTCGGCTCGGTTGCAATACTTGTGTCTCCGTGATCAACGAACCATCTGATGGCCGATGTCTCCGTTGCTTTCTCTACAGTACACGAAGCCGGCGTTGTCGTACAAGCTTGATCTTGGCAGAATGTGAACGGCTTGGTACGAGAGGTAGGTACATGTCAATCCTATCCGAAGACGGGTGGCTCACTCGTGCCTGAGCTCCGTGCTGTTAGGCTTAAAAAGGTTAATTTGCGTATCCCGAACTATCAGGCGAATTCAGGCCCGCATCAAAGCCGCATACTGGCCGCTACGAAACGCTGCATCCAATTTTTCGGAAAGAATTGGGTGGCTCAAGAATGCAATTGGTCGATGAGAAAAGACAAAAGGGACTTTTCTGATGCTTATCGAGATGATGGAGCGAATCAACAGCAGCACATGGGTAGGCAGGCGATAGATCCAGATTGTTGGGTCAGCATCCACGGGTTACAGCATGAGAGGCGTGGTGATGAGGCTGGGTCAGAATTGGAACTTGAATCGAAGCTGTTATTATCCAGCAGAACAGAGACATCACGGCCTCTCGTCAGGCAGTCTCTCGTTGCTGGGCAGGAGTCAGTGTCAGTCCCGTCCGGCCCCGCATCCAGCAGATTCTTCCTTTCGCGCGCACAAAGCCTCGTTGCTCTGTCGGGCGGTGCTTCTTGACCTCTCCTCGCCCTATACGAGTAGCGTGGCGTCTGTCAACGCGGAAGCAGTTCCCGCGCCGTCCCCCTTGTCAAACGACGAGAGAGATGCAGCAAACGAAGAGTTTCGCCAAACCTGACGGAATATCATACTGAGTGAGATGTCCTTGTTTCATGTTTCAGGTCTTGCAATCATCAATGGCGGCCAGAAGAGCACCAGATCGGCCCGTCACAACTCTCTGGCCTGGTCTGTTTGTGACAGCGCGGCGCAGAGGGGAGAGGAGTGCGCGGCTACGGCAAAAGTAATCGCTCGCCTATTCGTATATGTAGAATACTCGTCTATGTAATCTTCTTGTCGGGGAAGGCGGCGGCCAACCCCACTGCTGAGTCTGGCCAGAGGAGTGAGTCTCCGCCTGGTCTCGAGTACCTCCTCAGTATCCTGCATAGAGGCGTCAAAAGGAACAGCGGCACTTTGGAGCACGGCGACAGCACCCAGGAAACTGGCCACGAGGCAGGCAAGACCAAGTGTTTGAAGACGCAATAGACTGGTGAGACAATGATAAGCACACCACGCATCTTGGGTGTAATGGTAAGACCGGCCGGTATATGACACACGCAGCAACGACGACGAGACGACGAGACGGCGACGATAATTGAATGCGAGCATGACAGAGGGCGGGGGATCTGCTGTAAGAGGCGTAGCAGCCAGGTCTTCGCAGGGACGAGGGCTTAAGGGCAATAATGGGACCAATTCCGGTACGCTTGGCTAGTCCCGGTAGCAAGGCACCTAGCAGCCCAGCTGTTCCACCGAGATGCGGCCATGCAGGAGAGATGGCAGCGCAGCTAAAAACAAGACAGATGGGGAGAAAGCCTTCGTGAAGTGCTTGTCATCGTGCCAGTGCCAGTGCCCACGCTAGAGTCGCAAAAAGAACCATCAGTTGCGACCCTTTGTCCCGTACCCATATCCATATCCCTATCCCTATCCATATTCATATCCGTATCCATATTCATATCCATATCCATATCCATTTCCATTTCCATTTCCATTGGATATCCCTATTCATCTCCATCTCCATCTCCATCTCCATATCCAGACGCCATCCACCTGTCCCTTTGTTCCACTGTATCACCCCTCGCTGTGAAATTCGCCCTCACATTTTCGAAAGCTCAACCTTCGTTCGCGTGAATCCCGGCCATATCCGTCTCGCCTCGCCTCGCTCACATTCCTGCTTGCCGGCTTTTGCACATTGCCGTCCGGTCTCGAACAAAAGCACCATCGAACCCGAGAAGTGACGAGTCACGATATCTGGGGCGTTGATGAGAGGTTGGAACGAACCGATGCAGTGACGGAAGCTGTGAATCGATCTCTCGAAGTGTGGTAACAAACGGCCATCCTTACCCCACGATATATCCAGCCCATACTCCCTTGTTCCGCTCCGACCACCTTTGTCCTTCGACCTTGGACGACCTGAAAAGCTGACGTCGCCACGGCTGGACCTGACCATCGTGCTTCTCAGGGATATTTGTGAGACGTCTGGATCCCGCATGCAATCGGATCCAGAATCAAACGAGTCAGTCGCGCTGCTGCACAAGGAGGCAACGCACCCGGCGGTCGATTTAGTTCACGCTGCTGGCACTTGTTGTTTCTAGAACAGACTCGCTGCTCAACATCTCCGTCGACCGGTGCATTGATCCTCGACGTCCAACGGCTGCACCAAACTTGACGCGGTCCACACACGTCGTCAAATTACCTGTTCTGGAAGCGAACATCAACACCACACGAGCAGTATAAACAAAAACATAAACAACAACGACGCTAGAACAATCTCGATCATCTGATCATCAACCGCTTAACTCATTCACCTCCGCACCTCAACATTCGTTTGAACTCCACGGCTGGTCGGCCATCTTCGAACAATGTCGGTCTTTGCTCACTCTCGAAAGAGCTCCAACGAGTCAACAACGTCCACCAACTCCGGCGCGTCATATGCACTCATCCTCGAACATCTTCAGTCATATCCTGGCACCTATGAAATACCGCTCCGAACTATGTACACTCTCAATTGCGCGCCAAGAGCACAGCCAATGCCCAACCAAAGTCGGCCGGGAAGTCCTACCTCATCAAATCAATCAAATCAAGGTTCTCCAACATTACCCACATTTCCACGGGACTACCAAGCTGCCACTACGCAGTTCACTTCGGCACTCATGAACGAGATTTCAAAGCTGCCTCCGCAGCAATCGTCACTACCGCCGGCCTTTGTGACTTCTTTCCTCAATCGATGCTTTCCTGTTCAGCTTGAGATGGTCGACTTCCCACAGTCCCTGACAGCTTTGGACTACCTGAGGGACTTGGAGTCAAGGAGAAGAAAGGAAATCGCCGGTTCTTTGAAGAGGATAGGGATCGATGAGGGCACTTTGGAGTTTCCAGAACGTCTTGAAGAATTGAAGGCGTGGAATTTGTCAGTGGCGGGTTGGGTTGAGAGCCTGGAGAACAAGGAACGCAAAGTTGAAGCTCTATATACGAACTTGTACATCTCTCTGCGAAGATGGGTATGTGACATCCGTGACCTAGCAGTGCGATATACAGCTAACCGTGATAGATACTCATCAACGAGATGTGCCTCGAGCCATTCCACAAGCACAACTGCCATGCCATGTTGAACACATTGTATCCTCCTGTAATGTCGACACCGCCAACAGCAAAGCTTACCATTCCTATCCTCACGAAACAGCGCGATGGATTCTTCAAGTACATTCAAACAGTGGAGAGACGAGGCAGCAAAGACTGTTTGAACAACTTGATCAGCCAGAACAAGCTCGAAGGAGAGGCTACCGGATGGCCAGCAGTCAAGCGCACGCTCACCCAATACCTAACTCTAACCAACAGCATGATCAACGAATGCTGGGACGTCAATAACGTTCCCTATAACCCAACCCGACCATTACCTCCACCTGGCGACGCTCCAGTGGGTGCCATGGACATCGACACCGGCAAGCGGAGAGGCCGCAAGGCCGATTCCGGTATCAGCATGGGCAATGACAGTCTTCACAGCAAAAGTGAATCCACAAGCAGCACCAAGTCATCAGTCTCACAATATTCGCAACAACCCTCGCGGCCGGGCACCCCGATTGGCAAAGGCGGTAGCACACTGGAGCGCATTGCACGTGAGTTTCGTAAAATGAAACCGAAGCAAAAGGTCCAAATCAATGAGATCATCCCACCACGGGCTTACAACGACGTGGAGCAAGAGAATGGCAGCACTGCCGCATCATCCAAAACAACCATGTCGCGTTTACGCAAGATGAAGAGTCTTGGCGCGCTGAGCGATCTCAAGCAAAGCAATTCGAGCCAGAGCAGTCTACGCCCTGGACTACCAGTGTTCGACCCTCAAGAGATGAAGAGGCAACGGGATGCCTTTGAGAGACGCGCAGGTGGTGCATGACATTCGTCTGCTTCCTGCTCTTTTCGTCTTCTAGGCGTCGCCGGTCTCAACGGCGCGCGCATGATTCTCCTCCTATCCACAGGGCGTTGAGTATTCCTCAATTGGCTCTCCGCACATACCAGCGGCTCCATTTCAGTATCACCACAAAAGCCGAATGACAGCGGCATTTCGCGACTCCTTCTCATCATCATCATCATCATCATCATCATCATGTTCTTTTGAGCTCGATTCAATGACACATCGGGACATCAAAAAAGGCTCAACGCAGCGAAAGAAGGCACTTCTCACGAGAAAACAAAAGCACGATTACCCACACGGCGGAACTTTTTTTTGATCTTGGCATCTCTTGGACTTCTTTTCTGCAGAGCAAGCGCTACTGCCGTGTATATTACTCAGCCTGGTTTCTTTCGCATTTCTTTATGTTGCTCCCAGTACTGTGGTCGAGTGCGCGGGGGGGGGGGAGGCGCTCGTTCTCGTATCTTCTTCCATGCAGTACGCGTTACCGATACCGATACCCTTTTCTTTTTCTGCTCACACGTGTCGTGGGTAGAGCCCGTTGATGCGTGGGAAGAGACGAACGGGCATGTCATGAATGAAAAACATTGGGTGGTTCGAAGGGGACAAAAATTCGCAGGAACGGATACAGTGTCTTAAAATGATGTTCAGTTGATAGACTAGTATGGCTGATGATACTACATATGAGGGACTTGGTAGATACTCCAATGAGAAGGATAGGATGATACTCCTGCTTGATCTTTCTTGTGTCACACGTGTGCGTGCTTCAAGTGGCTTTCCACCACAACATTCACGAACACCGAGTTGATTGTTATGTCTTTGGATGTGACTCCAAGTCTAGGAGCAGAGGATCGACAGCAACAAGCTAAGCAGCTCGCTAGCGAAAAGGGCAAGACACGACCTCGGGAGATGAAGCGTGCGATTCCCTCGTTCGCACATGATCCAGCACCACCGACAGAAGGACGCGTAACGATTCCTGTCCGAGACCGCAAAAACAATGGCACAACCCACCACCACCACCACCACCAGCAACGAGATCCAAGACTCCAAACCCACGATCGAGAAGCAGCACCAATGGAACCAGACGGCGCGCTCCTCCTCTCCTTTTCGATGATTTCCCCGAATCACAGCACCACGTGCACCTCCAGAATCCCAGCTTGAAGGAACTCGATTCGTTCGTCTTGCGTGTTGTACATTGACATCCCACCATCATCACAAACCGGACCTGAGACAGAAAAAGCCGGTGTCGCATACCTCCACGGCTTCCTTGTGTTTATCGATTCGTACATCCTTGTCTGTATCGACAAGACATTTCATCACATCTCTCTAGTCGGTCCCCTCCCATTGATATTGCCCCCACGACCGAGAAGCTGAGTTATCGCATGCATGGAGGTGACGGTCTGATGGGAAGCCCTGTGATTGCATTCCGATCACTTGATCCGCCATGTAGGAGCACCGCCGATATGGTAATTCTCCTCTGCGCAGCAGGGCTTGGCAATTGGGAACAGCCACAGGAACGAGATGGAGAGTTTATTGACATGGGCACGCGACTGTTAGTTCGGGCGCGAACTTTTCAGCTGGGACATGTGCAGAGAGTGGGTCTGGGTTATTCGGCAAGCAAGTCCCGATTCGCGATAATAGTTGCCTGAATTACCTATCTTTCGACGCGACTTGGCGAGAGTTTTTGCCCTGATTTCTCTTCATGATGCTTGCTGGGAGTTCCTGGGAGTTCCTGGGAGACATTCACACCTACCTCATTCTCGAAGCTGGATTGAAGAGATGATGTCGACAGTTTTGCGATTGTGGAGTCGAAATGCTGACGACCCAGCGACTGGTAGACTTCCCGCGAGGTTATTCTTATTCTGTTTTCCTGCGCAAGACCACCAGATGCAAATATTTCCAGCGCCACAGCAGTCATCACTTCCGCCTTCTCGAATAATCTCGCGATCGGGAGGACAGATGTAGGAACAGACGGGTGAGACAAGTACCTTGTCGTGCATACTGGACGTTACAAATAAGAGAAACGATGGCAAGACCATGGGAGTCGTCACCTTACGTCACGGGCTGTGTGCATCGTCTGTGGTTCGCGATCGCGAAAGTCTTGCAGCCAGACTTTGTTCAGAAAAGAGCTGGAACACCGACCCAACGACACGCCCCGGGGAACCCGTCACCAGACTGTGAAGATCTCGATGCTTCAAGACGATCTCAAATACCCAGGGCCAATTTAGCCGGCTATTCGAGCGATCGATAGGTATCGGGGAAAAGGGGTTCTAGATGGTGCCGTCGAGTTTGGTACACTTGCGCACCGAGCGACTCGGGTACAGACTAGCTGTCAAGAGCGCGCCCGCGGTTGTACAGGAAGACATTCCGCTGCCCAGTTTACTGAAGATGCCATCACGTCACTAGCTCTTGGAAATAAGGGACGAAAAACTCGTTCTGCAGGATCCCGTCGTCGGACCGTGGCGGTGATATTCCTCGCAACCACGGTAAGGGCGGGGTATTTTAGAAGGTCCGAATTGAACTGGGTTGTGAAGCTCAGGCCAAGAACCCAGACTGTCTAGGTTCTCGTTCAACGAGCTCGAGTAAGGAAGTCATAAACGTGTGAGGCCAGCCATGAATTCCAAATCGAGATGTCGCGATTTCGGTTTTGGGAAATGTTCGAGAACATACTCATGACACGTCAATCACCATGGAAACGGAGAGCGTGTAAAGGTACGTCTATCCAGCCTTACGTCCTTCTGCAACGTGTAATGGGACACTACGAGCAGCAAGCGCGGTCCATTTTCCTTGTCTTAGAAGAATGACCTCACCTGTCGACAGGCGTTTCTCTCTTATTCCTTTCCAGTCCCTCTTCGACCCTTCCTCTTCTACGTCTATACCTTGGCGTCCTTCTCGCTTCATCGAGTCTACCAAAGCCTACAGACGCGTGGCGACGCGGCGCCTAGACTGCCATCGCCATTTTGCAGGACTCGCTCTTACAGGCCTTATACCACAAATACCATGAATGACCGAGGACAAATCGCCAAAACCAACGAGCGATGACGATCGGTTTTTCTGGCGTGAGTGTCACAGCCCGGTCGAGAAGGGCAGCCTTCGCGAGGTCTCCAAAGTCGATCGAGCGATAGGGAAACTCGGACTTGGTAGCACGATTCACTGCTTATTCAGAAGCAGAACTCCGTTGCGCATCCACGATGGCTCGAGGTGTACTGGTATTACCAGCCTGGCTGAGCCAGGGAGGGACTCACAGCTACACTGTAATCACAATCTGCCGTTTCTATATCGATTTATATACTCTGCTCGAGGACATATCCTACAGCTTCTCTTCTATCAATTCCCCATATCCGTACGGTCTGATAGCTTTTCTTCTATACTATAAACTATCACCCCGTTAGCCCGCGGCTGTGAGCACGTTAATCTTCAGCGAGCGTATCTTTCCGCGCAGATAGTGCTTCTTACAGAAGCTATATATAGTACGGATATATACTATAGGCTTATTACTTGCTAGTATAATGATGGATTTCCTTAAATCTAAAGTTACGCGAACCTAGTCCGCTCTCCTTCCCTTATATCCGCTATCACGCTGTAACTATGCTTCCTCCAGCCCTTGGGTATAGTAGTCAGCCGCATGCTCTGACACTAAGTCATCGATCTGGCCCTGCTATGCGAGCTTCGCGATTGAAAACTGCAACGAGCACCCTTCAGCGCTGTATCGCGTAAAAGAGTTGGCACAAAGCAGCGTTCTCCACTGCCGTCTTTGTGTTGAGGGAAGTGGAGAATTCGGGACGTCAAGATAGTCCACACGATCTACACAAGCCGATTACATTCCTGCAACATTCAACATGGATACGATGGATTTCACGCCATTACAAAGTAAAGGTATCGCCAGAAGCCAAACTACATTGATCCGTATTGACAAACTTGCCATGCCATGCGAGATCCAGCTCACCACCACACGTCTGCGCATGCGTATCCCAAGCTATTACCGGGGACAAAGTGCCCGCACCAAGGTCTTCATTCGGGTCGTCGATCTCGTATAGCCACGTTGACTCAGCAAAATCTTACTAGGCTCAACCTCGGCAAGCGTGGCATTTGCCATCGAGCTGAACTTAATGGAGGTCCTAGTCATCCGTCTTTTTGTTCTGCCTCTTTTCGTAAAGTATATGGCCGGTGCATTGTCTTATAGCTGTGTTCGATACAATGGAAGGCAAATCGACGACGCCAATTCCACGTGATTGGGCACGGACCTTCCGGCGCCTGCCCTCACCTCCGCCGTACCTAGACTTCGCAGCGCTTACCTTAGCAGACAATATCGGACTCCAATATCTCTGACTGAACCATGAGCATCCAAAGAAGAAGCGCTCACTTCATTTCTTTGTCCACTTCGAGAAGCGCTAGCATTTGGACGATCCGTTCTCGCATTTATCTCTGTCGTTATCCTTTCTCTCGCTTATTTGCCAGAACGTATCAGATGGAGCAGTTTTCGTATGTCTGTGATGTCGATGCTGAGCCTTTGCATCGTTATCAAATCGGTGGCTACTACCCTATCTGTCTAGGAGACCTCTTTCAAGATGGGCGGTACAAAATAATGCACAAACTAGGTTGGGGGGCTTACTCGACAGCGTGGGCCGCAAGAGATTACAGGTTAAGATTTATCTTTCGCTACCCCTTAATAGACGGAAAGCTTACACATCGACAAAGAACAACGATATGTTGCTATAAAGATCTCTGTGTCCGAGCGGGGACAAAGAGACCGAGAATTTGAAGTCTTACGCGCTATTACCACTCACTCTGAGCACCCTGGCAGTCGACATTTAGTGCAAATGCTGGACTATTTCCAACTTGAAGGTCCGAATGGGACTCACAATTGCGCCGTGCTTGAGCTTTTGGGGCCAAGTATTCCTGATCTACTTGATGCGCGCTTTCGTGGCGAGAGACTTCCCGGGAAACTCGCAAAAAACATCGCGAAACAGGCTCTACTAGGCCTAGATGTCTTACATCAGCATAAGATCGGACATGGAGGTAGGCTAGAATTCTTTAATTTTCTAGCTGACCTCTCTCACGCAAGTTAGATTTGCATACTCGCAATATAGCTTTCACTATACCTTCTATACATTCCCTATGTGAAGAAGAGTTTTTCCGGAAGCTGGGGAAGCCGGAAACCGGACTGCTCGGAAGGAACGACGGAAATCTACTAGAACCTAGCATGCCTAAATATCTAGTCAGGCCCACTTCTTATCCAGTAGATGTTTCGACGTCCTCCCATCCGATCCAGATAGTTGACTTCGGCGAGTCTTTTTTAAGCGATAATGTCCTAGTATACTTCCTACACCACTTCCTGTTCGAGCTCCTGAGATCATATTCGGGGAAAGGTTGGATTATCGCGTAGACTTATGGAGCATGGGTTGTATGGTAAGCTTAGCTATTTATCAAGAGAAACACGGAAAGCTTACATCTCCAATAGCTTTTCGAGCTCGTAGTAGGCCAACCTCCATTCGACGTCTTCATGACAACACCCACGATCCTTATTCGCCAAATGATAGAGATGACGGGTGATGAACTACCGGAGCGATGGGAACAAACATGGCGCGCCATGGACAGCGCTTCACCTGGGGAGAAATCAGGGTATACGCTCCAAGAGTGGCTGGAGGAAATGTACTTTGACGGGGAGAGGAATAACGACTTGACTCGGGAAGATATACTTACTGTAGGTAGACTTGTGCGAAGTATGTTATACTTTGAGCCTTCCAAAAGGGCGTCGGTAAAGAAGATACTTGAGGATCCCTCATTTAATGAAGATTAATGCAGCACCAAGGTGGAGTAACAAAGATCTACCTTGATGGGAGAGCCGAGGGCGGAATCATGGACGAGAGAAGAGTTGGTCAAGATTTACCAAGCGATAGCCAACCTTCAAAGCTCAATGTGATACTCGTCTCTAGAAGCCCGTGGCTAGGTATCATTCACTATACGGTGATTTCGACACGCTGCTCACAGAATATTGAATAAGCTAATCGATACTTCAGAGCTGACTTTCAAGCTCACCCAACATCCAGCGATGACGACAACAACAATTGCCCATATCCCCATATCTCCGCACAACCAGTAAAAAGAAACGAGAGACAAGAAATGAGAAATCAAACTGACCCACAAATCCCTTGTAAAAACAGAAACAGAAAAACTCAGTATCCCACATACAACCGAGAAAGTCCATCTCCCTCAACCAGGAAAACAGTAAGCAATTCGATCCACCACAAAAAGTCGCTTATACTCAACATCAAAACACAATCAACTCGTAAGTTCTAAACCCGAGAATCAAGTCCGAGTCCGAGTGGAGCGGAAATGTCAAAGCCGCGAGGAGTACCAATCAACCAACCTACAAAACCATCCCACCACATTTCCCACCTGCATGAACAGAGCCCTTCCACTTTTCCTTTTAAGAATAAATACACCGGGACCTTGATCTCCAAGTCCGAATTCTCGAATGCTCCGCGCACGACGCACTACCTACTCAAGGGTCATTGAGATTCTCAGTAAGGCTACGGGGCGAGGAAATATTGGACCGGTGAAGCCGGGGGACGGATGTGGCGTAGTGGTTTTCCGACAGGCGTTTTATTGTTATTATATTAGAGCGGTTTGAGGAGGAATAGTATATACTAGTCACAGATTAGCAGACACACACTGTGGCAAGATATGTCCGTGAGAGAGAGAAAAGTGTGAGTTCATTTCATCCATTCCGATGTGCCAATCAAAACCGCTTCACTCGATCCAGTGGGACCAAATGCCGCTGCCGCATGCCTATTCTACAAAAAGGTATTATTAACAACCACGACCCGACTAGCCTAGTAATGGATAGCTTTCGAGTACGTGGCCATAGCTGCCTCCTTGAAAGCTTCCGCCAGTGTTGGGTGGGCGTGTGACGTTCGGGCAACATCCTCTGAGCTGGCACCGTATTCAATTGCCAATACACCTTCTGCGATCATCTCTCCTGCATTGGCGCCAATGATGTGGATTCCTAAGATGCGGTCGGTCTCGGCGTCAGCGAGGAACTTTACGAAACCGTCGGTGTCCATGTTGGTCTTCGCTCGGGAGTTGGCAGAGAATGGGAAGTTTCCGACCTTGTATTTAACGCCTATTGTGTTTGTCAGTTTGCGCATCGATGCGGCAAATAAGCGAAGATCAACTCACCCTCTGCCTTCAATTCCTGCTCGTTCTGTCCGACCCAGGCAACTTCGGGATGCGTGTACATGACTGATGGGATAGCTCCGTAGTTGACGTGTCCATAACCCTTGGTGATGTACTCGATAGCTGCGACAGCCTCCTCCTCAGCCTTGTGGGCAAGCATGGGACCGAATGTGCAATCACCAATGACTCGAATATGAGGGATCTTCGTTCTGAATTCCTGGTCGATGATGAAGCGGCCCTTGTCGTCAACCTCGAGGCCGATGTTCTCGAAACCAAGACCTGCCGAGTATGGTCGTCGTCCAATTGCACAAAGCACAACATCAGCATCTAGAACCTCCTCTTTGCCACCCTTTGCAGCCTCGACATTGATCTTGACTCCAGCGTCGTGCACATCTCCGGAAGTGACCTTTGTGCCGACCTTGAACTTGATGCCTTGCTTTGATAGGATCTTTTGTGTTTGCTTCGCGACCTCAGCATCCATACCTGGACCACCTATTTGGCCAAGGAATTCAACAACGGTGACCTCTGCGCCCAATCGCGACCAGACAGAGGCCATTTCCAGACCGATAATACCACCACCAATGACGGTCATCTTCTTTGGTACAGTTTCGAGTGCAATGGCACCTGTGCTTGTGATGACCTTCTTCTCATCGATGGTCAATCCTGGGAAAGGTGTAGCTTCAGATCCAGTAGCGATAATGATGTTCTTTCCACGAACGGCCGTCTCGCCACCGTCCAAGAGGTTGACCTTTAGAGTGTGTTCATCGGCGAACGCGGCGGTACCCTTGATGTATTCGACATTATTCTTCTTGAATAGGAACTCGATGCCCTTTGTCAAACTCGATACCGAGGTGTCCTTCGCCTTCATCATATTCGGTAGGTTGAGCTGTACATCGCCTACTTCGATTCCGCGGTTCTTCGTGTCGTGGAGGATTTGGTGGTATAATGCAGAATTGTTGAGGAGGGCTTTCGATGGAATGCATCCGACATTCAGACATGTTCCACCTAATACACCGCGCTTTTCTATGCACGTAACCTGGGTATGTTAGCAATGTCCAGGGCTCGAAAAGAGCTTGCTCTGAAAAATGAGGAGCTTACTTTCAAGCCTTCTTGTCCCGCCTTGATAGCGGCAACGTAACCAGCGACACCGCCTCCTATGATGACAAGATCCTTTTCTTCAGCTTCCGAGGCGTATCCTCTTCTTGATGTGTAGTTCTGGATGGCGGGAAAGGGAGATGCGCGGAAGGCGAGTCTGGAGGAGGTCATGGGCCGTATCGACCTGGACACGGTCCTGGGCGCAAAGGACTTGAGCATCTTTGCTATTAATTAGGTTTGAGGTAGTCAATTGAGGTTGTTGGTGCTTGTGTTGGGATGTCGAACAATTCTTGGCTAAGTCAGCGGGACACGAAAGGCTCCACCACCAAGGAGGCGAAAACTACGCTCCACCACTCCACCACCTATCAATATCAATTGCCATATCAATTGCCATATTTCCATACATTGATCAGGGCATGCCTCCCTCTGGGACGTTTCCTCAGCCCCAAAGACAGTCGTCGAAGCGGCAAGATTTGACTTCCAATCAGGTCCGGCTAGCAACGGGATGAAGCTGCTTAGGTAGTAGATACTCCCAAACTCGTTCTGAGGCCTCCATGTTGCTTATATCAGTCGAGGGCGTTGTACCACCATTAACATTGCTTCGACGCCCTCTTCCAGCCAGCTGTTGGCAATCATTCTAGAAGGCATCAACCCGGGGCATACAGGGCACTCTAACCTCCAGAGACGGCCTCCACCTCCGCCAATGAGCATTCTCGAGAACCAAACACCCTAAACATGTTAATCAGGAAGCTCGAAGGGCCTCGCGCTTCTGGAAGTACCTTGTCCGTGTTACTCCAGGATTCCGGTCCTGAGTTAATATAGAGACAGGCCCCGATTGGCCATCGATCACGCTGCATCAAAGCTTGGTGGTAACGCATCTCAAGGTAGATTGTAGATCTACGTAGTTGCAATCTACACTTGCGCTCTGCCGCCATCAAGATTCGTTACTGTAAGTGATGGACTAATTGGGTCCTTCGCTCACTCATTCCGTATCTTTGTCACGCTTCCCTTCGCTCGACAGACCGCAAGTCCATCGATAGCCATTTTTGTCGCGTGTCTATTCTTCGTCGACGTGGTTGACAATGTGGAGACCGCGCTCTTCATTTCTTTACTCTTCTCAGCACTGGTGATACCCTGCTTCTCTCTTCAACAGTCTCGTAAATTTAATCTTGATCTCGATACATCCCGAAAAGAGGCACACCAAGATCAAAGGCCTCGATGGGCCAAATGTGGCAAACTCATCACGCGCTTCTTTTCTTCATATTCTGTGCATTCTGGATACCATGGACGTCCGCCGTTCAGCTCGAGGTGGGAAGCCCAGGTACGTTGCGGCTTTGCTTTGTTTCGTTCACTCTCGAAAGAGACAAGAACATGGCCTCATCCGTGAGCATCAGCATATACTGACCAGATCGGCGTTTATGTTGCCTTCTGGAAGTCCACATACATGATTGAGGATTGGACGACTAACTCGCCCCCAGACTCCGCCAAAACGGCTGCAAAAACTATAGCGAAAGACATGATGTCCTTCTACAAAGGCGACGAACCCGGGCAAATACCCGGAACCCTTCTAAAACCTTACTACTGGTGGCAAGCTGGGGCAATGTGGGGAGAACTCATCGAATACTGGGCCATGACCGGGGATACACAATACAACAACGTGACCTCACGTTCTCTGCTATTCCAGGTTGGAGAGGACAGGAATTACATGCCGGCAAATGCGAGCAAAGAAGAAGGCAACGACGATCAAGTAAAGTTGCATCGACTGCATTTGTCAAGATCTTAGATCTAACATAACTTAGGTGTTCTGGGCGTTTTCCGCCATGACCGCAGCCGAGCTAAATTTCCCTGACCCACCGCCTTCCCAGCCCCAGTGGTTGGCCCTGGCTCAAGCAGTCTTCAACTCGCAGATAAAGCGATGGGATATGGACTCATGCGCTGGAGGGCTTCGATGGCAGATTTTCTTCACTAATCCAGGCTGGACCTACAAGAACACGATTTCTACAGGAGGACTGTTCCAGCTCGCGGCTCGGTTGGGACGCTACACTGGAGACCAGATTTATCTAGACTGGGCAGACAAAACGTGGGACTGGCTGGCCTCCACACCCAACTTGACGCCTGATTTCACTGTCAACGACGGGAGTGACGTGAATAAGAATTGTTCGGACGCGAATGGAATTCAATGGACATACAATTACGGTGCAATGCTGTATGGATCGGCCATGATGTATGATCACGTATGTGTCATTTCCTTTTTACAAATCAAGCACCATTTAACATCAATCTACAGACCAAAGGCGCAGACAAGGAGAAATGGAAGGCACGTGTCAGTGGCCTCATCACGCAAATCCAAAAGCGCTTCTATCCCACCGCTTCTCCAACGGGAACCCAATTGTCGCCGAACATCATGGTGGAAATCTCGTGCGAGTGGTCAAAAGCCTGTAACCCTGATCAGACCTCTTTCAAAGCTTACCTCTCTCGCTGGCTAGCCGGAACTATTCAGCTCGCGCCTTTCACTCGCGACCTCATCATGCCGAAACTCCAATCTTCGGCTGTAGGCGCAGCGCAACAATGCTCTGGCGGCGATACGGGTTCCAAATGTGGTAGAGACTGGAATTCTGGGAAGTGGGATGGATTTACTGGCGTTGGGGAGCAAATGTCTGCACTTGGTGCTATACAAGCTTTACTAATCGACAAGGCTAAGAAACCGACAACTGCGAGTAATGGGGGCACGAGTAAGGGCGACATGAACGCTGGGACAAAGCATGGAAAACAGCCGAAGTACAAAGAGATAACGCCGGTGGCAAAAGGTGGAGCAGGATTCTTGACAGCGCTTTTGGTTTTGGCGACTTTGGGCGGGACTTGGTGGATGATTGATGATGGTGGATAGTGAGTTTTTTTCCTTGTGCACGTGTTACACGAGTGAGAAATGCTAATGATGATGATGTAGTACTACGAAACAGGCGAGGAGGATGAGTGAGAATTATCTGCATCGTAGATGGTGAGGATAATTGACATATCCTTCGAAGACTTGGCCAGCATACCGCTCTTACCTGCATTCTTCACGCCCTTACCAACTCCGAACAACTAATGGCTTGGCTCTGTCTTCCTCTTCCTGCCCCGGGGATAACAAAGCACCCTTGCACAACGCTTCTCCTCCGTGATCGATATCGAGGGGAATCGAATTGAACTTGACGTACCTTACGTGGATTCGATAAACCTGCAACTGCAGACACCAATACTGAGCGTGGGTGTCATGATGAAAGTGAGTCAAGCGGAACTGTGTGGAAATTGGGAAGGTGATGAAGAGGATGAGAGACAAAGGAAGCAGGCAGCAAGATAGAATTGAAAAGATATGAAAAGAAATACGGTGGGTGATGAAACGAAGGGGAAAATGAAGGGAACGATGAGGCAAGCACAGGAATTAATGAAGAAGGTGAAGCTCAAGATGTCTCGCGCCGTGAGAGGGACAATGATGATGGAGGTGCAGGAGAAAACATTTCAACTAAACTCATGCATGAATATCATGACAAGATCATCCAATAGATAGCTTCTAGCAATGTATGGGCATAATGGAGCAAGCAGGCGTTGCAGGGGAGTGGATCAAGAAAAGTAATTGAAAAATCGGAAATTGTAGATGGTCACGTCTTCTCTTCACTACACGCTGCATATTTTTTAAGCCAATGTGTACTGAACTTCCTACGAAACTACTCATTCATCCTTTTTCGGAGTTCACTTACCCTTCTTCATCAACCTCCCTCTACATCTGTGTCCCCAACTCCACTATCAAAAGAGTTCGAGCACGAAAACAGCGCATCTCAACCTCGAGCATTTCCTGAATATGCACTCCTTCTCGAAAGCAATCCTCAGCTCCTTGCTTCAAAGCCCGGTCGCCAGGTGATACAAGTACCACGATATAAAAACCAAGGATCCACCAATCCCCGTGTTCAGCTTATCGGCCTGTCGATATTGGTGGTGGGCTGGTCCGCTCTAATCATTATTGTTTCTGTCTGATGATGCGATGTAGGACTGTATTCTCGGATGGGATTTGGGCGATTTTTCTGAGCCCTTTTTTCTTTTGGATGAGTGGGGTGGGTTGATGGGGATAGGATGTTGGAGAGATGGGGGTAAATGGGCATGTGTAGTCGTGGATTTGCGAGAAGCTTCTGCCTCGTTCTGGGTTTTTTGAGATTCATTCTATTGTCTCTATAATATTCGTCAATGAAGCGTTGGTTGGAGGAGTGGAGGATGCGGGTCATCTACTTGGTTGTGAGGGTGGAAATTGGACTCTTGTTCTTTGGGTATATGTGATTATTCTGGACTTTCAAGCGTCCACAGCAGGTAATTCGCTAGCCAGCAGTGCCAGGGTCGCCTGCGCGATCTTAAGTCCCGATTTCAACGACTTCCTCTCCCTGGACGTCTCTGCAAACTCAGCTATATCCACTTCTTTCGTCAGGAAATATTGCAGTCCGACGATGATGTGCGGTTCTTTCTTCGCGTTTGCGAAGATGGACGAGATGTTAGCTGTGGAATCGGTCTTTTTATCCTTCTTAGCCAGTTTCATTGCCGTCTTGAGAGTGGTGAGAAGCATCATCTCGAGGAAAGATTTCGTTTTGCCTTGGAGGGCAGTGAAATCGAGAGTCTGTACACGTGTGTCAGCGGTAGACCGAAACTTAGCGCAGAGTGAGTGGGACGTACTTTTAGGATGGTTATGGCTAGGCCGCCTTCGCCCATGAGCTCGCCATACATTCTTCCAAGATTGACAAGCATTCTCAAGTCCACATCCCCATCTTCCTCGTTATCCTCTTCTTCTTCGCCTTCGATATCGCCTTTTTCCCCCATGCGTCGGAAGAGTGTCCAGAGTCCGTATTGAAATGCCCATTTATATTTGTGTTCGCCACAGAGTCGTCGTGCAATGAGGGTGTAATAAGGATTGTAAACCTGCTCGGCGCCTGCACAATGGATGAGGACGCGAGGAATCTCGAGCTCCTGAGTTTTCTTCAGCTTGAGCTTGACCAGGCGCTGGTGGGCGTCCTTGTAATCCGAGGCCGATAATATGGATAAGAAGATGGATCGGCGGATAGATGTGTTCATTCCTTGTTGCTTTGCCAGCAAAGTCAATTCTGTCAGTTCGTTGGCCTCGTCTTCATTTGCTGCAGATATGGGCGCAGCGGTTTGAGCCGTTTCGGCCTCCTCGTCTTCTTTTGCTGCTGTATCGTTTTTCCAGCTCGCGCCTACGAGCCACCATTTCCCTTCCTTTTTGCTGCCGCGAATATCTTCTAGGCCGACTCCTAAAGGCTCGCTTGATTTGGTCAAACTTCCGAGAGTCTTCTTCATAGTGACGGTATGTTCTGCAGCCACGTTTGCGTTGACCAGTCCAGTTTTTTGGCGATTGTTTTTAAGGTCGTTGATGGTTTCGATCATGAATTGTGTTCTCACACTGATAGGGAGGTTCTCCTCGTTAGCAATCCTGACCTGCTTTTGCAGTAGAATCACGATTTCTTTCAAAGCGGAAGGATCGTCAAGCCGCAGTTGGTGCCCACAATTCTTGACGACCTTGAGAAGGAGCTCTGTGTTGAGGTCCGATAACTTAGAGTTGAGCAACAGCCGGATGTAATCGAAAACAAGTCGACTGCCAACCATTTGGAATGTGTATATATCAGCTAAGAAGGCTATTAAGTTCGAGGCTTGCTTGTTGCCATCTCCAGAAGCTTTTTCGAGTTCGTAGTGTTTGTCGAATTCGGTAACAATGCGTTCAAGAGTTTGAGCTCCAAAATGTGGTCCGATGACTTTGTAGACAGCCGAAATGAAACCAGCATGTAAAATCATGAATGTGTCGGTTAGACTGGTCCTGACGCATATCCGTTCCATGAGGAGGTCAATCAGGATTGAGGTGACATATTGGCGAGGATTGTTGTTGAACACGTCCTCAATTTCCCCAAGAATAGTCGAGAAATTAGCCTCTGAAAGCCTGTTGAGGGGATTTTGAAGTTGCCGGCGTAGTCGTGTCAGAATCTCTTGATCAGAAGATGGAGGACCACGTATGGACGGTGGCACATACTTTGCGACTGTCGCAACTGGTGCTGCGCTTGCAGAGACTCCTGGTAAGTATGGATTTTCGCGAATTCTCCGAGATTTCTCATCTTCCGGTTGGTCAGGTTCGGAGTGGTCGAACGGATTGTCCAGGTCTCCATCTTCTTCGTCCTCCTCGAAGACTTCATCCTCCTCATCCTCCTCAACGTCGGTAGAATCCTCAGAGCCAACATCTTCGCCACCGAGACGCTGGTCGTCATCGATTTCAAGATCGAAGTGATCCTCGGCGTCACTAGCTTCTTCATCAGAGTCTTCGTCATCTTCGGCACCAACGTTCCGCCTTTTGCTGGACAAGTACTCCTCGTAATCTGATCTCTTTCTCTTCAGGGACCCACCATTGGACTCTTCCCCAAGCCCCTCCAGAATGTCGTCGAGACCATCTTCATCTAGCGACTTCGGTAGCTTCTTTTTTCCTTTTAGTCCTAATAATTTCTCAAGAGCTGCAATCTCAGCATCGTCTTCATCCAGCTTCTCCTTTACGGCACGCGATCTTCGAATCGGCGGTGGAGGAGAAGGGGATGATTCCGATTCAAGTGATGGTGCCTCGAACTTCTGGCTCCTCTTCTTGAGAATCGATTTTGGCATAGGCTCTGGAGAAGCCCTTGGTTCAACCCTTTTCTTCTTAGGCGGCGGGGAGAGCTCCCTTTCAGTTCTCGACGTCGAGTTCAAATTCTGCGGTCTTCTTCTCTCTCCAGGACGAATCGATCTCGGCTGACTTCGGTGGCTCTTCTTTTCTGCTCGTTCGGCTTGACGCTTCTCCTTCCTGCCCAAGGGAGCCCCGAATTTCCCTTTCCGTTTCCCTGCGTTATTATCTGACGGTCCAAGTCGATCCAGAAGATCTGCTGGTAATTTGGGTGTCGCATGTTTGAAGCGGCTCATTTTTGTGGCGAGACGGGCGCAGCCTGAGCGTATATCGAGCTGTGAGCTCTATTCTCTAGCGCTTCTATCCAAACCACTCCAGTTTGTTCCCGAGCTCCTCATATGCTCAATCAACGAGTCGTCTCGATATACGCTGAGTTGTTGGAGATTCTGTCGAGAGTCAGCGGAACTTTTATGCAGACCTAGTTCTACCGAATAATCGCCGATCAATCTCCTTCGCGACTGGCGTCTATCCCACCTCTCGCAACTGTCGGACCCCACGAGTACTCCAAAATCACAGCCCAACTGAAATCATGGTGGCAGACGATCCACGATTAAGCAACGATGAGGTCTTTTGAAAAACACGCTCCTAGCGTTCCTAGCTAATTTGTCCAGTTCTTCACCCAGCTCTCCGCCCTCTTCAAGACCCAACACACAAAGAAACATCCGGGATCAGTCACCTTGACCCAAAAGCGCCTCACATATGATACATCGACGCCATCAGATCCCTCTCTACTAGACGAACCATTGCGGGACTTGAATCCGCCAAAGCCACTACCTATTCTTATAAGAGCGTCCAATGGCGAGTCAAAAGAGGGAAGACTCAAGGGCAAGAAAATCAAGCTGAGCACCGTGGTCAACCCAGATGAAATTGATGGCTTTTTTTTAAGATACGCAGAGGTGTGCAAGAAGGGCATGGAAAACATGAAGAAGAGAGATAGGAGTAAGAAGAAGAAGAAGCCAAAAAAGGTCAACAGTTGAGGGCAGACGGTCGGTGAGCATAAAGAGTTGAAAAGGATAAAGCCTATCCAAGAGCCTCGCTCCTGTATTCCGGCTCGATATCGATAGACCTTTGGCAAGTCGAAATCATTCCTCCAGAAATCTAGCGATAACGATCTCCATTCGGTCATCACTCATCGCTATTGATGATTGAAGGGCAGCCAGAGGACATACAGATCAAGGCCAGGCGCGGATGCACTCGATGATACACGCGAATGATGATTCAGGCACAACTTTCTGCCTCAATCACCCACGTGGCCATGGCAGCTTGTCGGTCGGAGAGCTGTTTGCTGGCAGTATGATTGCGCAGTACCCGGTAGTCAAACTGTCCCTACATGAATGCTGAGCCTGTTTTTACCAGTTTTTCTTACCGAATGTCCTTCACAAGCTCCCCCGTGTCCACCCCGTTGTGTGATCGTGGTATCGGGACGATTTTTCATCTTCATCACAGCCTAAGTATATAATCGATAGATTTCGTATAGATCAGCACCTTCCAGCTCCTCGACTCTGACTTTCTAAGGGAATGACGTCCAGCAGCGATCGAAGCAGCACTTCAAGCACGTCGCCCTCTAGTATTCCAAGCACTGTCAGCCAGTATCTGTCACATAACGTTTATGGCGAACTAGATCCGCCATGGCTCGTGCAAGTACTGGAATTTTCATGGCGCCGTCATGAATATTTCGACCACTTCGACAGGCGCAACTTTGGTCAGTTCGAAAAATTCGATCTTCTTCTATGGCTTGTCAATCACTTGGACCCCAAGACCCTTGGGAGTCTCCGTCGAGTGAATCACAAAATCAAAGCTCTCCTTCCCGATACATCCCTGTTCGACATCATTAGGGTCATACCGCGCGCAAAAGATCCTTTCAATCATCTTTCCAAGGCCGATCTTAGCACCATCGGAAGACACTGCAGAGATTTACGCATCTTGTTTGACGCAAACCCCTTGAGAACAAGGCCACTGGAACGGGGACATGATGATGGAGAGGACTGGAAAAGGATATTATCGCGACTCCCAAACATAGAGAAGATCACATTGCGCACCACTAAGGGGCCTGGGAATTTGATCCTCTCGAGAAATATCGGCATGTTGACGCAGCCTTTCCGCCAGAACTTTCAAAACGCCACGTTTTTGCGGCACCTAACAATCTTGAGATTGGTGCCGGTACATGTGCCTTACATCGTCAATTTCTGTTCCTTGGGTACAGATTGCAGAACCGAGGACTGGACCTTGGGGAAGACATGGTCCCTGATCACAGAGTTGGAGTGCCAGTTCTATATTCAAAAAGAAGGGTACAGCTACGAACTGGAATGGGAGAAGAATCTCCAAGTTCTCCAAAGATGGTTGAGAGGTTTCCAGCGAAATGTGAAAACATTGAAGTTTTCCTGGATCGCCACTGAGATTGCCCCAGGACGACGCCCTCATCCGCTCGCATTGGAGAAATGGCTCCCAGGGACAAATGAATTTGTGGAATCCCCTATTATCTGGAAAGCCTTGACCAC
Source organism: Venturia asperata (assembly GCA_003689335.1). Lineage (NCBI taxonomy): Eukaryota > Fungi > Ascomycota > Dothideomycetes > Venturiales > Venturiaceae > Venturia > Venturia asperata. Next base: position 327,821 of record QWWL01000006.1, on the reverse strand, counting down.
ATTAGCCACTGGCAACGTTGAGCTTCACGAAGACGATGCAGATTCAGAAATAAATCTGCTGGCTTCGAGGGTGCCAAATATGGAAAGATACTATCGATTGAAATATGCTACTGAATGGGAGATCACAGACTTTGCATTCGGAAGCCACGAGTTTGAAGATTGGGAAAGATTTGACAGACTCGCAAATGGGAGGTGGAATTCTCCGCCAGGAGCTGAAAGGCCGCGGCGAGTATCGTCTCTCAGACAGCCATCGCGGAGTCAACGGATGTCCACAACACATCCTTCATCTAAGAGAAGTGCAACACATCCTTCTGGCACCATTTCAAGGGCAAGCTTTGAGTTCTCTCAAGAATACCGCATTGCCTCTACAGTCACCAATCCGTCGGCATCATTGAAGATTTACCGACAACCGAGAGGTAATCATACTCCGTTTGAGAACAGCTCAACACCTCGTTCCGGCAATACGTCAAGAACTGCTTCTGGATTCTCTCAGCAATCCTCACAGGACTCCCATTTCCCACTGCACTCTTCGGTGATTCGATCACCAGCCCAAACCGACCATCAGGTACGAACAGGTACCAGCTCGAGATCCATGCAGCACCAAAGACTCGAACACAACCATCCGGACCCAAGAGCCGCAGAACCACAGATTGGACAGTCGCCCGGAAGTAGTCAACGAGGGCATTCTGTTTTCGAACGCCAAATGGCCATTCAACGTTCTCAAACACAATCGAATAGGTCGAGTGGTGGATCAAGAGCGGGTTCCCAGCAGCTCTCTCAGCGTTCGCCGCAGAGTGAAAAATCTACTACAACTCCTTCTAAACAGAGATTCTTCTTTGATCATGATGATGAGGATGGTGATGATACTCCCTCTCAGCAGAGATCAAATCGGCTACATGGTGGATCGAGAGAGGACCTTGGATTCACCCCACCGAAGTCTCCATTGCTACAGCGATTTGTGTCACCATTTACCCTAACATCAGGCACGATTGGGACACGAACAAGAGAAGAGCCTAGATTCTCCCCACCGAGCTCTCCACTATCGCAGCGATTTGGATCACCAGCTCTCCAATCGACGGGCACGAGTAGTATACGAACAGGAAGCAACTTAGACTTCAGACGAAATCAGAGTCTTGCGGCCTTGTTTGAGGATCGTGGAGAGGATGTGGGTCAGGAGAACGATTCTTTGCAACACCGGCCTAGCCGTGTCAGCCACGGATCAGGAGAGAACTCTCAAAACTATTCACAGCACCATGAAGTGCCTCTCCGACCACAGCGTGATGATTTTTTCAGTTCTCCAGATCATCACTCGACATCCACGAAATCCAGGGAACGTCTACACGCCGTGACCAAGCCCGGAGTCCATGCAAAGGGCCAATTTTCTAAGGAGAGAGGCTCCAATTCTAGAGCACGGCCTGTTCGCGTAGGAAGTGTCGCGGATTTCGCGTTCCATCTTCGAGAGGAACCAAATGAGTTGAACAGTGAGCTAAGAGAAGCATCCGATTTCCAAAAAACCCCAATTGCAGCTTTAGGGCCGACGGATTCGGTGTCTTCCAAGTACTCTACGCCAAGCGCAGGCCTTGTGTTCGAGCGACGTCCAACACGCGAAGCTACGCTCGAAACCCACGAGGACCCCTGGGCGCAGAAGGTAGCTTCCACCCGAAGTTACGAGCAGGGCAATTATGTGACTGTACTCACCGATAACCTCTACAAGCAGAGCTCTCAACAGCGGTACGGTCCAGGAAATTCCCGTACAAATGCTGCAATGGCAAGCTACGACGAGTTTTCGGGGAATCCGTTCGTGGACGAGGACCAGGAGACATGCAATCCATCAGGCCCGTGTCATCGGTTTTCTACTCCACACTTGGAGTCTGAGCCTATCACTGAATACACAGGCCCACTGCTCCCGGAAGAATACGTCGCGATATCCAAACGCAACGGGCTGCGTCTTGGATTGGCGCTCGTGCGAGACGCATCTACGGGTGCAGCACCGGATATTGGCGGCCAGGAACAAGTACGGAGCCGATTCGATTTCGAACACACGTCTTCCACGTTGTTGGAGAACCGTTTCTCGGCACCAGAACCGGAACAAGCCGCCCTTTCGCGCGGCAGGAAGGCGAAACGTAAGCATGAGTCAGCGCCTGTGCTAAACGTTCGCGACTTTCCCCCCTCTGATGCCAAGACTGCGGGGACGAAGACTAGATTCTTCAGGAAAGTGTTTAAGCGGAGGAACTCGGAGGGATCGGATAAGAGTCGGAGGAGTGGGAGGGAGTCGAAGGCTTCGGATGGGTCCGGTGGTAGTGGGAAACTGGGTGGGGTGAAGGAGAGGGCGAGGGCGAGGAAGATTGGGAAGGGGGTTTTAGGAAACTTGTTGGCGATCTGAAGGGTTTGCGGTTGATGGTTGGTGGATGTCGTCGGAGCTGGGAGGGGGATTGGGCCTTTGGAGTGGGCGCTGGAAATGACGTTGATGGTTTGAGGAAATATACTGGTGGATGTGTGGTGAAGCTACTATAGTTATAATGGTTATCTTGCCATTTCTGAGGTTGACTAATGAAATTTCGTTCGGAAAAGACTCTTTTTTTGTGACACTGATGTGTTTGTCTGGGTACGACATTGTTCTTCTCAAAGGTTTGCCTTTCCACCTCTTGGAAGTCTGAAGATGATGCTATGTCTCGTAGTTGGAGATTCCTGAATCTGTCGCAATACGGACAACTCCATGAAGATCTTGGCGAATGATTTGGCGGAAAACGAGAAATCTTGCGGAAATTATCCCAAATAGCTAGTTCATGATCAAAATGTAATCTTTTGGGCCGTTGTTGGATTAGGCCGTCAGCGAGTTCTGATCTTTCAACGATGTGAAAAGCGATAGAAGTTGACATTCAATGTACTGTGCCTGGCATCTTGAATCGAGCCACCTCGGATCTGATCGCCGTCGATATGAAGTAAGAGAAATAATCCAAGTGCGTTCTCGTCAGGGTCGTAGCCATCAAATCATGGCTAATTCAGTCTATAAGATCCAAATCGTTCTTGCGCGATAGACATATCGGCCAAAGTAGGAACCGTACATGATGTCGTTGTCCACTTTCGAATCGCCCTTGACCACGTACGCATCACTAATGAATGTGTACTTGTTTTCCCATTGGAATCGTAAGATCACAGGCTTCGAAGCTCCACGTAGAATCCAGAACTCGTCTTCCTTGCGCAAGTTGTCCCCAGCAACGATGGTCAACCAATTGGACAGATCCCATCGAGAGAACCCGACAGCGCCGTTGACGGATTCGTTGACAAGTCTAAGAACTTTGCCTAGACAGATTCCGGAGACTTTGAGATCGACGTGTTGACCTTCTGTGTCACCTTGGTAGAATTCCAAGTCAAGAGTTGAAGACGATGCGGCCGTTGTGTCATGTGAGGCGCTAAAAGGGGCACACTGTGGAGAGAGATCGAGACAGTCTTCCAATCGGCCGCGAGTCGTTTTGCTCGTCCAGTCCGGCACCCAAGTCGGAAGAAAATGACCCAAATTCTGACGACCAGCGACCGCGTTGAACAGCACATCATCCAAGCTCCCATGCTTCTCAACCATGTTCTTCGCCAACTTGATGAGAACGTGAACAACTGTATTGGTGTCGCCATAGTCCGGATCGATCCCGTAGTCTTCATCACAAAGGCCGAGAAAGGCGAAGACGCGGTCGCGTGGGTCTCCGGCTTCTGATATTCTGGAGTGGCGCATGAGGGAGAAAATATCGATCTTCCTCCGACCCTTTGCTCTCGCCTTGAGCATCGAAAGGACGTGCATGAACCCCAGCCCCTGCAATGTCAAACACCATAAGTCCGATTCGCTTCGTACCTTCTGCCACCCTGCTTGGCTTTCAGAATGTGAAATTTCCGCAGTTCTGACCATCTGGTCATAATGTTCCGTGTATGTTTTCCCATCTATGGCTGCTATTTCTGCCTTGCAACGGCGCAAGGTTAGTCTAGAGTCGTCAGAGGTATCGCCTCGCCCTTCTAGTACCCGAAATCGACCCAATAGTTCCAATTTACGCTTTCTGGACTTCAGCTTCGGGCGGCGCTCCTCATCTCGACTTCTTGTTTCTTCGTCCAATCTCTGATATATTACCAATGCAATTTGCTTTCGCCTCTGCATATTTTCCATTATGTACCTCTCCTGCTCCTTTAATTCCTCTTGAATCTTAATGCAGCATGTACTAAAGAAAACCGGGCCATGCTGGCACACCCAATCGATTAGCGGATCAAGTGTTTGCCAAGCAACGCATGCCGTAGTAGAAATGATATATGGTTTTGGTGATGTGATCAACTCTTGATAGACCCACGATCTGCGCCTGCGAGGTTGTGAGCAAGAACAAGGATTTACCTAGCGATCGTCTCGCAGTTCTGGTCCTGCCGCTGCTGCACGAGAGCGCCATGAAACTGTCTGCGGGAAGACCAAGAATTTTTTTGGGACGAATCGAGAGAGGACAAACTCTGATTCCAAAATTAGCGTCCAAGATAGGCCAATATTCTGTTTTCACTTACTACCACCACGGGCTGGAAAAGAATGCCATGAGACTTTCAAGTCGGCGTGTCTGAGCGGAAGAATAATGAGAAGTCCATGCACCTAATTGCTTGTAGCCAGGTAGCTGAGTCCTTTCTTCAGGAACGAGAAGCATTTTCAACCTCTGTTCCAGGGTATCGATAGCGAACGGGTTTCCTTCGCTATCAAAAGCCCACTCGAGACAATTGCCCCTGTCGATAGTGTCGAGACTTACAAAGGTTTGTTTACTGTGCTGATAGATCTCGCGCATCAGATTGACCTGATGGCCCCTCTCATCGTTGTCACTCTGGTTGATACAAATCTGATCGGCCCATAGATACAGCGGTTCGTCTGCACGTGTTCTGAACCAGTGTTGAGCGACAAGATCGATGGCTCGCTCAAGATTTGCGAATGCGTTGAATGGTAGTCCATCCACCAGGATCATGGCAGTTTTATTAGGGTCTCCGGCACAATAAGAGATAGTTGAGTAGTTTCCGTACGACCATGCTAGTGAGGTCTCGAGAAGCTGGCAAGCTAGGACCTGGTGCATGGGATTCATGTCTCCAAGACCGAGCTGTGGTAAATTGTGCTGCTCCGGTTGCCAGGCCTGATCGGTTGTAGAATCGTGCATAGCCCAGGCAGGCATAGTGGCAATATGTTGAGCGTAAGTCTTGCGTGGCCAGACTTTCAATAGTCGAATCTCCCGGCGTGACTTTTCCAGCCTTCCATAAGGCTGCATGCGGTAAAAGAGTTGATTTCGTGGCGAGCAAAATGCATCTCCAGCTTTTTTCCAGAGAATCGTCTTTTGTAGCCGACGTCCCACTGGTCCATTCGAACGTTGTACTAGATGACCTGGTTTGAGCAACGGAGTCAAGGTAGGCGAGGCTACACGCTCTTCATAGCCTGCTATGCTAGCCGGATTCTCGTGAATTAATCCAGAGAGAGGACGCCTATTTATATCGCGATGGCGGAGGCAGCCGTAGCAAACAGGACTTTGGTGTGCATGATGATAACAGCCCCGAGGACAGCCATCAGGGTCGTAGGTTTGCTGCATAGCTTGATCATGTATGACTGAATGCGAATGTGGAAGAGACACAAAAGATGGTGATACACAGAGTTGGCCAAGGACAGACAGACAGAAAGAGCAAAACCGGCCTTCATGACAGGCGTCCAATCTAGATGCTGTCCTCGCCAAGAATGAGCTGATCATAGGGTTTGGTGGCTTGCAGCTGATCCGTCGAAGAGAAGTCGTCCGTCCTATGGCAAGTCCTCTGAAGCGAATCCCACCTTAGCAAGGCGTAATCGTGCCCAAACCTAGACCAAACAGGCTGCGTGAAGACTGCCCCCTATTGGCCGGTACCAAGCCATGACAAAACTTGTGGATATGGAAAGGGATCAAGAGGCAGAAGCTTTGAGAAGATTCAATACTGTGAACAATTGCAAGGCTCTCCGACAATCGCTCATCTCCATCTCCACATCTTAGGCGGGCCTCCATCAGCATCAAATCCCAAGTTCAAACGTGGGGGACAACTTGTTGTTGTCATCGTAGGATTCATTCGAGTATAGTGTTGGAGTTGATCTGGGGCAGTAATCATGCCAAAGGAGTCGTTTGCTTTGAAGTCCTTCAAATTCAAGGCTAATGATGAATATCTGGCGAAACTTTTGATTGAATTCCCAGGTATTCGCGGACATCGAGCTTAATTTGAGAGTGTTGATTTGAATTGAATCGAGATGAGTGAGTTGTTGTTGTTAGACAGAATAGTTTCTTTGAAGCGTGTTTCGGGTGCTTCTCTTCTGGCCATGACCCAGAAATCGCTTCACCACTCCGCCCTCACACTTCCCACCACTCTGCAGCCTGCCCAACTCATACGAATACAAAACAAATTCGCCTTCCTCTCCTCTTCAGCTAACGACTAAGCCATCAATACTATTCAAATACTCAATATAAATCCCCCACAAATTCACGATGCTCATCAAGTACGCCCGCCTGCCCCACCACTCCTCCATCGTCGAGATTGATGCTAACAGGCGCGTCGTAGAGTCCGCACCCTGACTGGAAAGGAGATAGAACTAGACATTGAGCCTGACTACAAAATCTCAAAGATAAAGGAGCGCGTTGAAGAGAAGGAGGGCATCCCACCCATGCAACAGCGGTTAATCTTTGGCGGGAAGCAAATGTGAGCACTGCTACGGCGTTCTCGATGCTGACTATGTTCCCTTGGGTACACCAGTTCACAAGTCCACAAGCTCACAAATGCCTGGATAAAAGACTAACACACCTTCTACAGGACCGACGATAAATCCGCACAGGAATACGGCCTGGAAGGCGGAGCAACCCTGCATTTGGTACTTGCTCTTCGCGGCGGACGATAAACATTTATACGAATACACTGTCAATCTGCTTGGACAATGGAAAGTGACGGATACGCTCCTAATGCGGAATACACACTTTGAGAGCGGGTGGATTGTGGTGGACGATATGAGCCTCCTGGCGCCTAGCAAAGAAGAAGCGGATCAATACTGGCAATATGGAGTTCTAAGGCTGGGGGTATGCATGGGTTGATAGCGTTCTGAGGATATCACTCAACCAGAGGTATCAATATTACGAAGTTGCTTTTCACTTTACATTCTTCGACTCAAGATCGACGTCGATGAATTCCTGGCAACCTGGAAGAAGGATTTTCCCAGATATTTCTAAGTACCGATGTCAAGCTCGGCACTATAAGCTTTTTCGATATATCTTAAAAGCTCGCCCTATTGCCCTTGCTCGTCTGCAGACCAGTTGCTGGCCTTGCCAGCGCTCGGCTTCCATTTCAGCAGCTTCAACTTCTACTGCAAATATCATAATACTGTGATTGTCTCGATTTGAGTAGCCATGATCTTACCAGAAATCCTCTCTGGCAGTCTTCATGAATACCTAGTTCTATATATGTCGTCGGCGAGTCATGGTGGCTTAGTCCGGCGTTAAACTCCCTCACTCCGAACATCATCTGCGTCAACCTCACGTCCACGCATCACAATCTCACTTCGCTTGCTGTTTTCCTTCGTATAATTCTTGGTGGCCTGGCACTTTTAGGCTCTTCACACTGTACCAGAGGGCTAAGAACCGCATCATCCTCGCTCAAGAACCCTTTCAATCATACCCGCACCGCTGCAAACACATTGGCCAGCCCCAACATTCCACCTTTGTCCTTTACTACTACATGTAGACCACTCACATACTCCACCGCAGCTACCGCGAGTCCGCATCGCCTTCGAAATCATGGGCCCAAGGCCTCTCTACGATCAAGCCAAAACGGCCCTGATCAAAAACATATCCATGCTCAACGACGTAGGCGACCTCCCTTACCACTTCGTGCGAGCCATCCTCTTTCGCGTCGAATCGCCAAATCAACTCCGAGAAATAGAAAAGGCATCTCCCCAAATTATAGGCCTCGATGGCGAACTCTGGGAAAAACTGATCCAGCGCGACGTCAGTGGATGGGAGAAGAAGGTGGGCAGGTTCACGCATACAGAAATCGACGAAGAAACGGGAGAGGAAGTGAGTGTTTTTGGACCTAGGAAGCCAGAAGACTGGTACAAGGTTTACAAGACCTTGGTGAGGCAGGCGGAGGAGGAGACGAGGGAGGCTGAGCAGGCCTTGTTTGCAAAGAACACGGATATACAGAAGGCGAGGCAGGCAAATAGGGTCATTGCCCCTACTAGGATGATTCCGCCGAAGCAATCTACAGTACACAGAGGACCGAGTACGTTTTCGAAAACACCGGATAAGAGCACGCTTAGGTTCACGGGCGGTAGTAAGACCAAGGATGTGATGGCACGAGCAAGACGAGAGGCGGCGGAGCATAAGGCACAACATTCCGGACCTCTTGGAGGGAGGGCTATGATGAGACCTCCGCAGCGGAGCCTGCTCAATCGCGTACAGAAAGCACCGGAGGGGTTTTTGGACAAGCGGAAACAGGAGGTTGCGGATCTCGCTGCGGCGAGACAACAAAAGGCTGGGTTCCGAATTGCAACAGCTACGAGTTCGAAGGCGGCTGAACTCGCTGCTAGAGAAGCGAGGCTGAGAAGTGTTCAGGGAGGATCTGGACCAGGACAAGGCAGCTTGGTCCAAGGGATGTCATACAAGGTCCCGAAGCTGGGTGCGCCGGCGAAGAATTCGTCAAACGGTACTCCCGGTTCTGCTGCTAAGACGGGTTTGGCTCCGCCGGTGAAGAGGAAGAGGGAGATGGACATGTTCCACAACAGAAAGAAGAGGTGATTTAGAGAGGGAGGCGCTGGTTGGGTTGGATGTTCGATATAGGATGACTTGATAAGATATGATTTTATGGCATGGCATATATGGGACGTTTTTAGTTGTACACAGGACAGATCTATAGCGAGGCGTTGGGGATCCGGTTATGATTGGAAATTGTGTGGGAAGAACCACATCGAGAGTCGTGTTTCTTCTTTTATTGGAGGTATTTATAGGTTGTTGAGTGGAACTCGCAGGTCAAGAATATCTGAGGTCCTTCGCCATCTCGTTGATTTGATCTGGTCTCACCATCTGTTCCCTTTGCTCCTTGATCCAACTTTTGTTCGGAAACCGCACCAAGTTGAAGAGGAGGCTGTCAACTAAGTTCAGGAATCTTGCTGTCTACTAATGTCTTCGTACTCGGGATCGACAGGGGTGGTAAGCAAGATTTACACCAGTTCTGAGAGCAAGACGAATCAATATGAATAACAAGAGAAAGAAATCCTTCGAACCACTTTCCCTCTTCTCACACATACAACTCAATGGATAAAGGCTAGCCAAGCAAACTCACATCCTCGTCAATCAACCTCCCCACCCCACTTCATCCCCCTACTCCGAATATCCATCTACTCATCCTTAACAACCTCCTTCGCACTCTCAATAATCTCTTTCGCCTTTGCGACTTCGGGTCCCGGGGCATCGGCTCCCGTGGCTTCGAGCTCTTCCTGCAGCTTCTCGAGGGCGTCTTTGATTTTCTGTTTCATGCTGGGGAGGACGGCTTTTGTTTCTTCGAGGGCTTGGGTCTATGGTGGGTTAGGATGGGAATTTAATGGGTTTGATTTGGGGACGGGATGAAGAAGGGTGAGTTTGAAATTGAGATTGAGTTCAATACTAGAAGGAAGGGAGGGTTGATGTGTGTTCATTCGCTGAGACGACATTTTCTGGTGATGTGGAGGATGTGGGGTTTTCGGAGGGGCGGGTGGAATGATGGAAATACGAACCTCTTGCTTCAATTGATATTCGGCATTTTCGTCTTCGCTTGGCTGTTGTAGCTTTGTGATTCGGGCTTGTTGTTGGGCGAGTTCTTTGTGGTAGGATGCTTCTTCTTTTACCAGGCGTTGGAGGGATGAGGTTGAAATTGCAAGTTTGGAGGGTGGTGCCATCTTGAGTTAAATTGTTCTTGAGGAGGAAGAATTGAGCGATGTTTTGTGGTCAGAGTAGAGTAGTTCTGGTGGCGGTTGTTGTTGTTTTGTGTTTTTGCCTGATGTGGAATGCTATGGAAGAGTTGGAGATTGGAGGGGTGGTTGAGAGGGATGAGGACGATGATTCCCGGGCAAAGACGTGAAATTGAGATTTTCAGCAATAAGAGAAAGACTTCCGGACTCTTTGGGCGCTTTGAAATTCGTCTGGAGATTGAGCTCCAAAGGAAAGAAATATCTTGCACTTGGAAGGGCACGAAATCAATATACCCAAAGCAGTTTAGCCTGGCCACTTCACGCGACTCCTCGCGACGCGACGCGATTGATTCTCCTTTTTCATTCTACAATTCCACCATCACATCGCCCATCTTTTCGTCTCCGTTCACCACCACTGTATCTGTCCTGAAAATGTCTTCACCACGTCGCGGACGTCCTCAGAGAGGCTCTGCAACACCGCAATCCCAACGTAATTCAGCGACTCCTCGTCGAACTGCCCGCTCATCCCAAGTCCCCGCCTCCTCTCCCCTCTTCTATCAGTCGTCTCCAGCGCCCGGTGCGTCAGGAACGGCTGCTGCAAATGGTGCTGGTCCAAGTAGTCCAGTAATTGCGCCCTCGGATGTCACAGACGGAGATAGAACCCCTCGTGCCTCGAGGACAAACAACATCGGTGACTCTTCGCCAATTCGATACGCTACCAGTTCCAGTCCTACGAGAGGTGGCCGCCCATCACGCTCCCAAGCAAATGAACCCCGAAGCGACAGCAGTGCCCTCTTTGTGAGAGACATCACTACAGATGGAGCGGCTCCCGTCCGTCACCGAGGTGAGATGAACTCTGAGTTCTGGGGAAGAGATGGTGGTGGAAGACGTCGTATGATGGTCGATCAGAACGGCATGCCTCCTTCTGAGACCAACACTTTCTCGAACCTCAATCCGCATACTTCAGAGGCAGACCGTATGGGTGGAGACGGTATGGGCATGTTGGTGTGGGGAACGAATATTTCGATTACGGATACTAAGCACGCTTTCGACGAGTTTCTACGCAATTACACGAGGAAATATCGTATGCTCAGGGATAATGAGATTGAGTCTGTCAATGGACTACCTGCAGATCATCCTGGCAACACGCACGAGTATATGGAGCTTGCAGAGATGATGCTGGAGCTTAACGTCACGGCCCTCAATCTCGACATGCGCAATCTCAAAGCCTACCCTCCGACTTTGAAAATGTGGCACCAGATCCAGCACTATCCTGGAGAAATTGTGCCGATTATGGATGACTGCATTCACGAATTGATCTATGAGCTGGCCGAGAAAAAAGCGAAGAATGAGAAAATGGACATTCTCAATTCGCGTTCTACCGGAGCAAACGGAAGAGCCCGAGGGCGAGATTCAAGCTCTATGCCTCCTATGCCGGATTCGGATGCAGCAGAGACGCCAACGGGAGAAGAATCTGGGGTCAATGATGCACTTAAAGCTGTGGACGCTGCATTGAAGGAGATTCATACCCAAACCTATGTTGTTCGTCCGTTTGGGTTGGATAAGACAATCAATTTGCGCGAACTGAACCCGCAAGGTGAGTTAGTTAGACAGCTGAAGCTGACTTGTGCTAATCAAAACTGCAGACATGGATAAAATGGTTAGCGTCAAAGGGCTGGTTATCCGAACGACACCAATCATTCCAGATATGAATCGTGCATATTTTAGATGTGCAGTCTGCAACCACTCTGTCCTGGTTGATCTCGACCGCGGCAAGATAACTGAGCCTACAATATGCCCACGAGAGCTTTGCCGATCTGCGAACTCCATGCAAATCATTCACAATCGGTGCACATTCGCAGACAAACAGGTCATCAAGTTGCAAGAGACTCCAGACAGTGTTCCGGATGGTCAAACGCCTCACTCTGTGTCTCTCTGCGTCTACGACGACCTGGTGGACGTCTGCAAGGCAGGTGATCGTATCGAAGTGACAGGTATCTTCAAGTGCAACCAAGTCCGTGTCAATCCCAGACAACGAACCGTCAAGAACATCTTCAAGACGTATGTGGATGTTGTGCATGTTCAAAAGGTGGACAAGCGCCGGCTGGGTATTGATACTTCCACCATTGAGGAACAGCTTGCAGACCAAGCCGCTGGCCAGACTCGCGAAGTTCGAAAGGTCACTGAGGAAGAGGAGGTCAAGATCAAAGAAGTCGCGTCGCGGCCCGACGTCTACGACGTTCTCTCTCGATCTCTAGCACCGAGTATCTACGAGATGGACGACGTCAAGAAAGGGATCCTTCTTCAACTGTTCGGTGGTACCAATAAGTCCTTCGAGAAGGGTGGAAGTCCCAAGTACCGTGGCGACATCAATGTCCTTCTTTGTGGTGATCCGTCTACGGCAAAGTCGCAGATTCTCCGCTACGTCCACCAGATCGCTCCGCGTGGTGTTTATACCAGTGGAAAGGGATCATCCGCGGTTGGTCTCACAGCTTACATTACTCGCGATCCAGAAACACGGCAACTTGTTCTCGAATCCGGGGCCCTGGTTCTGAGTGACGGGGGTGTCTGCTGTATCGATGAATTTGATAAGATGGCCGACGCGACTCGCTCTGTGTTGCATGAAGTCATGGAACAGCAGACGGTTTCCATCGCCAAAGCTGGCATCATCACGACGCTAAATGCTCGCACGAGTATTCTTGCTTCCGCCAACCCGATTGGCAGCAAATACAACATCAATTTACCAGTGCCCCAGAACATCGATCTGCCTCCCACCTTACTCAGTAGATTCGATCTTGTCTACCTCGTTCTTGACAGGATCGATGAGCAGACGGACCGCAGAATGGCCAGGCATCTGGTCGGCATGTATCTCGAGGACACACCAGACAACGCCAGTGCCAACGAAATCCTTGTAAGTTCCAAAGCCTCCGCAAGCACTGCTCTCCATCGCTCACCACCTTTAGCCCGTCGAATTCCTCACAGCCTACATCTCCTACGCCCGCGCCAACATCCAACCCAAACTCACGCAGGACGCTTCAACGGCACTGGTCGATGCCTACGTCGCCATGCGCGCCCTAGGCGCAGACGTCCGATCCCAAGACCGCCGCATCACCGCCACAACGCGACAACTCGAATCAATGATCCGCCTCGCAGAAGCCCACGCCAAAATGCGTCTCTCCCACACCGTCGAGGCCAGCGACGTCGAAGAAGCCGTGCGTCTCATCAAATCCGCCTTGAAACAGGCAGCCACCGATTCCCGCACCGGTCTCATCGACATGGGTCTCCTGACCGAAGGGGTCTCTGCCGGTGAGAGGAGACGGAAGGAGGATTTGAAGGCGGCCGTTCTGACGGGACTAGATGATATGGTGAGGGCAGGTGCTACGGGTGCGATACCTGTTTATAATTTGACAAGGAAGTTGAGTGAGGAGGGGAGTGGGGGACAGGTTGATCAGGGGGAGATGATGGCGGCGTTGAGGGCTCTTGAGGCGGAGGGGGCTGTGCAGTTGGCTGGGGAGGGCGGGAGGAGGACAGTTAGGAGGGTGACTGGGTTGGTTGCTTAACTGTTTGTTCCTTATGGGGGTAGAGGCACATCTCGTTCTTATTGTTGTTGGTGGTGGTGGTGGTGCATGTGATTAAGCTAGATCAGGCGTTGGGGCAGGGCAGGCATGCGTCTTCTTTTGACGATGACGATGATGATAATCCGGGATGGGGTTTCTATATGTACGTGACGAGGTGCCACTGGCTTTGGTGATGGGGAGATTAGAACTTCTTTACTGAATTCATGGCTTTCATGTCTAATCGATTCTTCTTGTCCATTTGAACAGACAAATATACTTCCTTGCCTAACGATCATGCGAACCAGAAAATCAGGCATGCCGGACGTGACGTTGCTACAGGCAAGAGGATAGAAGTAAGAAGGTAGGTAGGTAGGTACATCATAATTGCGCGCCGCATCACTGAGAGGGAGAGGGACGGAGAAGAACGGTATCGCCCCCCGAACGTCTCAAGGATTCGTGGTTGTAGGGTTTAAGGCATGGAAAATATCTGGATACGGCGTGAGCGTTTGATGGTCTCTTGGAAGCAGAGGTGTTGTTGAAGTTGATAAGGGCTCAGGTGGAAACTTTCCATTATCTTATGGACGGATATCGAGATCAGCCTTGATGGGGAGGGATGGATGTGGGTTTCTGGCATGCTATCAACTATTGAGGCGACGCTTTGAGATGGTTTCGGATGGGGGCTTTGGGATAGGTAGGAGTTCTTTATGTGGGTATCTTGCTGTGGTTGTCTTCCTGGTACATTTCCAAATAGGCTCTAGATTGTGAGGTAGGAATGTCTGAAGTCAAGATGGACGTTGATGGATTTCTGGAAAGTCGGTGTCTCGAACTCGCTAGAAATTCAGCCATGTCGGACTTGATCTGGACATGTCGAAATAGAGAGGTATCATGTCTCCATCTCACCCTCTTCAATTTCTCCATTGCTCGACTCGGCACCAGCCGGTGTCTGTATCGTATCGGCCATCTCCACGTCGCCCCCTTGGCTGGGAGCAGCAGAAACAGCTCTGCTATCCCCTCTACTTCCTGGCCTCGCCTTAAGCCCATCCTCCATCATAGGCGTACCAGGCCTGGACCCCTCCCTCGGCGTCCCAATCTGACTTGCTCCATTCCTCATCTCCGCTCCCTCAGTACCCTCCCTTGACTCCGGTTCCTGCTCCTCGGGATGCAAAAGTGCAATCATTTCCTTGACGCCCACCCCAATAACCTCCATCTGTGCCTTCCGCGCAGCAATCAACCTCGCGTACTCCTCCATTTCCTGCTCTTGCTCCGCAATTTCGGCGTTGAGTTTATCCTGCATGAGCGCCTGGTCCTCACGGCTCTTCAACATCATGTTTCCGTGGATCTTATCGGCCATCTCGTCCCACTTCCTCCTTTTCTCCATTGTCGCGCGCGCCACGTCGAGTTGCGCGTGTAGTTCGGCCGTGTTTGCCTTGATGGCTTCTTGTGTTTCTAGGATGTGGATTTTTTCTTTGGCGTAGCGTTGGCGTTCCTGTTCGTTTGAGTTTTGGAGGAGCTGGATGCGCACCATTGTTGACTCTAGAGCAGCGAAATCTAGCAACATCTTTTCGCGCCATTGGGATCGTATGGGGTCGTCCTCTGCTTCGGCGGCCGCGTGTTCGGTGGGGGAGGTCTCTGAGGCATCGGGAGGAGGGCTGGGTAGTGAGTGTGGGAAGGCTTTTGGTTGGAGGAGATGCTGGCTGATGCGCTGGAACGGCTTGTTTTCGATGGGAAGGAGACGCCCATCGTGAAGTTTGTCTTTGTGGTTGTTAGCAATATTATGTCATACTGGTTGAAGATAGATACCTACACTCTTCTGGTATATCCAGGTAGCCAAAGTCGTCAGCCATGTTGTAGATTGTGGAAGAGAAGCGAGATGTTTGAGAGCGCGGTTGCGGGATTTGAGAAGATGCTTGACTAGGAGAACGGAAACTGATGAACGAGGCTTTCCGCTTCGAGTAACGTCACACGTGATCTTGAGCTTCAAGCCGCGTCTTCTGACATCGCAAATCCTTCATTCTGCATTTTGGATCCTTATCTACAAAGCTGTCCAGTATTTGAAGTACCATTCTTCTCATTGGTAGGTATGCGGCATGCCATCGCAATGTGTGCTGTACTGACATCGTGTATAAAATAAGGTTGGTCAACTCTTTCCCCGCCTGATCAAACCTTTCCTGGTCAAGTTATCTGCCATCTCAAATCCAAGACGATGCCGCTCATAAATCATTCTCATCATCGAATTCAGACGTCTATCTCTATTTCTCTCCACGCTACATCATTTGATCGCTTTCGTCAGACCCTCATGGCTGTTTTCATCGTCCTTGGCTCAAGTAACAAAGAGCCACTCGGGCCCATCTTCTCGTCAAACCCAGCCTGCCTGGTGTAAACCTTTCGGCCACGAACCCAGGTTTCTTTTACAACACCTTTCAACGTTCTGCCCTCGTAGGGACTGCACTTATTTCGGAACAACATAGTGCTTGGTTCGACCTAAGATCTTGTTAGCCAGGGAAGTCACGTCTCGAGATAAGATCCCTCCACCAAGAATCGATGTCGATAGTTTCCGGCAATGTCAAGAAGGAATATTGCCAGATCGATATCGATTTCGGTTTCACTTCGGGAGATTCCAAATCAAGGAGAGACATGGAAACTCACCAAGAAAGTTGCCTCATCGTCAAAGACAGCGATATCGCCATCCATACCAACACCGATGTCACCCTTGATGTGCCCCAAGCCAACCTGCTTCGCAGTGTTTTTGCAGCACCACCGCACAATATCTTCGATGCTGATGTCTTTTTTCTCCCCTTCCGTCCATAGTATTGGAAGGCCAAGTCCGACGCTGCCAATGCCTCCCCACGCTTGAAAGAAATCGCCCTCTCCAGATTCGCCTTCCAGCTTGCCGCCAAACTTTGGTGGCAGCAGCTTCAAATTTGGAGTACATGGTGAGTGGTCACTCACAACTGTCTTGATCACGCCGTCGGTTTCTTCGCATAACAGTTCTTCCCATAGAGCATCCTGATTCGATTGGCTTCGGATTGGTGGGCAGCACTTGTGTCGAGTATCACCTCGCTTCACTTCTTCAGCCGCGAGGCTTAGGTAATGGAAGCACGTCTCAGCTGTGATATTGATCCCTGCAGTCCTCGCTTCCCGAAGTAATGGGATGGCTTCTAGTGCCGAGAGATGGACGATATGCAGGGGAAGGTTTGGTGCTAGGTGAGCTAGCGAAAGAATCTCGTCGATGGCATACGTCTCAAATGCTGGTGGCCGGGAGTCTAGAAAAGTCTGATAGTGATCCAGCGGACCAGATGGAACATACGGAGGCTGAGACGAGTGTTGGACGGCATCCCCGACAGAGGCAGTAATTGGTGGGACCATTTCAGCGTGGAACATGACCGTCGTGGGCTCGTCAGCCAATTCAGCGAAAACTTTACGAATGTCCTCGGACGACACTGCGGGAAACTCATCGACCTAGGTGGCTTGGTTAGTTAACGTTGGATGATTTAAGTGGCGTGGAGAGCACATACACCGCTGTCTATCAGGAAACCCTTGAAGCCACGGACACCCATCTTCACCAAAGATTTCAGTTCCTTCTCATTCCCAGGGACGATTCCACCGTAGAAACCAACGTCGACCCAACATTTACCTTGCGCAGCAGCGATCTTCTCCTCGAAACCAGCAACAGTAGTGGTCGGAGGAATAGCATTGAGTGGCATGTCAACGACGGTAGTCACACCGCCGAAGGCAGCAGCTCGAGTTCCAGTCCAGAAGCCTTCCCATTCTGTCCTACCAGGCTCGTTGAGGTGCACGTGTGCATCTACTAAGCCTGGGATCAGAATGTGAGGTGAGTGGTCAAAATAAGGAGTGCCGACGGGGAAATCCGATGGCGGAAGAACCGAATGAAAGAGCGAGATGATCTTGCCGGTGATGGTCGAGATGATGATGGTAGCTTCGGTCAATCTTCCAGTCACAACCGCCCTCGTGGAAGCAAGAACTGTGATGGGAGCAGGTTGACTGCCGTCGGGCAAAGTCCATTGCAGTGGGGGTGAATCAGTGCCAGTCGCGTGAGGAGCCATGTTGGATTACAGAATCAAGACCTGAGTTCGAAGAGAAGTGGGAGTACAGACTGAATCCCGCGGGTAGTGTCAAACTGGCGGTCAATATGTTTGCTTTATGGCTGTGTGGGCTAGCAGAATGACCAGCTGAGCAAGTGGGAAGAGAGAGGAGAAGTTATGGGTGGTTGAGATAAGGTGTAGTAGCACGAGGCTTCATTGGGTATTGAGGGTGAGGTTGGGAGTGCCAGCGTGGAGAAGAGAGCAAGGGATGCGGGATATTTGAGGAGTAAGTCGATGCGATGGAGAGAGGCCGGGACGTGGTATTCAGAGAATCTGGGGTACAGCAGCGCCTTATCTATCTCGGACATGCTTCCGCATGTTACCCGGATCGCCGTGTACGCATTCTGGAGGCGATTCTGAGCATTACTCGATGGAAACTGCCAAAGCCATAGCGTGAGCCTGGTCAAGCCTTATCTGGACTCTGTTCTCCCGGGGTCCACCTTAGTACTCTGGCTCGGTTCTGGAGGAAGACGAGCATGTGAATGGGTAGGCCCCTACGGCTGACATTACAGCGAGGGCTGTGTGGAATGCTGGGGAGCGAAGTTGTTGGTCGTGGAGAGTATGGAGAGATAAGGAGGATCCGCTTTGGGAGCGTGCATGGATAAGCTAGCCTCGAATCGGACAAAGTCTTGGCCTTTCAAACCGCCGACCTCGCTGACTTGTACCTCTCACCCAAACAACATCGAATCTCTGATCTCGCCCGACACGCTAATATGGCCATATTCGTCTCTTCGTCGCTGGTGGTGTGCTTCAAAACCGTGCAGGCAAAAGATCGCAGCCTGATCTCGTCTGTTCTTCATATCCAACGCGATCCATTCAACGCCAGCGACATTCAACAACGCGTTAAATTCGCGTGCGCACTCTGTACGTCAGACCTAATCGGCCCCTTCCGAACCTTGGTTCGCATCGCCTACCGAGGATGGGCGGTCGGTCTGATTCAACCTGATCCTGGTAACTTCAATCAGTCCAGCCGATATTTTCCGCACCGTCTTTCTATATTACTCGATCGCAACCGCTTCTATCGAGTAACAGATACTCAACAAATCTTCAACCAGCACACCTTTCAACTGCCGACGGATACTGATCTTCCGCCCGAAACGCTTTCCTCCGCAGGACCGATTCTTGTGTGAACGAGCTTCTGGCCGCGTAATACTGACAACGAAATGTTCGACGAACAGCCCGGCTGAAGACTCTCGTCGCGTCAACGCGTCTGGCTAAAATAAGTTCTCTACGCAAAAATCAGAGTCCCTCATCCAAGCTTCCTCGCCCCTGATCTAGAACAACTATCCTGCTTCCGCACCGTCACCCTGCATACCACCAATTACTCGATCAAAACGTTGACCACCTTTCATCTCTGCATAGGCGAGCGTGAAATTACGTCGCAATTGACGCTCACTCGGAATCGGGCGCAATTTATGCCTATGCCTCGATTCATTCCATGCACCACGGAACTATCTCACTTATCCCCATCCTACGCTACGTCAATGACTTTGACAACCTATCCATCGCTCCCATCATTGACCAATGTGGAACAAGTTCTATATAGCACCTCCGCGCACGATGGCATGGTACCGTTTAGTTAATAACGAGAACCTTCGGGATCGCGATGTCGCTCCAGCACCTAGCAAATGACGAGTTCGAGAGTCAACGACAATGCCTGCCTGTTTTTGATGTTCAGCGTATTGCGTATGCTTTGTTGAATTCCAAACAGCCTTCTCCCAATCATCCTTTTACCTAGATTGTGGCTTCTCATGGTCGATTTTGGTTGTTCGTTCTTCCGAAGCAGCGTCGATTTGTAACTTCACGTGCATGGCAGAGCGTACGTACACAGTAGTACTACGAGTAACCATTACTCGATCGCAAAACCAAAAATGCTACTCAGACTAAAGCCTCGACACCTTCCCAGTGATTGGCCATCTTACGGTCAACTCCGACAATGTTTCATACAAATAGATGCCAAATAGATGTCACTTCACGCCGTGGAAGCAATGCATCATCGCATGAACGACGGAAAGTTTCCCACTGCTCTATAGTAGTCCAGAAGACAACACAAAGCAAATTCGAACATAGCCATCGCAGCTCTTTCCCATTTCACAGCAACCAATCACCAAGATCTCACTGGTAACGTGCACACCCGAACCAGGTTCATCGCACCCACCCAGAGATAATTCGCATACATTTACTGTTTGGTTGAGAGAGGACAGCATGAATCAAATGGTTGGATGGCCGAGTTGGTTATGGCGCCAGGTTAAGGTCAACTTTAACTTCACGGTTATCTTCTGATAATCTCCTGGTCTCGAAAGAGGCGTGGGTTCGAGTCCCACTCCAATCATCACTGCTTACTTTTTGCACCTTTCCACCCGCTGGGATGGTTGGGTTATCGTCTCGTCGTTAGTCATCATGCTGCTTTTGTGATTTGATTTTTTGGGGGGCTTCGGATAAGGGAAGTGAGATGGTATACATTATTCCTTGGGAGAAAAAAAATGGAGGTGTGCGGGTTTTTTTGGGCGTTTTCGGCTTCGGCCTTGATGATCCCGTCCCTGCGCAGAGTTCCTTGAGCTTTGTCTACAGACTGATAAGTCTTTTTGGCATTGCAAACACCCAGCACTCAGTCCCCAACTAATTTATAATGAAACACCATGCGCTTCAAGGATCTCGTAAGAGAGGTATCTCCTACCAACACAATCACCACTGGCGAAATCTACTAAAGAAAGGAGAATCGCCGGTGAAGAAGGGGGGGGGGCATTAAATCCCTCGCTGTCTTTGCTATCAAGCGTTCCAGCGCCCTTCCCGGCCATACTTGGGTTGAGTCTTTCGACGCAAACTTCTAGATCGCCAACTACAACGTCACAGACAGGTGAAGAAACCACGTGATACATTAAAAAAGTCAAGCCAGAGCCTCGACATGATGCAAATTACAGCGAAAGATTTAAAACCCGCACCTAGTATCAACAGTAATAAAAAGCAAACGCTCCGCTTGACCTGGGTATAAAACAAAACGGCTTGAAGAATAATAGCCATTGCATTCCATGACGCGCTTCCTCCACCACTCGCTTGGTAAATATGAATGTCGAGCCAATCCCGATCTTCCTGTCTCTTTGTCGTTACTCTCTTATCGTGGATAACGGTCTTTGAATGGGCGATCCCAGCATAGCAAATAGTTCCTCCAAATACTCATCAGTCTGCTGCTCGTATATCCGCCTCAACTCTGCTTCCGATTGTTTCGCTCGTAGTTGTCGTAGTGTGGTGTTCTGCGGTGCTTGTTTCCGTTTCAGACTTTGGATGCTCCGGGCCGGTCGTGATTTTATCGATAGCTGGGATGCTTGGGATGATTGTGAGATGTGCGACTTTGCAGAGTGCATTGTTGCGCTCGAATCGTTGCTGCTGAATGATGTGGCGGATAAAGCTGGGGAAGGTGGGAGAACAGAGTACGGTGGTGGGTATTCGGTGAGCCAGATGTCTGCGTAAATATTCTTGTCTGAGTCTGATTGGTCTAGTATCAATGATTTGGGCCATGATCCAGGCAGTTCAAATGTTGGTATTGAGCCAGGTAATTCGGTTGGTATCGAGCCAGTCGTTTCCGCTGGTATCGAGCCAGGTAATTCGGCTGGTATTGAGCCAGGTAGTTCAACCGGTTCAAGATGGGTCGACAGCATTGGTGGTGTTGGTAGCCAGGGCAAATTATGGAATATTGGTGATATTGAATCCTGGCTTTGCTGATATGAGAGAGAAGGTTTGGTGACAGCGTCCAACATTTGGTTAGTCAATGCGCGTACCCGATCAGTGCTGGGGTACGACATGACTGCGGAGGAGTATGATTACTAGCAGTGAATAATTTGCTGGCAGATAACAGATGATAAAACTTGAAAAAAAGAATCCACCAAAAAAAGAAAGAAGATCGTGAAAGAAATGACGAAAACGCTGGTCGTTGCAGTAAACAAAGAGCACCGGATGAGGAGACATCATCTTACAGGTTATCCCATTTCAGTGTCACCATCACTCTTCATGGGCACCTTAGCATGGTCAACCACGGTTACGGCTGACCGCACCAATAGCATGGAGATCTGGCTCTCTACCAGCGAATCACCACGATTCGGGGTCATTCGACAATGGCGGAGAGTTGATAGAGCGGACGTCCCGGCTCGTCAAAGAGAGCGTGTTGGTACCAATGAGGCGGAACAAGCGGTATGCACGACGATTCTCGTGTTGCTAAGAAGTGCGGAGGTGTGCGAGATCCCTCCATGCCACCTGATTTCCAATCTCTTACTCAGAGTTTGAGGTCGAACATTTTCGCCTCAGGATGACCGAGAAGGCTGTGCGATGCAGGCTGCAAGGGTGTATCTCCAACGGGAGAAGCTTTGGCGGTGGGAAGCTGACGGCACCCTCAAGAATCGAACGATAGCCTGACGATGCAGCCGCACTGCAACGGTAACGGTGAGCCGAACACAAGCTGCACTGTGCAGTGGCTACCCATGGCATGTAAAACGTGGGCATGTCACTCCATTGCAGTAGGTGGCACACTCTGATACTCAAAATTCGCCGACGACCTGGAGAAGATGGATTCGGACGATCTTGCAGAGTGAGGCGACCTTGAATGGGATGATTGTTGGCGCCTCGGCGAGTGCACGATCCAGGTTACGGCCCGGATGGACTAATGGAATTAATTATCCTGAAGGAAGACATGAACTGGTGAAGAGCTGCACGATATCGCAACGCAAAGGGTGGTGTAGAGACTTTCACGGTGACAGTCAGGTCGGCGCAGCCACGCTGACGGAGCAACGGCAAACGGCTCTCCAGCGGAAGCAGGGTCGGATACCCCCGAGGACTCGGAAGTGGGTGTAATTGGGGGGGGACGATTGAGGGTGTAGTGTCACGGCAGCCGTGGAGATGAAAACTTGAAAGTTTGAAGACATAACACCATCACGTGCAAGTAGGTCATACAACAATCGCTTGATTTTAAACTCCCCGGGTCCATCTTATCAGGCCCGAACGACGACAAAGGCGCTTTCATACACTACGTACATCGTGCACATCTTCACGCCAGAGCTATACATAATCACATCAGACCTGGCCGACGAAAGTCCATCCACATGCAGCCATCATCAACATAAGTCTCATCATTCAATGCACGAACAAGCTGTCATCTGCAATCGAGTATTGCTTGATCATTTCCGTCAATTTCGCTGCCTCGTTCTTGAAGTTCAGCGACGTCACAGTCATGGCAGACATGCGCACCCTGTGTCAACATCGTTAGTACCGGCCATCGATAGGGTTGACAGGATAATTCGACTTACTTCTGCTCGTCCCTAAAAGTGTCCATCTTCGCCTTGACTTTGAATATGTAAGATTTGCAATTGGCTTCTTGGAAAATTTGTTCAATTTGCTTCGTCTCATCAGCTTCTTTGAGCTCATTCATTTCATCGGCCGTTTTCCCCAACATGAAGCGAGCTTGGTCGTCAAAACAGCTCAGCCAGAAGGATCCCGTATGGTCGGCCACGTTGAAAGAAAGAACATAGCGATACTGTGGCTTGGGGAAGCTTCGGTCGCACTTCTCGCAGCGCCAAGAACCTGGGTCGACCTCGACCACTTTTTTGTTGCAGTCTTCTGATGCGCACGCCGGATAAGATATGTTCTCTTGTCTGATATAGACGACCGTGCCTTTGACGTTGAAATAATCTGGCTTCTCCTCGTTCATGCCCAGGTTCTCCTCTTTTGTCTGGGCAATGGTCTTGGTGACATCTCCGCTCCCAGAACTTCCCATTGCTATTAGAGACGAATGAGAGGCAAAGTTGTCCTGACGTCCCTGAGCATCGTACCAGCCTTTCAACCTGTGGGCCTCATCTATATCGGGATCTACTGACATGGTACCAGAGGCAAGAAGGGAAAGACTTCGTCCACCAAAGTCCGAGACTTTGACACCCTTGAAAGCGATTACCGATTCAACAGGAACTTCGAAAGATGCGGCAGCCTTGCCCCAGATGGTCAGTCGAACTTGATGGAGAGTGTTATCCACCAAGGTGAGCTCTCGTTTGTCGTATGGCTTCTGGGTAGACTTGGACACTATTTGATTCAACTCGCTCACCTCTTTGAGCACGCCGATAGTATCGATAGTCGTGTCCTTCTCTACATGCTGCAGCTCACCGATACTGGTGAAACTGTACCGCACCTGTGGAACGTCCGCCTGGTCTTCTGCCCGCTCCACTTTGGTGTCCCGCTCGAAAGCCAACTCATAGTCATTATTGAGGGTTGAGAACTGCTTCTTGGCCATCTTCACCTGACACGGGGCACTGATGTAGTACACGCCTCCTACCTGAAATTGTTCGTAAAGGGTGTCAAAGTGGTCGCCGATAGAGGCAAAAACCGTGGCGCGAATCTCTCCACTTTCGTCGAGCAGATTCACGCTGAAAAGACGACCTTCGCCATTGTTGTTATGCCATGACTTGATATCGCCTTTCTGTGTGACGCGCGCTTTGATTGTCCACTTGTGTGCGTATGGCGAGAGAGCTTCGATGGGGTAGAGGTTGCCGTGGCTGGAATCGGTGTTGGTGGATCGAGTAGGAAGGGCGCGCTGTGTAGTCTGCTCCTGCTTTACAGGAGGTCGGCTGCCATAGAATCCGTTGGCAGAAACAGCAGCAGGGGTTTCTTGTTTGGCCACAGGTCCTTCTGCAAGGGCAGTAGGCTCTCCGATCTTATCATGCTCTCCGTACTCAGCAAGGACTTCTAGGTCAAGGACAATGATGATCCTCTTTTCCTTGACCAGGTTTGGCTGGAACTGCTTCAGACGAACCAATGAACCTTTCTTGAGGGCGCCGTCGGTAACAAGGTAGTTGGATTCTGCAAGATTTGAGAAGACGCTATTGGGAGACACTTGCTGGCAGACTTACGCGTTGCTAACATGCTTTGAATGAAGTTTTCGGTGTCACTGAATATAACTCGGAAGCGTTCTGATACAGTGTCCCCGGTTTTCGCAGCCATGGACTTGATCTGAACGCACTGCAGAACAGGCTCTGCTACGGGAACGCCTCCTTCCATGTCGAAGATGGCTCTACTTAGACGTCAGTGCTGGCAAAGCATGATGGAATGATAGACTCACTTCAGAGAGCCTCTGCTAATCGCGGTTTGCGCAAGCCCAGCCATGTTGACGATACGATGTTGTGAAGCTCGAGTTTGTTGCCTTCAAGTTGCTGGACGCGACAGGGCAAAGTACCAGAACGCGTAAAGTGTTTTAGCTAAGCGAGATCACGTGATCGGTGTGAATATATTGTCGCAAAAGCTTGCGATCTTCTCTACGGGTGAGTGTTCGTAAACACTCTGAACATGAAAGAAGGCTTCCAGCTTCCCTTCTCCTCTTTTGATCAAAAGCCCTCTCTTGTTTCTTTCTTGGAGGTTGGCTTGCAGGATTCGCTTTGACAATAGGATTAGCTCTGACAATCATAGTCGTTCCAATAATCATAGTCGCTCTGACAATAGTGACCGCTCTGCTGATAGGCAGCATCTGGATATTCGCTATCGATAGTGGGAATGAAACGCTTATTGTAGGCAGGAGCGATTGAAAGTGGCTATAAGAGCACCTGCACGCTCTACCTGTTCTTTCAACGACTCAACTCTCAACCACCTTTTCTTCAACCACCCCCTGTAGTCGTCTTCGCGTAGAGTTGACAGAAAAACTACAACAGGATTTTCTACAATTGGGCTGACTAACGGAGTTAGAATAGAAAGATGAGTTGAAAGTGAGCACCTCGAGCTGTGGCGGTGCGGACTGAGCAGCGGGTGAGCCGAAGTTAACCCGGGCGTTATGTTACTTACAAACCATGGATACAGGGCTAATCAAAAAGGGGAAGTCGAGAGAGGTCAGTTAAGGCGCGATATAAGCAGGTGTACGACCAAAGCGCCTTAGACTCGTCCTCAATTGCAATTGATCACCCTTTTTCATCACCACCTTTTGCATCTGCCTCGAATTCACGTGGCCGTACGTCGACTGCTCCGCTTGCTTTTGCTTCCAAACGATGGAAACACGTCCTTCGTTAAAAGCGCTTCTAGAAGCACGCCCCAGGACCTGCACTCTGGCTTTTGGGATTCCGAAACGTCAATCAACCTCTGTCCACGCTCCAGACACCTCATTACTCCCTCATCGCGCGTAAAAGCACCCGCCATTCTTATCTCGCCGGCCACTCATGCAGGGACTCTGGGCCCCTCGTAGACCTTGACCAGCAGCAGACCGATTTGCGGCAGCACAAAATTGCCCATGGTAAACCTCTCTGGAGGATGAGAGACTACCTTATGCGTCTCGGAGTGCCTTGGAGCCGACAATGCACATACATCGGAGGATATCGGGCCTGGAATCTGCCTCACTGTTCTCCACGCATGCTGCAAGCTCGAAGAAAGGTTGGAGTCAGCATTCCTGGCGGCCGTCGCGCTGGTGTCCCTTTATCGTCCGGATTTCCATAGCTCTACAGCGCTATTTGGAAGCGGTTGTGAAACAGGCTCAACTAGAAAGTATAGCGGCGGACACTTTCTCGTTCATCCAATAAACCGGGGTGATGGCGCACATTGGGCCCTCCATTTCCAGACCCTTGGGGCCGCTAATATCACCTTCTGTAGAATTGTTCTGAACTCGCAGGGGACAAACATGTGAGAGTACCAGGTACAGTTGGATATTTTCCGTTCTCGAAACCCTTAATCAACAAAGACCGCCTAGTAAGAGATCACTCAAGATTTCAAACACTGTCCGGCCTAGATTTCGCTTTGACCTGTCATTGTGCTTTCAATCATTTCCGTTCACGTCTGTCAGAGAACCTCTTGATACCGCTTGCAACAGGCGATTGTTCTCATCCACAAATTGAGCTATAACTAGCTGCGAAACGTATACAGATACATAGTCACTCGTTCCACAGGTCTTTAGTTCACCATCGAGACCCTTCCTAGCCGGCGACCTTCACAACAGCCCTATATACACCTCGCTTCTCATCGGTCCTCACCTTCGTGTGTATCTTCTAGTTTGTGTGACGCAGCCTCACATTTCTTATCTTGGTTACTTCAGATCCGCTGATTACCTCATATTGTGTATTGGGGTGATATCGCACAGAGGGCCGCATCTTTATCTATAACTATTCGATAATTCAGCACAACCTCCAGAGCAGAGAGAACGGACGTCACCTTGCATCCTACAAGCGATCAAATACGAAGTTCACTCAAGCTTCAACAAAGAAAAACAACTCGCCGCAATGTCGACCTCGAACACCACCCCACTAGACCTCTCGTCTTGTAATTCACCCAGTGTCGAGTCTCCTGCCAGCTCCTTTGGCGACTCGCCAGACGCACCATTCGATCCCTCTGATCTCAATGCGCGCCTTCTCCTGGAAGACAGCAAAAATCTCGAAGAAATCCACAACTTTCTCGTATCGATCGCACGCGAAGGCGGAAGAATGATGCTAGCGGCCGATCCCTTCGCAGTTGAATCGGATACCAAGAACAATTCTTGCGATCGAGTGACCGCATACGACAAAGCCATTGAAACCATGGTCAAAACGAAGCTCGCTGGAAGGTACCCAAAGTACCAATTCCTCGGTGAGGAGACTGGAGGAGAGAAACAGAAGCTCACAAACGAGCCAACGTTTGTGTGCGACCCAATCGACGGCACTCTCAACTTCACGCACGGCTTCCCAAACGTGGCCATCTCGCTTGCCTTCACAGTCAGCATGAAGCCCGTAGTCGGCGTAGTCTTCAATCCTTTCCGATCAGAAATGTTCACCGCAATCAAAGGTCAGGGAGCTTTCTTTTCAAGAAATGGCGGACCCAAGCAGGCACTGCCTCTCAACAAGAACCCAAAGCCATTCACCAAACTTCAAGAATGTCTGGTCGCAGTCGAATGGGGCAACGAGCGAAAAGGTGATAACTGGGCCCTTCGCACGTCGGTTCACAGGAAGCTACTCACCGATAAGAAAGAAGATGGTGCAATGGTTAAATCGGTGCGCTCAAACGGGTCTGCGGCTCTCGATTTTTGCTACGTCGCTACGGGCTGGTATGACATGTTTTGGGAAGGCGGTGTTTGGATTTGGGACGTGTGTGCTGGATGGATCATCGTTGAAGAAGCTGGGGGCATGGTTGCTGGCGCCAATCCAGACGAGTGGCATCCTACACTGGAAGGTCGAACATACCTACCCGTACGCGCTGGAGCAGGGCGAGAGGAGGTTGTCAAAGAACTTTGGAGCTTGATGGAAGGGAAGAGGTTCCTTTATCCAGGCAAGAAAGGATGAAATGAAGTGGAGGAGGAGATGGAGATGGAATGATGGCTGGCTTTTGAGTTTGGCGTTTGGGTTTATGAATTTCTTTATTCCCACTCTGCTGTCGGTCACCGACGAAGGCATACTGTGTGTCACTGAACGAGGAGTTTGGCTTGAGTCTACCATTATGTTTATTAGAGGCAGACGGGATTTCGGATCTTCACCAGCGTGGGGTTATGACCTACTCGCTGAATAGCAGCGACTATAGAGCTCACTTACATTTTCAACAGTTCGGTTCATTATCGACACCATTCCTGAGTGCGACAAGACGCGCCACGTCTATCTATCGGATGATTCACATACGTATTTTCGTGGTGTGTTTCTCAGTCTCACTTACACAGCATACTGGGATGAGGCACGGGAATGGGTAAACGCGGAATGGGCCGGGTGCTACCTAGATGCTGTGGTACCTGTGGTATGATGTGATTTGGGAATACAATTATGATGGGAGGGAGATTCGGGTGAAGAAACCGGGTGCCGTGGCATTGCCATTTTCTCTGCGTTGAAATTGATCTATTAACAACGCTGATGTCTCGGATTTGTAAGATTTCCATTGAAAGGAGAGTGCTTTTACGTGACCCGACACTGTTCTCGCCGTGAGCACAATCTCTTGTGCCATTGACTTGCGACCTACCATGGAAAGTGCAACGATCACCACTTCAAGAGATCTTGCATATTATCTTTCCCTTCGTCTGATTGCTTTCCATCAACTCATGCGCTTCCTGTATCCGCTCCCACGGCATGACCTTCTCAATAATGACCTTGAAGCTCCCACCCTCAAACTTAGGCATAGCATGGTCGACCAGCTGATCCCTCAACTTCCCTTGATACATTTCGTCCCGACTCCTTAAAGTACTGCCTTCGACACGGATTCTTTTGAACACGAGTGGTCCGATGTTGACACCCTCCGGAAGAACAGATCCGCCCATCTGGCCCAAGCAAACCATAACACCATCCTTTGCAAGAGCCTTGAGATTTCCACCGAAAGTCGTAGCACCGAGGAAGTCAATGATCAGGTCTACACCTTGTCCATCTGTGGCTTCCAGAACCTGTGCAGCCCAGTCGCCAGTCTGGTTGAATGCCTTGGTCGTCTTTAATTCGCTCTCCAACCACTTGTTCTTCTCATCTTGCCGCGTCGTAGCATACACCGCTTTTGCACCAGAAGAATGCGAAAGTTGTTGTCCTGCTATTGACACACTCGACGCGCCAGCATGCCACAGTACGGTCTTGCCCTCGGTGAATCCACCGACGAGATAGAGGGCTTGTGTTGCTGTTATCCAGGTTTCTGGGATGCCGGCTGCTTCTTCCCATGATAGGTGGGAGGGCTTGTGGATGAGCATGTGGGTTGAGACGGCTATGTATTCGGCGTAGGCACCTGGCAAACAATCGAATTAGCACGCCACCAGTTTTGTGACGAGTAGTGAGGCCGAAACGTACCGCCATATGCCAGACCAAAAACCTCATCGCCGAGTTTGAATCCCTTCTCGGCATCTTCACCAAACTCCTCGATTATCCCGGAGAACTCGACGCCGAGGATTGGTCCTGCCTGCGGTGGTAATGGATATTTTCCTTCTCTTTGCAGCAGATCCATGCGATTCAATCCAAAGTATTTGACCTTGACTATGGCCTGGGATTTCGAAGGCTTGGGCTTGGGAGTTTTGTCATTGATGAATAGATTCGAGGCCGGCCCCTTTCCATCCTTAATATCTGTTCGATATGTCAACATCGATTGCGAGTACCAGAGGATAGGTAGTTGGGGACGGACCGACTGCTTTCATGGTTTCCGACATTCTGATATTAGCTTTGTAGTTTTGACAATCTCTGTGCCCGGACAAATTGCGCAGACAAAGATTCAACCTTGTCTACGCTCAATGGGAATGCTTAGGAGAGGACGATACGTAAATTGCCGTTGCAACGACTATTCCGTGTTGCAATGCTTGGAAAATTGCGAGGAAAAACTGGGGGAATGAAACAAAGCCCGACAAATTGGCATCTTATACTATATGTCCATGCGAAGGATTGGTAATAAGGATGTTGGTCATCCATTGAGAGCTCTGGTGGGGTATTATATGCGAATGAATCGTCATCTTCCTTGTTCAGGAGTTAGCTCGGCTCTCTGGTCGTGAATCCGATGTGGGGCATCGGCTTACTAATCGATCGAGGGGAATCCCCGACACTTTCCTTACAGTCAATCTCCCATCAATACTGGACTTCTTCACATCACTAGACACGCTGAGGCTAGCTGTGTTTGTATTCGAAATTCTCATTTCTTTTTGTTCAAATTTCCTGCGACTATTCTAACCATACTGAGCATCTGAAGTTGAAACTCAAAACTTCGCGACCTCGGCTGATGGCAGTCCAGTACTCAAACCTCTACTATTCACGGCCGACATCATATCAGCTCCCGTACAAGGCTCGTTGTCTCCATCAGCTCCAGATCATGGTCTGATCTGGGCTAGTACTGGATCCGGACTGTCTTGTTGATCTGGCATTGTCTCCACTCCTTCATACTTTTTCCATGGGAAATCCGCAACCATCATAAGATCTCGAAGCAGATATTCTAGCAACACGCTGACATGGATCGTAGGATCACGGTAGTAACAGGCATGCTTTTGCACGATATTGATCCGGCGCCTCCATTGACCATTTTGTATCATGTTTTCGTCCAGATGTTTTCCATAACGCTTCCGTTGACGCTTCCCACTAGGGAACCCCGGCGGCCACTCGTCATCCGTTCTTCGGTAGAAATATGAGTCATCGTCTGCAGGTTCCTTTTGAGCGTCGAGCTCGCGGTTGTAACTCATACGTGCTTCCTAATCGGTGAGGATTTCGTAAGCAGCCTGGAGCTGTTGGAAGATGACTGTTGAGTTTGGATTGTCTGGGTTCTTGTCTGGGTGGTGCACGAGTGCGAGACGTCTGTTTGACGCTTTGATCTCGCTGCTTGTGGCTTCGCGAGTGACCTCGAGCATCTGGTAGAGCTTGCCCGTAGGTTTACTCATGGTTGCGGGTAGGTTATGAGATTCTCAGGCTTGGCACAATGTATGATCCATGAAGACTGGAGATAGACGGATGGAGGGATATGGAATATGTGTATGCCGACATTTTCTGCTCTGGCGGTCGCTTTCGAGGTCGCTTTGAAGGTTGCTCTGCCGGACTACTTTGCCAGAGCGAGGCTCAGGCTCAGAACTAAGACCTCGGTACCACATCGCATCAATCCATGGTTCAGACAGAAAATTTGATAGCATGAGAGCGAGGACTTGATAACACTTCGACGACATAAATGGGTGCCCCGCATCTCGCTTGGTCAGGCTTATTTTGTCGTGAGGCCGCCCAAGACACAGGCACGTGCCCTAACACCAAGGGGCATGTCAGGCATGTATGTTGAATACCGCAGTGATATGAGCAGTAGCTAATATCGTAGTCGTTTTGGCTTAGTGAACACGGTATTCGCAATAAGTTCATGACAGGGCACTGCCCCTGAAGCCTGGGGCATGTCAGTCTGTCGCTTTAACAGCTTTAGTGCGATATCCAGGTACATATGCGATAGTGCAGCTAAAACATCAAATAATTTCTTTGGCAAACGCGCACACCAGACTCCAAATGACTCGTCACTGCCTTATGATCGGCGACTCACGTAAGCTCTGTAAGAATTTAGCTTCACCTCTAGCCACGATCTGAGCGCTCCCGCCTCATCTGCTCGGCAATTCCGTCATACGCGTGTAGAGCGAATCATTCGGTCGTTCAGATCTAGTCCTGATTCGCGGTGAGTATGCTGACCTGAAGCGTGGTATAAGACAAAAATCGTGCCCTCCAATAAGTGTGTTTCTTCTTCATCCCGCCTTTGTACATCATGGCTGCCGACTGCTTTTCTCAGCTTAAGCTTTTACTTACCTCTGACGAGATCATCACACCCGACTCTTCCAACTTTACTTCGGAAAGTATCCCCTGTGCCATTCAAAGGGATCAAAAACCGTCTCTCGTCGTTCGTCCCGCATCACTAGAGTCTCTGAGAAGAATCCTTGCCTATCTCTCCACATCGACTCTCGATTTCGCGGTCCGAAGCCAAGGTGTCGGTTCCGCTTCTGCAAAAGATGTTATCATCAGTTTGACCGCTTTCGATGGTTTCGATCTTGATCTCGAGAATAATGTGTTGACATTGGGAGCTGGACAGAGCTGGGCCGAGTATTATGAGAAGATGGAGAAGGCTGCGCCTGGTCATACGAGTAAGTTAGACATCGTCAACCTTTTCCCGTTCCGTACATTGATGCTGATGGGTCGTGCAGTTGTTGCTTGTCGAACTCCGTCGATCGGTGTTGGAGGGAGTACTTTGTGTGGTGGCTTCTCGTGGCTTTCGGGAGAGTATGGTTGTGTCTCTGACCCGTCCAACATGCTCGACGCGCAGGTTGTCAAACTCGATGGGACGGTGAAATGGGCTTCTGAAGAACCAGAACTGCTGTGGGCTTTGCGAGGGACCATCACGGGCTTTGCTGGTACGTCTTGCGTTCGCTACGATTAGTAAAGTCGTACTCATCGAGCACAGTTGTCACTGCTTTCAAGTTCCGCGTTCAACCCTACACGCAAAACATCTGGGCCGGCCCTATTCTACTCCCGAACACAAAGGAGATGTTGCGTCAGATCGCCAAAGGCATCGTCGCCATGAACGACGGAAGTAGAGAACCAAAAGTAGGAATGTTCCTCTACCTAATGAGGAAAGAGATCATCCAGGCCATGGGCGGCAAAGACGACATGATCGTCGTACACGCCTACGACGCCCTAGGCGAAGCCCACGGCAGAGAAACCTTCGCATGGGCTCTAGAAATGCAAGGTGCCCTCGACAGAACATCAACCAAGAATCTGCGCGCCGTCGCCGAAATGCAACGTAAGCCGCGAAAGCTTAGATCCAATATCAGCCAACTGACAAGCCCACAGGCGAAATAGGCGACTTCAAAGGCACATCGACAAGCCATTGGTCCCCCATAATACTCCCCTCCATGACTACAGAGACCATAGTCAAATCCTTCGAGTGGTATGATAAAGTTGCGGCCAGTAGTCTGGCAATAAAGGATAACGTGTACCTTCTCTTTGAACTCTTTTGCTGCCGAGATTCTCTCACAGATCGCACCTCTTCAGGGTGGCCCCGACCAAAAGGTTTCCAGCATCTTGTTCTGCTCGGCGCAGGCGTACCTCTTACAGCTGGTCCCGAAGAGGATAGATTGGCTAGGAATCTTGTAGCCGGTGGAGCAAAGGATATCTTTGGTGAAGAGGGCAAGTACGATATTTGTCCCAATGCTTTGGAGGACTACCATTCGGTTGAGGATGTGAGTTGGTATACTTATCGCAATGTGGATCGGAATGCTAATTGTTGTTTGTAGATTTACGCTGAGAATTATAAGAAATTGCAGAGGCTGAAGAATCAATACGATCCTGAAAATAAGCTCAAGGGCGCTATTGTCGGAGTTCGAGGATAGAGCTTAGGATGGCTATCTTGATGCATCGAAATATCGAATTCAGCACTGTAGCGAAGATCAAGTCGGTGTAATCAGAATCAAAATCTACCCTTCGTCTCGTCGATCCGCATTGGATGGCCCTCGGTGATTTCTTGCCGCTTTTGTTGATAAATCTCGTCTCTTTTGTAAGGTTTCGGATCCGCCCGTTACTGGTCACAGCCTCTTCCTCAACGTTGAGTGGCGCAAAAGATTACCCAAAAAGCGGACTTGAGTCCAGGACCCTGTGCTGCACAGTCGAGAGAATCTGGTGACGAGTCTTACTAGCAAACGGGGACAAAAATCCTGTCTATCATCGCGCAAGAGGACCAGGCAATGGTGTGGGTTGGACCAAAAACCTCTTGGTCATCATCGTCAACGCTCTGTCAACTTGAAGACTGTTAACATATATTGTGAAAGCTGATCCAGGGCTCATGCGTAAAAGAAGTCATATCTCAAGACGGAAACTTCTTTTTGCTAGAAATGTGTCGACATAAATGTCGACTCGAACACTTTAGATTGATCAAAAATTTAATCAAGAGAAAAAAGTCTGGCCCAGCCGCCTCACTTCGTAATCACTTAATAGCAAAGCGAAAATGTGTACCACAGTATGTCCCGATGAAAAATTACGTGGCTAAAAGATTGCGCGTTCACAAAGCCCGTACTCAAAAATCACCGCATGTCAATTTCGTCTCTTACACAACCGACAGTACAAAGTACTGAAGGGAGGTATCCAGCTCGAAATCCAATGTAGAGGGCATTGAATTGAGCGAGGCATGAGACCTGGTCACAAGGGGTCTAGCAACTGAGAGCGTGGAAAATTGTGGGAAGGTTGAAAATGTAGATGAAGGCAAAAGAGAGGATGGGAAATCAAGCAGATCACCATACCAACTGTCCGTCTGTGACCCAGATTGATTTGCCTTGTCGGCAGCAACGTGAGCAGAAGCCGAAACAGATTTCTTCTGCCTGCCGTCCATCTAGAGAGGCATCGAAAAGTATAAGCATGATCAACGCTTCATTCGTACATACATTGTCACAGCCTGGATGATGGCTGTCCCAAACGCCTCAACTAAGAAAAAAAAAGTTTGGTAAAATATGGGGTGGTCTCGCGTCCGTGCAAAGGGCGCTGGGACCTGAGCGCAAAAATGGACCCCTCGCGTGCCTCGCTACTCTTTGGCGGCCTGATCATGAGAGAGGTAGGAGTTCGAGCGGAGGAGGTTATGAGAATTATAATAGGGAGTCTAGGCGGGTAAACACGCTCAGACACGCGGCGACAACCTGCAATTATCAGTCAGCTTGAACAGCAAGAGCAGACTCCAATGGCATACCTCGAGTTGCAATTCTTTTGCGCTTGCAGCAGCAACCTCGTCACCTATGACCTGACCCAGGTTCGCGCCAATGCCTCCACTGCCACCCGTCCTTTTCGCAAATGGCCATTGTGAATATTCCGCTAACAGCTCGTCCACCTGTGCAAATGCCCGTTCTCTTGCTTCATGTCCTAGTGTGCTCAATGCGTTCTCCAACACGTTGGCTGCGTATGCTGCGCACACCATAGCGATAGTTCTTAGGTATCTAAACTCCATCTCTTCTGGTAGAAATTGTGATGCGGGTAAGACTACGGTTCGAGCTGTCAGGACATTTCGAACTCGTCGTCGAATCTCGTCTTTGGCACCGCCATCGGCGACGGGATGTGTAGCCATGTCGAATAGAAGGAAGTTTCGTTTCTCAGTGCGAAGGATACCTTTGTCGACGAGGCCTTTGGCGAGTCGCTCGCGGACTTGTTTGAGTTGGTAGCCTATCTTCATGAGATTCCAAGTCTCACCTGAGAGTAAGTTTTAGTCCACAATTCCACAGTGCTGGTGCGATAAGCATCTCACCACTCATCAGGTCAATCCAAGAGGCCACGCTCATCCTTTCGCTTGACTTCATCATCTTCAATGCCTCGTCCAGTAGCACCTCACCAGTTAACGTATCGTCTATGACTTCGATAACCCGATCTTGCAATGGGAATCGCCGTCTCGAAGCATCCTTCGTCATGCTAATCCTGCCCCTGAAAGCAAGCTCAATCACAATGCATCCACGTAACGCATACGAAATATTGTCGTTCCAAAAAGATAGATATCCCTATTCAGAGTCAGCAACCTGCCACGTTCCCCTCACATGCACAATCCCATATTCACCACCATGCAAAGTATATGGTGTAACGAACCTGTTTATCTTTCAAGCCCATGAGCAGGACCTCCTCCATGAGAGTCAACTTAGGCTGCTTATTTCTTTCCGCGCTTTCACTGATATCCCTCGGGTCAAATGCAATCTTGTGTCCATTTTCGGAGTTCTCGTAGCTGGTCTCGGGCGCGCGGTCGCTGGCATCGGGTCGTCGTGGTGCGGGAGATGAGACTCGGCTGCCTTCGTTTTCATCGCCTGCGGTGCCTTGGGCTGCTCCACGGCGGCGAGTCAGGCCTGAGGTAGTGGAGTTGGACGCCATCGTTGGCGCACGGGAGGGAGCGAACAGTTGAGCAGTAAGTGCACGAGGTTGCTATGCGCCGGTGTGTTGGTGGCAGTCTCGCGGGCAGTTGGAGTTGCAGCTCAGGGATGGGCGGAGGAGCAAGCTGGATTTTGGGCATCCGCTATTCTTTGGGGATGTGGGAAAAGGGATAGACGGCGATCATAAGGGCAGATTGACAACCCGCGCGAAGATTTTGTTGTAGGAAGGAGAACGAAACGGTCCAAAAGTACTCTTGGTTTGGGTCCTGCCCAAGAATTCGTGGCTTGGCTCAAGAAAGTTGAGAGAGAAATGGCAGAGATGGAGTAAGACACCACTATAATCGTGAGTAGCGAATAACATTCTTCAACAAATAATCGGGCGTGATTCATTTCGGTTTCGATTGCTCTATCTGTTTACATGCTGGGAGACCGAAGATACCATTTCCTCGCATTATCACAATACAAGACGCAGTTCTCTACACCACTATCCGCGCGGATTCATCGCCAGTCCAATTCTACCACAACCCTTTATGTACGTGGATCAGTGAGCTAAGAAATGATTAGCCTTTATCTTGGTCCTTGGAGAATTGACAAACCATCTGGCTGACTTAGTATGTACTCGACAGCTTGATTCACTACGCAATCGTCGTTAGTAATCTACTCGTCCAAGTTTCTCCAATTGAAAGTCCTCATACCGCTATGGATTGCGTCTGCATCCTTGTCCGGAATCTCAATGCTGAACTCCTACACGACGTTAGTCTCATGATTCACGTTAGAGCATGCCAATGTCACCTCTTCGATAGCCATGACCACCTCCACGGTGTCCAAACTGTCCAATCCGAGGTCGTTCGAGAAGTGAGAAGAAGCCGAAAGCTAAAGGGTTTGTTAATATCAGTTGACCCGACTATTTGTATCTGTATATACTTTTGAGGCATCGGTGACCTAGGCAATCACTTAGCATTCTGACTTCAACCATTCTTCCACAATTGCCGTACCTTATCAAAGTTGTGTAACAAATCCATTATCCTTCCCTGCACCTCATCTTTGGATAGACCAGCAGATGCCGAGTAGCATCGTGCGAACTGAGAACCAAGCTGGAGCTTGGATGGGAGGAATGAGCTTCGAATGGCGGCTGTTCGGGCAATTGGAGCAGGTCTCGAGCAGACAGCGCGAGATGCTGCTCGTACAGATGTGAAGATGGCGCTTCTGAACATTGTGCTTGTGTTTATGGAGGTCGAGTGGCGGATGAGTTCTTATGAAGGTGGGCGTTGTGGTTGTTGCAGCTGTAATAGACAAAAGATCCATCTTCACGATGCACGTGATCAAAGCTCCCAAGCTGATGATACAGCTTCAATAAGTACAGAGGATACTCAGGATACCAGTCGGTTACTTCCTATGTATATCTTTCTCTCCTACGAGCTCTACATAAAAAGTTGTGCTCGATATAGGTCTGGCCAATCGCATCGGCAGTGATTACACTAGAAACCTCAATTGATCTTCAACTCGCCACAACAAACCATCCTCCACAACACCATGGCGAACATGCGGCCTCTGATAAAGATGGCGCGAGCTCGTCCTGTCACTTCGGCACTCCTCGCAGCTTCAAGACAGCGAATCGCTCCCCCAACCTACGCGTCCTCCTTCTCTACAAGCTCCACTCGCGCTGCAACACCCGCCGGTCCACCCCCAGCTGGATTTCGCACACCACCCCCAAAGCGATGGGACGATAAAAATGGCGAGAGCGCTATCGATAAGGCCGGGAAATTCTTCTTGATGACCGAAATCTTCAGAGGCATGTGGGTGGTACTGGAACAGTACTTCCGACCTCCGTGAGTACCTTCTTTACGGACAGCAATTGCCACTGGAGTTGGATCGCTGATTATTCTTGGGATAGATACACGATTTATTATCCATTCGAGAAAGGTCCCATCTCTCCGCGTTTCCGGGGCGAGCATGCGTTACGACGATATCCCACTGGCGAAGAGAGGTGTATTGCTTGCAAGCTGTGCGAAGCCATCTGCCCGGCCCAAGCCATCACAATTGAAGCCGAAGAGCGAGAAGATGGAAGCAGGAGGACGACGAGATATGATATTGATATGACTAAGTGCATTTACTGTGGTTTATGCCAGGAGAGCTGTCCAGTGGATGCTATTGTCGAAAGTATGCGATTCGAAAAACTGGCCTTAGAACCTGACTGACATGCCATTCCTAGCACCAAACGCAGAATATGCAACGGAAACACGTGAGGAGCTGTTATACAACAAAGAGAAGTTGCTATCAAATGGTATGTCTGGAACCTTTTTTCATGATTACAGCAAGTCATCAATCCAGTGGTACTCTACAGGAGTTCGTCATACAAGTCTGTCTCTGGATCGATGTTTATGAACTTCTGGAGATTTCCTCTTTCAAAAGGCCCGAAATTCATTAAGATCGGTTTAGATGGGAGCCTCAAAAATCCAGCACTGAGCCGAAGTCTTCGCTATGCCACTTTTATTTCTGACAAAACCTTAGGTGACAAGTGGGAGCCAGAAATCGCTGCCGTTGCAAGAGCAGATGCACCATACAGATAAAACTAACGCGACCATGCACCATAAACGTAGACAGATGATTATTCTGTACATAAAGAGGTCATCACATGTTTGCAGGGAGATTCTGTGAGCTCATACATCAATTATATTCTCATATATCCTTGAAATGCTCAAGAAAAGCCATGTGCTCAATGGCACACGCAGCGGATTTCATTGTCAGAAGTCAAGATTGCCAGAATTGACCAGTGTCGATCCTGAGTTTGGGGCCTCTATCTTATCGGATCCGTTGAATCGTCAGATAAGGATGGGCCACAGTATCAAGGGTCCGATCGTATCTACGCTGCGAAATGCGCCCCCTATTGCCTTTACCAATGCTGACTTTGCGACGCCGACGAAATATAGTAATCATCGAGACGTACGTTTGGTACTCTGGATTAGTTAATAGCCACCGATCAACATACTGAGGCCAAAGACGTCACCTGTCAATATTCAGCTTCCCCAAATAAGGCATACAATGCTTACCTGACTAGCAAAGTATATCAGTCATGCGAAAGGAGAAGGACGAGACAGACCATGCTTTCGGATGTTTCCTTTCCGATAACAAATGACTTTTCGTATCGCTTCTTCCAAGTTCTAAATGGGTTTGAAGATAGGCGGAAATAAGTTGCGGTCATTTACATAGCTCGAACAACCTCAATTTCCCCTCGTAGTAACGTCTGATTAGTGCGACTGTGGATCTCGATCGAACTGCCAGCAGGGAAACGCAAGGTTTCCTCAACTGCCGCCAAAGGCAAAGATGGAGCCCGGAAGCGTCCCAATGCCAATGAGACAGAAGCCGACGAGGAGAGGGGAATCCCTCCAAGTTCAAAGTTTTGATCACATGCCTTGATAGTGATCATATCACTGGACTGTGAGTCTTCGATGGTCCGTCCACAAGCAATTGCTAATAGTGATTAAGGGGTTTGGCCAATGCCAACCACGTTCTCTTTCTGGCGCCATATCATGCTAAAGATCAGTACGAATACGAGGTAAAGATGCTGCAGTCTATCCGCCGATGCCACAAATTTCTGCAGGAGAAACCCATCAATGTCTATCGATTCGTAAGTCATACAAAGTCCAGATCATAAACATCAACTGATGGACTATATCTAGGTCGCCTTGCATATCATCGAAGTCAGCATTCTTCAAGACCGCGAGAGACGACTCGTCCAGCCGCTTTGGGAGAATCACAAGTCCGGGGGAACAAGATTTCAAGGCCCAAGCCAGATCTGATTCTAGCAGAGGAAGAATCTCGGCTGGTCAAACTCTGGGGAGAGGTCACAGACAACAAGGACAAAGAGAGGTTCGTGCTGGCGCCTAAAAAGTGGCTGGAAGAGCAAAGACTAAATGTCAACAATGATTTTTCGACGAACGTGGAGCTCGCTTCTTGCTATGATCATTTCGAAGAGCATTACAGGTTTGGAGATCTTCTGAAGGAGGAGTTGAACTAGAGAAGCAGGGCTGGGCAGATGAGACTTGATGCGATTTCGCGTTGTTGTTCATGAGGAGCCGGAATTGTATTGAGTTAGGTGGTGCGTAATCTCCTAATCTCGTTGACTATCATAAGAACTTCATCCCCGCCGAACATGGAAGAATTTATTGTCCTATAATGCCGCTTGCCATGCGCACGAGGACTACACTACATGAAGGACCGCCGTCAAGGCTTGGAACAATGCGATTCGAAGTGGTGGCATTGCTCCATGTGACATCTACTCAAGGGATCTCCTTATCATCGCCATGGAAAAATCTCAGGATGGCACTGGCGACGAGGACACCATCATGGTCCAGGTGAGCCTTTTCTATTGCCTCTTCGGCTTGTTGTTTGTCCTTGATCAAGCCTTGTTCGACGCGATGTTGGATGTGTCTATAATAGGAGTTGGCGACTTCCAAAATAGCTTATGACGAGTTGGAAATACTCACTTTTTCACCATTTCCTCGTCGTAGCCAAGATGCCCTTGACTAGTAAATAACCGCTCTTTGATATACACCCCCTGCACGTGTATATCCTTTGAGGAGCCCCAAACATGTACCAAGCTGTCATCTTCAATGAGACCCCCAGAAGATTTTGAGGAAGGAGCTTGAACGACGTGATCGACGTGCATCTGATGAAGACTAATGGTACCTGTAGTCCTGAATAATGCTTCTCCGATAGGATTGAGTTTAATTTCTGTGTGGGATAGCTCCCACTTCTCTCCAGGCGAGGGTTCAATCGTCGAACCAAGAGCACGACAAAGAAGTTGATGACCAAAACATACGCCAGAGAAGCGAATGTTTGGCTTTTCTTTCCAAGCCGC
The DNA here is from genome assembly GCA_003689335.1 of Venturia asperata. Taxonomy (NCBI): domain Eukaryota; kingdom Fungi; phylum Ascomycota; class Dothideomycetes; order Venturiales; family Venturiaceae; genus Venturia; species Venturia asperata. The sequence continues at coordinate 287,113 of QWWL01000006.1, read as the reverse complement.
TGCTCCTTGTTAGCCTAAATTCTTCTGTCGGCTGGGAGGAACACACTTCGTATCCTCTCAATCAATTTTAAGATCCATTCGTCGTTCCCGTGAGCATCGTATCTGCTGCCTGTGATCAACACCGCATCCGCCTCGCCCACCTCCTCTGCAGTCGGTAATTTTCCTCCTTCCGGTTCGACGATGAATTTCATCAACGTCTCAATCTCTAGGAGTGGATCGTGCTCTTTCCCAGCTTTCGAAAATAATTCGTGGAAGATCTGGCCCAAACTCCCTTTTCTTTCTGCTGTTTCTTCGAAGGTTTGGTCCGTCTCGAGGACGAGCATACGGACTCTATCCTCATGCTTTGAACCTTCAGTTTTCAGTGTAAGGGCTGCAGTGGCCATCCTCAGGAATTTTCAAAGCGTGGGCAAGACTCACTGCAAGAGAAAACACAGTATTCTGAAGAGTGGTGGAAGAATAATCTGGAAACCGTCATCATTTATGCCAGACGGATTTCGATTTCTTAAGCCATGGTGGTCTAGCTGCGCACACTTGGCATTAGTTTTGGGATCTTCGCTTTGGTATGGGATACCATTGTTCTTGATGCACGTTCACGAGAATGTATTGGTGACGGAGTGGCTATCTCTTGGCGCAGGTCTCTCACAAAGTACAGACGTAATTAGCGCGCCTTGAGGCTCGGCACGATGACGATGTCAAAGACAGTTTTGGGGAGAGGAGGGAGCCAGCAGTGCGTACGGAGTACCTGGATGAGAAGAAAAGAAAATCGGCACGCAAACGGTCTTGATATTGTTGATATAGCTGGAAGGATCAAATCGGGAGAGAAGTGATGGAGACGGGATGGAGGAGGCTAGAATAAACTCACAAGACTCGATCTGGTAACATCACGTGAGATTGTTCCAGTGATGTCGAATCGACTACAACTGAGGCCCTTTCTGGTACAATCAGTGTCTCGTTAACATCTTCGAAAGAGAGATCAGTGTGGAGGATTCAGGGGATCTGCCTTAGGTGCGACCACTTATTTCTAGTTATCCGCTTCCAAACTCTTTCAATAGAATTCCAACACGTTCGGAAATGCGGGAGGAACATGAAGGTTCAAGAAAAGCTTCCTCGAAGTCCGTCTGATTAGTCACCAGATGATTTGCGTATCAGCTCCCGTGACTTTTGGGAACTGGACAGACAGGCTGCAGTAGTGGCAATTGGCAAGTTGTCAGGGAATAGACAAAGTCACGATTCGATCAGTTGATATCGAACCTAAAGTAAGATTGCCTTATCTGCCTAAAGCAATAAACTGCTACGTTCGATTTGCCTGCAACTATGATCTCCACCATTGGCTACCAGTGTCAGTATCAATCCTTCGCAAACTTGATATCAAAATCAAGATTGACGGCCTGTTCGTCTTCTTGCTGGCATGATGATTGCCCTTGCTGCCGCTTACCATCTGGGCATCAGCGGGTACAATTTGCGGCTGAGATCGCATTTGTGGCTGACACAGTTCGTCCTGGATGCTCTAGCGAAGCCGACTTGTGCCCATATCTAATGGTCGTTGACTTTTTTGGTTTGTCCGTCTCGGTCATAACCTTTGTTTCTCATGTGTCCTGATCTACCAAGTCCGACAACTCGTCCTTTGGCTCCTTTGGCTCTTGTGCCTCGTGATACTGTATCGCATCGTCTATGTAGCTGATGATACCGCCGATACTGTCAGGCTCGTTGATATCCAACTGCAAGAACGAAACCAGACTGAAATCGTCAATCAAGCGTGCGACAGCTCTGTTCAGCTTTGCAAAAGACGCACCGCCCAGCATGTTGTCTGCCGTGGTAGGGTCCTCAACCTCGTCGTGCTCTTCGAAATGCAGTCGCTGTGCCGGTCCTGGATTCTCGTCTAGCAAGTCCGAGTCCACCTGGATAAAACGTCTCAACTCCTTCTTCGCAACTGTGCCCTTGACCAAATCCATCTTGCTGAGAATGTTGACGTGGGGCATGCCTAACATAAGCATGGCACTCATGGCAGAAAGCGTTCCCGAGAAGAATTTTGCGCGGTCAACGATGAAGGTGGCTTCGAGGAGATATGCGGCGCAGAGTCTGATATTGAGGGTGCCCTCCATGAGGTGTTTGGTAAGGGTTGGCAGGATGGGTATATGCGTATACAGCTCGATTTGGCCCGGCATGTCTATGATAATCAGGTACTCTTCCGAGACATCCTCGAGCGGATCGGTTATGAAATCCAGGTTTTCGAGGAGGAACTCAAAGCAGTAGATGAGACCTCCATTGGGACCGAGTTCCATCTCTTCCATGACATCTTCGAGACTAACCAGGTCCTTGATGTCAACATCGGGTTGAAAAGCGAAGTCCTCGGCAGCTGGATCGAGGTTGATGTAAAAGCATGAACGGCGCTGATTTTGGAGATGCTGAATCATGGCAGAGCAGAAGGTTGTCTTGCCGGCGCCGGCAGGGCCCATGACCACTACTCCAAACTTGCTCATGGTGGAAGGAGAGGAGAATCGATTGCTGGTGTTCTTCTTGCACGTTCGGACATGGGAGACGCGAAGAGGTCGAGCTGTTGGTGTTGCGACAAATATTTACTAGGCCAGGAACCACAGCATCAAATCAAGACCTGATGCGTTCCACGACAGAACGGCATCCTCGCGGCTTATATCCAGTGCAACATATTCCTACTTGGAAAAACTGGTGGCGCTGTCAAAGGTCTTTGTCTCCTCCGCATGTGTCGGCATGTCAATCTCCAGGCGGCCCAGGGCTCGAGCTCTTCCGGTCTCGCGAAGAACATCGTTGAAAAGACGTGATCCCGTTTCAATGGCTCGGCAACTCTATTCGATTTATTTTCTGTCTCCCAGCCCGACACCCCCACAACCACCTCCCCTCGCCTACAAATCCCTCAATCAAACCTTCGCAGACTCTTCTCCGACCTGTATACTTCCCTCCCAGACCTGAGCGCGACTTGGAATTTCTCCCGTCGCAACACCCTCTCCATTTCTTCACCCCGCTATCTATATTAATTTCGCGACCATGGTTCACGCCAACGGGACCGTGTCTCAGGACACCTTCCTCTTCACTTCTGAGTGAGTAGTCGAGAAGCAAAAGCTCCCCTGGAGCTCTACTGACAAGCTGCAGATCTGTCGGTGAAGGTCACCCAGACAAGATCGCCGACCAAGTTTCCGACGCCGTCCTCGATGCCTGCCTCGCTGAGGATCCTCTCTCCAAAGTCGCCTGCGAGACTGCCACAAAGACCGGTATGATCATGGTCTTTGGCGAAATCACCACAAAGGCCCACCTGGATTACCAGAAGATCATTCGAGGTGCCATCAAGGACATTGGATACGACCACTCAGACAAGGGTTTTGACTACAAGACTTGCAATGTTCTCGTTGCTATTGAGCAGCAGAGTCCTGATATCGCACAAGGTCTTCACTACGAGAAGGCGCTTGAGGAGCTCGGAGCTGGTGATCAAGGTATCATGTTCGGCTATGCCACGGACGAGACTCCTGAGTTGCTCCCACTTACGCTTCTCCTCTCTCACAAGCTCAATTCCGCCATGAAGGAGGCCCGCGTTTCCGGAACCCTCCCATGGTTGCGACCAGATACCAAGACCCAGGTCACTGTCGAGTACAAGCACGATGGGGGAGCCGTTGTTCCTCTCCGTGTCGACACAGTTGTTGTTTCCGCTCAGCACTCTGAGTCCATCTCTACTGAGGAGCTGCGCAAGGAGATTCTCGAGAAGATCATCAAAAAGGTCATCCCTGCTAAATACCTCGACGAGAAGACTACATACCACATCCAACCTTCTGGTTTGTTCATTATCGGTGGACCACAAGGTGACGCTGGTTTGACCGGCAGAAAAATCATTGTCGACACTTACGGTGGATGGGGTGCTCACGGTGGTGGAGCTTTCTCCGGAAAGGATTACTCCAAGGTCGACCGCTCAGCTGCCTACCTCGCTCGGTGGATCGCCAAATCCTTGGTCACTGCTGGTCTTGCCCGTCGTGCTCTCGTGCAGCTTTCCTACGCCATTGGTGTCGCCGAGCCTCTATCGATGTTCGTCGAGACATATGGAACCAGTGATAAGACATCCCCACAACTTGTTGAGATTATCAAGGCCAACTTCGACCTGCGACCAGGTGTCATTGTCAAGGAATTGGACTTGGCTAAGCCAATCTACTTCCAAACCGCGAAGAATGGGCACTTCAGTATGAATTAATCACCTCCCTCACAGTCCCGTACATGCTGACACATCACAGCTAACCAGAACTTCGCATGGGAGAAGCCAAAGACCCTCAAGCTCTAATCTCCCTCCACTCTTACCATATTTTTCAACACAAGCATCGTTCGTATGCTAGGCGGCGTTTTGGGTACGACCTCAACGGTCCGGGTCCCGTGGGCGTGAAAACGTCACAATTTTTCTTACTGTCTGTGGCGGATATACCAAACACCCAAAAGTTCGCGTGGTGATTTTTCTTGCGATTATTCAACATAGACCCATGGAGCGGTCCAAATGACATGATACGATAAACGCGTATGAGCATATAGCGACGGCGTTTTAGAGGGAGACCTTTCAACATCTCCCCGAGGTTTCAACATATACCTCTCCATTGGGTTTTCTCTTGGTGCTTCAGGATCGATTGGCTGGGTGGATCATTCCAGAACAAATTCTGAACTGGTGGTGGGCAGGGTAGACTATCGATATATGCCGGCTTTTAGTAGACGAATAGAGCTGGTGCTGCAACCATTGACAATACTTGCTGGCGTGAATTCTGAAAGCTAATTTTGACGTCACATGACGAGCTTTCGACATCGTTAAAAACGACCTCAACGCATCATGTAGATGTCCACACCGATCTCCTTGTTTCGTCGTCGAAATAACATTCCCTTCGCAGTGGGTTATAAAGACTTCCAATAGTCATTGTCGCATCGCACGAAATTCACAAACACCAACAACATGCAACATTCCCCTTTTGCGTCTGGCATAACCATGGCTCACAGAGTCAATGTGGATCTTGGGAAATTGTCTATTGACATGATTAAACTCGATTACTCTTTCTCGTCTTGTGGGAGGATCTTGAAACTTGATTTCTTTAGCTGTCATATGCTGGAGAGTTGTTTAATACCAGTAGCTAGAAGGCATTAATGATCATATTTCTTTCTGGGATGGAGGCGAGGAGCGGAAGCGCCTCGGTGATTGTGAGACGCATTCTGTCTTCCCAGTCCTTTTGCACGCTTTCTCTTTTCGATTAGCCTGATTCGCAGCTGTATTTCTGCTTTTGGACGGTTTGGACGCTCGAAACTCTGCAGAAATCTATAGTAGTCAATTTTCTACTTGAGAATTGGAGAATCGCAGCAACTTTGGAGACAAGTATTGACACAGTTAGTGAATAGAAATGGAGCATGTAAACGTGAGGGGAGAGATGCAAATGGCGGGTGTGGCGTATATCTGGAATGCCCCACTGTTCCAGCCTCGGCCTCCATCATCAGCCAAAGATCTTAAGTACAAGGCAGCAAGTCAAGACACCAACCATGATCTAGTCACAAGAACGAAGACACAATGCCAGCTCAGACGGCCTCGACGGCCTTCTCACGTCTCTACGATGCCCTCACGAATGGACCCGGGCTCTATCCTCTCAAGGTAAACAGCTTCCGTCGCTCGTCCTCACTACCTACCTAGCCATACTAACACCTCTCCCAGGGCATAGTCTACTTCCTATCCCACCCCTTCCTCTACCCTCTCCTCCGCGCCAAACTCCTCCCCTGTGTCCTCCTCTCCCTCTTCGTCCTCACAAACCTCTTCCTTTTCACCTATCTACCCCAGGTCGCCTTCCTCGCCATCTGGCAAGGCCGCTCCGCCTGGTTCAACGGCACCATCCTCGTCCTCGGCGAAGGCGCGGCTATCGTCGGCTTACTCTTCGAAGCCTTCTTCGTCGACGAGACACAGGTCGATACTTTCGACGCTGTGCTGCTCAGTAAAGGATACGAGGACTTGGTCTCCGGGAACAGACCTGTGAACCCTGATGAGGAGGGACAGCTGGATGCGTTGAGGAGGTTAGGGAAGCCAATCAAGAAGGCTCAGTTTGCGCCGTTTTCTTTTAGGCAGATATTGGAGTTTGTGGTGTTCTTGCCGCTGAATTTTGTGCCGTTTGTTGGGGTCCCGATCTTCTTGGCTTTGACTGGGTATCGCGCTGGTCCGTTGTTGATGTGGAGATACTTTGCCTTAAGAGGGTTCACGAAAAAGGAGAGGAATGCGTATATTAAGAGGAGGAAGTGGAGTTATGCTTGGTATGTACAGGAGTTGATGGCAGCGCGTGAACTCGTTAACATTGTTCAGGTTCGGAACGATTCACTTGGTTCTCCAGCTTATCCCAGTTCTAAACATGTTCTTTCTCATCACCACCGCGGCAGGCTCAGGTCTCTACGCTGCAGATGAAGAAGCCCGGCGCCTGCAAGAAATCGAAGCGCAGCAACCACAACAACGAGAAGGGCAATACACGGACGATCCAATATGATCATACAAGAATATACCACCTCGGTGGTGGAACCCTCTATTTATGCTTCTCCTGGTCCTCATTCTGGCCCTGCATGACCCAGTTACTATGATACTTGGCATACTCCTCCTCCCCCTCCTTCGTCCGCATCTTCTCCTTCATCTCAAACTTCTCCGGCACATCCAACCCCCTCTTCACCGCCTCCCTCTCATTAATAACACCAAGCCACCGCCTCAAATTCGGAAAGCTGTCCAAACCAACACCAGCCCACTCCGCCCAGTTCACCCAACAAAAACAATTCAAATCAACAAACGAGTACTTGTCCCCAACAATCCACAAAACCCCCCTCTCCCTCTCCTGCTGCCCAAGCCTGTCCTCCAAAACTTGGTAAAGCCGCTTCGTCTCCGTCTGGTACCGATCAATCCCATATTGTATCTTCTCAGGCGCGTACCTATAAAAATGATTCGCCTGTCCCTGCATCGGGCCCAATCCAGACTGCATCCACGTATGCCAACTCATCGCCTCCCAATACTCCTCTCCCCCATCCTCTCCATCCCGAGCAAAACTGATCGCACACTCCGTATCGTATTTCTCAACGAGATACAACATCAACGCCCCAGATTCAAAAATACGAATAGGTCGCACGGGCGTGTTATCCACGATGGCGGGGATTCGTCCGTTTGGGTTGATCTTCTCGACGAACCATGTTTTTTTCTGCTCGTTTTGGGAGAGGGAGATGGCGTGCGTTGTGTATTGGAGGTTTAGTTCTTCGAGGAGGATGGAGGCTTTTTGGCCGTTTGGGGTGCCGGAGGTGTAGAGGTCTATTTTTGTTTGCGGGGCGGACATTGTAAGATGGAGGTGAGACGGAGGTGAGGTGTGACGAGGTGAGTTGAGGTGAGTTGGGGTGAATATGAAATGGGTTCTCTGGTCCTCCATGTATCCATGACGTTGAAGTACGTAATGTCATTGTATCCTTGCGCTACAGATGAGGCTCAAGCTTTAGCGTTGTCATTACACATGGGTTGGATGTGCCATGCCATAAAGGGTGAGAAGCATGAGAGGTTTAGCTCAGACCCTTCCACGCTCGTCTTTCGTGATGGATGACATCAAGTCCAGTAGCAAACCTGCACTACAAAGCAGTTTTCTTAGGGAAAATTAAGTCTCGAGTTTACCATCCGCAATACCTTCGGAAGATGATAATGCACTCCCAAATAAACCCAAAATTGTTCGCTTCAAGCTTACACCAGGTCCGCTGAACCCATTTTCACTCCTTGTTCCCGACCGAATCATAGGTCAAATCATTAGTGATACACGCTCATTCCATGAGCTTCCCAAACCCCTTTCAAATGTCCGCTTTACCTCCCATCACCTTCGATGCCTGGATTGCATTCATCTTCTGTGTCCAACCAGGAGCAGGCGCATATTTCTTGATGGCCCGAATTTCATCGGAAGCGTAACCTGGAATTCGAATGCCGTAATTGCGCTCCAAAATAAGCTGAATATCCTTGATGTCAAGTGTTTGTGACTCGCGGATTTTTGCGAGGCGGCATGCGGCTGTGATGACATTGTCCACGAACTCGTCTGCCAACATGAGCATTGCCTAAAGAAATCAGTTCGGCACTCAAACACAGACACATGTAACAATCCTACCTCTTCGACTTCTGGTGTCAACGTCTCCCGGTTCATAGCCTCACCACCACCAGTGACCTGTCGCACCAGTTCGTCGAGTTTCTTCTTGCTCAAAACCCCACTGCCCTGGTCTCCATCCAACTGGAAGGGCGGAGGCTTCGCGATTGCTGGCTGGCCCATCATCCCGCCAACACCATTGCTGGGACCGCTAAGTGTAGGCCGCGCTGATGGAAAATTAACTGCTGGTGGAGGTGCGTAGAGATGCGGAGGGAGGTTCTTGGATATCTTTGGTGCAGTGGAAGGGACATTGCTGTGCTCACGATTCGGAGTTTGCTGTCCCTGACCGCCTTGATTGCTGTAACTACCATGCGTCTGACCTAGATTGTTGGGTGGCATGATCTGCGGTGTTGGTCGCTCGGAATGACTACGCGCGGCGTTCTGAATTGCTTGGTTATGTGTGAGTGGTTGTGGGGGACCGTTATTGTTTCCTCCAGCTCCATTTTGCTGATGGGGCATTGCGTTCATAGGTTGCTGAGTGTTTAGGGAGGGGCGCTGGGGCTGGTTCGCGTTCATTGGATGCTGCTGGTGTTGACCCATTGTGTTGTTGCCTTGATATTGCTGTTGTTGCTGTTGCTGAAAGGAAGCCTGAGCCTGGCCCATGTGAGGAGTGTGCTGCTGGGTCGGACTCATCGAATTACGGTTCTGGTTGCGCGTCGCTTCTACGCTTGGATTCATTCCCGACTGTTGATTTTGAGTAGTCGGTAACTGATTTGGATGACCCGGGAGCTTAAGGTTGAATGGCTGTTGTGGCATCGTTGCGCTTGGAGGCGCAGACCTGTTTGTGTCTTGTTGCTGACCTTGTTGCTGACCCGCTTGCTGTTGCTGTTGCTGACCTTGTTGCTGCATATTAGCTAGGTTTGCTTTGTTTTTGAGTTGATCGGCCCGGAACTGTTCCAGCTTTGCTTTGGCCGCATTGAACGCTTCCGATGATCGTTTTGCTTCCGCTATCAATTGTTGCGGCAAGTCTTGTCCTTTATCTCTTAACATCTTCAATTGGTTGCTAATCTTCGTGCCCGTCACTTTGTGCATTTCGGACGTGTACAACATCATTCCGTACTTGTCCTTCTGTGCAGCCAGCCATGTCTCATACGTCGGCGTGCCCATAGAGATGCCAGGTGGAGGGTATAGAGTCGTCTCTCTCAAGTGTTTATCTATAGCTGGTGGCCATGCTGGTGGCCGTTGAACCGTATTTGCCTGGTTTCCCTGGCCTTGTGCTTGTGCCTGAGACTGTTGCTGTCCCTGTTGATGGGCTCCGCCCTGTGCTCCTCCCTGAGGTCTAGAGTTCTGTTGGTTGTTCTTGGCTTGCTTCGACGACTCCACGGCCATTTTGGTAAGTGCAGTCCATCCACTCCAGGCCTCTTTGTATGGCTGGCTATCTGGAGCTGCAGTCTGTATGATGGTGGCGAAGTTGCCGATCATAGATATCCACTTGGCTTTGGTGGCCTCTGGGACGTTGTTGAGGCTCTTGATATGCCCTACTTTAACGAATCGTGCAGTCACATCTTGCGGCTGTCCTCCAGCAGCGCCTTGAGGCGCACTCGCATTGTCCATATCAAGGAACGAACCACAGTGAGTCTACGTGTATTTCCTGCTGTAGCTCGAACCGAGAGCGAAGGAGAGGATCAGAGCTCAGGGAGAGCTTTGGGGTTGGTATGCGACGACGAATCCAGCTCAGATCAGATGGGATGGGAGGATGAAAAGGAGGATATCTCGGAAGGACTCATGGATAGAAGTCGGCTAGGTCAGGAGAAGTGAAGGAAAGAATGTCAGGACCGGGTGTGAAGGTGTGGAACCGATGGATGGTTGGATGCATCCTGTCGTGAGGTCTAGGGAGTGCTCGAGCCTCATTCCTCGACCAGGACTCCTAGTTCGTCCTAGTTCCAACGCGGGGGTTGGGGTGCCTCAGTTGAACGAGCAAGAAAAAACGTCTATTTATATCCTTCTTCGCCTAAGAAATTCCTGCTTCGTCCTACTACTCGACAGCTATCTAATAGGAGATTCTATCCAAGGGTGGCATTGGGCTGCAGACGCATATTCGAGTTCGAAAGGTGCCAATCTAATCAGCCTCGTCGAATCCAGCCTTGCCCGCTCCATGACGGTCTCTCTGGGGGTACACATAAAATGACAAGACGAATGACTAGAAACTCAGCAGACGAGAGACAGCAAGCAGATATCTCGACCAACTATCATCAGATCGCTTCAAGTTGGTGGACGCAATTTTCGCGACGGCATATCTAAGCACTTAATTGATAGGCACGAGCTACCACACACCAGCTATCCACCTCAAATGATCAAGGAGAAGTGATGACAGTGGAAGAAACAAAAGCTAAAGAGGGGCCGAGCGAAACGAGCAATTGGTAATCTTGAGTCTTGTCTTGTAGTAGATCTGGTTGAGAGAATCCAGAGTCTTGTACCGAATAAGGACCAGAGTCTTTCCTGGAGTTCCACGTTGACTTTGTACCGTGGATTAGAGTCAAAACTCATATTTCTCCAGTCAGATTTTGACAAGCTCCAAATTCCGAGGTTAATTCCGCGACTGAGAAGCTGCGTTGAGGGTATGGGAGGCAGCAGAACAGTTGCCGCAAAACGCAAAAAACGTGCATACAGTTTATGGGCAGGGAAAGTGTCCTGATACATGTAGACGCCTCTATGGATCATGTTTTGGACTCAAACTCGCCATGATCTTTAATGAGGATTTCAGACTCGTACCTCAGTCACTTCACCACGGCCTTAAATTCCTGCAAGCGTAAAGGACCGCCTTTCGTGAGAATATTGGTGCAAGGCCTGAAGTACCGACGAAGAGGCAGATGTGACTGCTGTCTCACCGTTGTTGGTATAATTGGATAGACTTTATCGTCACAGATAGCACTAGGCTGATTGCAGGAGTCGAGCAGTCTCCCATCAAGAATGTAATACGATTTGACATGACTTGTCCAGATAGGATCCAAGTTGAGATGATTCGGAGAGGAAGACAGGCTCAATCTCCCGAACTTGCTCTGCCCCGCGCGCCAAAGGACCAACCAGTTGGGTTTCGTCCCTCCGTGGGTGTCATCGCCCTGCGCTCAATGGGACTCCATTCAATGCCGGGCGCAGGCAGCGCACTGAGATCATCGCGTGTTTCAATCTGTGCGTCCCCAATCGGGATGCCAGCATCGTCTTGTGTGACTAGTCTCACACCTGCAGCCCTCTGCCTTCCCTTTTCGCGTTCTCTCTCTCGTTGCTGATTCATATCCTCGAGCCGTCGTCGCTCGAACTCGGCGACAAGCTGCTTGAAGTATGCTTCGGCGGCTGCGGTCGCCGAGTACGCGATGGGCGTCCAGGAGTAGTTATTCTGGGCAAGAGGCGAAGCGCCAAAATGAAGCAGTAAACGGAGGGCTTTCAGCTCGCCAGCGGCTGAAGCATGGTGCAGTGCTGTATTCCCGTCGTCATCGTGGGCCGTGGCATCTGCAGGGGGTTGGGATCTCAAAAGCAGTTCTACAAGGTGAAGGGCACCGCTCCGAGCAGAGGTCATGAGCTGCCTGGAATATGAGCACAGTGTCGAGATATCTCGCTTCGAATGCACCACGCAAGACATACCGCATCCATGCCCTTCTTGTTAGTCCACGGCACACAACGTGGGAACTTTGCTATGAGCAAACCTCCAACGTCGACCTGCTTGGCCTCAGAAGCCAGCATAAGCGGCGTATCCCCGTCCGAATTCCGCGCAATGCCCTTGTCCTCGTGTCCAGCGTCGATGAGGTACTCTGTAATCTCATAGTGCCCGTATTTTGCAGCGAGATGGAGGCTGGTATTACTCTTATCGTCGTAGTCTGGGTTTTGGAGGATGGTGGGGTTGTTGTGCACGATGCGCTTCACCAGGGAGAGGTCGTTAGAGACAATGGCGCGTCGAAGGCGCGTGTTCACTTCGATCCTGGATCTGTATGAGCTGGCTGCATGGAAAGATGTACGTGCACAGGGACTTACATCGTGGCAGCATGGTGAGGATGTGCGGTAGACCGGGAGGGCAAGGTCTTTTGAGTAATGCTTCTGAGGCTGGGAGGGAGAGGTGGTGTTCTTGACTGTGGGCCATAGCCGCGTCCCGAGACTGGCTGGAGCTGGAGAGGAGTATCAATCCAATTTAATTCAAAACGATCTTCCAGCGAGGATCATACGGCATATCCTTGATGCCCGCACGCGAGCGACAAGCTTCACAGATCTATCCATATTCTCACACACCGTGACGACTAGGAGAGTACGGAAGCTGGCAACGCGGCCACACTTCATCATGAATTTGGTCGTGGTATATTGGTCAAAGAAGGCCCATGCCATACCAGCATTCCCCTCAATTGCACTTTGTTCTACCCTCATGGTCATGACGAAACAGTAAATTTTGGCTAGAAATTGTACAATAGTGCTCGAGGACACAGAGATGGCTCAACAGTAGGTAGGCAGCTAGCCACGTATCTCAAGATGCATACACAGTATTGACACCATGGTATCCACGATCGAATGGGTTAACGTTAAGAAACCCGACATGCTTGGAGATTGGTGAGATAGTATTGTGTAAATAGCCATCTAGGACTTGTGGTGTGGCGTACGAGGTAGCAAAAGAGACGAAGGGGCATTTCCTCGTGCAGGTTCCACAATGGCATTGTATGACGTTTATCGATGACGCTCGAGGGGCACACTTCCGGCCCCCCTCTTAACCATTCAAATACGTTCCCTTCGACTGATTCTCCATAACATCAATCAACCGCTCAAAGTAAGTATCAACAGTTTACTCTTCCAATTCATCATGAGTACCTCTATCATGCTACGCAAAACCTTCTCTCAAGCTCTCATCAAATCGACAACTCCTACACGAAGCGCCTCTTTGCTTACACTGCGGACTAGACACTTTTTCTCCACAACTAATCCTCTTCAAATACCCTCATCCAAATCAACACAGACCAGACACGCCTCCAACATGTCTTCCTACTCAAATGCAGACACTGGTAACAAGCCAGCCGACCCATACAAGGAGAAGAACGTCGACAATGCTTCTCTCAAGGACAAAGTCCAGGACCTCACTGCCTTCATTGAGAAGACCAAGCTTTGCTTGATGACCACACTCGTTGCTGAGACGAGCCAGTTGGCCTCGCGAGCTATGGCATTGGCCGCCACTGTAAGACCTCAGTGTGAGAAAGAGAATCCTCTGGACCAAGCTGATGATACATAGGAAGGAAACGGTGTCGACCTGATTTTCCATTCCAATTCCGAATCTGGCAAGACCGACGATCTTAAGGCCGACTCGGACATCAACATTGGCTTTATCAACAGTAGCGGAGAATGGGCCTCCATCTCTGGAAAGGCAGACATTGTTTCTGATCGAGAGGCTGTCCGCAAACACTACTCACCAACGCTCAAGGCATGGTTAGGTGATCTCGGTGACGGAAAACACGATGGTGGTCCAGAGGATCCAAGAATCGTATTGATTAAGGTGAAGACAATCACCGCACAGTACGCCATCAGCAACAGAACCGCTGTAGGCAGCCTTGTCGAAGTCGCGAAGGGTGCAATCACAGGGGACGCTGCCCAAGTGAACAAGCTACGACACCTCAGCGAGGCTGAAGTCCAGCAATGTAGGTTGATGACCTCGAAATTGTAAGATGCAATGCTGACACATCACTCAAGGGCGTGCTCAGTAGACTATTTGTTGGTGGAATGATCGTCTTTGCTACCCAATATCATCAGCATACAATGGCGTTGTGAGCATCAAGTGAATAGCAGAGCTTGATGTAAAGAAATAAAGTCAATGAGATCCTCGCTTAATGTCTTCGTACACTTGATCCACCTGCATTTTCTATACGTTGAAATGTGTCATCATCGAATGCGTATTACCAAGGACATCTAAATATGCAAAATAGGTGAGATGCAAATCATTGTGAAGTGCTGTCGTGGAATTCCACCGTCACTAAGGGGTTGCTGCGGTGTAGCCCGAAAATCTAATCTAATCGGATTTGCGCTAAAAAAAATCTGGTTAATTAGGTTGTTGAACAACTGTGAGCCTTTCAGTGAAAGAAACAAACCAACTTCAACATGGACAATTCACTTCCTGTCCTGCTTTCTACGCTGCAGGAATCTCTGTCGACTGCAGCGTTACCTATCGAAGCCTCAATCCTCCCTCCCCAAAATGGCATCTCCCTCCTCGATCTGAAGAACGAGTTGTTCCTCTCCTACTTGCAAAACCTCGTTTTCTTGATTCTGCTGAAGCTGAGGCATGCGACGGACTCGCAAACGGACTCGGCAAAATCGCTGGAACTCAATGAAGAAGCTACGAAGAAGCTCGTGGAGTTGCGGCTGTTTCTAGACAAGGGCGTCAAACCACTCGAGGGCCGGTTGGCATACCAAATCAATAAAGTCGTCAAGGCTGCCGAGGATGCCACAGCTGCAAATGCAGTCGCAAATGCAAGGCCTAAGCTAGGAAAGCCTAAAAAGGCAGATGCATTTGAAGATTCAGGCTCAGAAAGCGGTTCTTCCTCAGAGGAATCCGAAGATGTAGATGAATTATCTTACCGACCGCACCCTGCCGCACTCCGCCGTCCATCCTCCAACTCTACCAAGGCTGGAAAATCGAGCGAGCCCGGCGACGGAATCTACAGACCTCCTCGCATCACTGCCACAGCCATGCCAACGTCGGGTCCTAAGAAAGAACGCAAGGAGCGTACGATGAAGTCTCAGACCATGGAAGAATTCGTGCGGCAAGAGATGTCCACCGCGCCCTTAGCAGAACCCAGCATAGGCAGCACAATCGTGGCTGGTGGGCGAAGGGTGAAAGGCGAACGGGAACGGGCAGACGAGGCCGAACGGGCAGAATACGAGGAGAAGATGTTAACTCGCCTGGCGCCACTGACCAAGAAGGAGAAGGCAAAGAGAGGTCATAACGAGCGAAGTTCGGGATATGGTGGAGAGGAATGGCGAGACTTGGGAGCTGGATTGGATCGCATTGAGAACCTGACAAAGAGGAAGGGCGGAGGACAATTGGACAAATCTAGGAAGAGGAAAATCGATGTTGCTGATGGGCCAAGGGACAGTGGTGCTATGGGCAATGGCATGGGAAACGATTTCGCCAAAAGGAAGAGAACGGTCATGAAGCGATTCAGATGAACGCGCGCAATTCGAATTTAAAGTCTACTGGCATTCCTACATGGTGGTCTTCCTTGAGTTCATGCTCGCTGCTGAAATACTCCTTTCTCCCGTTGGCTTGAAACTTGCTGACAGACCTTTCCTGGCTTCTTCGTTCACTCGACCATACCAGTCCTTGTCTTTCACAAGCTCTCGACTTGAACCGGTCTCGGTGTACGCCAAACACTGTCAAAAAGCACACATCGTGTGAACAACCACTCTGTACCACAAATGGACCCGTTATTTGCGAGATCCCTCTGTTTACTGACGCGATGTAGATGCCATAAACAAACCCAACCTTCCCGTACCTTGACAGAATTTACGTTATATTATCCAATGGTAAGGGTCCCTGATATCGGCTATGCATGGCTTGTATACCTGCAGCACGGATTCTCTTTTTCTTTACACCTGAAGCACACGTGTAAAGAGCTGGGGTATATTGTAAAGGGGAAGATCAGATTTTGGAGTTTTTGTCTTGATTGCGCGTCACTTGTCAGACCGTCGGGCAGCTTGATGGGAATTGATGGCGCCCGAAAGTTACATGTGTTTGGCATTTGGGTATTCGATCAGGCTGAGTTCTCCACAGCCACAGTGGCGAAAAGGAGAGAGCCGCACGGTCACTGGATTTTGGACCATTACATCACAATCACCACATTTCTGGTCTCTACTTAAAGGACAACACCTTCTTTCACTTCACAATCTTCGCTGTCAATCACAGAATCATCAAGATGAACACAACCGAGCCGTCAGACGCACCACCAGCCTACGAGGATGTCGCGCACCAAACCCGCAATGGCATCCCACCGCAATCGCGAAGAAGCATGGAAGATGAGCACCGTCCATTGCCTCCAGGCTGGGTAAGGCAGTTTGACGCTGACACCCATCACCAATTTTTCGTCGACACCAATTCCAATCCACCCCGCTCAACATGGTCGCACCCTCACGACGACGAGCAATATCTGAATTCACTCTCGCCTGATGAACGACACCACATCGTGCGCTTGCACCGGAGCGTCAGTCTTAAAGATATTGAAGCGGAAAGCAGCGATGACGAAGGCCACGGTCACACCGCTAACACGAAAAGAGTACCAGCCTCCTCTAGCGCCACACCCCCGGACCAAAACCCAAGAGGCATCCACAAATTCGGGCGAAAGATGAAGGATCGCCTCACAAACTCGACGCACCAGGAACGCGAAAAAGATCGTGAAGCGCGCGCGAAGGAGGAACAGGAAATGTACAAGGCCCACCTCGCCTTTCGCCGAGCCATGTCCAAAGCTCTGGAGACCGGACAGCCGCAGTTCGTGGGCAAGGATCGGGAGGGGAGGGATGTCTATATCGAACCGCCCCAGGGGATGATGATGTCGTCGAATGGGATGGTGATTCCTCAGGGCGGTAGGGTGCCGGCTGGGGCGAGGGCGTATAATCCTTATTCCCAGGGTCCGTACGGGAATCCGAACTCAAGATTTCTGAGGCCGCAGCAGCCGTACGCGAGGGGTCCTGGTTATGGATACGGGGGTGGATACGGGTTTCCACTGATGGGTGGGATGCTGGGTGGTGCGATGCTTGGCGGGCTTCTATTCTAGAAGTCTGCGCTTCCATGTTTGGGAAATGTCCCAGGCAATCTATTGTCGTTTCAAGAGACCTTCATCTCGATGGCTGCCGTTGCGTCGCGTCGTGTCGCTGGTGCTGATTTCCCAATGGGCGCGACACATCCGTTCGAACGATGGGAATGTTGGTTGCGTGGATGGCGTCTCGAGGCATGGAAATTCAATGTTTCCATTTATGCAGCACCATCAACAGGGTTTCACAACACCCAATAGTAATGCTAAATCGACATGGCGAGGATCCCTCGTAGTCTTTCCTATAAACCATATGCCGATTAGGAAATTGCTGTTCTGGCCTACCAAAGTACTTACATCTTGACAGTAAGACTTCACCACCCACCCACCCCAAACCATGCAAAACTTCTGCACGAAAAGATTATTCCGATCCAGTATCACCATATCCCTAGCAATGTACTCGTACCATCTGCCTCCCATCCAGCGCGTCGCAATGTAACCAAGTAGTCAATAACAGTCCCGCCATATCGAATGGGTACTGTGTATTCCAAATATTTCATACCCCGGCACTACTCTAGCTTAATCTATACCTCATCCCCCCTTATCCCATTACCCAAGGAACTTAAAGACGAGCATCCACCGCACGGACACAGACAAATCCACGACCCGGTCGCGGCAGCAATAATAACAGGCACTGAAAATGGCCTCGTGGCATGCATGCCAGAGAAAGGAGACGTCGACTCCGGGCTCGGATATATTGCATGTGCGCACTGCTCGGACCGTTCCCGAGCACTGATGTTTTGGATGGGGATGGGGATGAGGAGGTGTTGGAGGGATGTATCCAAACAACAAGGGAGAGTCGGGGATTCTCTTCATCTTCTGTGTCACCACTGCGCATGGCAGACACAGGAAATAATGCTGTATGCATGAACCGAGTGAGCCATTGTTGTTTGCCATCTGAAAAGTTACAATGCCGGAGAGCGACGGGACGAACGTGAGGAGAAGAAGGCATTTAGCGGACACTAAAGGACGGGAAAATAGCAGCGCGCCGTTCCATCCATCAAGGAGATGATAATCCGGTAGAAGTGCCCAGTCGCAAGTGCAAACCTTACTCGCCACGCAATCTAGCTGCCGAAGTCATGGCTGGAAGAAATGACGGATGGATCGTGTCCCCATTGTAGATCGGAAATCATGCTGGACTCGACGCACGGAGCATTCAAATCATGCCGAGCATGTGGGGATGGTGGTCGTGGTGAACAAGTATTGTACTTATATTTAGCTTGAGCTTCGACGGGAGGAGCCTGTCATTTCCAACGGCCGGTCTGGACCGTCAGTCAGATTCAGGTCTTACTACAGGGTGGTGGATATTCCTTCAGTCGTAAAGTAGTACCTGAATTCCATGGCAAAGATCTCATCCAAGGCTGCATTATTGAACCTGTGCCATCCTCTCGGATCAGCCTCTTCATATCAGGTACTTGGGTACTTGCTTGACAAGGCTGTCGCCCGCATTCTATATTTATTACTATTCTTCCTTCTCGCGTGCCCTGCCGTCACACACGTCCGCTGTTGTCACTGCCGCACGCATGGCCAATGCCCTCTCTCTTCCTCCGTCCAGGCACAGCTTAATCCAGATTCTTCTTCTCCAGGTCTGACGCGCCCGTTATTCTCCTCTCGTCAGCGAGGTGGCCTAGGGCTGCATAAGATCGTCGAGGGTTTGTAATCCTCGGCAGACCATCTGTGGCTTGCTAGCTGCAGGCCGACGACAAGGCCAATCAAAGCTGCTCGAGCTTCTGAAAGGGCAAATCGGCATGGAAAGCACAGTCCCTATCATTTCACCTGCTCTGAGCCCTCACACTCTCGCACCCACCAATCGCTACTTTTCTCCAGACTGCTACAGCCGTCAATTCTCAAACTACACCGACCCGGATCCCTTCAATTTTGCTTCTGCATTCAAGCCTCAGAGCATTCCGACTGGAGCTCAGGCTGTGACTTTTACGCCTCCGCAATATGGTGGACTCTTAGCGATTGAAGAAGTCGAGTCAAGGTCGCGCAACAGGTCGCGCAACATGTCGCAGTCGTCGACCGATGGAGAAGAAGCCAACGACATCAAACGGCTGCGGAAAGGCAGTGTCGCCATGGGTGACGATGTGGAGCCGAATCGGCAGAATTTAAAACGCAAGAGCTCTGATGCTCTCGATTATCCGCGCAGACGGGCGACGATTGCGGTAGGTTTTCTTTCTTTTTATCCTCCGCGTCCTTTGGGACGCACAACACCATGCTGATGTCCAACTTCAGTGCGAGATCTGTCGGTCGAGAAAATCACGATGCGATGGAGCGCGTCCAAAATGTCGGCTTTGCTCGGAGCTAAACGCAGAATGCGTGTATCGCGAACCTGGAGTGAAATTGGATGCTGGTGACAAACTGATTCTCGAAAGGTTGCGACAGATTGAGAATCTCATCCAATCGAACCTTGCTGCTCCCTCAAGCAACCATACTCACAGTGCCTTCAACGCTACCCAGGAACACTCGCCTGCAGCCACGACAAGCACCCTTAACGAGGATGCAATAATTCGCACATCGCTGGCTCCTCCAGCTCCAGTCATGGGCACAGCGGGTATGCCTTCAAATGGACTCGGCACGTGGAACAATCCAAAGTCCATAACCCACTCCACAATGCCGAAAAACCATACGACGCCAGCACTGAATCTGCTCCACTGGCCAAAGATTCGAGATCTAGTGTCTCAGCGATGGGATCCGCAAATCCTGGTCCAGCTCGAGATGCACAGAGAACCACTCTTCTTCGGCCCGCCTCGGACTCTGGATTTCAGTAATGCGCATGTTTTTGTCGAGGCATACTTCAAGCGTGTCAACGTTTGGTATGCCTGTGTCAGCCCTTTCAGCTGGCATAGGTATTACCGAAAAGCACAAGCCCAAGGCTTCCGCGAAGGTGCCGAGAGCTGCATGGCACTGCTTGTTCTCGCCCTCGGTTGTGCCAGCACTGGAGGAACCATTTCGCAATTGCCCCCGAAAACAGAACTACCTGGCTATCCATTTTTCGTCGCAGCTTGGGCCATTTTACCCAGCCTCTTAATGCGGGCTGATATTTTGGCTGCGCAATGCCAGATTATGGCCGCCGCCTATCTATTCTACGCCGTACGGCCTCTAGAAGCCTGGAACGTCCTCACGAGTACTAGCATGAAGCTGCAGTTACTGCTGAGCGGCACTCTGTCGCCCGGAGCTAAGCAATTGTCCGAGCGAGTCTACTGGAATGCACTACTGTTCGAGAGGTGAGAGCTCCGCGGATTCCGTGATTCGTCACGAAGCGGATCGTCGCTAACGGCCCGTCTCAGTGATCTACTAGCCGAGCTGGAGCTACCCCATTCAGGAATAGTTCAATATGAGGATATTGTTGGCCTGCCCACCCACTTTGAAGACGGCGAAAACGAAAGCGCTGGCGCCGATGATCTCCGCTACTTTTTGGCCGAGATTGCGCTCCGAAGGTTACTGAATAGGGTCAGCAATATGATTTATTCCAAGTCATCGCCAATTACCAGCACAGCAGCCTTGGACCCCGTAGTGACTGGGCTCGACGCGGAACTCATGGACTGGTACAACACACTACCAGCTGCGGTCCAATTCGATTATGACCGAGCTCCCCTCGCGAGCGCTGTGCAAAACGTCTTGCGGCTTCGATACTTCGCTTGCAGGACGATAATTTATAGACCGTATGTCTTGGCTGTACTGATCAAGGAAACTGCGTTCTTGGATCCCGCGGTCCAAGAAAATTGCCGCAAATGTCTCGAAGCCTGTATCCGCCAGTTGGAACACATCACTGCTCACCATGCCGGTCATCTGCCGTATCTCTGGCAAGGTGCTTTGTCGTGAGTTGGCTTTTGGTTTGCAATACCGCGACACGTCTCTGACAGCAAAGCAGGATTGTGTCTCAGACTTTGCTTGTGATGGGGGCTACAATGTCGCCATCACTTTCTGCTCTGCTACCAGCTCCCAACCAGCTAAATGCCATTATCGGTGATGTGGTGCACGAAGTTCAGCGATATGCGCATCTGGCTCCGAGCCTTCGACTCGCCGCCGATATTGTGACTCAAGCTGAGGAACGCAGAAGACAGAATCTCCGTTCTCCAAGCATGGCCTACGTCAAGACAGCTTGATGAACCTAGGGCTTTTTATCTCATCACCTGATCGGCACTTCAAGCGCCAAGTTGCACACCACATGTCCTTTGAAATGCCAGAAGGCAGATGGCGGCCAAATAGCAAACAAAGGTTCCTGCCTGGTGTACTGACCTCCACATGCGACATGTTAACCCTGCCTCACAGGAGAAACAGATTGATCGATGCCTGCTCCATCTGAAAATTCTCGATGGATTCCATCTGCGAAAGTAATTAGGGTCGCTTGTTGTGACTGCAGCCGGCATCCACCAGCATCAATGTTGGCCAGTTCTGCGATGAAAAAAGGACGCCAAAATTGCAAAAGAACACTGACACGCCCCGTGCGTACGTTCCAGCGAAGAAATCGGCGCAGGCGGTTTTGAGCTCATAAAAGGATGAGGGAAGATGGTGATGGAGTCCTATGGAATGACGGAATCGATAGCTGTGGGGTGCATGCGATGTAGGGACGCAGCGAATGCCGCCACAGGGCGTCAACGGTGTGACAGGATCGCCTGGTCTTTTGCCATTGGCTCGTCAAAAGAGCAGAGAGCGATGGCTTGCGATATTGATACCCCTCCATTTTTTCTCTGGCCTTCAAGCGTTTCTTACCCACTGTGAGACCATGTGATTTAGTCCATCTGACCGGCTCTTTGTTGCTTTGCGTGATAATGTCGGCGAGCGTTTTCTTCCACAGCTTTCCCATTCAAGCCCAGAACCCTGTCCGCATTCCCGTTCCTGCATGAACGGGAACGGGATCGGAGTGCTTGCTTTTCCCGTGATTGACCCTGGTTGCTCCACGTGCCACCATGCACCATAAGTACTAGTACTTGGACCAACAGTCATTTCGACTTGTCTGGCGAACTTCGCACTTCGCTGGGTTGGGTGAAGCTGAGAACCAAACTCATAGGACCGTCCAGTAGTTGAGTGACTAGTATGGAGGGAGTTTGCAGTACCTGTAACCACTTGCCTTTTTGGCGATGATTGGAGTGTCAAGGCTGCTGGAATTGTTGGCAATAAGGATCGCCAATAATGGTGGCAGGGATAAGAGGGAGCGCAAATCGCGGTCGTGCAAGATGGGTGATATTGAAGCCCTACACAGTATTATCTTTTTGATTGACCTTCTTTCCTATACGCATGTCATCCAGGCAATTCCTTGGGATTCCTAATAAAGCCAAAATTCCGTACAGGTTGATGAAGTCGATCACGGACGAGGCGATGAGAAATCTTCTCAAGGAGCAGGCAAGACTATCACTCGCTTCCCAGTCGAAGGATTGCTTCAGGTAGAGCGAGCGTTTCGAAGAGCATGCACACAGATTGCAGATAAGGTGTCCCTACCTCAGCTCAAGAATGGACTTCAAGCTTGTTTTGCAGTGCGCGATCTCCTCCTGCGAGGCGTCGGATTGAGCCGTTTCAGCAGTCAAGACTCGAGCCGATGTGCTTGAGGCCTGAAATTCGCATTGGCTGAAAGAGATATTTTGGCAGAACCGCTCGATTGCTCCTCTCCGTTCGGTACCAGAGTTCAATCAACAATCAATGGAAGGAAAGCTTGGAGGTGCGGTCTATCCAGACTGCGGTATCTCCGGGGCCCGATTCCTGCCCTGAAATATCGATCCTGGACGTGACGGATGGGCCGCACGCAGGGTCCAATGGCGCGGGAAGAACCTTCTCAGGCAAGACCTCTGGCTGATCAACGAACCCGTCACTCCCCAGTCGTGTGCCTTGCTGCGTGTCGAATGAACCTTGCCTCCCGGGATTCGTGCAGCTCTGACCATCTCGGTCGTGTCGATGCGAATTCCCAATGCTCAGGAGATGGAAGAAACTGACGAGGGACTGCACGAACGTCGAGTTCGCAACCTGATGGGGAGGTGCGATATGAGGGTCGATTGCTCCCATATGAAGGTAAAGTGTACGGTCCTTCCGCGAAGTTGGCATGCAGGCAGAGAGTAAAGTCCCGGGGACTGTTCGGGTTCCGTGGAGGACGAGTACTGCTGATTAGCATGGGAGATTGCGTGCGGCCAAAAGTTCAGTGCGTACCTCGTTCGGCCAGTGAAGGCGGCGGCGGGAGAGCTTCTGCTGCAAGATCTAGAGGTCGGAATGACGGTGAAGGGCTGTCGGATCCTCGATGAGAAGAATCAATTGTGCACTAGCTTGGACACAACCTGATCGTGGCATTCTGAATGACGACAAAAGCTGTGCTGTACGTCTTGTCAAAGCCGGTTCACTTGATGCCAGGCGTGCTGACAATGGATAAGATCATGGGGAAGAGAAAGCTTTGTGGTGAGAAGATGCTGAATTCCAAGACGTGATGGGACGTGGATGAACAGCATGCTGCCCCTCCGAAAGACAATAGCGAGAAGTCCAACCTTTATGGATTGGATCGTAGACGAGCGTTCAAAGTCTGGAGGAAAGCACGAACAACAAGATCGAAATGTATCCATCTTCAGCTGAATCAGACAATGTATCCATCTTCAGCTGAATCAGACACGGTTGACAGCCAGATCCCTTCCTTCCCTCCTTCATTCCTCCTTTTCTGCTTGTCTGTATCGCAGGTCCTTTGGTCGAAGGCCCTTTCAGGCCCACGATCCAACTGCTCGAGAGCAATTGTTCCATTTGGAATCGCTGTCGATGAACCACTGGCACATCAAAAGCTCACCAAAATATCCAAGTTGAGCTCGACTCAGGTGTTACAACAAGGGTTGAGGCTATCTGCAGACTTTGTCCTGCAGGCAGCCACGACTCTTACTCACATCATCCACACTCCTTCTGTCTATCTTGTGTTCTCTTCTCGTACTGTCCACTTCGTCTTCCGAATCCACAAAACAGCAGAATCGAACCCCAACCACACTGCCAAGAAACTCGGAGCACAATGTCTAGAAACAAGCCAAACTCCAGTCCTAGCTCTCCGTCCAAGCTTGACTCAAGCCGTGACGATCGTACTATGAATGCGGTAGCTGTTTCAATGGCCTTAGACGGACCAGTCAATGCAGCAATGGCCGATCCAAGCCCAGGCTCACTAGGCCCACCGACTTGCAGGCGAGTGGAGAGCAAATATTTGAATGTAGCTCGCTAACCTTGACAGCGAGCCGGTTACAACTGCGACGGGCCTTTCCAATGCCAGCCAGACTCTTAAACATGGCCTTAAGTCGGGAGCTGCCACCGTTTCGCCAGCGGTCCTCAAGGTGAACACCAACGCCCGGGAGGAAATAAAGAAAGACGACGTCGAAACAGACGGTGTCAAGAAAGATGATGTCAAGAAGGACACTGTCGGGAAAGACAATGCCAAGAGTGACGTTCACGAGGCGGAGACCACAGAGACCCTGGTTGAGAAGGTCGTGCATAAAGCAGCAGATATCGTTTTGGCCGTCAAGGCCGTAGCTACCGACGCGGCCTCAACGGTCACAGGCGCTCTTCCCGCTCAAATCAAAGATGCAGCCTCGGCCGTCGCTGAAACTGTCCCTGATTCTGTGAAAGATGCCGCAACAATTGCCACGGATGTAGCTGCTGAGGCTGCCTCTGCGGTCAAAGACGCCCTCCCTGATTCTGTCAAAGACGCGGCTTCCAAGACAGGAAAGTCGATCGACCCAGCTCAGATCACTGATCCAGAGGGCTTGATCCCAGTCTCGGCAGTGAATGCGGACTCCACGAAGGACGCAGACGTCGAGAAGACTGCAGACGGCGGGAAAGACGGAAACGCTGGAAAGGACGCAAATACCGGAAAGGACACAAACGCCGGAGAGGACACAAACGCCAAAAAGGACATGAACGCCAAAAAAGATGAGGGGAAGACCGATTGAACCGAGGGGAGCAGTCTGACTTGGGGATGAGGGACGTTCGTTGTGTTGAAATCCTTTGATGTGAGACCGCTTTGATAATGCTCTGGCAGTTTGTTAATCGGCATAAGTTATATCAAATAAAATACCTTCAGCAATTTTCACGTTTCGTGCAATGTCATCTCATCAAGAACCCTGTCAAGTTCTCATATCAATTCAGAGATGAGACACAGTACCATCGGTAATGGTGGCTCCCGTCATCTCATCACGCCGTGGATGTCCTTCTCCATGGCGCTCACTCGCTCCTCCAGACTGCGCTTCTTCCGTTCCAATTCCAATATCTCCTCTTCCTCTAGCCTCATGTCTTCTGCTGTGAATTCGGAACCTGCCAGTGGCTCTTCTCCGACAAGCTCTTCCCCGTCGTAATCAGATCCATAGTCCCGAGAACGATTCATGCGACTCAATTGTGATGTTTGCTCGGCCACCTTTGCCTCATAATGTTGTATGGATCCCGCAAGTCGTCTATGTCTTTGTCGTAACGAAGAAATCTTCTCCGCGGCGCCTGGGATAGGGCTGCGACTCATGTCAGCATTGCTAATCTTTGTCTGCTTTTGCTGGTGTACGGTAAACATACTAGACACCACACAACTTCTCTGCCCCTTCTAGTAGAACATCAACATCCACCTCACCTTTTTCTCTGCCTCTTTCGTAAGACTGATATCCCAAACCGCTCCCTGCACCTCCACCACCACCTCGTCTGATCCTCTCCACCAGGTCCCCACCCAAGACGGCAGCCACCGCAGTATTTCTTCTGGGCGTCCTCATAGTATTGGCGCTGATGGGACCGTCTCCACCCGCATTTCCAAAAACAGTTGTTCGTCTTGATGTTGAGGGATCCACGGCTTTTGGAGGTGCGGGGGGTGGGACGGAGAAGAGGGCACGTTCATGGGATTCGGTGTCGCGGATGAGCGTCGTGATGTCGTGTGGTAGAAGGAGAGCATTTGTGAATATTCTTGGTTTCGGGAAAGTAAGAGAGGCGATTGAAGCTGAGCAGAGGGATATCGATTCCAGGTGGGCGTCTATGAGGGCCATTGTTGACATTGAGGACTGTATGAATTTGTAGCTCGTCCTGGCTTCGTAGCGTCAGTCGCGTACGCTGTGTGTCTCGGGTTTGCTATTGTAGTTTCCTCGGCTGTGCAAATAAAATCAAGGGTAGATTGCGAAGACGCAGGAACAAAGACGCGATACTCGCGCCCCTGGTGTTGACGTTTTCGGCGTGAGAGCACGGCCGTGCATCCAGCTCGTGCATCAGTCTCGATCTCCATCTTTCGCCGTGCAACTACAAACACCACGACTACAATCTCTCCAACCAACCGTCACCACCAAATCATACTCACAATGTCTATCGATGAGATGGAACTCGATGTTCCGGAGGTGGTCGTAGACCCCTCCGAAGAGATCAAAGCCCAATATCCCCTCCTCGAGCGCGCGGTTGCTCAGTTCGACACCCGCTTCACCCTCCGTGCCATTCGTTCCATATCCTCATTACGCAAGAAGCTGTCCGAGACCAGTATTGCATCACTAAATGCAAAGAAACCCGTGCGAGAGCTGTTGGCAGAGGCCGAGAAGCAACTGTTCAGGGCGGGAGAGGCGAAGAAGGAGTCTATACCAGAGTTCGGCATCTACCTGGGTATATTGCTGCAGGTCTGTACATGCTCAATTTCACCTGCAGAATCATACTGACTGACTGTAAAGGTATATCTCTGGGACTCAAAACGATACCAAGATGGCGCCGACTTCTCTGTGAAATTGGTCGACGAGATCCGCTCTCTCAACCGCCGCACCCTCGATCCTCTCGCCTCAAAGGCCTACTTCTATCTGTCCCTCTTCTTCGAGCAGCTAGATCCCAAACCTCCATCGCGACAAGCTCAGGTCATCGACATCCGTGGGAAACTGTTGGCAGCATTGAGAAGTGCTGTCCTCCGTAAAGACACTGAAACACAGGCAGCAGTCATTGTCCTGCTGCTCAGAAATTACATTTCGACAGCGGACATCGCCCAGGCAGATGCGCTCGTCGCCCAGACGACGTTCCCAGATACTGCCCCCCACAACCAGATGGCACGCTACCTGTACTACCTAGGCCGCATCCGGGCCATTCAGCTCAGCTACACTGAAGCACACGAACATCTTGTTAGCGCAACCCGGAAGGCTCCAACGAATTCCGTGGCAGTGGGATTCTACCAGGCTTCGATGAAGTTTCTTGTAGTTGTGGAGCTGTTGATGGGTGATATCCCAGAACGTTCAATCTTCAGCCAACCCAAACTTGAGGCAGCTCTTGCGCCATACTTTACACTCGTCAAAGCAGTTCGTACTGGCGAAATGCAGGGTTTCTTGAAGGCTGTGCATGAGCACTCGGATATCTTCCACCGCGACGGCACCTATACCCTTATTCTCCGTCTTCGACAAAATGTCATCCGCACTGGTATTCGGATGCTGTCGCTATCCTATTCGCGTATTTCTCTTCGCGATATCTGCCAACGCCTTGGACTCGAGAGCGAGGAATCGGCCGAATATATCGTGGCCAAAGCTATCCGCGATGGGGTTATCGAGGCTACGATTGATACAGAGAAGGGATTCATGCAGACCAAACAAGCGGGGGATATCTACGCGACGCGAGAGCCTGCCGAGGCCTTCCACGACCGAATCAAGGCTTGCCTGGCATTACACGACGAGTGTGTTAAGGCTATGAGATTCCCAATGAACCAGCATCGCTTGGAGTTGAAGAACGCTCAAGAAGCCCGGGAGCGCGAACGTGAGTTGGCTAAAGAAATCCAAGACGGCGAGCTTGATGAGGATGACGCGGGCGACCTCGAGGGCATGTAACGGGTAGTGGGGTCGAAGAACTTTACTCATCTTTCATTCGCGTCGCTATTGGCGGCAATACACGTGCAAGAATCTATTGAGAGATTTTTGCGCGTTATCGGCTGACATTCGGATAGAAGTACAGCGGTGAAAGGAAAGTCAGAGGATTGAACAGGCTCCATGGGATGGGGATCCAGATGGACATCCGTCCCGGATAAACCACGATGGACACTGAACCATCGCCTGGTTGTATTACGCGTTGGAATTCGTGCAAGCGAGCATTTCAGTTGATGAAGAGCATACAATAATCAATAGACTTGGGTTCCAATCTATCTGGCCAATACACTGCTCATGCTGACGAGCCAGTAAGTCGAGACTCTTCTGTATGCTTCTGCTTCTACTGCTTTCAATATCTCCAAGTCGTTTCAATCTCTAATCCAGCACCCCGCAAACCCTCTCTCCACCCTTGTTGCCTCGTTTACCTTACTTTCCTCCACGTCCATCAGATATTGCGCGCAATGATCCGTATGCCCAGGACTCGCCACGACCGTATCTATCGCCCTCCTCTCCTCATAGAGCGCAAAGAACTGTTTCTTCCACATGATCGCGCAGTGGTTTATATGATCCCGCACCGACGTGTAGTAGAACTCACTCTCGCTCATTTCCTGCGGAGAAAGGAGATGAGTCATGTTGGAATCGGAATAAGCGCCCCACGATCCGTCGTCAGTGTATTCCTCTATGAACTCGTCGTCGTAGCAGGGCGCTGGGATCCAGTTGTTGAGGAGGATATCGTATTTGCAACCTGCTGCGCGGGCGGAGACAGTTGTGTTGCCGCAGGTCAGGAGACGGGCCGCGGAGGTAATGTTGTGGCGGGGGTCGCTTGGTGCGCTGCTTCTGCTGCTGCTGAATTTTGGATGGAAGGGGTTTGTGGGGTTTGGGGAGGCCCAAAGGAGGATTGTGAGCCAGAGGAAGGAGGTTAGGAGGAAGACCAGGATGTGGGATACTAGTCTCTGTCGGCGGGCGAGGGCGAGTCGGTAGTGGTGCAGTTGCTCTGGGTCTGGGGTTTGTTCGTTGGCGGTTGGGATGTCGGTGTATTTGAAGAGGAAGGGTTGGCTTTCTGATTTCTTGGGGTAGGGGAACATTGTGCGTGTAGGCATTGCTGGGTTTAGATTGTGGATTCAATTATGGGTTTAGTTGTGGTGTGCCTGGAGCGATGAAGATGGTTTTATTTCTTTGGTGAGTAGGAAAAGATCTATTAATGGGCGTTGGTTTTTTGGATACCAGTTGACTGGGTAGGTGCATTTGTGACGCGTTCGATACAATAACGGTTCCGGGATGGCTTGGTGGTTTCAGCTGAGAGCACAAGTTGAGCCTCACAACACTTCTCAAATTTACTCTGGCAACAATGGTTTTTGAATTTCAATTCGATTTTGTGCTTGCAGTTTGGCGACTCGGCAATGCTCTGAGCTTGCACATTGGTGTCAGCTATGCAAATCAATGGCTGACTATACGCGGCAAGTACTAATTGTATCCACCGAATCATGCACCAACACTGGCAGCGAGAGCCTCAGACTTGGAAAGGCTGTTTGGATCGTAGTATGGCTTCTCTCCGATTCCCACGATACGCTTACCGACACGGTCACCGAGGCCATCGTAGTCAAAGGTGGCCGAATGGAAGACGCAACGGTTGTCCCAAATGGCTGTTGAGAACATGCACCGTCAGCACCTATCCGTGGAACTTTGGCCAGGCGACTCACCAATATCATTCTTATTCCTCCATTTGAAGCGGGCCTGGATGTCGTGGTTGTCCAGGATCGTCTGGTAGAATCTCTTGTTGAGTTCCGTGCCTTCCTCTGGGGTTATCTCGTTGTAGTAAGTTATGTAAGGCCCCATGCCGAACAAACTCTTCCATCTTGGAGGAGGTCAGCATGAATTGTATAGACATGGGAAGGGACAGTCACCCAGTCACAGGGTTGGTCCGTACAACTGGATGAACAGCAGACAGGTGCGTGCCTGCGTTCGCTGGCGAGCCGCGAGGTTGGTCATAGATTTCGATTTTTCCTGCTTCGGCTAATTTGTGAAGGCCGTCGCTGCGGCAAGACACAGTCAAGCCTTCAAACAACTTTTGGTAAGGCTTGGAAAATCTTTCGTAGATATCGTAACCTGTAAATATTGCTGTTGGATCACGAAGTCAGGTCTGATAGGTATCTCGACGAACCTGAGGCGAAAAGAGTGTCTCCACCATTCTCGGGCAATTGCTCCAGACGCAGGCTTATATAGTCTGCTGGGCATACCTCAAATTGAATGTCGCTGTGCCAGTTCGCATCGGGGATTCTGGAGTTCTTGCGTAACGAAGGGTGTCCAGCGACCTTGACCTTATCCGCGCGTTCCTTTGAAGACATGGTGGCAATCTCGAAGTCGCGGTCTTTCGCATCTGGACCGAGGAACCTGGCGATAGGGTAGCGGTGAATAGTCGAAGTTGAGGGTCGACCACTCTGTTCGCCCAAGCGCAATATAAGTTGCTTCTGCAGTTCATCGGTCATAGAGCTTTGGTTTCGGAAGAACACAACGCCTCGCTCACTAACTTGGGTTTGGGTCAATGTTTGGTTCTTCTGAGAATGATGGAAACTCACTGGTGATAGCGAGGTCGCGAATTAACTCATCGGCATTTGGTGCATTGAAAATATCTTCGACTATCTGTCCTGTGATCTCTCTGCCTATGGGTGGCGTGAGATCTTCGAACTTGAAGGCAGCTTCGAGGGCTCCACTCTTCTTCAGTGGTCCAGTGTTCCTGCTCTTGAACACTTTGTCGTCCTTGCTGGGAACAGGATGCGAATCCACTGGTAAAGTTGCGCTTGGGGCCATGATTGATCAAAGTTTGTGGCTACGAGTGATGCCTCTCCTAGAAGGAAGGATATATGTGCTCGAAGTTATACAGACTGCATCTTCTTATATCGACGATTTCGACTCCAACGCAATCGATCTGCACTTCCACTCCGAGAATAATGTGCAGGGGAGAGGTGCCGATGCCGATGCTCGAGCACACCCTACAGACGAATCGGAATACGAGACCCTGGATTCAATTTCTGATAGCACTTTATTCACAGGATAATCGTGATAGCCAATGGTGTGGTACTTCTAACTACCGAGGCATTGAGAGCTTTATCAGTTGACCGGTGCCTCCCTTCCATGATGCAGAGCCTTGAAAAGACGGAACAAATCAGACCGCCGCTGTCTCCCAGGCCTCGCATCGATGTTTTGAGAGCGCCAAAATACGTTTTATGTGATTATGTCGCTACCAGGTCGAATGTGTGGATCAGCTCAGCAGGGAATTTCTCTCACTTGCTCGGACTGAATGCGTAGAAGCAGTAAACCGTACAGAAAAGTATTTGTTGTTATTATGCGATGAGGAAGAGAGGTCCCCAGACGCGCATGGGATGGTGTAGATCTGCCAGATCTTGGGTCTCCAAACTTCGCATTCGTTCGGAATACTAATACATAGGTCACCACAGCAGTCGAATGATGCGTGGCCTATCAGTCTCCCACTTCACAAACCCCAGCAAAAAAGATAACCACCCAACCAGGAGGGAACTTGAGTACCGAATTGTCCGATCGCGAGCCCCTGGGTGGGACTGGAAGTTTTCCTTCGCATTCGGTGGTTTCGGTCGGTTGTTCGGTCGATCGATCGATCGGCCGGTCCGTCGGAGTTTGAAAACTACCCGGACCCCTTGCTTTTACCAAGCTCTTTCCGTGTTAACCGGGACAGAGACTCGTCCGATCGAGAACAAGGTGTTTGTTGCGATTGCTTCGTTCTGTCATTCACTTATTGTAGGGCGCTGGCATTTCTGGCTCTGCACGGTTTCAGGCTTTGCGAAACTCATATCTTTGATGCTTGTTTTCTGAAGGGTAGCCGAGCTTTCTACACCGTCGGCGAATTTTCATCGATTTTGATGCCCATCATGCCCGTGGCCGTGCCATAACTTGTAGCAACTGCCTCACTGCCGTATACTCTCATTTCTTTTTCATAAGCTGCCGTTATGCCGTCCTTGAAACCACCAGCCTCCGCGATCAGTCTTCCGAGCAGCGCAGAATCTCGCACAGCAGTATTGGCGCCTATACCTCCTGCCGGGGTCATTGAATGCACAGCATCGCCAATCACGGTGACTCGAGGTGAGTTTGGCCATTCCGGAACACCAGAAGGAGTGGAGCATGTGATTTTCCTGTAATTAAACCCGTCAATGGCGTCTCTCCAAGGGTCTGAACTCTGATTCTTACCAGAAAGCCGCCTGCTCATCGTCCATATTGTCGAAAAGGGACCGCACTCGAGGATGCCACTTCGCAGTCAGCGAACGAGCAATTTCAGCTGCCGGTTTTCCAGTTATGGCATAATTGTCATTTGGTGGCTTGATAACGCCAACGGGTCCAACCATCGTCCAACCCAATGGCTCGTCATCCAGGGTTCCGGGTCTGACGTTGGTGATCACATTCACTCTGCCTCTCTCATTCGATTCATCCGCGATCATGAATACACCTTCTCCAAGATCCTTGAAGGCCGTGGCAGGAGCTTGGCCGTGTATACCTCTTGCGCCCGTGTCGAACGTCTTTATCTTTCCATTCGATAGCTGCTTCGCAACCTTTGAATATATTCCTTCGCCTCCAATCAACATATCGCCCTCCTCAGATCTGGAGCCATCGGCGAATGTTGCAATGACACCGGAAGATGTTAACTCGTAGCCTGTGACCTGGTGAGACCACCGAACAAACGGTTCGCAGCCAGACATGAAGATCTTGCGCATGTCGCCTCTCGAGATGCCGATAGTCTTCCCATCACGGGATGTTAGCGATTGTGGCGATGATGTGGGATTCTCGTCCTTCTTGGGCTCCTCCTTCTTAGGTTCCTCCTTCTTTTCCGCAGGAGGAACGGTTTGTCCTGTCGATGCATCAACACGGGCAAAGCCACTACCTCCCGTCTTTCCACATGTATCCCAGAAGGTCTTCCATTGTTCGGGTCCTAGCGCAGACTCTATAGCATCCAGTCCTTCCGTTGAAAGACGCAACCTGTATCCCTGTCCGCGGAAGGAGATGGAAGCATCACGCTCGTACACGATGAAAGGGATGGAGGCGCGTCGGAGCGACTGTGCAAGGAGGAGGGAGGCAAGGCCCGCGCCTGCGATGAGAATGGGTTTTCGTGTTGTTGAGGCCGCCGCCATGATTCGTGATTGTTGCTTCGCGTATATTATCTGTGGCTGTGACGTCCGAAAGTAGACGACCGAGATCGGAGAGAATGAGGTAATTGAAATAGGGCTCTGGAACTTGGATTGTCCTTCTATTTTCTCAAGACCTTCATATATAAAGACTGATCGTAGTTATTCTCGGAGGCAATCTTCTATGTCTTGATCGCACAAGGCTGTGATTACAAATTGGGTCACATCGATTACCACAACTCGGCTTTTCGGTCTTGCTGCCTTCCGTTGCTAAGTCTCTCTAGGGTACCTATCGGGCCGTCGCTTGGTAAGTAGGCAGACAAGATTGGATTATTTTGTAGCTGGCCAACGGGTGCAGTGCTAGAGAGCCTTGTGGATCGAACGTGCTTTGGAGGCTTTCACTCATAATTTGAGTACAGACGCATGCGCGGTATCAACAAGGTATGGTACGATCAGAGTACGTCTGTAATTCGTGTCAAAGGAGTGAGGCCTACAACTTTCCGAATGGAGAAAGAAATTGTCCAAGGCTTTACTTGGAGGTTGTGAGACCTTCGGGCAAGATTCTTTTCGTGAGCGCTATCGGTCGTTCTTGAGATGGTCTCAACGCATTCTGTACCATGAAGGTGGACTGCTCGACGTGTGGAGCATCAACGCTGCGACCATATTCTTAGGTACTGCCTTCTTCATGGCCACTTTCTGTTTTTTACTGCCGTCCAGTGATGGTTTGCAGTGAAACATAGTGGGAGATGAAGTTGGCTTCGGGAGAACCAACAGGAGAAGTGTCGCGAGCCATGGTGAGTATTCATGCCGCTTTGGGATGGCTGTTGACTAAGTAGGAAAAGTATGCAGCGTCTACAGAGCTGTTATTTGTACACAAGAAAAGCACCGTCATGTGGCACCAATAGCATACGACCTACTTTGCAACCCACCAAGGTCTACTAGTAAGCCATTGTATTCGGGAGATTCATCTTAGAGCCCCACAGGAGAAGCGCCGAAACAATTTATTGAGTAGCATGAAAGGTCGAAGAAGCATAGAGTAATAACGTGTCGAAGGAATCAATGTCCAATCATGAAGAGGAGCCCCAGACTTGTTGCTTGGAAATGATCCGTTGCTTATATTGGGACGACATACAACCGTTGTCACCTATATCGTGGGACTCTTCCACTGTTGCGAAGCCGTCGCGCGTCGTTGCTCGGCCGGGCGAGGAGTCTGCGACACTCATACTGGCGTTGATATCAAATCACTAGATCTTTCTTGGGCTATAGCATGAAAACCCGCGTAAAATGACGGCCATGTTGTTGACAGGTTGGATGATGCAAGATGTCGCAAAGTGGACTTTGGCCATGAGTTTAATCAACAAAAAAGCATGGCACCGTGTTTGGTCGACTACATTCTTGCCTGGGTTGAGTTCGGGTCCCAATTCGATAGTTCCGCACAGACACGATGCGGTTGATTTTTATCTCCTGCTTGGCATATCGATATTGGCCATACTTGTTCGGAATGGCAATCCAGATCTCGGCATCGCTAGACAACGTGGGAAGATGTCCGTAGATGTGGCTCCACTGAGGATTAAGGCACAGGATGCTCACGAACCATGATTCACACCTGCTGCAAGCGTGTAGTGGTAAAAATACACCAGCTCATTTACAACTCCTGGTCAAATCGTCCGGGGTTTTAGCGAACGTGCTCTGACAGGTTTGGCTTGCTGTTCCGAATGCCTCGTGGGCTACGAAATGTTATCGGCTTGGACAGCTGGGGATCACCGAAGCATTGAAGTCGGACAAAAGGCCGTCTGCAGACAAAGTCTCGGGTATCACGAGAATTCAGAGAACATGAGGGAGAAGACGTAGCACAAGATTTCCAGGGCTTACCAACCAGGACGCGGTGCGAGGGAGGAACGCGAGGGTCCCGGATCTGTCAATACGGAGTATATCCACCTCAATCAGTGATGCGGCTCTGTATGACTCCACTCTCTTCGATCTGCAGGCTGCAGCTTTTCCACTGCCATTTCGATGTCGTGTGGAGATACTGGACCCGGACCCCGGCCACAGCCTAAAAAAGCGATATACTGAACTGCTGCGCGAAGCCGAGCCGGGAGCCATATCGGTCTGATATCAGTAGCTCTGTGAAGCGGTGTTCGGCGTGGGTAACGTAGAAGATGTGGAAAGCGAGCTGCTGGTGTCGTGCAATCGACAGGAGCCTCGAAGGGGAGCGCCGTTGTTTTATGGAGAAACAGAGCGATCCAGCGACGACAACAGCAGATCAAGCGCGGCCGAATGGTGTTGGTGAGCCCCTGAAGATCAGAGAAGCGATGGTGTTCCAGTGTGGCGAGTAAGGATGGGTCAGTGGGTGGGAAATCCGAAGTGTGGTCCCCTGCAGTTCGGCGGTCCAAAGCTTGGCTCAGGGATTGGCGATGAAACAGCCGGCAGACAGTCTGGCCGCCCCCCATTGACCCCCAATCACCGTCGACCTCGCCCGACCTCAACTCCCTCTTCATCTTACTCCTGAGGCTACAGATGCCGCCTATGACTTCGCCGCTCCCTGTGGGATCGCCCCTTCGTCATGGCCCACGGCCTCCTTTGGTACGACGTGGCTCGACTGCCGTGGACGCCACCAATTGCAGCGGGCCGTACGCTGCTTCTCCCCAGTCCAATGTCCATCCAAGCACCAACAGGGACTCTTCATCCCCATTAGAACGGCGAGCTTAAATGCTCCCGCCCGTTTGTCGTGCATGCCATCTGTGCGTCGGTGAGTGAACTTGCGGACACTGCGAGATGGGAGTGGATCAAAACATCGTAGGCTGCTTCGTGCTCTCTCTCCAAAGACCATTGCTTCCCACCCATCCTTCACCATCGGGCATACTTCTTTTTTGAGTTCAGTTCACTCTTGTGACGTCCACCACACTCACTGTATTTCCTTTGCACATTCACTTTACGGGCGCCTATTTAGCAGTTTCTTCCTAACCTAGGAGTGTAATCATCACCTCCAGCCCTTGCTGGAACTGTTTCCATGAACCGAAGGTAGCAAATATCAGCCTCGACCGATCGCTTCACCCTTCTCTTTTGGACTTTGGACTCGTCTTCGCTACCGCTGGAAAGTCTGGCATTGGGTTCGACTTCGATATTCCCGCCGCTGCATTCTCTCTTTGTTGATTTCGGAAAGTTGACGAGAACCTAATCATAATGCTATTCTCATCGAGTCTTTGGGCCACAGCCCTTCTTGCCACGACAACTGCAGCATCGTCATCGCCACAGCGGAGACAGACCGCCCCGATTGCTGTCACTGGGCTTGCGGGACAGCCCATACAGCCGAGACTAGAGGTCCGCGAACTTCAACAACAGCAGCCCGACCAGTGGAATGTCTACATTCTCGGGTTGAGCCGTATGCAACAAGTAGATCAGAGCGACTTCCTATCATACTTCCAGCTTGCAGGTGCGCAGTCTACTGTCTTTTATCTGCCGAGGTGCTTTCTAATATATATCTTCAGGTATTCATGGATTTCCGGCATCCAATTGGGACGGCGTTACAGGCGTCCCAAATCCAGCAGGATCAGGATGGTGCACACATGCCTCTAACCTTTTCCTTTCATGGCACCGGCCGTATCTTTCAATCTATGAACAAGTGCTTTCAAAGCATGCCATGGATGCGGCCAGTGAGTTCACTGGAGCCGACCATGATCGATACGTTACTGCTGCTCAAAACCTGCGTTTGCCGTACTGGGATTGGGCTAGACCTGTTACTTCGGGAGCACATGCTGTCCCAGACAGCCTAAGCTCGTCAGGTATCATGGTGAACATCCCTCAGCAATCGCAGGTTACTATTCAAAATCCATTGTATTCCTATCGATTTCATCCCGTCGATTCAGGATTGGGATCTCCTGTAAGTTAACCTTCTTTCATTAATGTTGTCAACGATTGCATGTTCTCTGCTTATACAATCTGAAACTAATGACTAACTTTCTCGGATCAGTACGCGAACTATCCTACCACGGTCCGCTATCCAACGAGCCAGGACTCGTCAGCTCAGTCACAGGACGCGCAAATGATCTCGGGGGTGGATGCTCAGCAAGATGGTCTAAGACAGCGAGTCTACAATCTTCTCAGCAACCAAAACAACTACACGATTGTAGCTTGTGAAGGACCCTCATGCCATGGAGGCACCTCAGGATTTGACAGCATCGAGTCCATCCACGATGTGATCCACACAGTGACAGGCGGAAATAATGGGCATATGACCAACATTGGAGTGTCAGCTTTCGACCCAATCTTCTGGATGCATCACTGCATGATAGACAGGCTCTCCGCTCTATTTCAAGGCTTGAATCCAGATAGCTATGTTCTTTCCGCGCCTCAAGCCCGAAGCAACTACTGGTACAACGCCAATGACGTGCTGGGCGCTTCTGATCCGTTGAAGCCATTTTACGCAGATACCAACGGGAACTTCCACACCTCAGACTCGATCCGCGATCATACCAAATTTGGCTACACTTACTCTGAGCTCACTTCTGGCAATCGTGACGATATCGTCGCAACTATCAATCAGCTCTACGGTGGCAGCACTTCGCCCGTAACTAAGCGCTCCTTGTTAGGGATGGCCAAAAACATCACTCAAACAGCCGCCAACATCACCTCCTCCTACGGATCGAATATCGCGTCTTACCTCCCGTCCCGCGATTACGTTGCCAACATTAAAGCCGACAAGTATGGGAAATTTGGATCTTACTTCGTCCACGTGTTCCTTGGAGAACCCAGCTCGGACCCTTCTCGCTGGAGCACAGATCCAAACTTGGTGGGAACACACGCTATTTTTTCCAGTGCTGCTGGCGAAGAGAGTTCACAAGCCCCTCTTCCTGTCACGGGTGCTATGCCGTTGACGGATGCACTCAAGAAGCACCATCTCGGTGGAAAACTCACATCCATGGCACAGGCAGTCATTGTGCCTTACCTTGCCGCTAATTTGGTCTGGAAAGCACAAAAGGCATGTTCTTTCCCCTAACCTATTCGTCCGCATATAGATAAAACCTTGCTAATTGACATCTAGACTGAGGGTTGCGAAATTCCACATGGCGATCTCCCAGACCTCCAGGTCTCGGTGGCGAGTACCGAGATTCGACCCGCAAATTCCATTTTCGAATTCCCAAAGTGGGTTGGTGACTGGACAATCCACACCGATGTCACTGACGGCAAGCCTAACGGTATCTGTAATGTGCTGGAACTAG
Organism: Venturia asperata; assembly: GCA_003689335.1. Taxonomy (NCBI): domain Eukaryota; kingdom Fungi; phylum Ascomycota; class Dothideomycetes; order Venturiales; family Venturiaceae; genus Venturia; species Venturia asperata. Next base: position 249,015 of record QWWL01000006.1, on the reverse strand, counting down.
GGTCCTTGATATAATTCGTCACTATTCACGATCGTTTTTCCCGCTGCATCCCGCGAATAGTAACTCCTCCCCACGGATTATGGATAGAGGAATCATTCTTAAAATGTGGACATCACTGTAAAGAAAGATAGCACATTCTAGAGTGATGCGTTTCGTTTGTCTTTGTCGATGTTCAATTCGTCATAACCTTCGATTTATTTGGGACTTGATGTCTAATTTTGATCCTGCTGCTCTGAGAGTAATTTCTAAAACATTGAAATTAACGAGAAACCTTGGATAGGTCTCTTACTGTCTGTCCAGGAGGAATGCGAGCCCTGGAGGCGGGACAGGTATGCCTGAATAATTCTCTGATGTATGGCTAGATTGTGCTATGATTACGCTTCATTTTGATCGAAATTGTCTTCTCTGTTGAGTTTGACCAAAGGATTTTGAGAACCCGTTGCCCGGATTTCTCTCCACCAAATAATCTCCGAGCGCTAAAAGAGAGCCTTTGGAAAGGCCTGTCGTTCAAATGTATACTTTTAGATGCTGTTTCGTGATCAAATAATCATTCACGATTTGCTACCAGCGCTTGCCTCGCAAGCTGAGATCTCTGAATGTAATAGGCAGGATTAGGGAGAATTTATGGTTTGAACATCTCATATTGACTGCAGGCACGCAATGTGGCTGTGATGACTTGCGCCATCGTGATCATGCCTTACAACAGGGGACAGAAAAATGAGGATTTTACGTCTTCCATCTCAGCAACCAGTTCCACCTGTCGAACACCAGGTGCATGGATTGCGAGAGACTGGCCAATTTCATTTTCCATCTGCACTCACACATCTTGGATTTGATATTCTGCCGATATTCGAGTGTTTTGTTGTGCTTTTGATATAATACACCACAATGCATTCGTCTGCCGTCTCTACCCTTCGCCCGTCAAGACTGCCGCAATCATTCCTCCTCCTCAGCAGCCTGGACGTATTTGGCCTTGATGTCCTTCCATTGCCGGCCTCTGTTTATGGTATCCCAAATCTTTTCCGAGCTTTGGTCGAATGCCCTATGACATGTCAGTCGCGTTGTTCCGGTTCCCGCCGCTTCCATTTCTTTCAACGTACATTTGGATTGCGAAGGCGCTGACGAAGACGGTGGATAACATGACACCGTTGCTTCGGAAGAAGGTGCTTGATGGTGGGTTAGCGGAGGTGTGCGGGTGGTGCGATGAGAAGGTTGAGAGTGTTACTTGTAGATGGTGGAGGAGAGCTGTGATTATTGCGGTTAGCATGTCATTGCATGGAGGATAGATAGGGCATTACTCACGCCGGCCATTGTGACTGATGGGGTCCTGTGGTGGTGTTTATCTGTGGATTTGGTGTCGTCTTGAAGGTCACGAAGATCGGAACAATCTGGGCTTGGGGGTCAAGTTGGTAAGCGAATTCAATCGGGGTCGTTGTGATTGGCTGCAGGACGTAGGCCTAATAGGTATCAACCGAACTTTCTAGGCATCTTGAATTGAGCTCATATTTCGACAACCCAAAGTCTTGCAATATACACTCCTTTGGCATAAGAAGATCTGAAAGAAGATAAACAGACTATCTAGTCCGGGAACATCTTTTATATCTGGACTCGACAATCTTTTCCTTCGCAGATATCCTCGACGACGACCCCTCCATCTGTTCGCGATCACATCTTATTATTGAAACTGAACCGCCGAAGCCATTCGCACCAGGCTGAAAACAATCGCCAGTATGACAGCAGCAACATCTACAGACTCATCGAGCAAGGCCGGGATCAAGACGGACAAGGACGGCAATCGAATCATTCCCTCATCGGTCAGGCCAGACGGTACACTGCGCAAGGCCATTAAAGTCCGGCCAGGTTTCACCCCTCCAGAGGACGTTGAAGTATACAAGAATCGCACGGCTGAGGCATGGAAAAGCAGAGGCAAAGGCGGCGTGCCCGGGGCAGAGTCTATCGACAGCGACAAGTCTAAAGACGGCCCTGCGGGCAAGAACGCCAAACGCAGGGAAGCACGCAAGAAAGCTGTCGCCGAGAAACAAGATGAGCCGGCGAAGAAGGAGGAAAAGAAAGTGGAGGAAGTGGTTGATCCCGAGGTCGAGAAGCAGAAAGAGGTCAAGAAGCTGGTCAAGAAGCTGAAGCAGGCCAAAGACTTGAAGGACAAGAAAGAGCAGGGTGCTGCGCTGTTGCCAGAACAGTTCGAGAAGGTCATCAGGATTCAAGAGCTGATACGACAACTGGACAGTTTGGGCTTTGATCTAGAGGGCGAGAAGAAGCAGTCAGTGGCTAGTGAGGAAAAGGATGCCGTCAATGTCGAGAAAGAGAAGGCAGAAGCGAACACTTGAAGCCCGTACGACATCTTGGTCTTGAAATTACTGCACTCAGCACTCACCACAACGTTGCCTTCAATGAGCGGAGCCACTTACAGCCAGCCTTTCTACCGCTACCAGAAAGCACTTGCTGGGTTCGGAGGAATCGCAGACACCATAGATGGCTGGAACGCCCGTCCTACACGAGGAGAGGAATAGACAGTATCACGAAGAAGATTGGAAGTCAGGTGTACAGAGCTTGATTTGGTAAAGAGCTAGGTCGCTGCGATTGGAGGGGTGATAATATGCTTGGAGGATGAAGTCACCGTCAGCGAGAGATACTTCTGGGTCAAATAGACACCATCTGGTTCTTAGAGTAGGATGACAGGATGAATATTTCATTTATTGCTCTCACTCAGCTTAGAGAACCACAACCGAGCACAAGGCTGAGCTTCCCCTGTACGGCACGGTCACTCACAGCTATCGCCCCACTAAATCGCAAAAAAAGTCGCACACCGCACCCAAATCCTAGGCGTATCAAGACCTCAAAGCCAGGACCGCAAAGAGCAAAAAGGTAATCCCGAAGGACTGCGGCGGTCTTCCGATGCCGGGAATTGAACCCGGGCTAGATACTCTATTAGTATTGGTACGTTGCTCCAGACGGAAGCTGATAACGTACCCTACCCGGAACATGCTCGTAGATGAGAGCGGGTAATCCTAGCCACTACGAAGCCGGTTAGTGGTTGGGCTGGATGCTTGCTGTGGTGTCATTTACTAACCTAGACCACATCGGATGTTCATGGCTGTTGAGGCCTGGAAAGTCGTTGATGGACCACGGCGTATTGAGCTCGACTGCGATCTACTGCATTCTTGTCCTTTTTTGACCTTGAACAGCAAACAGCCACCTCTCATCAAAAATTCCTTCCTGAAACTTCCACAATCCAGTCGTTCCAAGTTTTAACAGTAACAAGCACTTAGCACTTTGTCCGGTGAATATCAAATGATTTAGCAGTCGCAGGTATTGATCGGAAGCAAAATAATGTCAATCTCTTGGGTTTGCCAGTTTATTCACTTTGAAAGTCACCATATTGCTTTACTGGCTCAACACTTGCCATGAGGGTTCGTCTCAAGGCTTACTCGATCTTCACCGCGCTTTGCTTCGCTGGTGATACTCCTTATCCACAGTTCTTTTGTCACCAGGGGTTACGATCACCTTTGCTATATCTTCAGATTACTCGTAGTTGCTGATTAGCCAGAGTAGCGGAGTGCACACTTCTCTGCAACTGCAGTCTGTATTGATAGCTTGACCTGCAGATTTCTTGCTCATGCCTCAATTGGTGACATAGAAAGCTTGCGTAATCGACTTCGAGAGCACAGTCCTGAAGGCTCAGCCAACTCCTAAAATACTAAAACGACTTCACTGTCAACGCAGGTTCACTGGAGATGATTCTTGGCACCTTGAAAAGCAAGACTTGCCAGGAAATTCACGGTCCCGGGCGAGACTATATACATGAGATTCTAAAGAGACGTTCGATTTCCTAGGCTATGTCTCTTCCTTATACGATCGCTTTCGTACGACGCCCGCGGTATTCCTATCACCCACATTCTCGCACGGGCTGCAGGATGGATACTTGAGGATAGTACTTCGGCTGACCTTTTTCGAGTAGTTGAAACTGTCTTCCACCCTGCTGGCGCTGACTATGATGCTAACTCCCCGTCTTTCTCTTTTATAGGATGAAATGGTCGTCGATCCTTGTGTCTCCCATGGGCTTTATGTGCGTTTGTCCCTTTGAAAGCCTCTCGACATGAGGAGTGGTGCGATGAGGAATGATCCATCCCGACACCTGCTACAAGGAGGCGTGGAATAAGTTGTTGACGGCAAAGATGTGTCGTCCATGCCGTCGATGTCGTAACACGTTCGCGTGCAAACCGCGACAAACGACGTGATTCAAAGCTAGGAATTAGAAGATACAGAATCACCGTCGAATCCGATTGCGTAGGAAGTTGAAGATGCGCTTGTCCCGTTCGATATTGAAGGGGTTGACGATTAGAAGGAGTAAAAGGAGGCGGAGATCGACCTGGACGTCTTTTGAGGAGAATACGGTGGTGCTTTGATCAAGGGAGGAGCCTTCCGGCATGGAGATCGTGTTGAGAGATAAGTACAGGTCGAAGGATGTTTATTTGTTTGTTTTAAGGGTGTCGTTATGAGGAATAGGACTGTGTTCTTCTGTCCAGGTGCGGTGTCTGAAGAGCCCGTGGCTACTTCCTGGTCGATATAACGACGGGAGGGAGGACGCTGCCATCCTGCAACGTGGTCATCAAACTGCGTTTCTTCATCTCAGTACGCAGCCGTTCATTCAGGGCTAACATTGTAAAATTTTGGTGACATGATCTCGAATTGCTGCTGGAACTCTATGGGCTGGTCTTGCTTTGACGTGTCAATCTGCATTGATGGACTGAACTTGGACTCTCTGGTGCTCTGCTAGTCGAGAGGTGAATATAGCCCAGGAAGAGTGGGTGAGGCATAGTCTAGAGGCTCGACAGGACGAGTAACGTCTTAATTAGTAATGGTATCCTGCAGTATTTATTTGCCACTTTTTCGCGCGAATTTCTAAGTATTGATATCCTCATGAATGGTGAATCGGGAGCCAATGGAAGGGTCCTGGAAATGCCCGAAAGGCGTAGAGTCTGTACCAATGCTACAGCACTTACAAAAGGCTACTCACCTGCGGAACCGTCAGTTGACATGATCCAAACCTACACAAGGGCTTGCTGTTGGTTCTCACGAGATGTGATTGGAGTGATCAGAAATCTCCGAGTGCTACCAATCCAAAACCTGGTTCCGGACGAACACGGTAACAGAACGAATTATCAGATTTCGAAACGTCGACGGGCGTCTACACAAAAGCGCCCAATAGGCATTGATGAAACGCCTCATCATCTGCGGTAATTGATCTCGCAGGTATCTATTCACTCGGAATGTTGACCAAATCCCATCTTTTCTAAACCAGCCCAGATACATCGTCAGAACCATAAAGTCGTCGTATATTAACTTGTTGATCCTCCACGCCCACTGCCTTCAGGGGATGTCTCACACCTCTTTCTTATCCAAGAATTTGCCCATCGCCTGCTGCGCCAGCTCCACACCTAAGAATGTCGCCGCATTCGCTGGAACTGCTCTTGCCATGGCCGGTGCCATACCTGGGAAGAATGCCTTCAGTCCGCCATTGGCATACAGGCCTCTGACCACGCCTCCTAGAGTGGGATTTCCGGGCATACTTTGCAGCCTACTCTTGACTGTATCGACCGGGAACACTGGAATCCACATAGCTACACCAGCAGTCGCGCCAGCAGCCATGACAGCAGGCAGCGAGAGCGCACCTGGCAATCCCGTCTCTGGGTCCTTCGGCGTCAATTTCCTTTTCACGATTTCATATGCCGCGAAGTAGGCTGCTGATCCTGGACCGTCTCTTGCTAACGTCATGAATGTGCCTCTGTAGACACTCCTGATACCACCCTCCTTGTACAGTTGTTTGCCGCAATCAAACGAGCCGCTGTATTTTGGCTTCTCGCCAGGCGCTAATTGCTTCTGGCCCTGAATTTGGAGAAGGACCTTCACACGTTCCATGGGTGCTGTGACGATGGTCATGGGTATAGCGGAGAAGAAACCTGCAGCTGAGATTTGGGCAATTGTGAAGGGTTGATTTGGTCCTGTATGGGAAGTTTTTTGGACGAGCGTTTTCCCTAAATCGTAGCCCTAGTTTATATCAGCTTTTTTCTTCTCGCACCGTTATCACGAGGACTCTAATCATACCCAAAAACTGATAGCAAACATAGGCGTGACTCCAAACAGCGGAGCCGTGACACCAGCATACAGTCCCTTTGGCCCATTCTTGGCCATGATCTTCTTGACAACATCTATAGCGCCGTTGTACTTTCCCTTCTCAGCAGTCTGCAAATGCACCTTTACCAGATCAAAGGGATGGCCAGTCAGCACAGCGCATACACCACCAACGCCGCCAGCCGCTAGAGCGCGAAACGATTGTACCAGAGACGATGTTGCTTCAACTGCTGCTTCCTTGACATCTGCTTTTGCTTCCGACGCTGAAGGGAGCTTCTTCTCAAGCTCTTGAGCCTTCTCTTTTATCTTTTCGGTTGTGGAGGACATTGTGGGATGGAGGTTTGGTGGGGATCCGAAGCTCGTGTGAGGGTGATAATCATGTGTTTGAAGCTTCAATTAGGTGTACAGCAATGTGATGGAGAATAAAACCGAAAATTGTCGACGGGGCGGGAGATTCTATATCTGCGGTGCGGGCTGCGTGCTGTATTTACTTTCTTTACGGAAGACCGCACCGAGTCGCATGCGATGATCCTCGGCCTCGGCATACTTACCAAGGCTCGACCGGCAAGGCTGCACAGCCTGCTCGATCAGTACTTTCTTGCATCTGATCATGTTACCTAATCGTTGAACCATCCCAGTTGCACTTACACAAGCCAGACAGCTACTCCACAAGGGACAGAAGGATATTTCAGTATATCAAAACTTGGAGCTACGTATTTCAGAGCCAGATCACATGACTTTTGAGCTCCGAATACTTTCTTTACCCCACGTAAATAATGACTCAGGGAGCCTCGACCATTAACGCACAAGTTTCTATACTGCCGTCGCTTGTATGAGTCTGTCTAGACCACGTCTACTCCAGAAAATATATATTTCTGCTCGACACTTCAAGAGATTGCCATTGGGCCCTCACACTTTCAATTTCGACTTCAAGGTCGACCGACCGACCTCAGTGCATCTTGTCGCGTCGCTCTCTACGAGTACACCCTTCGCCATGTCTGAACCTTCTGCCCAACCTGAGAAACCAAAAACCGAGAAAGAGATTGCTAGAGACAAGGCTAAGGCTGAAAAGAATGCCAAATTCGCCGCGAAGCAAGCAAAGGCTGCCCAAGCCAAATCTCAACCCTCGACTGCTAAACCGAAAGCCAACAAACCGGCTCCAGCTCCTGCCCTCGAACCTTTCGTTGACGCTACACCGGCCGGCGAAAAAAAGATCCTCCAGTCTTTCGAGTCCCCCCATTTTTCTGCCTACAATCCTCAAGCCGTTGAAGCAACCTGGTACAATTGGTGGGAGAAGAGTGGTTTCTTCAAGCCACGATTCGACGAGAATGGCGATATCCTTCCACCTGGCAAGTTTGTGATTGCCCTCCCGCCCCCCAATGTCACTGGTCTGTTACATGCTGGCCACAGTCTCGCGAATTCCTTGCAAGATCTGTTGATCAGATGGCATAGAATGCGTGGATTCACAACAGTATGGGTGCCTGGATGTGATCATGCGTCTCTGTCTACTCAGGTCGTTGTGGAGAAAATGCTTTGGAAGACTGAAGGCAAGACACGTCATGACCTCGGTCGCGAAGCCTTCATCAACAGAACTTTCGAATGGAAGGAGAAATATCACGGTAAGTAGTATGAGATTTTGAATACAAGAGTTCTCTAGCTGATAAGTTTCCCGTTGTAAAGAGCGGATCAACAATGCACAACGGCTGATGGGTGGTTCCATGGACTGGTCTCGTGAAGCTTTTACCATGGACCCAAAACTTGCAAAAGCGACCATGCAGGCGTTCTGTACCTTGTACGAGGATGGTCTCATCTACCGGTCTGATCGTCTTGTCAATTGGTGCACAAACCTCAATACTGCTCTAAGCAATCTCGAAGTAGACAGTTTGGAAATTTCCGCGAAAACAAAACTCTCCGTTCCAGGATATGAGAAAAAGATTGAGTTCGGTGTGTTAACCTATTTCAAATACCGTATTCACGAATCCGACGAGACTATCGAAGTGGCCACAACTCGGCCGGAGACCATATTGGGAGATACCGGCATCGCTGTCAATCCACAAGATAAACGTTACACGTCGTTGGTTGGAAAATATGCCGTGCATCCTTTCATCAAAGATCGGCTCTTGAAAATTGTCCAGGACAGCTATGTTAAGATGGACTTCGGTACTGGCGCTGTGAAACTTACTCCAGCCCATGATCAGAACGATTACAACCTTGGAAAGACACATGGTCTCGACTTCATCAACATTCTCAATGACGACGGCACTCTCAACAGCAATGCTGGCGAGTTTGCAGGTCAAAAACGCTTCGATGCACGATACAACGTAATTGAGGCGTTGAAAAAGGATGGTCTGTTTGTCAAGCAGGAAGATAATGCTATGATAATTCCGCGATGCTCCAAAACTCAGGATATTGTCGAGCCCCTCATAAAACCGCAATGGTGGATGAAGATGAAGGACATGGCTGACGCGGCGTTGGATGTGGTGAAGAAAGGCGAACTCAAGATCGCACCTGCAAGTGCTGCAAAGAATTACAATCATTGGATGTCTGACGTTCACGATTGGTGTCTCTCCAGGCAGCTTTGGTGGGGTCATCAGATCCCAGCATATCAGGTCATCTTCGAGGGCGCTTCGTCCGGAGATAAGGAAGAATGGATTGTCGCGAGAACCCCTGAGGAGGCTCAGTCGAAGGCGGCTGAGAAGTATGCCGGACGAAAATTTCGATTAGAACGAGATCCGGACTGTCTAGACACGTGGTTCTCAGCTGGGCTATGGCCTATGGCAACGCTCAACTGGCCCAACATTGACGATCCGGATTTTTCTAAGCTGTTTCCAACAAGTCTCCTAGAAACTGGCTGGGACATTCTCTTCTTCTGGGTGGCCCGCATGGTCATGTTCTCTGTCAAGCTCACTGGCAAGGTTCCCTTCACGGAAGTGTATTGTCATAGTTTGATTCGTGATTCTGAAGGTCGAAAGATGAGTAAATCTTTGGGCAATGTCATCGACCCCCTCGACATTATCAAGGGTGTTTCTCTGGAGGCTTTGCACGCGAAGCTTATCGAAGGCAACCTGGACCAGAAAGAAATCACCAAAGCAAGCCAGTACCAAAAGACGGCCTTTCCACAGGGCATCCCGGAGTGTGGCTCTGATGCGCTCAGATTCACTCTGATATCCTACACGACTGGAGGCGGTGATATTTCTTTCGATGTCAAAGTGATGCATGCTTACCGCCGGTTCTGCAACAAGATCTGGCAGGCTAGCAAGTATGTGCTTGGCAAATTCCCGGAAGACTTCGTTCCAAAAGAAGGACCAGTGAAACCGCTCGATTTGAGCGAGAAATGGATCTTGCAGTACGTGCAACTCCTAAGTTCCCTTCTGTGAGCGACGCTAACTTTTTACAGCCGATTGAACGTCGCTGTCGCTGGCGTGAACGACGCATTGACTGCTCGGGAGTTTTCTTTGAGCACACAGTATATATACCAATTCTTCTACGACGAGTTCTGTGACGTCTTCATCGAGAATTCCAAATCGCTTTTAGCCTCAGGTACGACAGAGGAACAAACAAGCGTTCAAAATGTCCTTTACCACTGTCTTGACCAATCTTTACGCCTCATGCACCCACTACTCCCCTTTATCACAGAGGAGCTGTGGCAACGCCTGCCGCGCTCAAGTTCTGAGAAGGACATACCTTCGATTATGCTTGCATCCTATCCTCAGTTTTCGGCCGACCGGAACTTCGAGCAAGCTGCCAGCGATTATGAGATTGTTCTCAGGTATGTTTTCAACGCTGCTCGATGCTGCTTCTTGGTTTAACACAAATTAGCTGCGCCAAAGCCTCGAGAGCTCTGTCAGCTGAATATGGAGTTCTAAAAGACGGTAACATCATCATCCACGCCGCGACAAAGTCTGATCACTCCGTTATTGAGCAGCAAAGCTCCTCCATTCAAGCTCTATCGGGCAAGACAATTTCCAAAACCACCGTCCTCTCTCCGGAAGACCCCTTGCCTTCAAATTGCGCTGTTGCCGTCATATCATCTTCACTCACCGTGTCATTGGATGTCACCGGTAGGATCAGTGACGTCGGGGGTGAAATCAGCAAGTTGGAGCAGAAGACGGCGAAGATGCGACAGGTTGCCACCAAGCAGGAAGAGTTGCTAGCGAAACCTGGTTTCGAAGAACAGGTTAGTGAGGCGGTCCAGTTTGCGGAGAAGAAGAAGTTGGAGGATGCCAAGGCGGCAGTGCAAAATTATGAGCGGACGATCGAGCAATTCAAGGGCATGAAGATTTGAGGCCCATACATGCCAAATTTCGAACCAAATCTTGTCACGCGGGAATGAATGTAGCCGCTGGTCTCAGGACATGGGCTCCTGGGTATCTTGAAGAAACAACCCTCGATGTTGATGAGTGAATGTGTTTCTACGGAGGCTAAAGAGAGACGCGTGGTCTGTGTCATGAAGAGGGACAGGGACGTACGAATGGTTCCGTAGATAGCCTGTACACTCCAAGGGACGAAGGCACGAATCCACGGGTTCATGCATCCCCCATGGAACGTTTCAAGGAAAATCTTGAAATCTTGAGTATCGTGATGACTTTGACATCCCTTCCCGCGAGAACGCTCTTCTCCAAGTATCCAGACCCTCGCTCCAATCTCAAAGCATCGCATCCATCACTCTGACCCGAACATGTCCTGCACCACCTCATCAGGTCAGGACGAAATCAAGACAAATCACACACTCAGGTACGGACTCAACACTCAGCCCTTACTCAATCAACACCGACTGTACAATCAAATCGCCCAACGCCATCAAAGTCCAACGTCCCCGCACCAGAATTTTAGGATCTTCCAGCTCGTCTTTCGAACCAGCTTTCTTCCTGCGAGGTGTGAGGTGTGAGGTCAAGGCGAACGGGATCGGAAGGAAAGAGGGAAATAAGATTGCGTAAAGAGAAGGAGTGATGAATAGCATAGAATGTCTTGGACAGAGGAAATGGAGAAAGCGCGATATATTGACCATGGCGCTCGTGCATTCGATTTGTCTATCTACATATCCTTTTATGGGTCGGGTGTTTGTCTACTATACAAGTTCTCCGTTCTTCCTCCCCTCCCCCCTCCCTTAACCCCATATCCCGACCTATACAAAACAAAACAGGGGAAAATATACAATAGAGGTAGTCGCGAGTAGGAACAAGAATGGTATAAAGCTTTTTTGGTGTCAAAAGATGTCAGAAACAAAGACCGCCCGTGAATCCAGAAGCGATGAGGCTTTTCTGTGCCGTTGACAGAAATGAGATAAGCGATGGCGGGCGTGATGTTGTTTGTACAGATGGAATGGAAAAGCGGTGTCCTTGCATATGTAAACCCCACAAGAGCCCGTAGGCGAGACTGTAAGGAAATACTTCGTCGTGCATGGAGGAGGGATGTGCAAAAAATCCGTCGTGTAAAGGTCCCAGAGGGAGAAGAGCAAATAGTCGTCAAAACCTATTCCCAATTACCACAATAACGCTCAAAATCCCCTGAAAGGATCAAAAGCATCAAACTCTTCAGAGTAGACCTTCCCGCTCCTTCGAGGATCACTTCCGGTCCCGCTCCATCTGTGATTTCGTCTCGAATCGCGACCGACACCGAGATTGATGGATGAATCTTGGCTTGGTCGAGACCCACCTCCTTCGCCCTCCACAAATGCTTCCATTCGAACCATTCCTAAACCCCCGTCGGGAAAGTTGGAGGCCAAAGGTGAACGGCTTGTGGATGCCGCACTTGTGCGGCCTGACGATGCGATGAAGCTGAAATCTCGGTCTCGGGCGCCACTTCCGTAATCTGAGCTGGCTTGGCTGGCGTAGCTAGGCATAGGTACTTGTGTGTATTGGAGGTTGCGAAGAGCGGAAGAAGGCACACGTGGTCCGGTGTGACTTCGTTTTCGGCCATGAGCAAAACGAGGCACGGTCGGTGCTTCCGCTGCGTCCGGAATGGGTTCGCTACCGAGACCACCAGACATAACCATGGAACTGGAGGGGCCAGTAGGGCTGCTGTGAAATTCCTGGATGACGGGTATGGGAGGTGTCTTTGATTTGTCATTGGGATGCGGTCTGGCTTTGTCTTTGGCGATGCGAACGGAGTCGCGGATTGCTGAGCGACGAAGCGATGGTTGCCGATTTCCTCGAGAGATAAGCTCAGCTTCAGTTGGCTCATCAGGCGGTGGAGGTATATGTGAGAGGCCTGGCGCGAGGAGAGGGGAATGCGCCAGGAAAGACAGCGCTGTTAGCCAGGTATAATGTCGATCTCTAGACATGGCTGTGAACTTGAGTGCACGTGCTGGTGTTAGGATCAGAATAGAGCGATTGAATGGCTCAGCAATGCCATGATTCTTGGGCAGTGGGGTGTCGTCGCGCACGTCCAGAACAGATTGGATAACGACTAGGAAAAGGTTAGTCAGGGTAGATCAGATCTATCAAAACCACTCACGTTTGCGACCACTCTTGCCCAAAAGAGCAGAATTCGAAGATGGTTGCTTAGTACTCCACATGACAGCCCGTTCATAAGGCGAAAGCCAAACCCATCTTCTGTGTCGTACACCGTTGCCAGTGACATTCACAGAGCCATCTGTGCCAGGGCGTCCCATGGATTCCTTGTCAGGATCTCCAGCTACACCAAAAGACTTTCGTCGTCGTACGTACTTGAACATCCATTCTCCAACCATGGTCGCTGCGATGGCATCGATCACGGTGCCCTGGGATGCTCTTCCACCATCAGTCTTGCCATTCACATCAGTCATCTCCGCCGCCAGCAGTTTCTCACCGGACTTTTGCGAAGGATACACCTCATGTGGCTGGGCAACTTCATCTTTAGGCAAAGGAGGGAGAGATGGGCTGGCTGGCTGGGGTAGAGATGGCGATCGGCTGCGATGGCGACCTCGGGAATTATTTCGTTGAATAGTGGTAGCAGATCTGACCTTGCGCAAGCTGTCTTTCCGAACAAGCTGACGAGGCACAGCACCGCGGCGTTGACCAAAGAAACCTCCTCCGCTCTTAGGAGTGGGACTAGAGGAACCTTCACTCTTGCTATGGGAAAATAGTTTCCGTGAACTTGCTCTGTTTGGAACTGGGAACGGTGGTCCAACGGATCCATTGCTCAATCGACTGGAGCCTATACTGCCAACACTTGGAGTTCTAGAGCGATGGGCGTGCGCCGCAGCGCCACTTGAAATCATTGCCGACCGTCGCATGCTCGTAGCCTTCTGTTTTCCATTGGCGCGAGATTTGTCAAGCAAACCGTGTCCGGAACTGTTCTGATCTTGCTGGTTTTGTGATCCGGTCTCTTTTTCCTCTGGCACAGGAGACGGACGACTGCCAAAATTTCGCACGTGTTTGAGAAGCCTGCCACTAGCGGATGGTGTTTGGAAGGACGACTGCTTCTCACCTGGCAGCTCCGTCTCCTCTTCGTCATCCTCAAATCCTGCAAAGAGGCTGCTGTCTCTAAATGGGCGCCTGAGTGCGCTTCCTTCTCCATTGAGAGGTCCATTATCGTTGTTTCCAGGGTAACGATGCTCGATACCTGCGGGAGAAGGCATTGGCGGCGGTGACGAAGGAAGATGATCTGGAGTCGAAGATCCCGATCGTGGAGAATTAAAGGCTGGTCTACTCATTGGAGACTTGTCGCTGACGCTGCGTTGCTTACCCTCAGGCGTCGGTGGATTGGAGTTCACGAATGATGGAAGGAGATGGGGTGGTAGCTTTTGCCATAATCTCTGATCGGTTCGGATTTCTTCGGTTTGTACACCTATTGATTCAACGGCGATAGTGAACAGCGTGGTTTGGCAGCTGACATTCTTAGTCCCTGGAGGCAAGACCGATTCCTTCAAGGTGGGAGAGCTTGGAGCCGACAAAGGAGGATGAATCGCAATCGAGGGTATGATGATTTGATCAGGTATTGAAGTACGAGCTGGCTTAGAGGCAGTGGCGGAGACGGCTTGTGACTTTGTCTCCTCGGCGGGATCTGTCTGTGTCGAGATAGAAGCCACATCGATTTTCGACGGAGCGAGGACAGGGACAATGGGGGAGGTTGGAGGAGTCATGATTTTGGGAGTTGCTGGCGGACTTATCGGGTGATCTTCCATCGTTTGAGAGGCCGCTGAAACCATGGTAGTGGTCACTGGCTTCTCGTCGGAATTTGGCGACACCTGCTGTCCTCTATCGATCATAAGTGTTGGCGATGCCGTAATTCGCTTCTTGCGTTGGTTGGCCTCGATTTGGTCATCGTAGGGCATGGGCGCCACTTCAGGTAGCTTGTCAAAATTCTTGGAGACAGCGTTTACAACAGGGGAAGCTGGCGGGGAATATTGTACGCCTGTATCGACATAGACAAGTCTGGCCGCGGGCCTGAAATCGATCGAGCCGTTCTGGTCCTGGAACCTCTGCTCCTCCAGATCAATAGCTTGTTGCAGGCCTCCCGTGCGGTTTCCGGACATCAAGCCGAGTACCCTCTTGGCCTTGTCGTCCTGATAATGCGATTGTCGGGAATCAAGAGCTCTGCGTGCTCTGGACTCATGCTCTGGGAAATCCTCATCCTCGTCTTCTTCGGCGAAGTCTTCGTCCTCTTCGTCCAATTGAAGCTCATCCGCAAGGCTGATACCATTTCCCTTCAACCCGTCAACACCCGCAGCGCTTTGAACAGAAAACCTGTGGAATCTATTCAGACTTCGACGGCTACTTGCACTGGGCGACCTATGGTGTTTGGTTCTGCGCATTGGCGAGCATTGTGCGCTCGCTGTTTCGCTCTGGTCATCCCCGATCCCACTGTCTCTCAAACCATCGTCATCCTCGCCATCAACGCCATTAGTCTGAAGCTCGGTTGCTTCGTGGTGGGCTGCAAGTTCCTCAAGCACTATCTTCAGCCTCGCTTCGATTATATGCACGCGCCTTTCATATCCACGCTTTTCCGTCTCCCATGCATGTTTCTCTTTCTCCCAGATGGCACGTCTGCGCTCGGTGTCCTCTTCCTGGCTCTTGACTTTCGTTTGCGCTACCTCCAATTTATTCTTCATGTCGGCACACGTATTCTTGGCACCATCGCGATCCTTTGCTAGTTCCTCCAGAGCGGCCAGAGTCCCATGTTCAAGATGTTGAAACTGTCTTTTTAACTGACGACGATCTTTATCGCTTGTTGCAAGCCTTTCATTCAATTCGTCGTTCTCATCCCGGGCACTCTTCAGATTAACTTCTAGATCCTCGATAAATTTATGTTTTGAGTCTAATTCTCTGCGGACATTGAGAATCTCGGAAACAAGCGATGCGTGTAACGTGGGCGTGAATCGTCGGGGATCCGTAAGAACGTCATCGTCGTGTCCACGAGAACTGTTCTTGTGGTCGTCGCCATTGGTAGCCGGAGAGGAGCCTGGCATCGGAGGGGGAGATGAGGATGGCATGAGAGGAGGAGAGGAGGACCCGGTTCTTGAATGGCTAGCATGACGAGAAGACCTTCGCGAGTTGGACATTCGCGGAGTTTGATATGGGGTGTCCGAAGGGGAAGGAAGTGCTGGTCCAGAGCCAAACCCTTCCAGATCGCTAAAGTATTCCTTGCCCACCATGGTGAACTGGGACTGGAGGATCTTATGAAAAGATCGACTCGCATCAAGAGCACGTTTGCTCTGCAGGCCGAAGTGATGCAGGAATTCAAAAGCCCCTCACATAACCTTCCCAATATGCAAAGCCAGGATGTCGTGGTTGCGACCAGGAAGTCCCAGCTTGTCGTACTCGCTGATCTGAACGATTGCACGATCTCCGACGAGGATGTTTATCCTGTCAAACTCGACGACAAGGCCGCCCACTTGAAGACAGCTATCGGCGCGGGGTATCGCCTGCGACGAAGGTCTTTCTATCTCCTGCTTGTCCCGCAAGCTCGCAAAAGTGAACCTCCAGATTTTTGGGCGCCGAAAAGTTGTGTGGCAGGTCAATTTGCACGACGATACGCTGCGCTGCTCAGCAGATGGGTTTGCTTTGCTCCCTCAATTCCTAGCTAGGGACGTCAAACGCTACAACCACTATCAGCTCAGCAGGACGCAATGGACTGTGTAGCATGCATATGCATGATACCCAGCATTAGTATCCGAGCTGGTTTTGCTCTTGACGTGATTTGAACTTACCTCTACTTAGTAGCTGTCGGATCCGCGTGTTGATACTCGGTGTCCCGGGCCGTCTAGACCTAATTATTAAGGGAGCGTGGATGTTGCTTTCAAAGACGTCAAAGGCGGTCAAAGGCAATCTGTCAACTCCAGGACCTTGCATCAACAGTCGAACATGATCAAGACGAGAAAAAGGACGAGATGTTTGTCAGTCGTCACGTCTCGCGCAACGGTATCGCTGGCCGGGGAGAGATTTGGGGCTTCAGCTTTAGAGAGTAAAAGGCATGACAAGCATTCACTCGAACGCGAGCGAGGTTCAGTGAAAGCTGCACGAGCCATGTACTCTTCACCCAGGATAGCCCTGACAATCTTGACCTGATCAAGACGGGTGGCGTCGAAGGGCACGACCTGACGAATGGTAGTGGTTCGGACCAGGCGGCCCTGCGCAAAAGAAATCTCCCATATCCACGAGTGGTATGGCTCGGCCGTGTGGAATTGACCACAGGCTTGGGCTTGATGCATCCGGCACCCTGCAGTTGGCGATCGCGAGGAAAAGGACTGCACGCGCTTCAGGAGAATCACAAAATCGAGCTAGCAAATGGTAAATTGTGTTTGCAGAAAAGCTCCGAGATTTTGTTGGCTCGTGTCCCGCTCCCCTGTGGACGCCTGGTCGTTTCACAGCCGGAGCTGTGGAAATCGACATTCGACAGGCCTGTCAGGCAGTGACTGGGATTGACGCTGCTACGGCGGCGCAGTTCATGGCAACATCTCGCGCTCTCAGCTGTGCTTTGATTGATGGTGAATGCCCGCCTCAGCTTCTCTCCCGGAACGTGGATGATTTGACGAAAGCCCAGGGAAATCTCCGCTCGAGTCCTGATATCAATTGGATAAGTGGGGATGCGGAGGCTCGTTCGTCGTCCTGTCCTCTGCCCTCTGAATTGTGTCGGAGGTATGCACGGGTGCCGATTGCAGAAGCTATTGGGATGGAGGTAGCCCTGCCTGACAGCCTGCCTGCCTGCTTGCTTGCTTGCCTGACAGCCTGCCTGCCTGCCTGCCTGCTTGCTTGCTTGCCTGACAGCCTGCCTGCCTGACAGCCTGCCTGCCTGACAGCCTGCCTGCCTGACAGCCTGCCTGCTCCAGGGCTGCGTCCTGCAGTCGTGAGTTGCCTCCTTCTGTGCTTTGCGTCGACGCTCCGAGAATACTGACCCGGTGCTGTGGCTTGGGACGGGTAGATGTGCAATTGTGCATGCGTACTGTGGTATGTGCATGAGCTGTGCCTCGCCAAACAGCGTCGGGCATTGATTCGTTTGTCTCTGCCCTGCTAATATCTCCTCTGCAATTCGAAAACATGGGCGCGCGGGACGCGTTAATTTCAGCTGACCGGCGGCCACTGCACCCCTTTCGTGAGACCCATGGTCTGCCACGCGGATGTAGTATTAATGCAAGGCATCATTCCATTTCTGCAATCATAACTACATCTGCCATGTGAGAACAGAGCTTCCCTGGGCGGCGCTGTACAAGTACTTTGTAGCGAGCAGCCGTGATGTATGCGTGTGCGGTGGAGGTGATCAAGCAGGATCCGGCGGAGAGAGGCTGGGAACGGACTGATTTCAACTAGAAAGACGAGCTCGACTTAGAGTGGCCGTTTCCTCCTTTTGGCTCTCCCGGTGTCCAGCCAAGCACCTTCGACTCCCGGAATAACTAAGCAAGGAATTTTCACATCGTTATCGTTGGGAGCAAGCCCTGGGCATATCAAACCTGGTCGGCCGTTTATCAAAAGGATCGGCCCGAGACACAATCGTAGCGGGGTTGCACGCTGCGAGCTTCGAATTGAGAAGCTGTGTACGTTGCCCAGCACATCGTTCTCACGCATACTACTGTGGTATGAGGGCGCCGGTGGTATTATGAGTAGCCATGAGCTTCGAGGATGCGTCGTTGCGCGATGCATTGGTTGTCGAGTGATAGCCGGCTGAGATTTTCCATGTTTTGTCACTCAATACACACAATGGTGCAAAATCCTCACCTTGGAAAGACAACATCATCACGACCTAGCTATGTCTCGTATCGAGGAACTTCCCGATGATTTTGATGAGAAAGTCGACCTTAACAACGCTGCCACAGGACCGGCCCCTCCTCCAGCCCCAGTTGCGGCGCCCGACTTCATCGACCAGATACTGGCCTCGAATCCTTTTCCTTCCAAGCCCAGTGAGAAGTCCTCCGCCGATGGAGCTGGACCCGCGTTACCGCCTGCCATGGAAGGCCTGCGTGGGCACACGGTGGACGAGGTGTACAAGATGATCAATCGGACGCCTCTCTTCATGACCACACTAGATGAGACGGACGGCGAGGGCGGCGAGAACGTGGAGCTGGAGGCTATCAAGGCACTGATGCACGAGGGAACAACTGCCGAGATTGCTGGCAACTTCAGGGAGCAGGGCAACGAACAGGCAAAGGCCAAAAGATGGAAGGACGCAAAATCCTTCTACGATCAGGCTCTCACGGCCCTGAAAAATCCCAAGAGGAAATTCGAGGCCGAAGAAGGGGAGACAGACTTGGACGCGGTGGAGATCGACGAGGAAGCAGAGGCTCAAAAAGAGAGGCAATTGGAAGAGGCCTGCTATGTGAACAGAGCGCTGTGTAATCTAGAGCTAAGTGCGTACATCTGTCATCAACAACTGATATATATCCTCGCTGGTCCTGACCATGAGTTGCAGAAAATTATCGCTCTTGCACGCTTGATTGCGCAGCCGCCCTTCGTATCAACCCGCACAACGTCAAAGCCTTCTTCCGCTCAGCCTCCGCATGTCTCGCCATCGATAAAATACCCGAAGCGGAGGATGCTTGCGCCCATGGTCTAGCTATCGAGCCGAAAAATGTTGCACTCAAGACGATTAGTGATAAGATTCAAAGGCGCAAGGTCCATCTTGCTGAAATGGAGTTCAAGAGACGAGAGCGCACAGAGCGAATTGCTGCAGAGGAGCGCACCTTGAAAGAAGCTTTGAAACTGCGGGGAATTCTTACAAAGACGACGAGCAGACCGCCAGAAACGGAAGACGCTGTCATGAAGCTCGAAGATCCTCTCGATGCGCAGTCGATGCTCAGCATCCCGACAATCTTCCTTTATCCAGCCCATCTCCAGAGTGACTTCATCAAGGCATTCGAAGAGAATCAAACCATCACTGATCACCTCTCATATATCTTGCCGTTACCCTGGGACCAAGCTCAAGAGTACAGATCTGCAAATGTGGAATGCTACATGGAGACGATCACGGGCGGCTTGATCAAAGCAGGCAAAAAATTACCTCTGCTCAAGATCTTGACTTCCGGCAAAACAGAATTAGTCGATCGTATGCTGCGTGTCTACGTCCTGCCCAAGGACAAAGTTGCTCCATGGATCGAAGAGTGGAAAGCGAAAAGGGGCAGAAATGTCACGTAAAACCAGACCTCCCTCTTAGTCCATGCCCATATGGAATAAATCATGATAAGACCAGCCTTTATGCAGGGGAATGTCGGTCCTTATTACAGTACCCTGAAGCTTGAAAAAGAAGAAAGAAGAATAGAAGCCAGCATATCGGATCCTTCTTCACGGCTTTCTCTCTTTGTGAGTGAACTTGAAATCCCGGGGTGAACCGTCTCGAAGACAAATCCCGGCCGCATGGTTGTCCTCGGACCAGGATGGCAAGTGAAGCCTACATGGTGCGCAACGGTTACTGTGTAGGTACAAGAAGAAACTGTGATGGTCTTGACGACGGAGCAGATGGAGGAATATTATGGACACAAGCTTGCGAACAGTGTACAGGAGTAGGATATCCGAGGCCATCAGTGTTGCATCTATGAGAGGTATAACGTCCCGTTGACTTGTAGAGCCGTCTGGGGAAGACAAAAAACAAAACCGAATCAATAGAAAGTCGCGTCGCTTCAGCCGCTACAATCTCCGAATCAAGAACTCTGCAATTACGGAAAAGCAAGTCGTCGCCTTCCTAGCAAAAGGCGACTGTCCAGCTAGAGACATATCGATTGCCTCAAGATGAGAATGCCACCATACCTAAGTCACTGCAATCAACAAGTCACCAGCAAAGATCAGGACTGCGAGGTTTGCCAAACACCACGCGGAGCAGTGTCACCTTCGTCAAGCCATCCTCTCACGAACTCTGCATCTCCACACTTGCCGTCCGAACCATGTTCAACGGCAAGCTGCAGAAAGGATGCACATGCAAGCATCCCTGAGTCTCCCACATGAACTCCACTTCTCACCTCTCGGCTATCGACCGAGTTCTATACCAGGATAATACAGAATCGAGCGTGACACCATGTACCTTACCGATTGACACCCCGACCTTCTTCGGCACGACTTTCATCCACCGTCCCTCATCGGGCCAAACCCCCAACGCCGATCTCCTAGCCCATCCAAAAGCACAACTTTCGCTCACATATCGTCGCTTCGACGTCCAAGACGCTCGCGACGATTTTCACAACCCGGATTCGGAAAAAGCCTTCCTGGTGTGCTTTGCTTGCTGGCTGGCCTTGTAGTACTTTATCCCGACGTCGCCCAACGAGGAACGCGCAAAGCGACGAGGATGCGTTGGAGCATCTCCCCGCCGCGTTGGCTCCTTTACTTCAACCTCGAGGTCTGAGACAGTCATGTATGTAGATGAAAACGATAGCGTAATAGGCGCGGGGGAAGACGAAAATCCATCCCACCACGTCTCGGATGTCGAATCACAAGGCGTGACCTCCTCTTCACCCTCACCCTTTCCTCCATAGTAAGCCTCGTAGGATATCTCTGCAAGCAAAAAACCCGTCTTCCATTCTACCATTCTTCCTAACGATGACGTCCCTCACAATTCCAACCACCTCACATCCTCCTCCAACCCCAACCCCAACCAAGCCACCCCATGATTCCAAAGACCATCAAAGTCACAAAAGCAAAAAAAAAAAAAAAATCGTCTACTCCCTCTCACCTCAAGACCCCTAAACAACTCACCCTCTTCCATACCTCATAGTAACACTCTCCCATAGTAACACTCACAACACAGACACCACAAGCGACCCACTCCCCCGGAAAAGCCGAAACCAAAGCATACGAATCCCCAAGAGCACCAAGCACCAAGCCAACTAAATCGAACCCGCCATCGGGAGGGAAGGCTCTCCATCGCTCCTCTACTCGACGGACTTTCTCAATCGAGTAGACACGGCGTAAAACGACTTGACCGGTGACAGTCTCTCTCCTACAGGACAACCGTGTGAAACACGGCGCAGAAAAACCCTCCGTGAACCAGCACATGAGCAAAACCCGAAATCATCCATATCAAAGCCTTATCTTAAATCAGAAAATGGGGAGGTTGAACAGTGGCCTCCCAAAACCAAAACGAGTAGACTCGCACGCCCACGAGTCCGAGCTTCGAGGTCTGTCCGGATATAGCCTTCGTATTTCACTGCCACTTTTTCCGCTCTCGAAAAATGTCAATCATCTCAAATTATGAAGGTATTATGGTCACGTAGGTATATAATATACAGCCAAGAAGTGTGTGCCCTCTGGACATGAAAGGCCCTCATTATTCCGCATCGAAATCAGTTGCCTTGCCCTCCGCGCAAAAGTAAAGTCCCTTCCAAAACGCCCGCCATTCTTAATCGTGCCATCAGTGTATCATGTGAACATTAACTCGACCCCCATTATCATATCATCGCAGTCCGTGCCCTTTCATCCTCGATCGTATGCTCGAAAACGCAGAGAGCATGACACGTGAAGGCATACATTGCATGTCGCTTTCGTGGGTATGATGTATCAATCCTGAGTCGCCTTGCTCCGCCGTAATTCGCGTGAGCCATCTCGGTTGTTCGCAAAGGCCGTAATAATCGCCGGCCTACCATTGGCCGCAGAACCGTCAAAGCAGCCATCTTCAAATCATTCTTCCACATAAAGTTTCTTCTTTCTCGTAACCTCCTTCAAGACAAGATTCTTCGAATCCTCATGTATGCGGCTCGGAGCATGCCAATAATAGGTGTCGTTCACAGGCTGTTTCATCTCCACCTTGTCCGCTTTGAGCTTGCAAAGATACTCAAGGAATCTCGCATCTGTCGTTGCCAAAGCTCTTCGACCCCAGAAAGTGAGGGTCACCCTCTTCAATTGAGCTTGATGAGCCAGGGCTTTGAGGGCTTCAATGAGATGCCCGTCATGTACGTAGCGACGCTCTTCTGATCGTTTCAAATGTGGTGTAGTGCTGGGCGTCGCGTCGTCAAAGCAGAGCCATAGGTGGCGCATGTACGACACGTTACTCGGGCCAACAGTCTGGAGGAAGAGGCGTAAATCCTTGTAGCCAATCTCTTTCCTTTCGCCAGCCCAGAAAGGTCTTCGCATCTCTTTGTTGCGGGCAAAGTAGAAGGTGTTTTCTCCGTATAGAACCGTGCGGCCTTCCTCGTATACCTGTTTGCAGCTGCGCAAGAATGAGGCCGAGTGTTGGAGGTTTGTAGGTGAGAGAAAGTCGAACTTGAATTTGTCCTTGAAGACGAGGTTGTACACCTTGTTACGTAGCTCTGGAGGAAGCTTCAGGAAGCCCATTTTGCCATTGTCCGCTTGTCTGCTCTCGACCTTGCGGGGATATCCGCCCGCTACCATTGGTTTGTGAATCTTGGTATGCAGAGGGACATTGGAGAGATCCAGCTGTACCTTTAGCGGTCCACTGAAACCAGGCGCGATGTTGAATGTGAGATTGATTGGCTCGAGGTCGTGCAGGTACAATCGCGGCCTCGCATCTTGCTGCAGTAGCTCCGGACTACCA
The DNA here is from genome assembly GCA_003689335.1 of Venturia asperata. Taxonomy (NCBI): domain Eukaryota; kingdom Fungi; phylum Ascomycota; class Dothideomycetes; order Venturiales; family Venturiaceae; genus Venturia; species Venturia asperata. The sequence continues at coordinate 225,975 of QWWL01000006.1, read as the reverse complement.
AATCGTGAGGGCGGATCTTCGTGAGGTAAAGGCGACAAAGGCGGTGGCGTCGGTGAAGGTGACCGCCGGCGAATTTTCCGCTTCTTTTTAGGTGGTTCATCATCGTCCTCCTCGTCCTCGTCCTCATGCTCCCTCAACTCATCGTCTAAGAGCAGATCATCGCCGAAGTCGCTCAGCTCGTCATCCAGTGCTTGTAGGTCGACGAAATCTGGACCGGGGCTCTTCTTCTTGCCAGCACAATTTCGGACTGGGCGTCCGCTGCGATTGTACTTGATTCCAAAGTCACCGTCGCCCAGTTCGAGACTCGCGGCGCGCCGATGTCCTGGAGGCATTCTCGTTCTGTGGCTCTGGGTTAGTTCGATGTCTAGAAATCGCGATTGATATGGCCGAATCGCTTGCAATGCCGGAGAGAATTTTGAGGGGTTTGGTGAGGAAGTTGGGCTGTGATAGAAAGGACGAGCATGTGAAAATGGTACAGGATGGCCGAGAACGGGCACCCAGGGTCGTGTGCGGTATTGGTTTGGATCGTGTGATGAGGAGGCGTGACGTGCGTTTGAGTTGCTCCGATGGAATCCTCGGTGTTGTATGCAAAAGGACCGGATGGCATTGACCGGGGCTATGCGGAGACGAGGAACGAAAGGAAGGTACTTACATTGTAGGCGCACTCGAGAGGGCAGTCAGATATTGCCATTCAAGGAAGCGAAGGTACAGGCAGTCGGGATTGGGTGAAGGATTGAGGATTGAGGATTGAGGATTGAGGATTGAGGATTGAGGATTGAGGATTGAGGATTGGAAAGGTTCGGCGACGAGGGGGCGAACTTGGGAAAACACCGTCGAGGAATTGGCTCAAAATAGGAAGTCACCCAGGTGCAGGTCCACACGGATGGCAGGGATAGCTATGTCTATATCAACACTGCAAGCGTGGGCGGCGAGGAACACAACGGCGAAAAACAAAAGCGGTGGATATTAATATGTACCGGCCAGAAAAGAGGCTGAAGCAGGGAAATGAGAAGACAGAAGCAGCGGAGGGCGGAGGGAGTCGCAGAGGGCAGAGGGCAGAGGGCAGAGGGCCAGCGGGGCAGCGTTGGCGTCGGCGTCTTGCTAGGAGGCAGAACCACTGCAGAGTCTGGGTCTGGTTCGTACCAGTGGCCGACGGACGCTGCCAGGCGAGGCAACTTGAGGCAAAGCGAGGCAGAGGTGGTGGCAGCCGGCCAGCTCGACTTGAACACTACTCAAACGCGCTTCTCCCCTCATCTCGGGCTCGGGCAAGGAGCAGATGAGACTGCTCTCTTACCTCCGTACTTAGTACCCTTAGTCGTCGGCTATGGGCGTGCTGTGGTGGCCGTGGCCGTGGCCGTGGTAGATTGCAATGGACGTCCAGGGCGACCCTAAATGCTGACTTGAACCATTAATTAGCATTGTAAGTCCGTCCCTGTCCCTCTGTCCCTCTGTCTCAATCTCGAGAAATGACCTGGAGATATAGTCCGCTCGGCGTATTGCACACGTCGCGAGATAGCAGCTATATGTCTCAGCCATGTATAAGTCTGTGTCTGGTTCTGCGGCCCTGCGACGGAGCTTGGGAATTGAATCCTCCCAGCCTGGTCCACAGTCCACGGTCCTCGGCGCCCAAGGCAATCCAAAGTGCAAAGTGCAAAGTGCAAAGACACGACAACGTCAAGATTCCATCGGATTCAATCAAATTGTGCCCCAAAGGTGGTGTGGGCAGGCACATATCAACAGCACCCGCGTCTCTGGACGAGCCATAGAGCGAGGTCGTTTGTTGAGCAGGCCAATCTCGTCATCTGGAGTTTTAGTTGTGAAGAGCGAAAAAGCTCGGTGCGAACAATAGAAAGCCAAGTTGCAGAGCGTTATACGATACATTGAAACTTTGCTCGTATGGTGGGTAAACCTGCTGATACGAGCTGTAATATATCGTGCAGCCAATTGAATCTCGATATGTGATATCATATCAATTTCATAATCAGCTCCCGCAGGCCTCCCCATCCGCTACTAAATTAGAACCCTCAGTAAAATTACGACCGTCGTCTCTTGAAGCCTAGGTGAGAGTCGAGCAATTCTGGTTTGATAGCGTTTGGAACAACGTCTCTCGATAGCTTTCATATTCAATCGAGCCCATGAATATCCGAATTCAATTCAACTTTGATGACCCGAGCGATTGTTGGATGGACTCATGTTCGCCGAGAAATAGCCCATCGTGATCATAATGCTCTCAAACTGAGACCGATACCGATAACAATTCTTAACAAAGGAACCCCAAACTTTGTCCAGAGTCTACTGATAACGTTCTCGAGGTGAGGGAACACTTGATGGAGATGGTTAACTCCACAGACAGCCACGAGGGAATCCGCGTACACAACCTTGGTAAAGCCGAGCGCCGCTAACACTCGAGGCGAGGCAAAAACTCACAATAAATACCTATGAATGACTCCGAGACTTGGAAGAACAACCTGAAATATGGCCTCTCTCAGAGCAAGCTGCAAGGCTTCGCGCTCATTGTTCTCCTCTAGAGCAAGGCCAAACGGTCTCAAAAATGTCACAAGCACTCTCCAAACACCGCAGTGGCGGGGTCTCTCCAACGATGCACAGATGAAGGCGAGCTCACAACGCGCGCTCGGGCTGTATTTTCCGCTAATTGGGACCACAGCTGCTGTCTGCGCACCTTCGACAAGCCGATCCTGCTGTATACGAGATAATAGAAAGGGTGCGCCCCGGTACAGTGCTGATTGCGGCAACGATCAATGCTGACTTGAAGACGACTTGTAGGAGAAACGGCGCCAGAAGCATTTTATCAATTTGATCCCGTCCGAGAACTTCACTTCACAGGCTGTTCTCGATGCCTTGGGAAGTGTAATGCAAAGTGGGTGAAGTTCGAATCCTCGGTGGGAGAGCTCGTTATGGCATAGACTGACCAAGACTAGACAAATACTCGGAGGGATACCCAGGAGCACGATACTATGGAGGAAACGAACACATTGACGAGGCTGAGACTCTGTGTCAACAAAGGGCTCTCCAGGCATTCAGGCTGAATCCAGAAGAATGGGGAGTAAACGTGCAGCGTGAGTAGCCCATGCCACCATAGTGGCTTTATCAGTTCAATGCCCTCCAGGAAATTGGGAAGCAGCTTACTTCTTGACCTCTACCAATTCAGGATCGATGCTGATAGTTTTCGGCGGCTTCAGAAGGCAAAGCTCGCCAGAACTCCATCTAGATCGATCTTGCGCTGGAGTCGTTCAATCCTGTTCAGATACACCACGAGGGGCATTCAATTGGTAGAGATACTGTGTCACAGTGCTCGACAAACATTGGCTTACCTTAGGCAGCATTATCCGGATCTCCTGCCAACCTATACGCTTACTCCGCACTCTTGAACGCCCATGATCGCCTCATGGGCCTCGATCTACCTCACGGCGGCCATCTCTCACACGGCTACCAGATTCCTAACAAGAAAATATCTGCCATTTCCAAGTACTTCGAAACCCTCCCATACAGGCTAGACGAGTCCACAGGTCTTATCGACTACAAGAAACTAGAGGAGCAGGCATTGCTGTACAGGCCAAAGTTGATCGTTGCTGGAACATCGGCATACAGCAGGTTGATAGACTACGCTAGAATGCGCGAGATCTGTGACAAGACAGGCGCGTATCTTTTGAGTGACATGGCACATATCTCTGGTCTAGTAGCTGGCGATGTGATTCCTTCGCCGTTCCCTTTCTCCGACGTTGTTACCACGACCACGCACAAATCGCTACGGGGCCCTCGAGGAGCCATGATCTTCTACCGAAAGGGCGTCAGGCGGGTGGACAAGAAGGGTGGTGAAGAGAGATACGACCTCGAAGGCCCTATCAACGCATCGGTGTTCCCAGGACATCAGGGAGGACCACACAACCACACAATCACGGCGTTGGCCGTGGCATTACAACAAGCGATGGCACCAGAATTCAAGGAATACCAAACAACGGTTCTGGCAAACGCGAAGGCGCTGTCAGGACGACTTGGTGCGTCCAAAGCACAAGGTGGTCTCGGCTATAATATTGTAAGCGGCGGAACGGATAACCATCTCGTACTGCTCGATCTCAAAGATAAAGGTGTTGACGGTGCCAGAGTTGAGCGCGTTCTGGAATTGGTGGGCGTCGCCAGCAACAAGAACACAGTTCCAGGAGACAAATCAGCGATGAAACCAGGTGGATTGCGCATGGGAACCCCAGCAATGACCACACGAGGATTCCAGCCAGACGACTTCACGCGAGTAGCAGACATTGTTCATCGCGCTGTTCACATCACGACACAGGTGGACAAATCGGCGAGAGAAGCCGCGGAGTCAAAGGGCAGAAAGAACCCGACCAGTGTGGCTGCTTTCAAGGAGTACCTTGGTGAAGGCCAAGATGTGAGTGACATCGTTCAATTGCGACAAGAAGTTGAGGACTGGGTCGGCACATTTAGTTTGCCATGGGACGAATCGTCATGAATGCGCTGTCGTACTATCAGCTGATGAGATTCAAAAATCTTACTTCCGATTTGGAACTCTGCGTGCCGTAAAGATGTCCGGAAAATCCTACATTTCACTGCCAGGACGTTTTCGGTGTTGTTGCGCGATTGGGTCTTCAGTTTTCACAGCAGTCTGCTGAACAGCGCAGAGAACCGGCAAATGAATTGTGCTAGTAACAAATGTTGGTAGGGGCACGGCGTTCAACGGTGCGCGAATGACGAATGACAGATATGGCGTATGATCAGTTCAACGAGGTGTAACGGTGAGCGTTTTTCCTGGTCAACACAATATTAGTATCCTAGTTGGTCATTACAATCGTAGTGAGCTTTGAGCGATTGTGACACCAAACTCCAACAGAGCAGTTTCTGCGGAAAATACGCATGAGCTTACAATTGTCTTCGAGGTTATCCAAACTTCGGCCAGCTCTTCGAAACTCACTTCGTTCTTCATCCATGCTTACATCCCACCCTAACTCTGTTCGTAAGCAAAGACGACTTCGGCACAAGGTGTTCGTTTTGAAGAATGTCTCCCAAACATCTCCTCCCTCTCACTATCCTCACGTTCCTCTCTTCAATATCCGCTCTCACAGTCCCCAGCAAGAACCTGGATCCTACGAACATCACAGCCATTCCAAACATCACACGATCAGGCCACAACCAACACCGATACCAAAGTGACGCGTTCAGCAGTTGCCCAACAGAAGAACAACCCCTCGACCCAGTCATCCCCACAAACCCGCATCCACCCAACTTCAATACGTCAAACACCTTTCTATCACGAATGCATCACCAATCCACTCCCCGAGAAACCAACGACGCCTACCCAGCGCCAGACCGACCCGAAACTCCTTCTGCACTTCTTTTCGACAACCCCACCACCATCGACTACGCGAATCCAACACGAACAGCAGGGAGGAAATGGTTCGAAGCGGAGTGGGTCAATGTGGTGACGTGGGCGATGTGGTTGTATGTTCTGGGGTCTGTGTTGGGATTATTAGCGTTGTGGGGGAAGGGGCTTATTGATCGGAGGGGGGAGTGGGTTGATGGTGCGTCTGAGGCGAGGGGCGGAGGGGAAAGGGTGGGTGCAGAGGGGGGACAGGGAAATGGGAGTGGGAGGGAAAACGAAAGGAGAGGTGGTGGGAGTGATGGAGATGGGCGGTGGAGGAGGTTGACACCAGGGGAGTTGGAGAGGATGGGGTTTTAGGCGTGGATGTTTTGGTGAAGGGGTAGAGGTTATACTGGCTGGGTGGATCGAGGGATAGGTTGGAAGGAACTGGTGAGGTTTAGCACTGGCGATGGGAATTTTGAGGTTTTTGGCTTGTTCATTGATGCGAGGATGATTTCTGCGAGTTTGGTTGGTTGACTTGTTTGAATGGTTGGGTGGTGGTTTTGTCTTTGGAAGTCGAGAATATACTACCAGTGTATACCTAGCGGAATTACGCATGGCCTAAAGACAGTCAAAAACATCCATTATCGGTCCGGAAAAACCAGGCTATCATCATTCACTCAGATCTAGGCATTACCGGCTCTCCATCGCTATTCAAAATCCATTCCAGATCTCTGCCAACTGCCTCTTGATTTTCTCTTCTTTTGTGAAGAAGAAAAAAAAAATCACAACCCTTTTCAACTCCAAACACACTTTTTATCAATAAAGGTATTTCGATAACAATGGGGGAGAAAACTCGATGAAGAATCACGGCTGTCAAAACCCTCAGTAGTCTGCCTAGGGGACTTTGAATTGCTTGGCTACTTTACCAGTTACAAAGTCGTGACATTTGCACTGCCTGTGTGGTCGCTAATGTGCTTCCTCTGGTATTTTGTGGTGTTATACGCAAACTACCCACTTACGAGCAGGCGAAAGCTCAGAGGCGTCGATTCAAAAACATCCATAGAGGTGGTGGTGCTGGAAAGACTGGCTTGAAAGGGGGGATTGGTTGATGCAGATGTGGCGGTCGGATATTGGCTATGTGGTGGACTTGGATTCATGGATGTGGACGATGGGTTTGATATCCGTAATATACAGAGACTCGATAACGTCTGCGAATGGCAATGATCCGATCCATATTCTCTCAGAACCTGCATTTACCATCTTAGCAATGCTCCCAGCTCCCAGACCTGATCAGTCCAAGCACTGCCTTTTCGGTGCGAAGCACACCAGCTCCGTTGCATCAGTGCCCTACAAGCTCGCAAATCCATAAGCCAATACAGCAGGATCTACTCATCTTTCCCGCTCTTTCCCTCTATGATCTTGGAAACATCCATCTCTCCAATCCTCACTCTTCTAGCAATCTTCCAATCCCCACTCAACATCCCCTTCCAACACCCGTACAAGCCCGCCACAGGCCAAATCCGTAAAATCCTCGCCTTCCACCCCTCCATCTCTTGAGTCTCCTTGACAACATCAACATGTACCTTCTGCCACACATCCGGCAGATGCTCCGCCTTATACTTTTTCCTCAGAGCGTCATACCAATCCTTCGGATAGTACTTCCAGAACTCGGCGGCGGTGTAGTAAGTACGCGAGTACAGCCATTTCAAACCCTTGAGTTCGTGAAGCGTCTTCTCCAGCTTCTGGTTGAGCTGTACGTAATCTCTGTGGGTTTTTGCCGTGGGAGGGGGAAGGCCCCAGAGGCCAATGTTTAGCATCGGTTTCATTGATTCCCCTTCAGCTAGCCATGGGTGGAAGCTTTCTTTGCCAACGTCGGCTGGTGATTCCTTGAGCGGACAGAGCCAGAGAGGGTAGATTTGGAATTCTTTGTCTGTGAACTCGACGAATTTCGGTGCTGTTTCGTACGGCAGGGCGAGATCTTGGACGACGTAGCCGATGACGTTTTTGGAGGCGTGGAGGGCTCGATAGAGCATCCGTGTGTGGAGGAAGTCGTCCAGGAACCAGCGTGTCAGACGGTTGAAGGGGAAGTGCATGTACTTGAATGCAGATCTGCCCACCCAGAAGCCTCCTCTGTCGTAGCGGAAGAGATAGTCCGCGATGGGTATGTAGTCCACCGCTGGCTCATCCGTCGACGAGACATCAGAGATGCGTGATTGAACGTGCATATAATACCACGGATCCCACGGCCCACTGAACCTCTGCGGTTTCCTATCCCCAGGTATCGAATCCGTGAGCTTTCCCATCACAACAGCCCCCGCAGTTGGACTGAACATAATCCCATCCAAAAAATCCAACTCGCCATTCCCCAAATCCTCTCTGATCATCCTCGTAGCCTCCTCCATACCCCCAACCTTTACAAACCTCGTCTCCACAAACCTCCTCGCCCTCTCCAACCTCACCTCCACCGCGGTAACAACCCCAACCGTGCCCATCGTACTAGGCAACCTCTCAAAAAGCTCCCTCTCGCACCCCGCAGACGCCTCAACAACCCTCCCATCCCCAAGCACAACCTCCACCCTCTCTACCAACCGATCAAAGAACCCCCACCGGAAAGAACTGGACTCCCCCGCCGTCCCAGCATAAGCCCCCCCAACAGTGATACCAGGGAACTCAGGCACGACCGCGGGAACCATCCCCTGTCTCAGCGTCGCCCGCACCAACGAATCCATCGCCACATTCGGCTCCACGAGCACCGTCTTCGCCTCTAGATTAAAGGAAAGGACGCGGTCAAGCATACTGACATCGATGCTCTCATTCTTCTTGAGCACATTTTGTCGCGTCGAATTCGTGTGGCCGTGGTAGATGCGGAAGGGGCGTTTTTCGTTGAAACTCCGTTTCACGGCTGCGGCTACGGCTTGTACGTCCTGGTTGTGAGAGTCGAGTGCAGGGTTGGTTGGCATTGGATGGGAACGGGTTATTGAGAAGTTGCGGGTGCGTGACGTTTTTGGGAGTATTGACGAGGCGGATGGATGACGGACTCGATTCGGCGAGGATACAGTTCTTACTGCGCGTGTGAGGGAACAAGCGAGTGGATGGGGCATTCGAATGCGCGGAATCAACTTTGTTTGATGAATTTGATGTCATTGAGATGGACTCTACCGTAAGAGTACTGAAAAATATGTGTTTCACGCTACGGGGCTCACTACCACCAAGCAGAGACTGCCAAAAAAAATATGAAGCTCAAGGACTGGCAGGATCAATTTATGGCAGCATTCAGCCAAAAGCTCAACGATCAAATCAAAAGGAGTATAATCATTGGCTATCGTACCGGCCTAGACTCGTTTCATGCATCGACGCTCAAACGTAATCTCATGGTATCTAACCCGTCGCATCAATTCATATCCCAATGCCAGGTTCCAAGCCAGTCCAATCTACCACCCTCCAGGAGACAAAAGAAAGTGTCCAACAAGCCATGACGGGTATGCATGCCCAAAGCGCCACCCAGCTGAACTGTACAGAGATTTATCACAGGAACAAGACTTAACAACGTCATTCCCTCATCAAACAAGACCATCATACAAAGACAATGCCGATACAATGGTCTCGTCTCGCTTGCTCCCCTCCTTGAACTCGGCCATGTCCAATGAGCCGTTCTCGTCCTTATCCATCATTCTGAATATCTTCTTGACGCGCTTTTCCGGCGTATCCTCGTCCTCTGGCAGTTTGACCATGGAGCCCACCTGCGATAGCACAACCATGTTAGCATCGTTCTACGCACAAGATAATACTGACTAGGCTATGACCTACCATTTTGTAAATCGCGCTGACGATTTTCAACATCTCTTCGTATGAAATCTTGCCGTCTCCATCGATATCATACAGCTGAAACGCCCAGTCGAGTTTGTCCTCCATCTTTCCACGGCTGGTAACGCTCAGTGCGCAAATGAATTCCTTGAAGTCTATTGTCCCTGATTTATCCGCATCAAATACATTGAAGACATAATCCGCAAAACTAGAAGGATCGCCGAAGGGGAAGAATTGCTTGTAAATCTTCTGGAACTCCTCTTTGGAAAGCATGCCGCTGGGACAGTCTTTGAGGAAACCTGGCACATCAAAACCGCTTAGCTGTTGGAAACCAAGGGACGGGCTTGGGTGGGATCGCGCACCTTTGTACCATTGCTGTAACTCTTTCTTGTCAAAGTGTGTTGCTTTCTGTAGATCGCTAAGTTCTTGCTGCGAGAGCTTGCTTTGGCTGTGTAGGGGTTGGAGAGTTAGCGAGTGAGCAGTAGTGATTGCATGATCGATGCCCTGGTCTTGGAAGAATTTGTGGCCCAGGTGACGAATCGCAATCTCAATCGCCGTCTTGCGCTGCTTCATGTAGCCCTGATAGCCTTGCTCTTCGTGTGTGGGAATGTGCCCGCCGTGGGTTCGCGCGAATTTGATAGGCAGACTGAGGTGGCAGCGACAGTCGCCATAGGGCGTCGCAGAGTCTGAAGTCTCCGCTTTGTGTACGATTTCGTGGGCCATGGTGATTGTGGGTGGGTTTGTCGAATGTGCTTGTGATTGTGAATCTGAGAGCAGCGAAACTGCGCAGATTTATTCGCCATGACGCGTGTTGAGTGGTGCCAGTTGCCGGGAAGAGTGTGAGAGCAGCAGAGGAACGTGTTTGCGACATGTGCAAGGGAAACAGGAGAGTGAGTACTCACGATTTCCCCATAGTGAAGGTGTTGGAGGGGTGATTCGCGGCCTGATTGCCAGTGGGTGGTGTATGCTGGATCTAGGGAGACTCGTAGATAATCTTTGCTATTACAGGCAGCAGGAGCATGCGGTATAGAGAAGAATTATGCTGGCAAGAGGTTTTGCGACGGGGAATAGAGGCTGAGGCAGACGATGTAATGTTGATGCCGCTGCCACTGCCCAAGAATGACGAAGCTTTGATCGGCACTTGGAAGTCGTCGAATGGCTTACTGCGCCTCCCGATCCTGCTGCGCCTCTGCGAATACAATACAGTACACCATCACGGCGACACCTCAAGGCTAGCGATTGAGGAAGATCACCAGCTTCTGACTGGACGGAACGGACGCTGGGCTGACCAGTCTACGGTAGCATTCGACCTGTCCACGAAGAACCGGGTGGATTCATCTCGGGACTTATTGGCTGCCTGGTTTCCTGAAAAGCATTTCGCAGACAGAGCATTCAACTCATTCGATCATGCTATATATCTATCGTCTTTCACCTCCGTTTCCGCCCGTCTAGCCGCCTGGGTATCAGCTTTCCTGGATTATGGGCAACTCCATCCATCACGTACAACTTTGTCAGAAATGCATCCCATGCGATCGGGTATTAGTCAAGAGACTCTCAATATCCGCCCTGTCTCCCACAGTAACGCCAGGTGTCCCGATGCTGCTGGCCGCTTCGAGCGTTGCCGTTCCCATATGAACAAAAGGAATCTCCCAACCAAATAATAACGCCATAAAAAGACGTGAAACGTGCATGCGAATGAGTAAAGTATAAGAGAAGTTAAGACACTCTCCGTCTTCGAAGCCCCAGATCCTCCTGTCTCATTTGCTCAATGAGCCGAATCGTTTCTGCGTCCACCTTGGGTACTGAGGCACCATTTTCGACCATTGTTCCGGTCTCTGGCTTGAACAATGCCTTCGACCGCGCGCTCTGATTCATTTCAACTGTCTTCGGCGATACGTTGTTGACTTTGCCATTGGTAATCCGCTTGGTTCCAGCCATTGCGTCTGCTGGCTCCTCCAACTCGGGCGAGAGGGCTCTGGGAGTGATAGGACTGATAATGCCATTTGCAAGCACTGGTGAAGTAGGCATTCTAGCGGCAAGCTCAGCGATCATAGGCGGCCTCACTTCAAGTGACTTTGCGTCTGGCGCTACTTGATCGACCATCAATGGCTGGACCTCCGCATACGCGATTCGGTGCTTAGATATCTCGCCATAAGCTTCTTCAAGAGACGGATCGATATTCGACAGCAATGCATCTTGTTGTGTGGCACAGTCGTATGCCTCTTCCAATGAAGGATCGATATTTGAATGCTGAGTCTGGTCTGGCGACTGCTCGTACATCTCCTCCAAAGAAGGATCAATGTAAGACATGTGCGCATTGTGCTCCGCCGTTGCATCATAAGGTCTTTTGAAAGAACGGTGGTTATTAGGCATCTGCAGGTGTGGCTCGGAGACTTCGCCATATGCTGCTTCCAAGGATGGATCGAAATCCGACATCTGCACGTCTTGCTTGGACGTCTCTTGCTGCAGAAGCATTCCAATTTGCTGCATATGCAACTCGTTGTCCAGTGCCTCAGCGGGCTGATTGGAACTAGATCGAGTCTGATCGAGCTGATCCGAAGGGTCTTTGAATGTCTCATGTGGTATACCATGATTGACGAATTCTTGTTGCTGATTATTATGGCGACCGGTCTGCACGTGATTGTACGGTTCGCAAGACTGGTCCTCTGTTTCCACGGGACGATATCCGTTTGTTAGCGTTTCACCATCATCGCCAGACGATACGCTTCCCCATAGTACCGCCTTACCCTGCACTTTCTCGAAGTGGGGTGAAGGCGCAATGGTTGGCTCTCTAGCTGGCTTCTCGAGCAGTGCTGGATCGAGAAGCGCATCTGCTGCAGTGGCCATTGCTTCGAGAGCAAGATTTCGGTCGGAATCTATCTGCTTAGCGGGCGTCACAGATTCGATTGACGAAGCCACTGTGCCAGCGGTCTGCGAATCTTGAGCATACGGCATCTCGGGTGCAGGGCTCGTGTGATTGATCATCGAGTCATACAGAGACTCCGCGGTCTCCATCTGGCGCTCGTTAAACCACGCATTCGACCCGTAATTGGATTCCTCTGTATTTTGCCCAGGAATACTATTCAAGGTACCGAAGGTTGCAGGATCCAAGAGTCTCTCATGTGAAGCGGTCGACTCAGAAGCTGTGGGATGTTGATTCGCATCGAAAGTATACGTGTTTGGCACTTCATGGAGTGACTCTTTCTTGACCCTTTTGGGAGCCGAGCTCTCGCCGGTGGGATGGATTTTGTTCTTTGGCTTCGATGGGCCACGAGGAACCACCGGTTCATTTTGCTTGACGGGATCAATGTTGCCGAATTCATCGTGGATGCAACGGCGCTACCGAGTGGTTAGCTTTATGAAGCTTTTCACCGTGTATAACAGATGAACTGACCTTAGAGTTTCGGCAAGACTGGCACGCCTTACTTCTCCCTTTCTTCCCATCCATACCGTCAGGGAATTGTTTCATGAGATTATGCGCGCTGAGTTGACTGGTGACACTGGCTCTGTCTGCATGTGGTCTGGCCAGCGTGGTCTCCGTCTCGTGAACGAAGGTTTGCACAAATTTGGGGCTAGGTGCAAAGATTGGCACTGTAAGTGTAGCGCCGTTCAAAGAGGTCGGAGGCGATACTTCCGATTGTTGATAAAAGTGTGCACTGCCTTCGCCGACTGCTACAGACCCATTCTCGGCGTGTTTGCAGCGCATCTTTCTACGGCGACAAGCATCGCAAGCAGTGCGTCGCGGACCCAAGGATGACGTTTTGGGTGTGCTTGATAACACTGTAGGAGCATCTGTTGAAGAAGCTGTATGCTGGGCAACAGTGCCGTTGATCTTTGGCCTGGTACCTAGCTGGCGGTCAGGAGTGCTAACTGCTGTTCGACTCCGAAGTTTCTTGAATTGGGCATCGCTAAGCTTCTTCTCCGGAACATCTTCTGGTCTAGCGGGGACCATGGCATTGGGATGAGCCCACTCTGGAATGCCTTCATTGCCTCGCTTCCACGCAGTCCACATGGCAAAGCGTTTTGCTATCTCAAGGGGCTCACCACGACCTTTTGGGATGCTGTCGCTCACAGATTTCCGGCTCTCTTTGGTAATGCCTTCTAATCGATCCATGAAGATCATGACAGTTCTGAAGATGTAGCTGACCATATCAGGAAGCCCGTCCAGCTCTGCTCGAGCATAATACCGTGCGTTGTAGTTGTCAGGTCCCGGGTCTGAGTTGTGTCCGAACTTGTTGAACTCCTGCCAGATAGCTTTCTTACGAACAAATTGGCCTCCTTTCACAAAGATCTCGCGAACCGATTGAGGCAGGGGATCTTGCTCGAGGTATTGTAGTACTGTATACCACATCACCTTTTGAAATCTGGGATATTTGAACCTTGGCGCTGTTTTGTTAACACGCTCCACCTCAGCCACTTTGAACTGCATCGAATAGTTGAGCCGAGTGAGGAAGTTTCCGCCAATCACCAAACTATCCTCGGGCGTCCAGACAGCGTGGATCCAGCCTGAAGGGATCAACATCGTGTCCCCTTCCGAGAGGTCGACACGGTAACATTCTTTGGTCTTGGTCTGGCCCGGTAGCCATGTCCAGTTTTGCGACGGCATCATATTCCATTCCTGGTACTTCTGAAGGTTGCTCTGCGTAGGAGGAATAAAAAAGAAGGTTTTTTTCCCTTTCACAATGTGATAGTACACTGATGATCCACCAAAGTCGATATGGAAGTCCGTGTAGCAGTCCGCAACGGACATGAGCACGTAAAATCCTACCATTTTTCTCGTCTCGCCTTTCGGCCACACTGAATCCTGTAGATCGAGATCACGGACGACTTTCGGACGGCGTATGAGACGTCCCAGAGGTGTAGGAGAGCACTCCAGACTGATAACGTTGCGGATGATTCTGTCACCAGTTGAACCAGCTGTGGCCTCGTAGTAGTCGGCCCATTTTTCAACCGTCCACTTCTTACGATCTCCCTCCTGCGCCTTGACGTCGATGACTGGTATTTCCCATTTTGGACCAAACAGATTGGCCACTCGGCGAACCGTAAGACCTTGCGGAATAACCATATCCAGTTTGTCTTGCCCGTCATCAGGAACCATCTCAACCTCGTCACCTGTACCAGGAACTCCTTGGACATGATGATCTGTTGAATGTCCGTTCTCATTCTCTTTTCGTCCATAAGGTCTGTCTCGCCCTGGAAAGTTCGGGCGTGGATTTAACGCAGCGGGAATCACAATTGGCTCAACGAACCTGCTTTTCTCAAGATAGTCTGCCGTAAGATCTTCGGGCGACATGCGAGGAAAAGTCTCGGGTATGAGATCGATATTGTTTTCCTTGATAGGCTTGATGTAATGATGCTCGGGGTTGTCATCAGCTGTTCTCAGCACTCCTTCATTCAGACCCGCATAGTCGACAGTATTGTGTACCCGTGCAGATTTACGTTTCCCTTTTCCTGACGTTAGCGGTCTTGGATTGGACGAACTCGGATCTTTCACGGACATACACGTCGTACTGCCAAATTGGGGTTTGCAGCCTTTACAGTAGTACTTGTCGATACGTTTGGTGTCGGTTTCTGTGAAACCAGCGCATGCAGCATGATACCACCGATCGCATCCATCACATTGTAGCCAATTCACTTTGTGCGACATTGAGTCTGCAGCGAAGTTACATGTAGGGCATATTATACCCTGCTCATGAAGACTTGACGATGCATAAGATGCCAAAGACGCTGAAACTGGTGCCTGTGGCCCACCTGGATCTTCACTGATTCCGTCCATCGATTCTGGTTGCGCCCGTCCGTTAGGTAGTATCGCCATGAAGTTGTCTGGTGGAACGGAGAAGGTTCGATAGCGTAGGTCGATATCTGCCAATTGTGACTCAGTTGCAGGACCTCCCTCAGAGTTCCTCCTCTTCCATGGGGAATGTTCTTTCTCTACGAGCTTGCTTGCATCCTTTCTGTCTAACAGGAACTGCTGGTGGTGGGCGACTGCGAAGGTTGGAGACTGCGCTTCCTGGTGCTCAGCTGATAAGCTCTGCGGCGATTCCAATTGCGAGAATTGACGGGATTGGTCATTTCCAATTCTATCTGTGAGAGACAAATCTCGCGATCCATTTACTGCAGTGTTGGTGGTGGTATAATCATCCGTCATGTGCACATCTGGATCTGCAGCTATTCCCAGACCCGTCGTATCTTCGGGTGGGGTGTATATTTGAAAAGATGATGCCCGCCCCGATGGTCCACTTTCAGCATAGAAGTCTTTTGGTGGTGAAAGTCTCGGTGACACTGAGAGTGCTGCATCAGGCCCAACATCATGAGCGGTGCCATCCTTATGCTTGACTGCCTGCCCCGGGATACTAAATGGAAAGGGTGGTAAAGGTGGTGGGAGAGTGTGATTGGAGTCTGAAGAGGGAGTTGGTTCTGTCGGCTTCCCGCGATGTGTGCCATTTCTAGACGAGACACTTCCGCCTCTTGAAAAGTTGAGAAGAAGTTCTGCCTCTTCAGCAGGATCGCGCTCACGTTGAATAAACGATGGGCTTTCGAAGGACGGAGAATATCCCACCATCCGTTCGCCTCGGTCTATACTCTGCTCAACATTGTGAGTCCAGCCAGAATTGTAGCTGGTTGCAGGTCTAGTCCCATTTTCAAAAGCGGGAGATGTTATCATAGGAGAAGGCATGGCCTCGCTACGCGCTCGCTTTGCAGGTCGATCCTCGAATGCCTCGTTCCACTGCCCACTCCATTGTGTGGCGGGGTGCCCATGGTGGGCGCCAAATTGAGAATATAAAGCAGGAGGGCTACGGAAGGCAGGACTTTGTGCTTCAAATGCGGCGACGGAAGCCAGCGAGTCCAGCGGTGATTGAGGGGGGCGTACTGCGTGTGAGCCGGAGGTGCGAACTTGTCGCGATGAGGTCGCGGTAGCATCTTTGGAGCTGGCTGGTTGGCGCACTCGTTTTATTTTGCTACGAGCTTGCTTCGGTCGCGAGCTCTTCTTCGGTGGCGCTTTCGAAGGTTCGATTGAGGTGGCCGCGGGTATCGACAAGAGATTCAAAATGGATGTGACTAGACTGCTGTTTGGGAGCAGCTCCACGGCGTCATATGGGCGAGTAGGGGACTGTGGAGTCGGCCCATCTGTGTCTCTAAACTCTCGCCCGAAGGAATTGGAGAATGAGATCTCGTCCATGGTGGGTTGTGGTGTATTTGCGGAGTTGCAAGACCTCCGGGTCTCGGTGGGCAGTGGGTTCAGCGGCGTCTGTCGTCGGAGAGAGAAGAGCTCGCACTTCTATTGCAACAGCTCATCTCTCCAAGGATGCGTGTTCAGAGGTTTTGAAGAGGTTTGGAGAGGTGGAATAGAATCTGGAGTGTGTTGGATTGTTGGCGGGTATCCAGAGGAGTTCACATTCCCCCGGTGAAAGTCGAGGTACGCGGGCGCAAAACATCATCGGCACTAGATGGTAAATCATGGATTGGAGAACTATGGCAACTGGCAACTCTGTCCACGCAACCTCAGCCTATTTGGTTTCTATTGATCTGCTTCTGCCAGAGAATCCAACAAATCGCATAAGTATGCGCTCGTTCTCGTTCTCTACGCTCGGTGACATATATGAAGAAAGGATCTCATCTCCTAACAAGGCATTAGGTTCATGATCTAAGAGCGCCGATTGTGAAAAGTCCTCAGAACATATAATGTCTTGATCCCGCCATCAAGACCGATTTCTCTCGCTCATACCGTCAGGACCGGTACCTCTTCGCCAAGCTGAAGATAACCTAGCATGTGTATCTGTCGAGTCTCATGGAGTCATGCCATCGAACAAAGGCTAATTGATGGACATGGTCAAGAACGGAGGGATAGATGATACACTGCTTGGTCTTAGACACACTTTTTTTCTGATTGTACGGACTCCAGTTGACGACTGTTTTCCAATGCGAACCTGGTCCAGCCGTAGGTAACGATAATTGGCAAATCTCTTCACTCGAACTTGAGATCTCGAATTCTTCAACGATTTCAAGCTTATGAAATGCTAGAATCTTATCACCATTGGTCTGATCTTGAAAATAATACCGGAACCGCACGATTGCTGGCGGACATGTCGAACAAGACCATTGTAGTCCTGTCCATTGCATGAAGATGATGATCCTACGAGAAGAGTCTGTTGAGTGATAGCTGGAATATATGTGCTACAGTCACAATCGGTGTCTGAGGTATTTGTTGCTTGTGCTCCCTCGAAGAATACACACATGGAATCGGAAAAGACGGCCAAGTAGTGATCGAGCTAGAGTAAAGTCGTGAAGACATTTGCGATGATATTCAGCCAAACTGGGAAAACCAGCAGGATAATAGTGTGTATTGACTCGAGTCTGGGAACTGTCTGGCTGGACATTTGGCAGTTATAAGGCGAGTTGTCCTAAACTTCTCGTGCTCCACATGGTGATCAATGAGATAAGTTCAAGACTCGTGACATGTCAGGCCCCACTTTTCGACACTGAAGAGAGTCCCAGTCTCAGGCATCGCCATCTCTCACCCACCAAGCACGCCTGCTATCACCAACATCTCCCATCCAACAAATCGAACAACCGTCCTCCTAGCCAAGCTATGATCCGAAGTGGAAAGCAACTTGCTCCAGGTGCGTGAACAGCCGCCCCCGCCATGGTGGCACACGATCTATGTATCGAACTCTGGCTAATCAATCTTGAAACCACAGAAGTCAACCGAGCTCTCTTTGTAAAGAACTTGTCCTACAACGTAACTCCAGAGGAGCTTTTCGAACTCTTCGGCAAATTCGGCCCAATCCGGTGCGTTCTACGCTCTCATACTTCCCCATTGCAGCCGTGTCGCAACATACACTGACAGTCTGTGCAGCCAGGTCCGCCAGGGAATTGCCAACGCTACAAAGGGCACCGCCTTCGTTGTCTACGAGGATGTCATGGATGCCAAGCAGGCCTGCGACAAACTAAACGGATTCAACTTCCAGAATCGCTATCTCGTTGGTACTTCTTGCCTTCTCCTGTGGTACATTGGGATCCAGCTAACAAAGCAATAGTCCTCTACCACCAACCAGAGAAGATGACCAAGTCAAGTACAGAAGACCTCGAAGCCCGCCAGGCAAATCTAGAAGCCCTCAAACAACAACACGGCATCGATTAACAATTCGCGGGTCTGCAGGAAACAACGGCAGACCCAACAACTGCCAGCGCATCGCCAAGGACAAAGGAGACTTGGAAACCGAAGGCGAACAATGCGGCGCAACCAGAGAACGGTGGTGGAAAAGCCATGTTGACACCGAGACGCGCGCCCTTGGCAAAGAGCGTTTCTTTTCAACTGGAAAAGAAGAATCATTTTATTTCTCCGATATCAAGTGGCAGGCGCAGCTCTAATTCAAAGGGCACTGTTACTTCTTCAACAACTACAATGACGAGTTTGACGACTGGGAGGAAATGTGTTCCAGGCCAGAAATTGATCACACGGTTTCAGGCTGTGGCGTTGGGGAGGGGTTGATCAGCGTTTCACACAATGAGCAATAACGGCTTCCGTGGCACGCGACACATGGATGCGATGGTACCTTTGGTGGCATTGTCCAACTTGCGGTGTCGGGCGGTCGATATCATATCTAGTCTGGCTCCTCTTCAGTAGAGCCTCTCTTATATTGCTTTGACAAGCAAGGCCGGAATCAAATGCATTTGGGGTGTGTAACCATCACTCCTTCATCCATCGTTATCGCCCTTGACCCCATCTAACTGTCATATTCTCCGTGACCGTTGCGACTCAGCCTGCACTCCGCGTTCGCTACCCAATTCCCCTCGTGCACTAGGCACCGCGCCGTTACGACCCAGCGAAAGAAGGTGTTGCGTGATCGTGATCTGATAAGGTGATTGTTCGCCAATCTCGGTGGACAACGAAAAGCGGGTCCTGTAGACAGGGAAGCAGCCTGAAAACGGGAGTTCGGAAATACGGTTGGGTCGGAGGGGGATTCCGAGCTTTTGCCGTTGATGGTGTCATGATCAGGAGTATCAGCCGGTTTCTGTTTGTCCGTAGGTAGATTCTGAACCCCCCCCCCAAAAAAATTCCATTGAGAGTATCAGTTCTATCAATTATAGAGTACGAAGTGTCGAGTTCTGTGCCGGTGCGGAGGAAGATGGAGGCAAGGTCATGAGAAGAATTTGTATCGATTGATTTAGAAGTGTACAATGGATGATGGTATGAATCTTTCCAGATGCTAGAATCTATCTATCAAATACCGATTAAGAAGTGAAGGGGGAAGTTAAATATGCAGTATACAATATACATATCGATGTCTGTCTGTCTGTCTGTCCAGCCCAATCAAGGGCAAAAGGGGCGCTGTTGGTGATCTAGCCAAACAAGCAAAAAGTGTTGCGCTACACTGTGTCGATTCTTCATGAGATGCATTGAGTGGATCGGGTCGATTCATTCATCGAATTTGGAGTTCTCGGAAGTCGGTCCGATAATTTCAAGGGCTCTCGGAGAATGAGAGGTTAGAAGATATAGCCCGTTGGCTTTGGAACGAAGCCTGTGCCGTGAGCTTTTCCGGTACCGTGGGCCTTTCCAGTACCATGCGCCTTGCCAGTACCGTGAGCCTTGCCGGTGCCATGGGCCTTGCCGGTACCATGAGCCTTGCCAGTCCCGAAAGGCTTTCCTGAACCAGTTGGGTAGACGGAGCCGCTGGTGACGGTCCCGTTCCAGTTTCCTGCCCAGCTCAATGATGGAGCTGCTGTGGGAATCGCAGGTGCAGCGGCAGGTGAGCTTGCAGATGTGGAATAGTAGTGAACCTTTCCGGAATAGGAAGGTTTGATGTAAGAGGTGGTTGGAGTGTCGCAGTCGGAGTCGTCTTCCGTGACGTAGATGGTGGTTGTCGATTCGAAAGAGCTTGAGGAGGGCTTGCTCTTCATGGTAGGTTTAGGAGCTACGCTAGTGCTGTTTGTGTACTTTGGACCGACTGTTGGGTATGCTATCTTGCCTGTGCTGCTGACTCCAGTCCGGATGGGAGCTGTGTGGAGAGGCGCAGTGCCGGTGGGGAAAAATCCAGCAGTGCCAAAGCTGTATTGAGGTGCGGCGACAACAGCAGAGGCAAGGGCGAGGACCGCAGTGATGGAGGTGAATGAAGGCATTTCGATATGAGAATATAGATGGCTTGAAAATATGTGTACTACTGATAACGCGGACAGGTGACCAGACCAAAAGAATGTGACTGCGCAGCGTAGAGAACGTGGTTGTGAAAAGGAGCGTGTTGGACAGAAGACTGGTAGAAAGAGGATATAAAATGGGTACAATAAGGCTTTATTCATACAAACAAGATGAACTCATTCAACATACTTGCCGTTGGCCAGGATGAAACTTGTTTCGTATCCGGGTGGCAGGCCCTCGGAGGATGGTTGATGGAGCTGCGGCTCGTCACGAACGGCAACATGCAAGAGTCTCTGCGTCTTTGATGAGACTTGACGAATTAAGCTTTGTTCGAGAGGCGTTGTCAAATTCAGATTCCCGACGTTGCGTAAGTCTAGCCTCACCGCTGCGGCTTTGTCCATGTCGCCGCTAACGGACAGGCAGTGTAGCGCAGATCTTTTGGGAGATTGCTGGGTCTGTTGGAAGAAGTCCGGAGCAGATTCGCTTTGTGGGATCTAGGAAATATGATAGGGATGATTGTGGGGTTGTACTTCCCGCCCTGCGCCCTCAGGGGTTACCTATTTATGAAGCTCGATTACACAGTACATCTTACGTCTTCGGCTCTTACGGGAAGGAGGGGAGGAAATACAGATTTGAGAGAGGTGTGAGAGAGAGACTGTTTTGCGGAATGGGTGAGATTATCGCCGCTGAGGTGTGCCGGATTGCTGGTTACAAGGGATTGGGCGTGTTTCAAGACAGCAAGCGAGGAATCCCACGATGGTGTTGAGTGGACATTCTGAATCAGCAAGCATGGCATCGGAGTAGAGGAAGACGGGAGACATGTCCGTACCCTGAAGGATAAGATTGCGGCCGTCTCAAGGTCGCGATGAGGCTTCGAAGGGGAGAACGGTGGACGAGAGAGGAGATTTACGAAGAACCTTGGAAGAAAGGTCTCGGCGGACTCCACTTATGATTACAAAGGCAAAGTTCTATCGTCAGGTGATGCGATCCCGACCCCGACAACAACTATCACTACTGTATCACCACAAATCGCTCTTGGTAAGAACTCCAACTCAAGGTTACAGAGGCGCTCAGGAGACTGCGCTATTATCTTGCTTATGAAGAATGAAAGGGAACGACGCGCAGGCTATAACCTACAGGGTGAAAGTGCTGCTCGACTCACGACAAAGAGCGGCGGTGGGATCTGGAAGCATAAGGCCGAGAGCTTCCGCGAGCCAGGGCAGAGAATTGCGGAAGAGACGGGCACCAAGTCACGAAGTAGAATCTGAAATGCTGGTTAGTAAGATCAAGCTTCAATGTTCGCCACTTTTGCCTAGCTAATCGTAACCATAGTGGTAATTTTCGACCCATACTGCGATTCCCGGCAATACAAATTGGGTTCGGACAGACAAGAATGGGCATCGTGACGTTCATCGCTACCAGGAATTGATACCTGGCCAGGTAAAGTCTGAGCTTTAGCTTAGTGACCTTCGAATGACAAGACCTCGGAGGCAGTAATGCCAATGGTACGCTACCATTGTCATGATGTCGAATGTACTAGTGAGCTAAATCGGTCTGGCCGTGCCGGCATTCTTGACAGGCAGGTAAGACATATTTCTTCAGCCTCCAGCTGGTCGCACAACACAACAGGCAATGATCGCGAAAATAAACAAAGCTCTGAAAGGTTGCTCCCGTTCGCTGAAAACGTTGAGGTAGTTGTTTGAATGCTTACTCGAGATGTTCTCGACTTCGAGCCGACTTCTAGCCCCGCATCCTCGCCACTTTCTTCTTGTGGCTAAGAGTTACTAGAAACGTTCGCTCGAAACTACAATCACATATTTGCTAATCCCCACATCCTCGTCGCGCTGTTTGTTCTGTATCTTTTTGGTTTCCCATCGTACCTTTGCTTCTCCTCAGAATCCTTCTCCAAACATTCTTTTGGTGTTCTAATTAATCAATCAAGCGAAGAATCTTTCAAAAACGGTCTTCTGCCACCGCGATCATACCCCGCCTATCAATTGAAGCAACAAAGCAGATGTCACTTGTTTGATCTTTCCCTCTCATCTACGACAGTCCATCGTCTCCACGGTACCAAAAAAAAAGCATCGGAACTCTCTATGCGTCCCAACATAGTATTACTGCTACACGCAGGCCTAACGACCCTAGCCCAAGCCCAAGCAACCACCTCCAAACGCGGCCTCATCTACATTTCAAACCCAAAACACAAAAGTGACGACAAAATCTGGTCCTCCACCTACGATCTAACCTGGTACTACAACTACGGTCTCAAACCCTCCTCACAACTCTCAAGCTCAAAACTCCAATTCGTACCCATGCTCTTCGGCGCCCCCAAAAACCCAGACACAGACACAACGTTTCTGGACGGCGTCACCAAAATAATCCACGATGGAACGCCAATCCCGCATATCCTCTCCTTCAACGAACCGGACGCTTCCAAACAAACGGGCGGCTCGAATATCTCCCCCGCCGTCGCTGCAACAACATGGCAGCGCCAGATCGAGCCGCTTCGAAAATTCGGGGTTAAAGTGGGCAGCCCAGCCGTCACGGGTAGCTCGATGGGGATGAAATGGTTGCAGAATTTTTTGGCGGCGTGCAACGGGGGCTGCACCCCGGATTTCTTGACTGTGCATTGGTACGGGGATTTTGAAGGGCTGGAGAGGCATCTGAGAGAGGTGTCGGATGCGTACCCGGATGTCAGTGAGATATGGGTTACGGAGTATGCGTTGCCGTACGCGGGACTGGAGGAGTCGGAGAATTTTTATAATCAGAGTGCTGCGCTGTTGGATCGGTGGGAGTAAGTTGATTTCCTCCCGTTTTCCTTTCACTCGCTCAAGATGTGGTTGTGTGTGTGGTCATCTTACTAATCTGACATGTTTAGTAATGTGACGCATTATTCCTACTCTGGTGCTTTTAGGAGCGATGTGTCGAAGATAGGACCGAACGCTGCGATGCTGACGCAGGACGGGAAACTCACTGATATCGGTGCTTGGTATCTTGCTGAACAGGCTACTGGAGCGATACCAAAGGGAGCAGCAGGGAGGTTATCGATGTTTGGTGGATGGTTGTTACTCTCGCTTGCAACGGGAGCTTGGTCGCTGCTGTAACTTGTATAGCAGGAAACGCAAAATCAATATTGAAATAAATGGGATTTTCATTATTCCTTTTGCCTCGCTGATCAGCACTTAGGGGTATCGTCCATCACGCCAACAACAGCAAGACAGATCCATCGCTTTTCGTCGCTCGGCAGATAGGAGGGGCTTTACGAACGAGCTCAAAGTTGCACAGCAACACGATTAGTCTGGAACTTCTTGGTGTTTGGAATCAAAAGCGAGCATGCCATGGACAAGATTCCAAACGCAATCGTCGTGTACCTGACGATGAATTAGCAGAGACTCCTGCACTCAAAGGTCAATGGCACAACAAGACTCACCAAACATATTGCAAGGCATCAGCGTAAGCCCACTGCTTTCCCTTGGCAGCCGCCGCTAAAATCGCCGGCGTAACCCCAGGAATCCTCGCAACCTGGGCCGGCTCCGTCAACAAGGTCCCCACAAAAAGTTTCGCCGATGCAAGAGGCAAGCCAGCTTTGATTGCATACTCGGCGATCCGAGCAGGGAGCTTGACTTTAAGTTTATTGGCGAAGATGTTGTAGTAGATGGAGTAACCGATACTGCCACCCACAGCTCTGACGCTGAGACTGAGGGCCGCACAGGTGGTGATGAGAGCGTCCGGGGCAGCAATCATAGCCACAGTC
Source organism: Venturia asperata (assembly GCA_003689335.1). NCBI lineage: Eukaryota > Fungi > Ascomycota > Dothideomycetes > Venturiales > Venturiaceae > Venturia > Venturia asperata. The sequence continues at coordinate 201,945 of QWWL01000006.1, read as the reverse complement.
GCTGAAGGGACGATGAGGCCGCCGAGACCGAGACCGCTGACTGTGCCCAAGGCGATGACGGTGATCTCGTTCTCGGGCGTGACGACGGCCATGCTGCCCGAGAAACAGGTCAAGAGGAAACTGGCGAGGCAGAGGATATATTTCGCGCCACCCTTCCAAGTGCTCAGCATCGAGTTGAAAAAGATGGCGCCGATCGTCACCGCGAGAGCAGGGATGAAACCGCGCAGGCCCACTTGTACAGGGTCTGGTGTCCAGACGTTCTGGATCATGAGAGGCCAGAAGTTGAGGACGGAGAAGAAGTTCATGCCTGCTACGAAGGCGACGACGTAGGCGAAGGTGACAACCCTTTGGCCTTTGAACAGCTCGAGTGGAATCATGGGGTGCCTAGCTCCTTTCCATTCCCAGAGACACCAGGCCACGATGGTGAGGAAGCCGATGAGTAGAGTGCAAAGTACATAGGCACTAGTCCACTCGTGCGTGTAGCCACCGGCTTGCAGAGCGACGAGGAAGAGTGTGAGGCCTGTAATAGACAGGAAGGCGCCGAGGAAGTCGATGCGTTTGAGGATTGCACCTCGCGAAAGACCCTCTGCTCTGACATGAGCGTGTGGAAAGTATGTGACGGCGAGACCTATCAATGTGAGGCCGTTGTAGATGAGCGAGATCCAAGGTCCCCACCGCCAGGTAGCGCGTGTGCTCAAAAGCTGGGCGTACATGACATACGGTGTGAACGGGAACACAAAAGCGGTCAGGATCGCAAGGGAATAGCCACGCTGGCGAACTGGCACTGCTTCAGAGAGTCTGTTCGTGTAAGTCAGTGAGACATGTGACACAAGGCTGCCAAGGACATACCCTGCGAGACCAGTCAGCTCCCCGATCCCGGCTCCGGCTCCAGCAATAGCCATGCCAGCTACTCCTTGACCGAAGCTATGTGCTGAACCTAGTACCGCACATCCGACACAGAGCAGCAACGCCCCAAACAAAGCCATGTACCGCTTTCCGAACATATCCTAGAGGTGTTGGATAAGTCAAAAATTATACAGGGATTCGGGAGCAGTAAGCACCTGGAGGTAACCGACAAAGGGGCAGACAGCAGCGATAGCTAGAGTGTTCGCAGTAGGGAGCCAGCCAGTCCCTGACGTTGTTCCTAGGTCCTCGACGATGAACGAGAGACTGCCACCTGCAAAGTATAGGAGAATCTGGGAGCCTCTGTAACGAAGACGTTAAGATGAAGCTGATTAGAATATAGGAGAGGTTTAGTACGTGTATAACATGCACAGGAACCCGCAAGCCAAAAGCTTTCTTGCATTCCATTCGACAACTCCATCAGAATCATCGCCTTTGAATGCATGTCGATTGGCAATGTCGACTTGTTCGAGAGTCTGTACCTGTTTGAGGTCTTCGTTGCCTGGCGAGTCCGTCTGTCTGGTATTGATCTCTTCGAGGTGAGAGAGCTCTTGCTTCTCCATGGTAACAATATCGTTGCTGTCAGATGCTGCTTGGTATAGTTCGGTCAAAAACAGTGAGATGAATGCTAGTTAAATGCCCCGGTTTTGCTCAAATGAGAAGAGCTACAGCTTGGCTACATTGTCAGGATGCGCGTGTAATTAAATAAGGATCGATAGTCGGTAAACGTTTTCACCAGCCTTGTTTCCCCAGGTTCTCTGACCGGGTGTAGACACTAACTTCCTGCGTATTGGCCAACCATGAAGGACTACTTGCCTATTCAGTTTATGACCGAAGACAGCCGAACGTGGAATTGGCACCCCACAGCGGGGAAATTCCTTGGATTTTGCGGGGAGAGCGCCACGTTCGTTCGCTTGGGTCTACTGGCAGGCTGAGAGCAACGCGATTGGGCCCTGGTCATGAACTTCAATGGGACGATATATTTGTTAGCATCTGGATCTAGACTCTGATGCTTTTTGGTGTCTTCGTCGGGCTACGAGGCTTTTCAAATTGCCGAAGCCCTGTTGGGCGCTCAGCTGAGAAGTGGTTGTCCAGGAAGCTGATGGTCGCTGGACGATCTGTGATAAGGTTGAGCAGACTGGACTGCCAGTGACGGGCGAAAGAACGTAATGCTTGCCGCCTCGTGGCCTCTATTAGAAGGATTGTCATTGGTAGTTGTGAGCAATATTTAGCAAGTACGAGCAATGCGAACTTGTGCAATCAAGGCGACATCCTCGAAGTGCGACCTAGACTGGAATTAATTCTTTTCCTAAACTAGGTCGAATGCGTGCAAGCAGATGATGTTGGCGCTAGGTGCTCAAGGGGCAAATCCGAGGTGAGGTGAACAATCTCCTTGGACATACCTCACGATTATAGATGCTTGAACCCTTTCGACTCCACATCGATACCGAAGAGGTCCTGGAGTATTTCTTGATTTATCGGTTGTCCGGTTCTGTAGATGTGTGATTCCTGCCATCTGGTATCGAAGAGAAATGTCGACCTTAATGTCATCCATCAGTCTGTACCCGAGTTTCTTGAGATCATCACCAGTGAGCAGCCGGCTTGGAACTCGAAGTTTTGGAAAGATGATGTATCGCTCTTCAGGTAGCTCGGATCGGCCAGTCTTATCCTTCACCATCATATTGAGCTTGTCTCCTGGGCCGAAAAAGTCCTGTCAACAGGTACTTCCGATTGTTTGACATCCAGGCCATTGAGTCCAGGGCGGTATCTGTTCAGAATCCATCCTCGTAGATGGCGCTGGGAGCTACCAGTGGGACCGTGGGAAATAATGCTATGAAGAGTAGTAAATGGACACCTTTACCCTTGCAGACTTTTAACCAACTTGCAGTCCAATTGTATCGCGTGAAGCGCAGGCGAGATGATGGCGGCTAGTTTGATTAGACGTCAAAGACATTGGACGTTTGCTGGGCTGTCCGACGGACGGTACCCAACGGCATAATGCTACAGGACAATTCAACTGCTTTTGCAATAAATTTAGGCTGTATCCCTTGGTGATGGGCCAGCACCTAATTCTGAGATGGATTATTCGGGTCTCCGTGGATAGTAGATCGGACCGATATTCCGGACTTGGTTGGTGCTCATGTTGATGTTGATTTGGATGTGGACCTCGATGATGTTGATGTCGATGTTGAAGAACAAAGAATCAGCGCTAAGACGGAACGGAAACATTCACAAATCATAGTGGCGCGTAAATTTCTCCACAGATCGAGAGTCCATCTATCGGGAATGCACAAAGCTTTTTAGCTACAGATGTGCCTTACTCTCGAACAAATTTCTCCTGGAATCGTCAAATCATCCTCACCACACCATTTGGAGCTTCGGGTTGACCAACATCCTTATCTCGGCATATCCGCAGGGTTCGTCTACAAATTGATCACCGGTCCATGTTTTCCAGACTGCCTTACTTAGCCAGTCTGGCAATGTCTCGTGTACCAGCCCTAGCAGTTTGAATGATGTAGATGTATTCATTTTTTATACAGAACAGCAAGACTGCTTAACACCATAAGGCCAATGGATGAGCGAAGGTGAATCGGTCTTGCTCTGTCCGTTTAGAGCAGCCAATCGCTACAATCAAGGTATTCATTGTCCATAACGCCCAGCCATAACTCGAAGATATTCAATTTTGTAATCTGCCGCCAACTCAAGCTGTAGCCACTTGCTCAATCTCAATCTTTGGCATTGGAGCTCCCGTTCCACCCAGGTCAGTTGCCTTTGCTTTTGGATTCTTGGTGTAGTAATTGTTTATCGCGGATTTAATGGCGTCCTCGGCAAGCATGGAGCAATGCACTATTCCAGTGTCAGTGACTTTTTCCAGTAACCACGGGCAAATTTCGATGCTCATCAGATCCAGAAATGTAGAATGTACTCACGCTTCACAGGTGGTAGGCACAGCTCCTTCGCAATGTCCGTATTCCTGATTTTCGCAGCGTCATCCAGCGACATACCCCTCACCAACTCCGTCAAATAACTTGAGCTGGCAATGGCCGAGCCACAACCGAACGTCTTGAATTTGACATCGGAGATAGTATTCGAATTGGGATCGACTCGGATCTGCAATTTCATAACATCACCACAGGCAGGCGCTCCTACAAGTCCGGTTCCAACATCCCCATCGGCCTTGGACATGGATCCTACATTTCGGGGGTTGCTGTAATGATCGATCAGTGCTGTGTAAGTTAGCGGAATGTACAGATAGAGCGCAATGCCGGCATCGAAAGATATTCGGTTATTCCACGGAGGGTCCAGGTCCACCCCGCTTCGCCACCAGAATTCCTCAACAACAACCTTTGGAGGAAAGACTTATCTTTCTCATGGTAGCTCCTTCGTGCGACGATCTGTGCGGCGACTGGTGCTATCCTTGCTTGTCTTGCGATCTGTGGTCTGGCGGTGGTCGATAGGATTCTTCCAGCTCTTGCCGGAGCGGCGGCGAGTGCTCGCTGGAGCATGATTTGTATGAGTGCTTGATATAATCGGATACGGTTTCAATTGGCGAAGCGTTTGATGTCGACGTTGGTTGATGGTATATGTGAGGTCGAGTGGTGTGAGATGTAGGTAGAATGAATGGTCGATCTGGTGGATAATTTGGATGAAGACTAACCTGAAAGAAGACATGACGTTACTAAGCGCCACCACGTGCACGTGCTGAAAACTCCGACATCTCCGGCTGTGTGCCTCGAACTTCTGCCTCTCTCTCATCATGTCTGGTCCTCGTCTTCAGTCTCTGCGTACCACAGAAACCACCAAATTCATCGCGACCATCTTCCATTGTCTGTTGTGCTGTCACCGATACTGAAATGCCGCTGAGACCCTTTCACTTGTCACAGCAGTCTCGAAATGCCTTTGCTCTCCATGCACTACCTTTTCTACGATGTATATCCGCGCACTCCTAGTTGTATGCTTCTGGAGACCAAAGTTCAGGAATTGCGGTGCATAGGCCTTCCTTCTCTTAACAACAAACCAGTGCGCGACGGGCGTCTGCTCTCTCGTCAACTATGGTCTTCTGGACTTCGGACTCAGCTCAGCAACCTAGAGATACTTTGCAGAATATTTGCTGGGTCTCGATATAGGCCGTATAATTCTAGGATCATAAAACCGGAGATTGTTCTGAAATCTCGCGCCCTCAAACGGCGTATGGGACTGCTTCCTTGAGGCAAAGCCAGGATATGTTTTGACATAGTTCGAGGGCCAATTTGTTCGAGCATGAGCTCGTCAAATCTGGTAGAAGGACTTTGAGAGTTGATGGTGGTGAGATTTTTGGGACGAAGATCTTTCATGCTGATCGCAAAGGGCTTGTCAATTGGTCAGACTTAGTCACCTCTTTCTGAGACGATGCGAAAGACAATGATGGTCTTGAATTTTCTCCGTGAAGAAATTGAGGTCACCGTTTTGCAACATTCGTCTCGCATGAGAGCTTTTCGTGGTCCACTGGTTCTCGGTAAGAAGCGCTTATTATCGACGTTGATATATAGGGCCAGAAATTTTTACCACTCCCAAGATTATGACGCAACTGCATATGTTGTGTTGGGTTGGATTTCTTTGAGGGTCTAAAAGGAGGACAAAGCCCAAGCTGTCCATCTCGGTTCAAGTTGTCTGTAACAAGGACTGAGACATGGAAGAATTCCCGGTCCCATCAGGGTATAACGCACCCTGAAGATAACGCCTGAGCATGAATAGGCATTTGACCACCTAGGTACTAGTAGGACACATAAAGCAGGCCATGCATTGCTCCACCTCGCCTCATCGACCTACAACTTACAAACACCACACATCAACCATTACGACCATGTCACAGGCAATGATAGAAACCTCACAAACCACGAACGCAGCAACACCATCCATCAGCCCCGCACCAATATACAACCCCACCACCTTCAAACAAAACCTCCACACGCTCCCCCTAGAGCTGCGGCAACAAATTTTAACCAACGTCCTCCAAACCGCCTTCACAACCGCCGCAGAAAAAGACATCGCCTTCAACACATCCCTCCGAAACCTCTACCGCCAAACAGCAATCCGTCGTTACGGCTGTCCGTATCATGGCACCCTAGTCCACAACGCCCACCTCCCCAATCTAAACATCAAAGACGTCTACTGTCCCCGCTGCCGCTTCGTCCATTACCGCTCTGGAACTTTAGATGTGGCGATGCCGAATGTAGCCGTCTGGGCTGATTTCTGCAGGGAGCGTTTCGAGGCGTTTGTTGAAGGGGGTGATGTTGTGAGGGGGATGGTGAGGGAGGCGATTAGAAAGGTTTACGAGGGGAGGAAGGGGTGTTTGGGCTTGGAGGAGGGGTGGGAGCATCAGTTGAGGGTGCAGGAGGAGGAGGCGAAGAGGCTTCGAATGGGGCTTATTTTGAGGGCTAGAGTGAAGGTGAGGACCTGGGCGCAGGTTGTCGCTGATGGGTGTTGAGTTGGTTGCTATGTAGTAACTTGTTCGTCTATCTACTTAAGAGTCTTGGATATGAACTAGTCACTTCAATATCGTGGTGGAATGATGCATTCGTGAATCATCATCTGACTTTACTGCCCTTCTTGATCTCACAAGCTTCACAGCCTTCAAGCCGCAGCAGCCACCAACCCATACTCCTCTGGCTTCAACCACTCCCTCACAATATCATCTTGTACCTCCTTCGCCGCACGTCCCGCTCTCTCAGCACTCCTCGCTTTCCCCTCGACATACATTTTGATCTTCGGTTCCGTTCCTGAAGCCCTGACGGTGAATCTCACATCGCCCTCCACCTCTACAGTAATCATCTGACTCTCCGGATCAGACGGAAGCAAAGGTTTATGATCCTTCGTGCTCGAATCCCACCCATGAGTCAAATCGCGCCACTTCAGGATCTTCCTCTTGCCAAGATGGGAGGGGTGAGGCGATGCCAGACCACGGATAGCCGTGAAGATTTCGTTCGTCACGACCGGTGTAGGGGAGATGAGGTATGAATTTGCTTCAGCAAAGAATCCGTACTTCTCGTATAGCTGTTGAAGTTTTGTCCATGGTTTGAGAGACGGCGTTGCTTGCTTCCATTTCACGACTGCTGTCAAGAACGTTGCAGCAGCAGAGACGGCGTCTTTATCATGCACAACACCGGGAATCATGTAGCCAATTGCTTCTTCAAAGGCGAATCGGGTGTCGTAGCCTTGTGCGTCGAGATCGAGAGCTACATTTCCCAGCCACTTGAAGCCTGTGAGCGTTTCCGTGTAGTGGAATCCTTCTGCTGCAGCCATTGTTGCTAACATGCGAGAGGAAACCGTTGAGGCTAGCATTGCTAACTTCTCACGTGGCTTGGTGTATGACTCCATGATGTGCGATGCGAGTAGAATACCCAGTTGATTGCCCGTGAATTGACGCCATTCCCCCTTGACTTTTTCTGCTACAGCGAGACGATCGGCGTCTGGATCTGACGCGAGAATGAGCGATACGCCATGACGATTTGCGCTGTGGATTGCCATGTCCAAGGCACCTTTTTCTTCTGGATTTGGGAATTTGACACTAGGGAAATTTGGATCTGGATGGGCCTGGATACAATATTAAATTGGAATTCTGATAATTGATGATGGAGGCTCACTTGTTCTTGAACCACGCTCATGTACTGTAGTACTCCTAGATTGTCGAGAGCTTTTGTCATGAAATGTAGGCCTACGCCATGCATCGCAGTGTATGCATATTTGAGATCGTGGTCTGGATGATGTACAAGATGGTGCAGCGGATCCGATGCAAGCCGTACAGCTTTGTAGTATGCTTCTTCAACGAGGCCTAACGCCCCTTCAACAAGCAAGCATGTTTCCGTGACTGAGACGTCCCAAGAGACGGGCTCGAGGTGTTCTGATATTGCCGCTGCGATTCCCTTGTCGTGTGGAGGTATGATCTGGCATCCATTCGACCAGTAGACTTTATATCCATTATCTTGAGCAGGATTGTGACTGGCAGTTATCATAACTCCAGCAGCGGCACCTAGCTCGTTCACTCCAAATGGGACAAGAGGAGTATGTGTTGGGACCTCATACCACCAAACCTTGATTCCCTTGGCCACGAAAGCAGCAGCAGCCAGTTGGGCGAATTTCTTGGAGTTGTGCCGTGCATCTCGGCCGATGACAACACCTTGTTTTCTTGAATGTGGCAGTGTAAACAGAAGATATGCAGCGAGTCCTTGTGAAGCCTGTAAGACTGTAAGAGAGTTCATCCTCGCAAATCCAGCCTCCATCTTCGCTCGCAAACCTGCTGTTCCGAAGGCGATCCTAGTTCGCAGACGACTTTCCAACTCGGCCTCGTTGCCTTCGTCTAGTAGCTTCAAGATTTCATCCTTTGTACTTTGATCCTGATCGAGCCTCAGCCATTCCCGGGCCAGTTCTTCGGTCGTGGGTCTTGCCATGATGTGAGCTGTCCTGATGAGGGATTGGAGATTGGGGACAATTGTAGCCGAAGGGACAGCGGCCGGAAAATACAGCTTGCAAGTTAGAGAGCCACGTTCAAATTCACGGAGGATGGCGATGTCTGTATAAATGTCTTCGCATCATTTGATGCTCGGATTAGTGATGCGATGGCATCCCAATGTCACCTGAGGGTCTTTCGAGTGGAGCGGCGACAGCCGACGGGTATTACTGTTCGCTTGTTGGACTGGCAGTGTCCTGGAGAAGCAGAACTTCGGACTGGATATATCCGCAATTGAAATCTGGCTGGCTTAACCATGGTGTTTGTCTTCTCGATACTCGTGCTCGATCGAGGGGCGAGGAAGCAAGGAGTCCCTGGATCGTCACAATGAGGGACCGAAATGTCAAAGGCCTGCCACAAGGAATTCTCTCCCCGAACCAACCTCCTGTCCTTACCACCCCGAGAACGACTGCAGTTCTCTTTCACTCGTTGTTCCCCACCATGGCTGCTGCAATTGGGAGTAACAAAGCTCCCCGGCCCGTGCCAGAGTTCTCGCGAAACGATATCGAGGCACTTATAGCCCAAGGACGACACATCTTTTTACTTGACGGACATGTCATCAGGGCAGATCCTTGGCTGAAGTATCACCCAGGCGGGCCAAAGGCCATCGAACACATGGTCGGCAGGGACGCAACTGACGAAGTCAAAGCGTATGTATTTGGAATTATTGCCGCCAGATAAGACATGGATTGACCGTTTCTGTAGTCTACATTCACAAGAAGCTCAACATCGCATGCTCACGTACAGAATCGGAAGATACGAGGGACGATGGGAGAACTTTGTGCCGCCAATCCAGGGCGGGATATTCAGAAGCCAGGAAGAATTGGAAAGTGCGCAATTGGCTTCCCAGCTAGCGACCGAGGATGTTTCGAGCGAGGAAAATTCTCCGTTACCTTCGCCCATATTCGATCCTATAGACGCAATTTCGACCGCTCGCCAACGACAGAGATATACCAGGAGGGACAGTGATGGAGGATCCAGTGCAACCTCAATCTCGTCGGGAGACCTGGGAGAAGAGGACGAACCCAAGATGTCACACATGGATTTAAGGACAAGAGAAGAAATACGCCTGGATCTGGCCAAATACCCGTCGCTGGACCCAGCGATGCAGGACGATATTGTGCGCAAATACCGGTTGCTCTACGAGCGCATTCAAGACGAAGGACTATTCAATTGCAACTACACCGCCTACGCATGGGAAGTCCTCCGGTATTCGTTGCTCTTCCTCACCAGTCAATACTTTTTGAGAAAGGCCTGGACATTAAATGGATGGAGCGCTACCGGATCGTACGCGCTGAGCGCTGTCTTCCTCGGGCTCTTCTGGCATCAGCTTGTCTTCACAGCTCATGATGCAGGTCATATGGGCATAACACACAGCTACCATGGCGACTCTGTCATTGGTATGATCATTGCAGACTACCTGGGAGGCTTGAGCTTGGGATGGTGGAAGAGAAATCACAATGTCCATCACATTGTCACTAATTCTCCCGAGCACGATCCAGACATCCAACACATGCCTTTCTTCGCCATCTCGCACCGCTTCCTCGAGTCACTCCGATCCACGTACTACGACCGCATCATGGCCTTCGACGCCTTCTCCAAATTCGTCATCTGCGCGCAATCCTCCCTCTACTATCCGATCCTCTGCTTTGGCCGCTTCAACCTATACCGCTTGAGCTGGGAGTACCTCTTGACAGGTCAAGCACCGAGCAAAGGACCAGCTTGGTGGCATAGATACTTCGAAATTGTCGGGCAGATCTTCTTCTGGTCCTGGTTTGGCTATGGCATGCTCTATTGCAGTCTCCCCACTACATTCGACCGCATCATGTTCCTCCTGCTCAGCCACGCCGTAACGATGCCCGTGCACGTCCAAATCACACTCTCCCATTTCGCAATGAGTACCGCGGATCTAGGTGTCAACGAGTCTTTCCCGCAGAAGATGTTGAGGACGACCATGGACGTCGATTGCCCTCAATGGTTGGACTTCATCCACGGCGGTCTGCAATTCCAGGCCATCCACCACCTGTACCCCCGCATCCCCCGACACAACCTGAGGAGAACGCAGAAGTTGGTCCAAGAATTTTGCGATGACGTGGGAATCCCGTATGCCATATATGGGTTCGTGGACGGCAACAAAAAGGTCCTCGGGGTCTTGGAGGATGTTTCGAGACAAGCTGCTATCTTGGCGGAGTGTCAACGGACGCTTGCTGCGAGCAAGGATTATGGTCTCCATTGATAGGCGTCATTTTCTTGTACACCAGTTTAGAACGAGCCAGCCTCGTGAATCATGGGCGTATTTAGCGGCATTTAGAGATGAAAAACAGTAAAGTAATAGACGGTGCTCATGTCTTTCCAATTCTCGCTTTTGAACGAGCTGCTATTTCCACCGTGAACCCGAGATTCTTGATTTCTGATATCAAGTCCAGTCGTGTCCAATGATGACTCAGGGACAATGTAAGATCTCAATAGCAAAATTCGCGAAACTTGAGAGTATCATCCTAGCAACCGAATGTGATGGGAGCAATCCATCCCATTTCCTGTAAAAAGAGGAGGAGGAGGAGGAGGAGGAGGTGGTGGTGATGGTGGTGATGGTGATGGTATCTGCTAAACGGTCCAGGACCACAGCACCGAAAATCTAGCGTCGAATTGCCGTCTCTGGTTCCAAGTCGGAGGGGAGGATGACCAAAGATTAAGGAAGGGGGAGGATGAACAAGGATTGAGGAGATACCGGGGAAGAACAGAGCCTGACACTGTGTTGGAGTGAGAAGAGATGGCGGTGAGGATTTTTTGGGGGTGGACGGATGTGATGGGCCGTCGAGTGGTGAATTGGATTTGGTGGTTGGTGGGAGGCATGATGGATGTTGGCGTGTTGTTAGCTATGGCTTGTCGATATGGGTGTGGATAGATGAGAGACGGAGTGGGAAGGGAAAGGTGTCGATGACGCAAGTGTGTGGATATTGCAAGGGAGAAATTTATTTCTCGTTGCGAGGTGAAGCGAATAGAGGCTGATGGAAGCATGTTGGGTCAGTTGACAAGTCTAATACGGTCGGGAAGTTGTTTGGAAGGGCTTCCAACGAGTAGCGATGCATGGTGATACTATTTGCGTCACTTACTGACTGCTCCAAGCGTCGGTGCGAGGTCTAAATACTTTTGATGGCAAAGCCGCGGAGGAACCATCCACGTCTTTCCTGGACTCCTTAGACACCAATTCGGGTGACGAAACAAAATTGTGAGAAATTCCATCAAAACGCCATCTACAATCCCAGCCCTTCATTCTTACATAAATCGATCCAGTCGTGAAATCATGCCCCCAAAAGCGGATAATCTAGTAACCGTGATTGACCAAGCTCTTGCCAGCATCCTCACGGGCCTTTCCGTATTTCTTGAGACGGATGGCCTGGACCTCGATGAAGCCGGTCGTGGCGGAAGGCTCGAAGTCTCCGATTTCGTCCATGGATGACTCGGATGCATCGTAAAGCTTCTCAGTGTCGGACCAGCGTCCAAGGACGATGAAGTTACCCTTGTAAGCACGGCATCGGACGGCGCCGTTCACGTTCTTCTGAGATGCAGTGATGCAGGCGGAGAGGAATTCCATTTCTGGAGAGAAGAAGACACCATTGTATAGGACTTTGCTGTAGTTGACGGTGATGAAGTTGTCACGAAGTGCTCGGACTTCACGGTCAAGGGTTAGACCTTCAATGTCAACGTGAGCGGCGCGGAGCATGGTGAGACCTGGAGTCTCGTAGCAGCCGCGAGACTTCAGTCCGATAAATCGGTTCTCGACAATGTCGATTCTGCCGACACCGTTTCGGCGAGCGATGGCGTTGGCCTCGAGGAACAGCTCCACAGAGTCGGTGAAGGTCTTTCCGTTGCTCTCGAGCTTGACAGGAAGACCCTTCTCGAAGAAGACTGTGAAATCCTCTGGAGTATCTGGTGCCTTCATTGGATCGACCGTCAACTTCCACATGTCCGCTGGGGGAGTGGTGTTTGGGTCTTCCAAAATGCCAGCCTCATAGGAGCAATGTGCCAGGTTCTCGTCCATTGACCATGGTTTGCTCTTTGTAGATGTGACTGGGACGCCGGATTTGGCGGCATAATCGAGTAGGTCGTTTCGTCCAGCGAAGCGGTTGTAGAACTCGGGCAAACGCCATGGGGCGATGACTTTGATGGAGGGTTGGAGAGCGTAGAATCCGAGTTCGAAACGGACCTGGTCGTTGCCTACAAGATGGTTAGGAAAGGGCAATGAGGATAGCAAGGGCGGTAGAGAGCGGGAGGAGCAGTACCTTTTCCTGTGCAGCCGTGGCTAACCAGAGTGCAGCCTTCTTCCTGTGCCACCTTGATCATACCGCGAGCAATGATTGGGCGAGCCAACGATGTTCCCAGCAAGTAGACGTTTTCGTATATACCGTTGCACTGGTCGCTGTCAGCTCTCGAATATCCGCCGAACGGGAAGCCATACTTGAATGCTGGGGAAGCACAATTCCTCAACGAACTCTCGCTTGAGATCTGCCACTACACACTTGAGTGCGCCACACTTGACAGCCTTCTCGACCGCGGCATCGAAGTCCTCCCTAAGTTGTTAGTGTGTCCCTCTTTCTGCTGTACGACAGTCCCGCGACATACTCTTGGCCCACGTTTGCCATATAACAGACCACCTGAGGACAATTAGCTTTGTGATGACTTTTCCGGGCCATTGAGAGTCTTACATCGTAGCCTTTTTCAATAAGCCATGTAAGGATGCAGCTGGTATCGAGACCACCAGAGTAGGCGAGGCAAACCTACGTACGGCAGTTAGCTTTCATTCTGGCATTGAGATACACAGCGAGGTCGCACCTTTTCCTTGGCCATTTTGAATGAATGTATGAAGTGCAGTTAGTGAGAGGTGTACTGTTTGTGAGAGGTGAGGGGTGAGAGGTGTAGAGAGAGGTTGTGGTCGCAGAGGATTTATTTGTTCGAACTCACCCCCGCCAATGGAATTTTTGCCAGGTATTTGTGGGGCAGGGCGGACGTAAACAGATCAGCCCTCTCACAAGCGACGAAGGCTTTGATAGTGGGCAGCCATGAAGAATTTTTCTTTGCCATACGCCTTCCCTGCTGAATCCTCCCCGTGCCACCATTTTGAGTACTGCTGGCTCCGGACACGGCATATCTTCTCAGCTCCCCCTGGTGCGGCATGACGAAAATTTCATCGAGCGTGCCACGCTGGTGGGATCTGGATTGGGGGACTGCTGGAAGAGGCAAGGCGCTAGCCCAAGCTGGCAATATCTTGACCTATTTGCTTTTTTCGAGCCACATGCTCTTCCTCAGCCTTGTACTCTGCAGTGCTTGTGCGAGGAAGCTTCGGCTTCGGTCTTGTACAAGTGGACCAGTTCCTTTGCGGGTTCCTGACTCGTGGGAAAGTGAAGCTTGCTACCAAATAAATGGTCAGCTTTGGTCTTGCAACACCTCACTTCTGCCATGGCGAACGAAAACTCCCTATGGATGATCAAATCACGTTTCATTCCGATCCGACTGCATCCCGGAAACACTGTCTTCGCCGATCAACATCAAGACTCGTAGCTGGCTGGCTTGACGGTCGTGTCGTGTAGTCTGCCGATTCAGATCTGGTTCAGCGTCTCTCATCAAACAACGATCATGCAGCAAAACGGAGCTGGGCTGTGACGGTCAGTTCGTGTAAGCAATGACCCTTCGTAATTTGTGATTGATTCCTCCCGACTATTGTGGTAGAGCTCTGACGTCTCCTAAGTCGCAATCGCGCGCTTCCTGCGAAGGGGTTCGTCTGCTTGCATCAGTCAAGAGCCTGTCCCAATGGCACAGATTGCCTCACGGTCAACCAAGAGCCTCAACGGCCTGTTCGCTACCTGATGTCTCACCCTTGCGAATGGCGAAGGGGAGTTCGGCTGTATCAAGACAGTCTGTGGCACTCAATATCGGAAACATCTTCCTGCCTTCACAGTCGTCCGATATTGAATGCAGCTACATCCAGCAAGTCGCCTAGAAGGCACGAGACAATCATCGAGAGAATCGCGACGGATACCTAACAGCTTCTCTGCTACTTCTGAATGCTCTTCGGGAGCTTGGAGGCTTGGTACTTCTCTGCCATTCCCCGATCAACTCGTCTCAACTTTCTAGACAAAGCGCGACACGCAAATCATGCCCTGTGCTCGCCGTCCCGCCTTGAATCAATTCTCCGATACGTCCTGGCTCATGACCTGCAGCTGTAATACGGACCACGGCGCTGCTCGTCGCACTATTGCCGTTTCCGCTGAACAATTTGGCAAGGTCATGCGCAGTTCAACAGGCCCTGGCGCCACACGGAGACTCCACAATGCAATAGACACGTCCATCGTCCTGCCCTGGATTTAACTTGACGGCTCCATCGATTGTCAAAGCTGCAGTTTCGCATAGCTTCATCAATTCCCAAGTAGTCGGGGAACTGGAGGCCCATGAGCACCTTCGGCTGTCCTGTGTACCACGATACAAGAACTCGGATCATGTCCGTGTGCATGGATATCTAAGCTTCATTTAGCAAGTACCACTTCCTTGTTCCTTTTGGTCGCACACATTACTTATATTGCCATTTCGGTCATCTGGGGCACACCGTCTGTCTCTACATCATTTAACGTTCCTTCATCTTTGTTGTTTATACTGTACCAATCATACCGCTCTACGGGAGAACCGATCACTCTCTGCCCACCTCCAATCTGGGATAATATCAATACTGCTCGTCAGAGCCTCAGTTGTTTGACAAAATCCCTCCACCGCGCAGTCTCGTTACCTCTCTGCCCCAGCTATCAACAGTTGCTTCAAGCTTCCTCCTTACGCTGAGCCACTCATATACTACCACTTCTCCAACCTGAATGCCAGCAAGAATGGGTCTACTGGATAAACTGCAAGCCAGTGAGTCACGAACTTCCCGAGCTGCGACATGCCATAGCTAACAATTGACTTAGAGATTGAACTCAACCGAATTGAGGACAAATACGTTAAACGTGTGAATCGCAATGCATACTCAAGTGACGCCCAATACGTCAACGGCGAATACGTATACAAATGCCGGCAGTCAATTGAATCGCCACCATCTCGATTCTCAAAGCAGCCTACAACCTCTAAGCTCTCTAAGCTCTCAAGCTCAAACTCAAACTCGAACGACTCCAAGTCATCAACCAGTCGCTCCTCAACCAGTCGTGATTCGGACCGTTCGACCTCGAGCCGCGGATCTGGAAAATCAGGGTCAACAAGCAAGTGGAGCGTGTTTTCCTAGAGCATATTTGGATTTCGACCACCCACGCCCGGAGGGAATACCGCAGCGCCCATTTGAGGTTCATGTCCGCCAGCGAGGAATGATTGGATACGCTACATCTTATGTCGGAAACCAGCGCAGCCTCGCGACGGTGCTCATCACCGGTCGCAAGCTACTTTTCTCGATTCTTTCCTTCCATTGTTAGCACGCTTCATGACTCGATTTCAAACTGCGCGCATGGAGGACCTGGCGTTCTTGTTTATCCCAGGATGGCGCAAAGTCCAGCCGGGAGCATTATACCACGGGACAAGTCCTTCAAGGGGCGTTTTGCGAGCGGAAAATTCGGACGATTCGGACGGAACGTCGAGATCCATGGCAAAAGCAAGGACTAATTTCCTTTCTAGTCTGCACGACACCTAGAACCCACCTCACCCTGGCTTTGTAATCTTTGCGCAATCAATCAATTTTGTTGCAACACATTTTTGTGTTTCGTCGCATGTTGATCGCGTTACCCACACCATTGCCAGTCAGCTCTTACTAGCGGAAGAACGGAGCGCCCGTTCCCCGCATTTCATCCCACGCAGCCCAAGTCGCTATGACCCATCTTGGAGATGACTTGCAGGATTTCTGCGAACGCCCGCTGCCCATCACTCGTTTTCCTCCAATGGTCCCTCTCTTTTCGATCAGTCGAGGTGGCGCACTCGATTAGCGAAGGCGAGTATCATTCTTCGCTTCCCATCTCATCGACCGATTTTCGACCTTTCGGATCTCTGGAAGGCTAGAATACCCGACCTTGCCAATACTTTAGTGGAGAAATGTCTTAACAGCTCTGGATGCTTGTTGGTTGTATGGGTTAATAACGATGACCTTGCGGTCCGATTCGCAACGTTGCGCGAAGGTTGCGTCGTTCGGCTTTCGCGCCGTGAGGCTGGCTATTGACGAGCTGAGAAACGTTTTGTGCCGATTCGGACATGATGGTCGAGATACTCGTACGCAAGAGGTACATACGGAAGTTAGGTGTTAGAAGGCGTGGGATGGAGGAGTAAGATATCGCCGGCTAGAGATGGAGTAAGGATCGAGATATGGATATCATCTCATTGTTGATCTCATCGGTTTGCCTTTCACGTTAGATGTCGCTGATTTGCAATTGGCGAGGTGACCCAGACACCCTTGAGATTATCTAACCACCACGCCGCCCAAGTTTGCTGGTGATCGATATGTCTGGCATCATCGCAAATCAATGCATATCCATACTGGACCCTTAATGCGCCGTCAGGAACTGCTCGATATTGATAATCACCCGACTCTAGCATCTCATGATGCTTGTTGAGAGCGATAATGCTCAGCCTAGAATCAATCAAACCACCCCTAGATTTAGAACAGGCGAACCAGCATGCACCAGATCAATTTGCCTCACACATGCAAGACGCTTGACCTCCAAGCAGAAGTCTCAATCCCAACGTCTTTTCTGTGCCCACGGCTCCAAGCCGAATGCATAAGTTCCAAGACCCTATTGATCACAGTGACTGCAAGCCGCGTGACGATATGCAAGTGCTAACCCCCCAAGCGGCGGAAACAGGGTTGACATCGTGGTTGACCATGCTCAAGCTGGATGATGGCACATGTATTGGTGCAAAGTTTGCGGACTCGGACTTCACGCCCCGCTTCGATGCAATTCTTTGCTTGGAAGATGCCTGTTCTCGTCTCTTTTCGAATCATGAGCATTCCCCAGAGAGTCCTGCGAGGTACTCATGCAGTGAAGCCGCATCGGGTGTGTGCCGGTTTCCCTGGGGTAGCTTTCGAACGTCTCAGCTCCCAGCAGGCCACGAAAGTGATGCATCGACACCGACGCGGGGAATTTCATGTTCATGTTTCTCAACACCAGCGACGACTGGATGGCCAATAATGGTCCTCGCCTGCAAGCGTCCGCTTTGCGCCATGGGGATAAGTACGGCCAGCCAAGAGCAGAAAGATCGACAAAAGATCATCAACCGTGACGGACCGAAAGACTAAGGCTATTTGTGGGTCAAACGTTCTCCATACTAACACTTTCTCTAACGATGTAATTTACACACCCTGAGCCTGAGGACGTTGCCCCGATTCCGAGCCAGTAAAGTACACCACCACTGGATTCCTCGGCGGTCGGCTATCTGCTATCCCATACAATATGTGGCACGGTAGCTGATATACCCATGAGCTTCATCCCCGTTCGCGCCTGTGTCACTGTACTGTGTACTATTACTTTGACGGAATCGACAGGGCAATAGTTGCCCCGTCTGCCATCCTCTGGTGACCACAGGCTGAGCTGCAGGCGAGCTGCAGAGCGCAGACGCAATCAGAGGGCACGGCTCCAGTCTTCCCGCATCTATTCCTCTTGCTAGCCTCGTATTGGCAAAGCCTGGCAGCTGGTGGCGCTTCCATGTCGGGCCTGGCTCGAGTGATTCCTCTCGAAATCGGCTCACTTTGACTTTGGCCACCATCCCCCGTAGACCCCTCTTTGACTGTGCACGATTCATCACGCCGGGGTCGTGGACGGGAGACGGAAGTTCGTTCGCTTGAGATCAGGATGGGGGGATGGTCGTTGGGGCGTGGTGGCACACATCGCAGCAGCAGGTCCAGGCGGAAGCCATAATAGGCTTTTGCTAAGGATGCTGACGCGGTACGGCCTGGACAGACACAAACTACGCGGGCCTTCTCTCTGCTCTTGGTATTACGGTTCCTGTCGCTGCTCGTCATCGTATCCAGTACAAATAATACGACTGCCGTCGCCTTTGCATGCATAACATCACACTAAACGCAGTACCAGCAGCTTTTCCAGCCATACCCAACCATCACGGGCAGTTCTCACGCCCTCTCCCTCTGCTGAACAACGAGACGCTACTCCGTACGGGCTGCTACCTACTCCATACCGGCACATTGGCGCGCCCCGCCAATTCGCGAGCTGGGGTCCCCTCCTAAGCTGCCGTCGGTCTTATATTACTGGTGCCAACTGCTGCAAGAGCAAGCTTCTCCTCACCACCACTTCTGCTCGTCAGGGCTGTTCATTTTGGTGTCTCTCGTCTGCCTCCTCCCATTCTTTCTTGTTCCTGGTGGATTTTTGTTCGATTCGTTGCACACCGCGCCCCGCCTGTTCGCCAAACCATACTTCTGCCGTGTAGCCGCGGCTGCAAAAGCCCTCAAGGATCCAGCCGTGCGGGTCGGGCAAGGTCAACCAAATTGTCCTCGCAGCGTGTCGGGCTTGAGCATCTGCGGGCGTCTGTTATCAGTCTAGAGGGGTTTCTACACGTTGCATGTCGCTAACGAGAGGCGGCCGTATTAAATCCATGCTGCCTCCCGACCCATTGTGGTAAGGAATCGCTCTGCTCCCTTCTTCAGCTCACTGCCATATGGGTGCTCCGAGTAATCGATATCAGTTGGCTGACACTGGCTCGCACAGTTCTCCTCCTTCCTTATCATCACTGCCACAACCGTCAAAATAGCGGAACCAGCTTCGAAAGTACCCGTGGCTGCGGGTAAAGCTGGGCCCGTAGATCACCCCCTCTCGTCTAAACTGGATCTTAGTCCCACCACGTCTCAGAAAAAGTCTACCGCTTCTTCCTATAATGCCCATCTGTTTTCACCTCCAGGCTATGCGCCAACGTTAAGAAAGGAATTCCGTATGGCAAGTGGTTGCGTGTACGGGCCAGCCCTGCCCAGCCCTACTCACCGCATGAGCATCAGCACTTCGCCGGGATCAACGGCATCGTCGAGCGAATCACCGAGGACGAACTTTGACTTCAGCGTGCGATACATGAGCAGGCACGACACACCACCGTCGCCGTTGGGCGAGAATCTCGTGCCGAAGGTTGAGGAAGTGGAAGAGAACGATGTTATAGATCCGAAGATCAAGAGCCCGAGCGATGAGGGGGGCTCGGGCGAACCTTCAACACTAAATGGGAGCGGTTCCATCGCTCGAAGACCACGAGGCCGGCCGCGGAAGCACCCAAAATCTCCGACGACAGCGATTACGAAACCCCCGAAGGGCCGAAGCAAAACGGGCTGTATAACATGTCGGAGGCGGAAGAAAAAATGTGACGAGAAGAAGCCGGAATGTACGTGGAAGCTATAATGGTGGGGAGATGAGGCAAAGCTGACATGCGCAGGTGACTGTTGCCGGAAGAACAATGTTCATTGCGAAGGCTACCCCCCGAAGGACTATTGGCAAAGCGGCAAGCAGCGGGTCATCAAAGGTAAGGTTCCAGGTGTGCGTACATTCTTCGGGTCGGACTGACGGGTTTGGCTGCACAGGACGGAAATTTAGCATCGATAAACCCCTTCCATCTATGATTCAAGGTATAGAGAACGACACGGATTGGTTTTTCTTTGAGCACTTCAACCGCCACTTATCATGTGTCCTGAGCTTGTACACGGAACGCAACAACCCGTTCAAAGGTGCGTAAATGAATGCGTGATATTCGTGTCACCGAATTGACAAGGTACAGAAATTCTTCTTCCAATGGCTGTGACACATAAGGGCCTTATGCATTCGATCCTCTGTCTCTCCGGCTCTCACTTGATCGCGAAAGAACCAAACGAAGCATTTGAGCAAAGACAGTTCTTTCATTTCGACAAAGCGTTGAACGACCTCAGCTCCAGCATGTCGCCGGTAAAGACGACCAGAGACGACGAATCAAGTTTGATAGATGATCCGGCAGTTGCGCAAGTCCTCGTCCTGTGTCTCAAATCTATCTGCGCTGGCGAAGTCCAAGGAGAATATCGCATGCATCTCGATGCCGCGAAACACCTCATCCAAACTCAGCCATCAGCCAATCCCGACTTCCAATCATTTCTCGTCGAATTCTTCGTGTACCACGACGTCTCAAATTCCATCACTTCCACAGATCGACCGTCCATCCTTGCGAGCAGTGACTTTCAACTGCCCAATTTCGTCCTCCCAGAGGCAGGCATGTTTCTCGGAGTTGCAGACGGTCTCTTTCTATCTCTCTCCAACATTAGGGAGTTGAGGGATAAAGTCCGCGCTCGAAAGGTGAGCGGGCTAAAACCAGTCGTGGATTACACTATCCTTGCCGAAGCATCTAGCATCGACTCTGGCTTACGGCAATGGGAATGCCACCAAATCCCTGATACGCCGCGCAGTACATCCGCCTACCTCTACCGACAATGCACGTGGCTCTATCTGCAACGCACCATCAAACCGTCACGACCCAGCCAAGAGTTCCATGAAGGAGTCGCGTTGGGTCTTGAGTACCTCAAATACTTGCCAGAGGATTCCTCGTGCATGAGCATCATGCTCATGCCCATATTTCTACTGGGTATATGTGCCTTCTCGCCTGAGCACAGACCTGACATCGAGAAGGCATTTGATAACCTGCAATCCTACAGTTCGTTGGGAAATATCGCTCCGGCTAGGAAAGTCGTACAGAGGATATGGGAAATGATGGACAGTGGCGATGAAGAGAGCTGGTATTTCGAGAAGGTACAGCATGATATGGTATGTCACTTCCTCTTTCCCACACAATAAGTTTTGGCACATCTGACGACATGTGAAGGGTTTGGATTTCCTGGTCACGTAGTACACGACCCCGCTACACGACACTCGTCATGCTCGGCACAAGGCTCCACGTGCCCTTGTTATCACACGGCGTTTCACAACAGACTCCTGATTTCCTCTTCCGGGGATCCACGACGTGCACAACGTCTTGTCCCAATGCATCAATTTTTTATTTCTTTGGCGAATTTGCGATGAATACTCGAAAGACGGTACCTCCAGACGAGATGGTCCAGGGTTAACGGTCACGCGGGTTCGGGTCGATTGGATCAATAACGGGGAGTTTTCTGGGTCGGTTCACCGTGTTTCTTCGAAAAGTCGTCGTCTATATCCACTCTCGGTTCTTCTGTGTTTCCCTCCCCTGTGCGATCAACACTTGGGTCGGCTTTGGGGTTATTTTCTGTAGCGATACGTATACACGGTTTTTTTTCTTCTTTTGGAGGGACGGCGATGGCTTGGTCTCACGCGTCGTGTATGCACGTACGGTGGTTACAGGTGGAGTTCCCTGGCCGCTTCGTACCAGACTACTTATGGTTTCAAACTAGAAGTATCTTTGTTGATAGTATCTATTCACGGAAGTCCCAAGGACTAACTACTCCTGTCGCTCTTCCATTGGGTGGAACGGTACATCTCGATGTTCTTAGTGAGGATGCGTTGTTATTCTACTCATTTATTGACGTGTTCGTTACTTCTATGTATACATCTCCCCGTCCCTCTTTACATGGTACTACTATGTATAACTCCCTCCAGTCCGTACACTTATATGAACACCGAACGTGTGGTCAAGCCGAGAAAAAGAATAATAACGGTAGAGTGAGGCAGATGCTACGACGTTGCTTACTCTCCACTCGACTCCCAAAAAAATAATCCACTGTTACTCCTCTGTAAGCTGTGTCACAAAACCTGTACCTATGCACTCCGAATCATCAGCCCCACCACATCACATCCATTCCAGAAAGAAAGAACGAAAGAAAAGAACAACAAAAACAACAAACCAGCATGAACGCTCCACCCATCCCCACAATTCTCCCCCTCCCCCTCCGCGGCCCCCATAATCCTCACTCACCTCATCCTCCACCGCGCGAGGCTGACTGGCTGGCTGAACCCATTCGGCCCGTTCCAAACTCGCATCCCGGACATAATCTCGGATATTTCCCGAAAATCTTTTCCTACTCAGTACTGCGATACGGTTTGATGCGGCGAGTCGGGCTCGACCCCTCCTCCGCGGCACGGATCGAGGGATTCGGGGGTTTGGATTGGCTATGGGGTGGGGGGGGAGGTGCGTTAGCGGGGGTAGGGAGGGGGATAGGATGGTGTTGAGGGTGGTGACGCGAGACGGGATGGGTGGGTCGGTTTTGCGCGGTGCTGATGCTTAGCACCGCAGTGTTAATGTGCTGTTTGGAGGATGAGAAAAGGACCGATGGGCTGAATTGAGGTCATGGATTACATGTCGTGTTTGTAGGAGATGTTGAAGTTGTACCGCAGTACCAAGAGTTTTGGCGATGGGAGCTGAGCGCATTGGGGTTAGTGATTGCCGTGGTCGCTGTAAAGGTTGGTGGTTCCTGGGTAGGAGGTAAGCGAGGGGACCCAAGAACTACTGAGCGCGCGCTGCGTGAGCATGTGCGAGCTTGTCACCGTTTTCTTCCGGCGGAGCTTGGTGGAAATTTAGGCGTTCCGTTGCGTGTAAGCTAGTGTTGATACGATATCGTCCTTTGCCTCGCTGTTTCCCGTCAAGGTTGCGATCTTCGACCCTGCCTGAGTGGTGAGGGTGTTCGCTTTCGCGACATGTGCAAATCGGACGATACTGATGGATGTACTATGTAGCTGTCATGAACGGTCGCACTAGACACGGAGGGGGCAGACCTCGTTGCTGCCAGTGCCGTGTAGGGTTCGCACAATGGAACAAGGAATTAGAGGCGATCCGTTGCGGAGCGGTCCAGGATTGTGGAGAAAGGCTGACCATGTGGGGGTCCGTGGTTGAAGCAACAGCGAGTTTGGTAGCAAATGAAACGCTCGTGTGAGCAGAGCGTGGGGGTGCAGTACCTCTCACCACTACTATAAACTTTTTGAAGGGACCGTGATGTGCCGCTGTGGGCCGCATTTTGATTGACTCCGGGCAACCTGATGTTGAATTGGATGAGGGAGTCATTCAATTATCGTACCTCGCGACAGGATTCGTTTCGCTACCGATAGACTGGAGTTATCGCGAAATCTCAGCAGCTAGTTTGCTTCGAATGCCCGCCCATGGCAGGGTACGTACCTAGCAGAAGCTGAATGATTGGGGAGAAACAAGGGCTGCTAACGCGGGCCGGTGTAAGATTCTGCAGAATGATCGTGTGCAATGCAGTCGCTGCGGGGTAGCAGTCTAATCGAAGAGACGGCTCGAACCCACCACAGTAGTGCTTAGCTTGAAGGAGCTGGTTGGTCTCGCTCGTAAAAAACACGATATCAAAGTGGTATACCGTAATGCCGTGACCCCTACAGACCATCGCCGGGCTCTCCCAAGATCTACAAAAAGCTTCATTGATGAAGTCGATCTCGTAAATAGTTTCCATGTACCAAGTTACGGTCCAGGCGGTCCTTGAGCCCGTCGTGGAGGGGCAAGCTCGTCGGCGAGATCTTCCGAACTGCATGTACTTTGGTACACAGTAGGAGGTACGAGATTAACAATAAAGTGCCATGTAAGGCTGGCATGGTCCATGAGCCAGGACAATTTCCCATGTACTTGGGACAGCGTTGAGGTATATCACAGTAGCAGCATTCCCAACCTACAGGAACGACAGAGTGCCGAGCTGAAGTGCAGATATGAAATCTCTACCATCGTTGAGACCATGGCGTTGAAGGCTTTTCCAACAGTCTGGAATTAGAAGTCTCAGAGCAAAAGGGGGGAGACGGAACTACAACCTCGGCATTTTCTCGAAAGAGACAAACGTGAAACCTGCGGCAAGCCACCTTCCGCCACGCTCTCCAGCTTAAATGGAATGCCAAGCCGCAGCGCATCGTGGAGCTGAAGGTGAAAACCGTCCAAGTGCTACAACTAGTGGTGTGTGGCGATAGAGCATCTAGGCAATGCAGCTGAGTCGGAAGGTATCTTATTATCCCATCTTACATTGACGACATCCCTGTGGCTTGCTACTTTCCGTGTCGCTTGGTTTGCAAATTTCGCTGTTTGTGTGGTGAACTAACAACAACAGATCGATATTAATAGATTTCTCGAGAGGTCCAAGATCACCGTGAACATCGCATTGAGTGGATGAACTTCTTCAGCCAATATCTGGAGCGCATTACTTGGCACTCTCGAACTCATGTTCGAGACCTACGCATGAGCGCCGACATTGAGCTCTTTGATAGAGAGAGAAACGAAGGAGTTATTAGCGTTACACCCCTTCGTCTGTTGAGAGGACTCGCGACAACAATTGAAGATACCACAGCACCCTTGGTCTTTCTTTCTATCATCTGCTTCATGATTGGATTCCGAAACAACAGAACATGGTTCCTGACCTTCACATTCATCGTCATTCAGCAATGCGTGGATGTGTGTTTCGCCAGTTTTTGTGGCCCCATCACGAGATTTCGCCCTGATTTCATTGAATGGCGATTCTTCCGATACCTAGCAGGCATTTATACCTTGTTTCCTCACCGCTGTTGATAACTTGACGGCCTATCCCCAATGGGACAGATGAACTGCCTATATGGTAAGTCCAGTCATGTTTGTACCGTGGAAGTTTTCAAATCAATATCCATAATTTCCCGGTATTCATTTTGATAGAAACACCAGGAATATGTCGCTTTGGATCACGAGTTTGGACTTCTTGAATTTCAGTATTCGACATGAAGTCTGCGCGCACTTTGGTTGCGCTGACTGGATTGACTTGTTTGAAAGCCCCGAAACTTCCGCGTGAGCGTTGCTCCCAACAGACTGGTGAAAAGGTTCTCAAACCACTCGACTAAAATCAGGGCACCAAACCCCTCGCGCTTGGAACTGCCTTCGAGCTTTTGGGTTACGTGGTCATGAAAGTAAAACGAGAAGAAGCGCACCCAATATCCAGGAAGTGGAATCCGTCATCCGAAACGTCATAGATCGCGTCCTTCAGGCTTCTTCAGTCAGCGATTTCGGAATCTAGACCTACAAATACCTCTCCCTCGACGGCAGATTCTCAACGGTGAGTGAGGAAGAGAACGGTCAGCTTATACGTGGTCGTTTCATTGGCCAATTCTCCCTTGTTATGGTATGGTGTGCGGAGCTCGGAACCACGTTAACTTCAACCGCATCATGTCCACTGCTCGAAAATTCTGTCAGATACTACGATTACTTCTTTCGATCTCATATAAAAGCTTTTGCTATCGTTCCGCCTTCAACTTTCGTATGTTATATCAATTCACGCCTGATTTTCACTTCATGTTCCTATTGCCTTTCATGGCGTCCTACTTCGATGGCCACATTGTCTGACATTCATCTCATTGCATTCTAAAGGACATCGTGATCCAGTTATTACACATCTCCCTCGGTCGAAAACAAGGAAGGTATGAGCGATTTACACAAGAAAGTAGAGCCGTGACTTGATCACACGCACAATTGGGGCTGGTACCATTCACCATGACCTGCTCGAAATTGTGACCGCAATCCAACAATGATATGATACTCCCATCATACAAGCACTCCATCACGCTCTGTACTCACGATGTCAAGGACACCACTAACCTCGCATACAAAAGCCGACGATTCTGTCCCATCAACGAGTTTACAAACACCACAAACACCAACAAAGACCGCCACCAAAATGACAAACTCACGCACCCTAAAACCAGCGCACGAAAGCTTCGTCATCGTCCAAACAGAAGAAGATGAAAACGTAAGTACCCCTCCCCCCATCCCCCCTCCACAAAATCAAACCCAACCCTCATTCACTCCCCCAACCCAGCTAACAAACCCCCATCAGCAAACCCCAAACCCTACGACGCCGACTTCACATTCGTAGGCGGCGTCTTACCCCTCCCTCACCACAGCAAACACCGCCGCCCAAACCCTCGCCGCCAAAAAAAATGCAACTGCAAAATCCCCGCCCTAACCTTCCCACCCTCCAGCACCGCTTTCAAAAACACACGACCACTACATCTCCCCCTCCCACCAGCACCACCAGCACCAACATCCCCCCCCTCTCCCACTTCCTCACCCCCGCCACCCGCTTTCCCCGGCTTCAACATCACCCTCTCTGGATCCTCCATCCGACGAGACCGCGCGACCACAGCTCATACAGACAGCAGAGGAGCGGCGATGGCCGGTATACTTGTCGGTGTACCGCTTCTTCCGAGGACGGGGTTGAGGGGAGGGGTTTCGTTTTCGAGGTGAGGAAGAATGAGGTGAGGCCGTTGGGGAGTCGGATGGGTTGGAATTTCAGTGATGACGGTGCTTGAGCTGTTGTCGGTGGTGGGAGAATGACACGGGATATGCGGAGGAGCATGAGGTGGTATTTTATCTTTTTGGAGGCGGGGGGGAGGGTTATGATGATTGTTCATGAAAAGGGTTTTGTGTTTTCTGGTCGGGTGGGTGGATGCGGATGCAGGAAAGGATGGAAGGGAGAGGAGGATGGGAGCTTATGGAAATCAGTCACGGAGATTACATGTTTGGCAAGTTGTTCCTTTGCCCGAGACTGGAATTGTATTGCTGTTCGTCATCGTGTGCGAGCCGTATTTACCTTTACTTACGCTGGTTAGTCTGGCACAGTGGCAACATCTATACTCTTATAAGTGTGCCGTAGTCATGCTGTTGCCTTAAAGAAGTGCCTACTTGTTTGCAACGCACCCTCTCGGCGGCGTCCGGTCATCATGCGTGCTTTGTAGAGTAAATATCATGAAGCCCATCTCTATTTGTATTCCCCCTCCCAGCATAATCAACATATCTATACACGTGCACCTTCGCTATAAGCGCAAATCGTGCCGCCCTTTCCGTCCAAAATGCTCCATCCAGATCCAGTCATGACAGAAACATTAAACCAGCCACCCCAGATCTCTCGATGCAAATTGTCCTCCCAGATGTCACTCTTTCCCTTGGACATGTCGCATCGTGATCTTCGTATCTCATCGTGGTGACCCTGCCAGCCATTTCCTCCAATGCTTCATTCCTCCGGGATATTGAAACCGCAATAAACATCCTCGCTACCAGCACGAACCTCATCGAGCTGGGAAGCGGGAAAAGAAAATTGAAGATAAGCTTTAGGGCTAACTAAATCACCAAGCCGACCACCTCGCTCAGCAACGTGCTTGGTGTCTGAGGTGAGCTGGAAGTGGTGGATGAGGTTGAGGATTGAGCTGACGATGGTCGATACATTGATGCAGCGAGAAGAAGAAAGAATCGGCCGCCTTCTTTCAGATTTCGCATGAGTGCAAGCCAAGCTGAACGCCTTGATGCCACCACAAACATCAGACAAATGAGAATGGCAAGGAAAACTAAGGAGAATAGAAACCGGTAAAACCCGTTTGTTGCTGCAAAGAAAAGGTGTTTGAATTTGCGCCCGAATTTGAAGGTTATTTTTGCTCACCAGTGGCTCGCCGCCGCCACCAGGTCGTGTTCGGGTATATCGAAGAGGCCAAAGTGGAAAGGTGCCTCGTTAACGCAAATGAAGTGAAGACAATGAATGCAGGCTGTTGCTTCCAGAGAGAGCTGTGAAGTGTTTCTGGATAGCTCCCGTCAATCGACATAGGCGTGCCTCTAGTTCTGACGCTCTGTCAGGGACTGTCCGATCGAAATCTCGAATTGGTGAGTATGTTCCAAAAAAGCACATCAGGGTCCACTCTGAGAATAAACCGAGCTAGTGACTAGTGACAGCGGCGAATTGAATCGTCGATCTGCTGTCTTGTTATCGTGATTTTGGGGCTCCAGACTCCTGCTCAATGTCGCTTCCTGTCCATCTGATGAAGTTTCATTTGTTCCAAGGATTGGCAATCGGACCCCCTGAGCTGGGGGTGCGTTGGCCGCCGATGGGGCCAAGAGTTGGAGAAGCCTTGTTTGACTTGCCGAGAGAGAATGGACTGCCCTGGGCCCAGGCACCGCCACTGGAACGCTTCGCGTTATCCTTCTTCCGGTCAAGATCGTCGTCCATAGAGAAGAGCTCTGGTTCTTCGTCTATCTTCTCACGGCCCACGCTGCTGCTGCTCACAGCACGATCGAGACTGTGACGAGGATTGATGCCCGACACGCCCGAAGAGCCCGATGCGACCCGCATTATTCCAGGATGTTGCAATGGACGGGCCGCTTCCAAAGTATCGCTAGCACCGGAAGAAATACGAGTGCGCTGCATTTGCTGAGAAATCATACCCATGCTCGACTGACCTGGAGGACTTGACAGGAAGGGGCTCACGTCACCAGAAATTGGTCGAGCGATGGCGCGCAGAGATGGACTTGCACCTGGGTGGAGGGAGGAGTTGCGCAGAGGTGAACCGACATGGCCATAGGGAGAAATTGCGGCCGAATCTGAAGCTTCCTTCTGGCGACCTGCAAAGAACGCGCCGAACCTTGATGGCGATGCTGTTGAAGGCGAACCGACTTTGGAACTCGACTCGTTGGGCGTGCCTAGTCCAGAGAGTGCCTGCCGATGGTCCTCGTCATTGGTGCGAGAGAAGCGCCGCATCTTCTCTTGTGGAGTTAATAATTCATGCAGGCTGTTCGGGACAAGATCCTCCTCGAATGCAAAATTCTCGTCATCCCACTCGTCGTTGATAGGTGCGTGAGCTCCCACGCTGGCAGAGATCATTCTGGGCTGTCTTGAGAAGCGCTCGGAATGCATGATCCTTCGGCCAATGGGCTCATCCAGAGCAGCAGGAGGCGAAGATGCCATGCCTCCCTTCCCGTTCAAATTATCGTCGCCAAAGGCGGAACTATGAAGATTGCGTAATGCGGAGGACTCCATGGGTCGCATGGGAGATGATGATGGCGGTGACATGTCGAGACCAAATCTGGACGGGACTGAAGCTGCGAAGGGACCGTTTCTCGCAATGTGTGAAACTCCCTGGCTGTCGAAGGAGGCAGGGAGAGGGGCGTCAAGGACACTGAGGCCCTTCTGCATAGGTGACATGGGTAACCGTCCCTCGTTCTGTGGCGAGCCATAAGTCGAGCCTGGGTGAGAGCTGTAGGTGGTTTCGACCACGGGGATATCATAAGGTTGCTTCTTCCACATGTCTGGGTTCATATAATCGAGCGGTGCCTGGCCTGGGATTGGTTGGGGCTGTGAGAGGTGGTCTTGCTGCATCGTGAGCAGCGAGCTGGCAGGAGGAGGTCCCTGTGAGGGCATGACCCGGCCTCCAAGGTTGAGATGACCTGCGCCCATGACATAGCCATTGGGCTTGTTCACCCGTCGTCCGTCCGCTGTGATATGCTCGTTTGCACATTTCAGTCCGAATTTGCAGTTACCCTGCAGATGTATTAGCTATGCCGTCGCGCCCGCTGTGGTGCATGAAGTCAGACCTTCTGGAAGTATTTGCAGGCTGTGGGAGCCTCAGAGTGAAGGAAGGGGCAGGCTTTTCCGGCCTGGCAAGCTCCTTGTCGAAAGAACTTGCAAGGCACGTGGGAGGTTGTGCGACTGCGTACACTGTCAGATATGGCAGCTTCCCGTGAAGTAATGGCACTGTAGCTCACGCTGAGGGCGGACTTCTTGCTCCAGCGAAGCCATTCTGTGCATTGCCATTTGGGCCTCGAGGAATGGCGGGAACTGGCATTGGCCCGTTGCCGTTTGCCCCGGCCTGAGGTCCCCCGTTTCTGAATTCGCCAGAGAGTCTGCTGTGCGGTCCGCGACCATTTTGCGGGCGCGTCTGGGCCGGAGTGAAGCCCTGGGGCTGGGCGTGTGGAGGATTGTTCATCTGGAGCGGTTGCCGATGCTCTTGCAGCAGTGGTGGTGAGGCAGTCTGGTTGTGAGTGGGCTCGGTGGGGTATGGATGTTGATCGTTGACGGCGGGAGAGACGTCGGGGAAGGGGCCGTCCTCAGCAGTCATCTGGTGCTATCTATACTGACTGCTTGCGGGCGGTGAGGTGTGAAAGGTTTATGGCGGCTGTTGGTCTCTGGAAATGATATATGTGGGTTATGCTGCGGTTTTCGCGGAAGACGAGAGGGTAACCAATCACTGGCACCGTCTTTAGCCGAGATAGAGCTTCAGCAGGGGCGGCGATGGAGATCTCGGACGTTGACCGTTGGAGACGATGGGAATCAGGATGGAAATCAGGATGGAAATCAGGATGAGAATCACAGGTGGGTTGGTCAATCTCTATCTGGGCTACATATGTCGTCCAAAGACTTGCGTGAAATCTTGCATCATGTGTAGCAGTCCGGAGGGTCAGTCCTTCTGATGGTGTGCTCAAGAAGGCTGATGACAGGCCATTCAAGACATGAATGACAAGCCTGATCAGTACCTCCAGCTACGCCTATTGAGATCAGTACCTCCAGCTACGCCTATTGAGATCAGTACCTACGCCTGCTGAGGCACCGCTCAGTTACGCGTCCATCAACGCCGTTTCGGCGCGTTCCTTACCGCCGCCCATGTCCATCGACACCCTTTCTACCTCTGCATCTTGTGTCTCCCAAGGCCGTCTTGCGCCACAGACTGGGGTTGCGAGGCCACGGGACTCGACAGGTTGGGTATGAGTGATGTCCTACTACGAATAGGTTCCAGGTGTGCGCAGATCCTTGCCCGACAGATGCTGGATTTCTCGTAGTCTGTACTTCGATATATCCCTTCATGGCTGGGTTGCGCGTCCCATGGTGTTCTTACCAGGGCTGACAGACAAAGACTGTGTGTACTGTATGCGAAAGAGGAGGCCGCAAACTTGGAGGCGCCAACGGTAGACCGTTTGGCTGTCACGAGATGATAAGAATGTGGGAATAGAACTGCGTGCATGCTCCTGGCTAGAGAGCTCGGAATGTGCCTACAGCCTACCCACACCAGCACACAGACCGTCTCGATTGGCCAGAGAGCACCTTGATCGCGAGGCATGATGTGAATTTGTGTGGGAGCACTAACAAGCATGCCGGGTCGAACAGGACAGCTTCTTATCGAAACAGCCTGTCCTATTACATGCTTCCTTACTCGCGTCTGTCCCATCCTCCATCTCCATGGAGCGCAGGTGACTACATGGTCCGAATTGAGACCTGTCGCAGATGTGGGTGATGGCCCACTCAGCCAAGCGTCGGAGGATACACTCCACGATGGACCTCCAGTTGTGGGTTGGAGTCTTGTTCCTGTGCTGCGTTAGTTGAGATGAGAGAAGCCAAGAGATCAGGATGCGGGATAGCTGACTAAGCCTGGGGAGAAAGCTTGCAGTGAAGGTGGAGTGCAGGTGAGGGTCAAAGTCTCGATGAGATATCATAATGCCTTCTGGTCCTTCAGGGGAGAAATCCTCACCACAACAATATTGCCAGCTCTCAATCCTGCTCCCGTCTCGTTGAGCAAAATTGAAACAAGTGGCTCGAGAATAAGATGCATCAGTACATCGATGCAGGAACCGACCACGGGGCGAGATACGACGCTGGTATGATTGAATATCCGCCGCATCCGTCTCACTCTTGCACCTCGAAACCGCCGTAGCCACGTCCACTCGTCCATCTCTTACATTGGCCGATTCCAAACAAGCATTCGGGCCGCTGCGCTGATCTTCGTCTTCCGGACAATCCTCGCGGGGGATCTGCAAGTACCTGCAATCTTGGTCGCCTCCAAACGCTTCTCTTGGGACACGTTTTTGCTGCGAAAGAAGACCGAGGGGGAAGCTCAAAGATGTGTCAACCAGTCACACGCGTTCTCCTTCTCGAAGCTCCACCTCTAGGACAAACTATGCACAACTGCGAGTGCCTTAATCACAGCTCATAGGTAACACAAACTGCCCCTTTTCATTTGGAACCAGTAATCTTTTTCGATATTCACACGCTGTCTTCAGTGACGCGGAAACAGCTGAGTATGGCCCCTACTTCTTCGATTTGGCAAGAGCTATAGATATCTTATGCTGTACTTATACTCTCGGCTTTCGCTCTGTTCCCATCTCCTTTTCAAACCTATTGGACACAAAGCTCGAGACGATTCCCTCTGTCTCCTTTTCCTACCATTATATTCGAACATCTATTTCCTGGCCATGTTACTTCAAAATCTGCTCTGTTCTTTGCTCACTGCCTCCTTGGTCTCGGCCAAAGCAACAGTCTACCTGATTCGTCATGGAGAAAAGCCTGATTCTGGCAACGGCCTTACTGCACAGGGATTGCAAAGAGCTCAGTGCCTAAGGAATGTTTTTGGAAAGAGCTCTTCATACAACATCGGAAAAATCATGGCCCAAACACCACAGCCAGGTATGCTTTTTGTCCTTCCCAGCTGATCAGAGTTTCGGACAATACTAAACAAAGTGCAGACGGCTCACAGGGCAGGCCTAATGCCACGGTCTACCCTCTTTCGAAGGACCTTGGTCTCACCATCGACCTGTCCTGCCAGCGTGACGACTCCAAATGTGTGGACAAAGTGGTGGACAACTATTCAGGCTCAGGAAACATTCTCATCTGCTGGGAACACAAGGCTTTGACTGATATCGTCGCCGCATTGGGTGACAACAATCCTCCTTCATATCCAAGCGATCAGTAAGCGTTGCCCATCCATTGCAGGTCTAGACCTCGATCTTTAACTTTTGAAGCTTCAACTACATCTGGACCGACCCAAGCCCGTACAGCAAGGTGACAGACACCAAGACCAGTGAGAACTGCCCAGGACTAGATAACTAGTTTATTCGAATCACATGCGAATACTCGCATTACCCGCAAATTTCCAATATCATTGTTGCGTCTACTTAAGAATTTAAGATTAGCTGATAGTCTTCTCAACGAATAGTCGAACTGCTTGAGAAGCAATACCATTACTATTTAGTCTCAGCATCTTCAGTGAACGTCGCGACATCGGCCCGGATGTTGCAAACACGTACTGGCCTTTGTTCTTCTCATCCATTTTGCCATCTCACATCTATACAGCTGACGCAGACAACAACGCTCGTCTTGCACAGTAACTATTTACGTACCGTAAGTCGTGAGCAGCGAAAGAACGATTCATTAATGGGAGAAGGTGAGTTTCAACGAGGAGTTGGAGCTCGGCGAATATCGGATGCAGTTCGGGCCTCCTCGTCGGCCACGATCTCAGCCTGAAAGTATACCGGCACCTCGGCCCCTTCGATGCATATTAAAAAATGACACAACACACGCGCCTTTCTCCATTCACCCAACATTCAATCCTCGCGGCCGTACAATTGCTTTCGGAATACCTGTGAAGTCTTTTTGAGGAAGCAGAATATCATGGCTGGTGACTTGGCAAGCAATGGAGCTGTCAAAGCAGAGGCGTATCATCAGAAGGCGTTGAGTGGGGTAAGTCTTTGTTACGTGGTGGGCTTTGACTTTTTGGAGAAAAGTGAAGAATAATGAGCTTCGGACGAGAAACTGATGAAGGGTAGTTGAAAGATCCTTCTCTGTTCATTTCCGACGCGTTTATCGATGGGCAGTGGGTCGACAGAGAGAACAAATTCCCGGTTTACGGTATGTTTAAATTTTGTCACAGATCTGGATCAGAAATTTGTGATGCTAATTTCGATCCATGATAGAACCTTCCACCGACACCGTCTTGGGACAAGTATCGAACTGCGACCTAGCCGACTTCAAGAGAGCAATCGATTCTGCTGAGAAGGCCCAGGAGGAATTCTACGAGTCAACCACGGCCACCCAACGCGGTGCCCTCTTGAGAAAATGGTTCGACCTAATCATGGCAAATCAAGATGACTGTAAGGCCATTCCACCAACACCCGTCACCCAATCCCTTTCCTCCCCTCTAATGACCCACCACAGTAGGAACAATCCTCTCGCTCGAAAACGGCAAGACAAAAGCAGAGGCCGACGGTGAAATCGCCTACGCAGCCTCCTTCGTCTCCTGGTTCTCCGAGGAGGCAACCCGCTCCTACGGCGACACAATCCCCTCCCAGTACCCAAACACCACCGTCCTAACCTTCAAAGAACCCATCGGCGTCTGCGGCATCATCACGCCTTGGAATTTCCCCGCAGCAATGATCACGCGTAAAATCGCACCCGCGTTCGCGGCCGGCTGTTCCGTCGTCGTCAAACCACCCAGCGAGACGCCTTACTCGTGTGCCGCGCTCGCAAAATTGGCCGTGCAGGCCGGGATTCCGGGGAAACTGGTGCAGGTCTGTCCGACGAAGGATAGGGTTGCGGCGACGGAGCTTTGCACCAATCCTGTTGTCAAGAAGATTAGTTTCACGGGGAGTACGGGTGTGGGAAAGATGTTGGCGAAGCTTGCTACGGGGACTTTGAAGAAATGCAGTCTTGAGCTTGGTGGGAATGCGCCTTTTATTGTTTTTGGAGATGCGGATTTGGAGCTTGCGGCTGAGGGGGCTATGTTTTGCAAGTTTAGATGTACGGGGCAGACTTGTGTGTGGTTAGTTTTTATCCCTGCTCTTTCAATCTTCCCCCCTTGATCTTTGACACGTTACTGACGTCGAAACAGCGCCAACAGGATTATCGTCCAGAAATCCATAGCAGCGAAATTCACCGCTCTTCTCGTCCAAAAGGTTGAGGCTCTAGTCGTCGGTCCAGGCCTCTTACCAACAACGACCCAAGGCCCCCTCGTCAACAAATCCGGCGTTGAAAAAGTAAAACTCCACGTCGCCGACGCGCTCTCCAAGGGCGCCAAAATCGAAACAGGAGGCGCGACCCCGGATCACGCGGGTTACTTCTACAAACCCACCGTGCTCTCCGGTGTCACCCCGGATATGCTCGTTGCGAATGATGAGACCTTTGGACCGCTCGCACCCATCTTCACGTTTGAAACAGAGGCCGAGGCGGTCGCGTTGGCGAATGATACCGAGTTTGGACTTGCCGGCTACTTCTTCTCAAAGGATATTGGACAGGTCATGCGGGTGGCTAGGAAGTTGCAGTGCGGAATGGTGGGAGTGAATACGGGTAAGATTAGTGCGGCTGAAGCTCCGTTTGGAGGTGAGTTGAACTTCTGGTACTTTGTGTATTTGTGGAAGAGGTCGTACTAACCAAGTGCCAGGTGTCAAGGAGAGCGGATACGGGAGGGAGGGAAGTATGTACGGGCTAGCCGAGTACCAGGTCATCAAGAGTGTGACTATTGGGAATCTGAACGTGTAGTAGTTCGGAAGTGGCGAGTGGGAGACGTACGAGGGCGGATAAGGTTTGGTTCTGCAGCAAAGTCGAAAATGGTTAAGATCCACGTGTGTGCCACGTGAGGTACTAGCAAACCATCGGTCCCTGAGCGCGTTCGCCCGCGCTGACGAGAACCAACGGAAGTGGTTGTTTGCTATCTGCAAACCCCGTGACTCACTCGTGAAGTCATTCGCGAGTTCTTCCTTCATTGGACCGTGCTGTTTGACAGGCCAAGTAGAGGTTCTGCCGGAGACATGTGCCTTTTCTGGAACCCATCTGAGCTGTCTGGACATGTGTCGTCAGCAGCCATAAAAAGAGGGTGAAGTACGAGCCCCATCTCCGCGCTAAACCCATTGTTTCATGGCACAACAGGATACCTCAATCGTTGGGCCCCCTTTTTCTCACTTTTCTGGTATATCATGCCGATACCGACTTCCCCGCATCCCTGGACACCGTCCATGCTCGATACTCTGTTGGTCCTCAAGGCGGAAGGGTTTGACGTGGAATACATCACCGATTATCTGATTGGTGTTTTCGGCGGACCGAGGGAGGTACAGGTTGTACTGAGGAAGATGCAGGAAATCTATTTTTGGGAAAAGATGGGGGTGCACATGGGTGAGGTGTACTAGGATTCAACGAGATTTCTGAGGAAATTACTGGAAAATGTCTCGTGCTGTTGGACTCGTGGTGGTGTGGAAATCCGGCAGATCTATCATTCTTGTTGAAGCTTGGAGTTTGGGATTTCGTAGCGGGGGTTTGGGTAAGCTCGAGGTGTGGAAATATTGAGCCGCATCTTTTTGTGGACTGATCTGGTTATCGTTGTATGTTGTTTCGGCGTGCCGTCTCCCGCTGTTGCATTTGACGACTGTATAGACTTGCAAGCGAACGGGACTCCGTCCATGTACGGTATGGAGAGCGTCAGTACAAACCTCAAGGATGTCTATTGTGAGAACATATCTTGCGCCTCCATGATGAGACGTAGACGAAGAAGGCAAACACGAAAGTACAAAGCCACTTCGATGAGCCTTTGTCTCGGGCCTAGTATCACTTTTAGAAGAAAAAGGATTTAGGAACCTAGCGAACGACTTCACTCTTCAGTCGTTTCTCTCTGCCAAATCGGATGGTCGCGTTTCCCATTGCTCCTCTGGTCCTCTGGTGGTGACAAATCAAGTCGGATTGTTGCAAGTTCCCAGGCCCGCCAATCCTAGTGTAGCCCGATATTTGAAGTCAAAGATTAGACAGTGTCTGTTAATGCTGCTGCTGAGGCTCTGACGCGTTGTTCCATGTACTGGAAAGGTTATGCTTCGCGATGTCTTCATTATCAAAGCTGGAAAAATGAAAACTGCTAAGGGAATCAGTGTGCAGGCGTATCATGAAGATAAAGCAAATGCGTTGTTAATGTCGCTGAAAAGAAAGAGTGAGGCTGCCAGAAGATGTTGATGGACCGACCCCTGGTTTGATATCGACAGCATCTTGCAGGGGGTTGCAATGCGGACTTCGGAACTCTCCCGTGTCTCCTATCAGGCCTTCTCACCTCTACCTTCAATATTATGCCATACTCTGGAGCTATATGCCGTTTTATCAGGCCGACCATTCTTGGGGGCCGAGATCTCAATTCCCCTCACGATCAAGGCCTTGCAGTGGTGTTTATACGGGTGCCGTTATGTCTCACGGCTTTTGGCTTCGGCCTCGCAGCGGAGACCCGACTGAGCTGAATCCTGTGGCCTCAAGTCTTACTTGTACGCCAATGGCTACGGACCCGGACCCTGCAGGAACCAAACGAATGGCTATTTATCATGGACCCCGCCGTTCTCAGACGTTACCATTTCCGTAGTTCCAATTGCCTTCCTTCTATCCTGAAGCTATATACACCTTGATAACAGCCGACAACCACAATGGCAGCCCCTGGCGGAAAGTTCTTCATACAGGACAACATCAAGAAAGTTGCGCCCCACCATGAGAGCTGGGAACAGCTATGGAACACCAAATGGAAGATGCCAGCGTCGATGGGTGTTTACCCATTCATGTTCGGTGCGGCAAAGGACTTCGAGCCCATACTCGCAAAGATGAAGGAGGTATGTCGAAATTATGGTTTGTAGGACAGAGCCTTGAGCTAAGCAGCTTGTAGCAAAACCTCAAGGAACCTTATGACTGGAACACCTACCCCGACAATTTCTTCCCCAAGGCCGAGGAGCTTGAAAACCTGGCCATCGAGGCCGAGAAGGCCGGTGA
Organism: Venturia asperata; assembly: GCA_003689335.1. NCBI lineage: Eukaryota > Fungi > Ascomycota > Dothideomycetes > Venturiales > Venturiaceae > Venturia > Venturia asperata. The sequence goes on along the minus strand of QWWL01000006.1, from coordinate 164,350 downwards.
GAAAGAGAAGGCCTGTGAATATTACTTGCGCTCCTCTGCAGTTTACAGAATCTCTCGTTTCCCTGCTCCTCGATCAGAGAGACAAAGGGAGGCTTGGACGAAAGGCACAGGGGTCGTACTCAAGGGTCTCAAGCTAAAAGGCGAACTTGGTGGCTTCTCGCCTGTACACGAAGTGAAGGTTCCACATAAGCATGGCCTGGAGAACGAGGGCAAGGAGATTCCGGTCTTCTACCAGATCCCAGACGGCGCAAGCAAAGACAAGCCGGCGCCATGCGTGATTATATTTACTGGTCTGGACGGATACCGGACTGAATTGGTGGTTTGGGCAGAGGGCTGGAGGAGGAACGGGGTTGCAGTGGTGATTCTAGAAATCCCAGGCACTGGAGACTCTCCTGCCGACCCGAAGGATAGTACAAGCCCAGATCGACAATACTCTAGCTTACTGGATTGGCTTGACACGGAAGAGAAGATCGATAGCAAGAAACTATGCGTCTGGGCCTTCTCGACGGGTGGATACTATGCAATCAGATTGGCACACACACATCCCGACCGTCTAGCTGGTGTTGTGGCCCTTGGTGGTGGAGTCCACCACATGTTCGATCCTGAATGGCTGAACGAGGTCAACCATCTCGAGTATCCATTTGAGTAAGTTTATCCGTGCAGGACACGCATCTTAAGCTAATCCGGAAAGCCTTGCAAATACACTGGCCTACAAGTGGGGGTATGGCAATGATATCGAGACCTTCAAAAAGGAAGCGTCCGACAAGTTCTCGCTATTGAAGGATGGAACTCTGGACAAGCCGACCTGCGCTCGATTACTGCTGGTCAATGGCACAGAAGACGAAATCTTCCCTATCGATGATTACTACCTAGCCTTGCAACATGGTGCTCCCAAAGAAGCCCGGTAAGTCCAAGTGTTATTTGCTCTGATCATCGTATCTGACATGTCTCCAGATTTGTTCCTGGTATCAAGCACATGGGAGAACCAGAATCTTTCTTCATTATTCTGAAATGGATTTACAACTTGTTTGGGATTCAAGCGAACCCTGGGGCACAGATGTCAACGATGCCATTCAAGAGTGCTTTCCCTTGAGCATAGTTTCTTGATGATACCATAGCGAGCGTGTTTGCGCAACGAATGAGTAGACTAGCCTCTTATAAGATGAAATTATAAAATGAGCGACTGGAATTCGGTTGATGATGGCAAGGCCCTTCGTCAATCAGTGTCCGCCAAGAATTGACTGTTCTATCTAAGGTTATTGTTATAAAATCGTGATACCTTAAACTACAAGAATCTTTTCACTATCGTTCTCGATTTCAGAAACCGTCATGTGTAAATGCTGTTTTAATCCTCCAAGCTGGGGCGTGCCAACTAAGCCGAAAAGATTAAAATACGAGCTAGGTACTGCTCGTATGCCTGCAATGTTCAACATATATGCCTGACATACCAGGGTGAGTAAAGACACGTGACCAAACGCCACTGAACGCCACACATCTTCAACTTCGAACCTCTGAACTCTCAAACCTATCCACCTGCACGTCTCAAGGAACTCATCCCGAATCAACACAATGGACGACATGGAAACTGACCCGGCGATTGCTGAGGCAATGGGATTCTCATCATTCGGAGGATCGAAACGGCGGAAATTCAATCACGACGCAGCAACGATAGACCCCGACATCACAAAACCACACCACAGTGGAGCAAACTCAGCACCGCTCGGCTCCAGATCAAATCCTGGCCATGATATTGACCTCCCACAGCGGCCTGAATACCCACACAACCAGGACCCCGACCAAGCGACGCCGCAGCAAACGCATCAACAAGGATTCGACCTTCCGAAGCGGCTTCCGAAGCCTGAGAAATGGCCCGCGATGCACAAGGTTGAGAAATTGACTGAGAACCAGACTGCTGTGGAGACGAGCTCACCGACTACGGCGTTTCCTACTGGTGTGCCCAAGGGGTTTTTCGACAAGCTTACTTGGAAGGAGTTGGAGCAGTTTAGGAAGGGGGTCAAGGATGAGAATGGGGATGTTGCCTACTTCTTACCCAGCTTTATTGAGGATCCGTGGGCGAAGTTGGAGAGGGAGAGGGAGGCGGAGGGTTCGGACGCTTGAGGATTTTGTGATGGTGGGCTGGGCGTGGGTTTGAGGGAGGACCAGTTAGGTTTGCGTCTTCGAGACCGACTTCAAATGAAGAGCGAGCTTAGGTCGAGAAGTATGACAATTTCATCTTTGAATTCTACCAGCCATGTGCTGACCTAGCAGTAGTGGAAATGGTATATAGAATGGAGATAGATCGACATTCTTTATTGACTGAAACTTCAGGTAAACTTTTGGCTAACATTCTTGCTCTTTGTACATACGCTCTTCGCATTGTGCACTGAGCTCACCTCTCACTGTCGTATTCTCAATGCTGGCCTTCGCGGATCTGGACATCGCGGCCGTCGTTCTTATCTTCTTCGCAAGCAGGGTCACTCATCCAACTTCTATCAACAGTCTCAAAAGGCTCACAATTCTCCATGATACGAGGAGCGACTTGCAAAAGGAGGATGCAAACCTGATGTAGCTGTCATCGTAAAAGACAACACGGTTGAGTGCGGATTGAATGCGGAAGCAGCTGCAAAGCTGTAGTTGTTTTAGGCAAGCATGCAAATGATGGGATTACATGGACACCCAAAGCTCTTATCTCTCATCCCCGCCACGCGATTTAACAAGGGAGTCGCATTAGTAAGCGCCACCCAGTTCTTGCAGCTGTTGTCAGAAACTGACAGCATCTTGGTAGATCAATATGGAAAATGGGGAATACTGCAAAACCCTGGCAAGGAACGTTGAGAACGGTTGTAAGTCATCTACCACCCCATATCGTCTTTGCCGATTGAGAGGGTGTTGACGTTTTTTAGCCTTTTCATCAAACCAAGCTCTCAGACTGCGACTACAGCACGCAAGGAATTTTAGCACAATTCCATACTGGCAGTGGCTCACAAAGTCGACTTCTCTCCCGTCAATCGATTACGCAGTGCTCGTGTGAGAACTCGGTTTGATTCGAGATTCAAGACTCAAATGGAAGTGAGCATTTTGAGGTGAGTTCCTTGTGACTAGCCCGCTGTGCTTGCAAACTACCTTCTGTGGATGCCAATCTATTTGCTCGATACCTCAACTATGCGGCTGTGGTTTGATGACTCTGGAAGGGACAAGGTCTCAACCTCAACTCAACTGTTGTAGTGGCACGGATGTCTGATGGCGGAGAGAGCGAGAGAGAACTATATACCCGTGGCCAAACAGAATCAGTAAAGTCGAAGCTATTTCAAAGTAAGTTGAGCCTCGCTCTACTCCACGAAAGCGCGTCAACTCCACTCGACTAAAGGAAATTATGTCTTCCAGCACGTGCTTGGACATCCTCCGATTGGTCAGCCCGTCTTCATAGAAAAGGATTCGATGGCTCAAAACGGAAATTTGACCGTGTTTCAGGTCAGAGGAATTCGCGCCGAGCCTCATTCGTGGTTCTGTGGTTGCATAGCGATGCAGATCACGTCTACTTCCAGCTCGTAACGAGGAGTCTGGGCTGGACGAGGACTCTGAGGAGTGGTAATCTTGCATTGTTCCTGTTTCACGGTTCGTGCCGTTGGATATGAGTGTGGTTTTGATTCTTGAGAGGGTGGTTCTTATTGTTTCAATCTTGCTTGATGGGGAGGTCCTGGATGTTATTAGTCCTGGTAACGCCCTTCCTGGGATCACGCGACTAGTCCGAATTTCTTTTGACCGGTCGCCATTTCCTGCGATCAGCCCAAGATAGGATGTAAGAGCCTCTTGAAAGACTGTAGAACCATGATGCATTACAGTTGATTGCAGCCGTTCGGAAGGACCAAAGTCAAGAAAGCTGTAGGTCCCGTTTCAAGACGTGTGAGGGACACGATTACGATCCTCACAAACTGCAGTTCGTGATACTAGTACCACACTTCATCGCACATGGTGTGATTCTGCCACACCTTGCCACGGCTCAAGCTTAACATCATCTCCGTCACCATTCCAAACCAGAACCTCTTCCATTCCACCTCCAACGACATCTCGAAAACAGCAACGACGACTCTGGAAGACAAAACAAAGCAAAACACAATAATGGAGCTCCTCACTCTGACCAGCATCATCTACCTCCTCCAAACAACCCTAGCCCTCACAATCTCAATACCACCACGCGCAATCGAATTCATAGAACCCAGCCTCTTCATCAACAGCGTCTGCGATCGATCCTACAGAACCTGCGTCCAAGTACGTCTCCTCCCATCCATCTCTTCATCCCAAAAAACCCCCCCCCCCGTAAAATCCCATCAAAGCATAGAGATAAGTTAACAGCTCAAAGGGTTGCACAAACCCACCCCACGTCTGTACCACATTCAGCACCTACATTTGCTGGGAATCCATCTGTAGGCGACGGGAAGACGTCGGTCCGGGAGGGACGATGTGTGCTGAGAATTGGGGAGCGTGTTTGGATTCCACGTTGGCGCCGCTTTTGCCGTGGGTTTCTGGATGAGGGTGGTGGTGACTGGTGGGTGGGTTTGGAGAATGCAGTGATGGTTTGGAGAGGTGGTGTTGGAGGTGGGTTTGATGTATGATGAGGATTTGATACCCTTGGACTGACTTTTCCGCGGTTAGTATTAGGGCTAGGGGAGTGCTGGATCATTGTTGAACTTTAGGGAAGAGGCTCAGAGATACACGTGACGTAGCCTCGAGTGAGACGGGAGTTAGTTACGCTATCGGTTCACCTTGTCATTGACAGGCCCACATTGACCGTACCATTGGTCCTTCTCTAGGTCAGGTCAAAGGGGCTTGTCATCTCTTCGCCTAGGCATTCAGGGCTTATCACTTCGATCATTGCTTACTTTACGTCCCAAACGTCCTGAACGGTATAGAAGTATTTCGATTCAACGGGAGCTGCCCCAAATCGAGCGAAAGAAGATTACAAATCCGTAAAGAACCCAAAGCGGCCGTCCAAGTCATAAAGATCATCATATAAGCCACCCCAGATGCTCACTGGAAGCCTAGTGAGTCGCCACCACCACCCTACACACCCTCAGCTCTCAAACGAGCGAATCACGTCTCTAAGAACCCTGTACAACGCTCGCTGAGACACAGGAAAGAAGCAAATTCAAAAAGTGACCGCCGCTCCAAAGAGCCCACCAATCAAAGCCAGAATCACCGGTGAAGCCTCTCAGAGATCCGCGCATGGCCCCAGTGCTCAAAATCGCAAGACTTGCATACTGGCGCGCGGACCGAACCGCTCAAAAGCAGCAACTGTGACGGAATCAAGCAGCGAGCTAGCGCAGGAACTGAGAGGATGGGCGTAATGTGGACCGTGCGTTGAGACAGGTGGAGCAGATGGCTGGCGAAATGTTGGACGACATGTCTTCCACATCTGACCGTAAAAAAGAGATCCGCCGAATTTTGGGTATGCACAGAAGGCACAAAGGGAGGAATATGTAGAAACTACAAGATGAAGCAGATCGCACTTGTTGATCGACCCTTGGCGACTCAGTAATCAGTCTCAGCAGGATATCGCTCTTGCGCCATGGCGTATTCTTTAGGGTATTTTCGCGACGCGCGCTGGTTTATTTGCCTGATGTTTTTTTAGCAAGCCGTGGGCAACAGCTTGAGCGGATCTTACTCACGTTACGCGCTTTTGTGTCCACTCCAGATCGCGCTGCACCTCCTTCGCTGTTTTGATGCCATCAGCAAATTGCAGCTGTGCAGCCGCAAGCCGGCTTTGGGCAAGAGCTTGCAGTTCCATCAACTGGCGGGTCTTCGCATTCAGCTTCCCGGATCTGAGGGAGCTGTCAGTCAAGTCCAGATTGAGTGGAATACCAAGACCTCACGTTTGCGATTGCTGCACAAGGCTGCGGTCCAACGGCATTGGATTGTATGCCGTCGCAAGACGATCGTTCATATAGTCTAGCAAGTCAATGCTTGTAGCACCAGTAGATGATGGGTCGTATTCTGATGCGCTGCCAGCATAGCTGCTCGATGCTGCAGATGGATCGTATGATGTAACGCCGGATCCTGTGGTAATGCTCTCTGGCGCTTCTGGCGGTGATACGGAGACCCTGCTATAAGGACCGTGCTGAGGATAGACTGGATATGTGCCTGGCTTCTGTGGCATATTGATAGGTTGAGAAGCACTCGGGTAAGAGTATTGTGGATAGTATTGGGTAGACATGACGACGAGTTGAGGGAAGAAATGTTGCTAAGTGTGTGGGAAAGTTACAGGATAATTGACAGAGTAGCGTGAGGTAGGATGGATTGTTGAGGTGATGTAAGATTGCTGCAGATAAGTCTGTTGACTAAGAATGATGGAAGGGAACTGAGGATATGGAAAAGAAAAAAAACTCAACAGCGACCAACAACGGGTATCCTTTTATACCCATCATCGCCCATGGCGATTGAAACGCGGGACAATGAGTCCGTGAACAGTAGGATGCATGGGAGACCGAATGACCCTTCGTTTATTCCCTCCACCATGACCGCACCTCTCCCTTGTCGTGATAAAGATGCATGGCCTCGGACCAGTGAGAGCAAGCTCGCAGTCGGGTCAGTAGGCAAAGATCCTGTTCTGGGCTGTGAGAATGATATGCCCAAGGCCACTAAGTGTAACCGACAGCATCTTCCTTCACAATCCTTGTCACTCTGACCTAGGAAAACGACCCATTGGCTTCAGCATTGGAGCTAAGCATTAGTTACAGGAGCCGTATCAGCAGAGGGAATGGTGGCGGAGAGCGGGGAGGAATAGAGTGGGCATTGAAACGGGTCATGATTGCACAAATTGTATGGGCTCTCCAGGGTGTCAGAAGGCAGCAAAGACTCGAACGTCCCGACAAGCGCATTTCGGCGTCAGAGTGGTGCAAAAGCGGCGAGGACCCATTTCCTGTGAGTACATGGTTCAAGGGGCAATGTGCAGCGTCCTAATGCTTTGGCAGTGGATGCGCTGTCAATCGTGGCATCTAAAGTATGGCTCGCTGCATAGGGCAGACCGGAATTACTGCTGATCGATGCTGTAAGGCCGTCAAAGAGCAAGCATAGTCAGCACATGATGTAGAATGATTGAGGAAGAAGAACGAGGCTTTCACGACTGTAGGCGAGGTGATCTGAGGATGAGCCGGGGACGAGGAAAGATGTGTGAAGTGTGAGGTCAAGAAGCCGGATCGGGCTCGGGCCAGTTTTGTGCTTGGCGGCTCTGACTGCCTCAGCACGCTCAGCCCAACTCTCCTCCTCCACTCGCTCATCGTCTACAGCCATCCGGAGCGAAGCGCCGGCATTACCGAAGAACCTCTCTATTCTGAAGGGGTTCGGCCTAACGGAGAGGGATTCTTGGTTCCACCGCACAAGGCATTCAATCAAGCGAACAGCTATCCACGGCTACCTGAGCTTACACGACTTCCAACTCCCACCTTCTCACCCTACGTCGAAAATTTGATGCGACGCCGTCGAGTCTGCCATCGAGAAGAACGTCGACATGTCACGACTTAAGTACCACGCCTCATAAACCCGTCCGAACTTAGAGCAACGACGTTGGCCGGTCGCTTGATCGCTACCAGGGTTCGTGATCAAGCACTCCCTTGCGGCATCATGGCTAGACCATCGTGGAGAATATTGCAAGAACTTTACTCACCGCAACTCGTGTTGAAGCTCTCCCGAGGTTGGACATTTCAAGGAGGTGTTGTCTTCTGATCGGGACTCATAAACCATCTCGGTTTATGTTGAGTAGTCATGAGATTTCACGTTCACAGGTGTGGAAGAAGATGGCTTCAACCTTCACCCTTAGGATTGTTCTATCAAGCCCGTTTGACTCTCGGCTCCACAAGTTGTTACTGCAGGCACCATGCGTCACGTGCGTCTGTCCGTTCTTTACATCTGAAGTAGTACTGGCAACGTGCTTCTCGAACTCCCCGCGCGAGCTACGGAACATTCTTAGACCAATGCAGTCCGGACTCTTGGAAGTCGCCAGCCAATCAACTGCCGCTTCACGAAAACACCATCACGACCTTAATTGATGCACAAAACATCCAGAAGCATCTCATCTCGATTTCTGCAGCCACGTTGTTCAACGTCGGGCATTGTTTTGTTGGCTTGCGTGATCTCTTCTCTAGAAGCTGCCTTATCAAGTCAGCGCGATCAATAGCATGGTCATGAGAATCCGATGCGACAGGAATAGCAATGGCGTGAGACGGAGCCTGATGAACGTTACCTTGATCTGCAAGGTTACTCAAGCCAAACGCAAAAAAGGGCCACTGCCATCATCATCGATCTCTCGCTCAAGGGTTATGCAAAACGGGCTAACAGGTGGCAATTTTACTATTTAGTAGCGGCGCTGTCTCAGTGCCCAACTTTTCTCACTCCCACATTTCACCAAGTTTCGTAACCAGGCCTTCAGGAATCTCGATCAAATCTGCGCTCTGCACCACTACCATGGCCTTGGGTATCACAAGAGCTTCTCTCGCAATTCCCTCGCTGCTCCACATGTCGACCCGATGAAAATGACAACGCAGCCAGACGATTTGCTGATGAAGCTCACCATGAAAATATCGTCGTACTTGTCATATTTGTCATGACGGCCTGCTTCGCTTATGAATACATACCCAGCGCGGTGGTTTTCCCCGATACGAAAACACAGCCGGGAAAAACTACAGAGATCCAGCGCTTGGTGTTGAAATGTCTCTGAAACAGCGGGCCTACATATCCGGACATTAACGCAGATGTATGGGCGATTCCCTTCCTGCCCTTCTCATTCGTAGCTTCGACTTGAGGGCATAGGCACCGAGGATTCCATTATGACGGTTGGGTGTGTTTTACGCGAGGGCAGTTGTGCAGAGGACATGGGTTGGCGAAAGCATGGGGGAGAGTTTAGGCATGTCAGACCATGAGGCATCACGATGAGTAGGAAAGAAAAGTCCCCGGCTCCCTAGTCTCTTTGACCACAGCACTCTGACACCAAAGCGGGCCACTCCTCCATCTCCTGTCGTCTTCGGTCGCCGCGGGCATTGCATTTCTATGGATATCTCGAAAGTATTGTCGACAGTGCAGGATTCTCCAGCCGTTGCCAAATCCCAGCGACTGTGATCATGCACTTCACCCCTCTGCCAGTTCCTCTTGCTCGTAAATTATGTGCAAATGTTATACTGTCAGAGCAGTGATACTTATTGGCAACATACAAGACCATCAATATCGAGCCTGTGGAAATCAATTGTGGCCAGCTTGTCGTTTACAAGAATTTGAGATGTCTGTTGCCCTCGTATATTACCTACTGTTGCCTGGTACACGTTCATAGCCACCAAGAAAGTCATGATCACTGCTGTCAGAATTCATGTCGATGGCCATGAGTCTTTGTCAAATCTCCTCAAGTAGAACCTTGAGCGTGAAATAAATCTTAAGTTGCGTATAATGAATTGGTTTAAGATTTATCGAGGGACACAGAATTAGGTACCTCCTAGTGAACCCGCTGTAGAGCTACCCTACAGGGTTCTGTTAGCCGCAAGCTACACCCAAGAGAAACCCATCGACAACTGTAAAGAACATAACGTCTTATTGATTCATTTATTATACGTGTCCTTTCCAATAGAGTAATCGCATTTGCCTGATTTCGAAGAACACAAGCCTCAGACCAGAAACCGCCCGCCGCCTACGCCGCCCCTCCATCCATAACCCCACGTACCTCACACACCTGCTTGCCTTGTCCTGCTACCTCCTACCACAACTCTCTCCTACCTTAACTGGACATAAACCCACATCATGTTCGGACGCTACAGTGGAACAGGAGGCCGCAACGATCCTCCACCGCGACAGGATCCATCCCGCCAACAACCGCCGCCTCAGAACTACGGTCGCCCAGACGAGAGACAACCCTACGGGCAGGCACCCCAGAGAACCCCAGTCGGACGTCCACAGCCAGAACAGATGATGTCTTCACGCGGCAGAGCTCCTTCGACACAGCTGAGAGTAGCCAAAACTCCCGGCAACGACTGGGCCTTGGCGAACAATGCTGCCTTCAGCCCTCAGGACTTCCCCGGACAACAGGAGCTGTACCTCATGCTGGATGGACAGTTCGTGGTCACCGCTCGCAGTTCGCCGCAAATACAACCTGGTACACTTGGTCTGAGCGATTTCCAGCGAAGATGGGCAGGCATAGGACTGGGCCCGAGCACTATGCTTGAGGTCACTCAGTATGATCCTTTCTCACAAGGCAGCCAAGGATATCTTGGAGGAATGGACATGGAGCTGGCATTCCAAAACAAGAACAAGCGGACGGAGAAACCATACGATCAGGAGGAATTACAGCAACTTGTGATTGCGAACTTTGGGTCTCAAGTCCGTACTCCCATCAATGCACCATTGTCTTTAGAGCCTCATACTTGTCTCAACCTTGATCTCGGCAGATCCTGGCAATCTCATCTTTACAGGTGCCAGGAATTTGTCTAGACTGATCACGAATGCGCGCTTTCCCGAACAAATAGAACAAGTGCTGACTTGCGTTAAATTAGATACTGGCGCCTGGCCAAATCGTCGTCTTTGGTACGTCAATCATTTCCCAGGGGGTTTCTGAGCATACTCGAATCTCTTGCGATTGAGCAACTCTCCGAAAGAGTTGCTAGATCCCTAGCGATTGGAAAGACCCGTGTTCCGAAAATCTAGCAGGCCCTCTCTCGATAACGATCCACAAAAGAAAGGAGTGTTTTAAAAAATCCCAGAATTCATCGAGCTCTTCCAATATGTTCCCAGCTAATTCGCTCGTATAGATGTCAAAGGATTCCTTCTGCTAGCCACCGTGAAGAGTGTACAGCTTGTGAATTTGAGTGAGAAGCCCACAGATACGCCGTCCACAGATGATCCGCGGGCTCGTGGAATCCTTCAGCCTCAGACACAGATCACTTTCACAAAAGACCCTGCAAGTGGTCTCAATCTTAAAGCATCAGTACACCGTGTTGGTGGAAATTCAATCCTGGCTCCGAACTTCAAGTTCTCTGAGCTAGGTATTGGTGGTTTGGACGATGAATTCCAACAAATCTTCCGCAAAGCGTTCGCTTCACGTCTTTTTCCTCCGGGTATCGTTGAGAAGATGAATATCATGCATGTCAAAGGCATGCTCCTTTACGGGCCTCCTGGGACCGGAAAGACGCTGATTGCACGGCAAATTGGGAAGTCATTGAATGCCAGAGAGCCGAAAATCATCAATGGACCTGAAGTGCTGAACAAATTCGTTGGCCAATCTGAAGAGAATATTCGGAAGCTCTTTGCGGACGCAGAGAAAGAGTATAAAGAGAAGGGAGCTGAGTCCATGCTTCATATCATCATTTTCGACGAGCTAGATGCTGTTTGCAAGCAGCGAGGCAGTGGTGGTGGTGGTGGAACTGGTGTTGGAGACAGCGTAGTCAACCAGCTGCTTTCAAAGCTTGACGGTGTTGAGAAGCTCGACAACATACTGCTCATCGGAATGACCAATCGAAAGGACATGATAGATGAAGCGCTGCTACGAGCTGGTCGTCTGGAAGTGCACATCGAGATTGGCTTGCCAGATGAGGCTGGCCGCGTCCAGATTCTCAACATCCACACCGCATCCATGCAGCAAAATAACATCTTAGATCGATCTGTCGATCTTAAAGCCATCGCTCGGGAGACGAAAAACTACTCAGGGGCCGAAATAAGTGGTCTCGTGCGCGCTGCATCTTCTTTTGCCTTCGGCCGGCACATTGAGGTCGGCAACATGGCTCGTGTCAAGCAGGATGCCAACGAGATCAAGGTAACAATGGATGATTTCCAAAACGCCCTAGCAGAGATGAAGCCACTCTTCGGAGTTGCAGAAGACGAGCTGGCTGACTGCCAACGAGGTGGAATCTGCAAATTTTCGCGTACGATTGATGACATCCTCGAGGCTGCTCGCAAACAGGTCAACTCTGTACGAAGTGGTGCCCCACTGCGAACGACCATCCTTGCAGGTCCACGCTCTAGTGGTAAGACTGCTTTGGCGGCCCAGATAGCACTCGAGTCTCAGTTCCCGTACATCAAGTTGGTGTCGCCGAATGATATGGTTGGCTTGGGCGAACAAGGAAAAATCGCCAAATTGGAGAAGATATTCACTGATGCGGACAAGGTACGTTACAACTCGCGACTGTCCATAGTTTCTGGCGATTGTACATTGCAACTTTGCCAGGATTTGTTTGCCTTGACCACAATCGAGATGTCGCCCTAGACGTTCATTCAGGTGGGTTGAACATCCTGCTAACGTTTCGCAGTCACCGCAATCCATCGTTGTCATTGACAACATCGAGGGTATTTTAGAATGGGTGCCTATTGGACCACGATTCCAGCCCGCTGTTCTCGCAGCGCTCAGGACTCTAATTACGAGGTCTCCACCAAATGGCAAAGCTAGACTTGTCATTGGCACTACCTCATCTCGTTCCACCCTTCAGCAACTGGAGATCTACGATGATTTCGAGAGCGAGATTCCCGTTCCAAATGTGAACACAGCTCAGGAACTGGGCGCCATCTTGAGCGAACGAACTAATTTCCAAGGCCAGGACATTCGCAATATCCTGGCTGATTTGCAAGATCGTACGGGCAAGGAGACCATCGGCGCGGGCATCAAGGATGTACTGGCCGCGATCGAAGTGGGCGGTGATAGCGGCGAGGCGTTTGCGGAGTATTTGAGCAGGGTGATTGCCAAACGAACTTACTGAGGTGAGATCGATGTTCATAGTTCCCTTGCAACAGCTTTCATGAAGGTCGCCGGAAAATCTGGAGAAGCGTTGCGGAATTGAGTTTGTACTATACATTATCGACTACGATGACATCCGGAGCATTGCAGTCGTCGACAGAATAGAAAAGATATGAAGACTAGTGTAGGTAACCTGACTCTGAAATTACAGACTGACATTGACAAGACTACTGTCATCATTCGGGAGGCGAAGTCATACCACTATAGCGGGTTCACTAATTCAATGGCCCTCGATATAAATCTTCAGCGATTCATCACGTCTAGTATACGATCAACAGCGATACATTTCTAGCGATATTGAAGAATCATCTCGCTCGCATGATTGATATGGATCCCAAATTAGTAGAGGAAAAATTCAAGAACATACAGCAGAGAGGATTCGCTGGGAGTCACCTACCCAACTACTAATTCGTCGATACATTCTCCGCGACAGTATTTCAGTGGTTCAGGACAACGATGAAGACGAAAATCGGCGCGTCGTATGGGGCCGGAGAGACCGAAATTATCGAGTAAAAAATTTGAAGTTGACGGAAGAGGTGAAGAACAAGGGGATATAAGGCAAGACACAAATTCCCTTTCAAAATAACCACTCCAGACACCTCCGCCTCCCACAAAAATCCGCCAGCGCTGAGGTCCAAACATCAAAAAGACCACCGACAAAATCCATCCGGCACAATCAATCCCTCTTCACTACAACAGCAAACCTGTCCCCGCCCTCGGACCTCCCACCCACAAACTTCCATCTGGACCCCAGCTGGTTCATCAACCACTTGACGGCGTGATGTCGCCTATCCAAAGCCTTATGCCCGATTTTCGCAGCCTCGACCAATTCCCGAAGCTGCGATTGCGTCCGTTTGAGCTGGCCACGGTGGTGGATTGTTGGAGTGAGCGGGAAGGAGCCCGAGACCACGCGCCAGCCTCTGAGTTGAGCGACTGGCGATGTCGTAGTCGTTGTGGTAGAAGATTGCGGTTCAACAAGGCGGGTTTGATATCCGGCCGAGCGGAGGGAATCTTTTCTCGAAGGAACAGGTCTGATTGTCCGTCCCGAGGTCGGTTTACTCACACGTCCGGATTGCTGTGGCGGCGTCTTGCGGGTACGTGTGCGCAGTCTCCCCAACCACAGACTAGCAAAAAGACCCGTGGTGAATAAATTCGCTATGTTTTTTTCCGGGTCTGGCGGCAACGTGATCCCCTGGTGGGCAAAGAGCGCCCTCATCTCTCTATTTCTCCGTCTTTCGCGTCGTCGGTCCGCCCTCTTCTGTTCCTCGATTTCGTGCTCCAGTCTACCTACGCCCTGCGCAACTTCTTTCGTGATGAAGAGGGTAACGAGACCGGTTAGACTCTGCAGATCTGCGAGGCTTTCACGGATTTCTTGTCTCCCCTCTCTCGTCCAATTTAAGCTATTTCTATTCCAGACCCCGCGTTTCGTGACGCCCTTGTGGTCGTCTAGGAGCTTTTGAACTCTCTTCACGCCCTTGGCACATTGCTTTATCAGATCGTCGAGGTCGAGTCGGTTTTTTTCCTTGAGGGCTTTGGATCTGTTGATTATGCTGGTGCGGTTGCGGACGAGAGCTGTGTGGACGTCGGAGAGGACGGAGGTGAGGGTTTTGATCTGGTCAAGGACTGTTGCGAACTGTGCTGGGGCGGCGGCGAGGGCTGTAATGAGTCTGCTCGCTTGGTCTATGACTTTGATGATGCTTGCGATCGTCGTGACGATTGTTAGGGGATCCATCATGATAGGTAGGCACTGAAGTGAACACTATAGACAGATATTCAAATAGGAGAGGAAACAAGACCCCAGGGTCAAGATATTGTCAAGAGAGGATTGTAGAGGTTGAGAAATTGAAAGTAGATTTATAGGAAAAAGGAGAGAGACTCGACATCCTATGTCCTCTCACCCTCGCACTCACCCTTCAGCAGCAGGCAGATATTCAGGCCGGCCTCAATGTATAAATCATTCGACTATACCGGTGGCCTCCAAACCCTCAACCTAAGCCCACCAGCACACTAATACAGACAAGGGATCCCGCTTGCAGTGCAGTCAGTCCTCACACCCTCCCCCTCTCACCCACACTTCAACGACAGGCAGGTAGACATTCAGGCCGGCCGGCCTCAACACCCAAATCATCCAACCATACCAGCGACCTCCAAACCCCCAATCCAAACCTCACAAACACACTACCGCAAAAAAAGAGACCCCTCTCGCAACGCAGCCGAGAGGTGCTCACCACCAGCACAACGTGGACCCCAAGCCACGCACAGCCCCGACCATGCCTCCAAACCCCCATCACCGCGTGCGTGAGATAAGGAAGAAACCAATGTCACACCACCCTTGATGAGAAAACCGACTGAATGAGGGGTGTAGTGAGGAGATAATCCAATCTCACCTCAGCTGGGAGGGGCGGTATTGGTGACCGGTTTCTCGTCTCAACCTCACCGCGCCCCGGCTGAGGCTGTGGCATGTTATCGGGTGACGTAGGTTTCTGATGGGGAGTTTTTTTTTTTACCTACTTTTGGACTGTGAGGGATTCGAATTGGTTGTTGGGGGTGGGGGGAGCTGTGGTCAGCGTGGTTGGCGGTCGGCAGGTCACGTTATGTGGAGTTCGCACTACCGCATTGATGGGTATAAGTATGCTAGTATACTGTGTCTACATGGTTTTCCTGGCAACAGTGAGAGGAAAGGGCCACAATACTCTATAAAGATTGTGTTCGACGATGAGGAGGCCCGGTGAAAGAGGTGAAGAGAGGTCGAAGCTTGAGCATATGTCCCAAAATCTCAGTCATGGTGGATACCCCCTTATCGAACAGCTCAACGCTCTCCAGTCTTCTCGCACCAGCAAAGGCTTCTTTAAAACATTGTAATTCACACACTACAATTCTATCATCTCCTACCTCGCCACCTCAAAGCAAAACACGCAAAGGGAACATTTCTCCCCTATAAATCTTCGCTAATGGAGCTGTAGACAAAAAGACCATACAGGTCCAATACACACGATGCATTTAATGAAAACAATCCCGACACCCACCCATCCATCCAATACATAGGAAAAATAGGTAAAAGGGGGAATTGCAGTAAATATTCCTTATGCACAGGACCCGAGATTACAATAGTCTCCATATCCATGCATGCGGTGGGCATGTAGGTATCTCTAAATGGGGGGATGATATCGATGACACCCTCTTCGATTCGACGGACGCCACCCAGGTTGGAACGATGTGATGCAAAAACAAAGAAGGCGCTTAAGAACAGCATGTGAGAGATTCGTAGTTTGGTTTCAGATGCCCCGTCTAATATCCCGCGCCTCGATACCTGTTGTCTACATCCGGTAGCAGCGGCTGGCGCATCGTGGTGTTGGAAGCCATGGACCGTAATTGGCGGTCGTCGGCGAGGAGGTTGTCTCGCGACTCTGTTGGGCGGTGGTAACCGTGGTATGTGGTGTCCTCATCGATGTAAGGAGCGTATGCGCCGTCCTTCTTTTCTCGTGGAGGTGAGACTGGATGGGCTTGGACCATAGGGTCTGGCTGCTTGCGGTCGCTTGGGTTGAGGAGAAGTGAGTTGCGTGCGTCCAATGGTGTGAGGTTGTCCATGTCGCGGTTAAGTTTTTCTACGCTTGTTAGATGGGTATCAAGGCAAAGGAGACAAGAACTTACCAGCCTCTTTGCGAGCCTTGCGATGAGGGTTCATGGTGAAGCACGCTCTCAACGCATTGACTGCGATGAGGATTGCCAGTACTGCAGTGAGGACCGATTGCATGACAATCAAGACAACGCCCGTAACGGTCTTGGGAGTTTGCGAGATGCCAAGTTGTTCGACAAAGACCAAGATGCAGAGCACAGAGAGCACTCTGACTACCTGGATGGTGATGTTGATCCAGTTGCCGGACTTCAGGGTGTACGGACGAGACCAAAGGAGGAGGATGAGCATGATAGCTTCGATGGAAAGTTGTCCAATTGTCTGCGCCATACCGTGGCCATCACCACCAGCAATAACGCAACCTTTGGCGAACATGTAAACGATTGCAGGGACGAACATCCACCAGTACCCCTTCTTGAAGCTGTCGTAGAAGATGCTGTACTTGACCCACGTGTCTTTGTTCTCGTACAAGCCAGAGACATCACCGTCAAGCTTCTTGTATTCACGCGCGAGGGAGAAGATCCTCCACGCAAAGAACAGGAGCACAAAGGTGAAGATCAGCAAAGTTCCTCCTGCCAGTGCTTTTGCAGCCCATGAATCGCCTCGTGTGAATTGATACACACAGTACAGGACCCAGACACCGTACAGGACGAGAATCAAGTTGGTAATAGTCTTGGCCATGATCCACCAATATCGCTTGCGGAAACTCGTAAGTCTCTTGGGGAACGAACCGAACAGCGCCCATGTCTCGAGGATAACCTTGAAGAGAAGAATGCCGACGATGATAGATGCTAGAACAATAGCGAAGATGAGCAGAACGGTCATAAAGGTGTTCGTCTGTGGGATAGTAAGCTGTTCGACATAGCCCTGGATGCCATGAACTGTCTTCATCAACTTGCTGTCCTCGGCCGTGGTGTTGGTTGTTCCGCTGCCTACGACAGCAGTGCCATTTGCTGAGGCCGAGATCTGGCGACGAATATAGTGGGTCCAAATTTCCAACTCACGCTTCGAGAGGGTCGAGCTGCTGGAGGTCGTGTCGTCGGTATATACGAGAGTAGTATTCCTTAGCACTTTGATAGAGTTCGCTGTCAGGTTTCCACCAGTGAGTTTTCGGAAATTGTCGATGGAGGTCTCCAATCCATCCCAAGCAACAAGTCCTCCGCTGAAGCCGAAGTTCTTGGTGAAACTGCGGTAGACTGATGGATATTGAACGCTGAGCATACCATTCATCGCCATGGATTGGAACCATCCCATAACCTCGGTGAAAGTCGGGCTTGGTGCTGCGTTTCCTGCCGCGCCAGATCCAGCACTAGCTAGTGATCCTAGTCCAGAAACAAGAAGAGCAGCTCCAGCAATACCAGCAGCGACGATTGGGACCGCTGTAGTGGACATTGTCTTTCCGTTGCCAACCACCGATTGTATACACGCAACCTTTGCTCCGGAATCCTTGTTCGTAAGTTCGAGCTTCGCGGTGCCATCGAGATCGGGTACTGAGAATGCGATGCTAGGAATTTGATCGGCAAATGTCGACGGAATGTCCTGAGATCCAGAAGCCTGGAAAGTACCTTGCGGCACTGTCAAGCAGTGTTAGCCAAGAGCACGAAGCGTTGTTTGTTTGATGACATACCAGGGCAAAGCTGTTCGACTTTTGTACCTTCGGCACACGGATCGAAGCTCTTCTGGTAGACTTGCTTTCCGTACGCCGAGACAACCAACGACGCCATAACTTTCTGTGATTTAGTACTCGTCCCTCCAACATCGAAGATGACTTTCTGGGTCGCCTTGTTATATTGAATGTTCATCTTGTTGACCTTGATCTCCGCGTCGTCGCTGCAAGTACTGAAGCCGCTCGTTTCGAGAACATCTGCACCAAATACTCCAGCCGGCAGAGCACCCAGTAGCAGAAGGGATGAAACTAGAGGCGCTGACCGCCATCTGACCTTCATGTTGGATGTGGATGTATGTAGCTTCACGGTCGAAGCCGTCTTTGCTGATGAGATGCCGATTAGATATCGAATCGCGTTGCTGATCGAAGGCAGGGAAAGATGTGATTGAATTGGCAAAGCAAATGTAGATCGATTAAAAGGTGGGTGGACAGAGGAGGATCAACCTGATTCTTGTCGCGGTCGAAGGAATGAGTAAAAAAAAAGGGGGCGGGCAAAAGTTCCGTCTTTGGAAACGTTCGAGGGCGGGTTTAACGAAAGAAGTCCAAGAAACCAGACAAGGAAATGTGTAGATCTTTGTTGAAGGCGAGAAGGACGAAACGACAGGCAAAAGAGGATTGTTGATGTTCGCAGGAAGAGAACCGGGTGGTGAGCTCCAGGACTCGCTCGAGAAAGTCCGAGTCGGCAGGCGGTGGCTTGTTTCAAGCCCCGGTTGGGCGTGCCTGGAGAAGAAAAGCACAGGAAACTAGGGGCGCAAAGGTGGGCAGGGAGCCAGGGGACCTCGAGGGATTGGACAGCGTCTGGACGGAAAAGGCACGGTAGGGTGGTAGGGAAGGAAAACGCCGGCGCGAAGAGCGAGTCCCTGATGTTTTATCCTGCAACGACTTGTACGTACCTGGCAGACTCCAGCCAGCTCACGGCTCACGGCTCACGGCTCACACTCACACTCACACTCACACTCACACTCACACTCACACTCACACTCACACTCACACTCACACTCACAGCGGAAATGCACATTACCTCCGTGTGGGCGAGCAATAGCTTCCAAGTATCGAGCCAAGCCGTCACTCCGATCTCCCGACTTTCCGCCCTGTCCTGGCGTCAATCGCTAGGAATGCCCTCTCGCTAGCTGCCACTGCGCCCCTTCCCGTCGCCCTCGATATTGAATTCGATCGACTCGCATCCATGTCGAGCATCGTCAGCAGGAATCGGAACATGTGGATGACGTTGCAGGACGGCTTGAAATGAATAGCAGCGTGCAGCGTCCCCGTTTCGAATGTGGTGTTGGCGCTACTCTGTATAGTCGACACACGCGGCCAAAGGCACAATTGCCGGCGCCGTTGAAGCGAGCGAGGCGTGTGGCTTCGGAGGACATGGGCTGAAGAAGCTGCTTTCGGGAATGCCGTGGCTGTGGCTGTGGCTGTGGCTGTGGTGCTGTGGCTGTGGATGCAGCTGTCAGTCTATTTCGGTATATTGTTGGTGCTGACTAGTGACGTGCTCAGCGTTGCATCCAGGACACTACATAAGCTCTACTATCCAATAATGTGACTCTGTCCTTCCGATCAATTATCGAAGATCGTGTCGCAACGATCCAACTGGAATTCGAACATCGGGCATGCTATGTAAGCATTTCTTGACCAGGCAATAAGGCAATCAGATAATAAGGCAGTAAGGCAGTGAGGCAATCGGGCAATTAGGCAGCCAAAATCATCGGATCCCCTCTCAGCAGCTCTCTGGAACCATAAGCTATCAGGAAACGCCTAAGCACCATCCAACCGTCTTTTGCATTCCTCCAACAGCTCGTCCACAGCTCGGTAGACCCTCTTCGATGTCACCTGATCCATCACTCCACCAACCCGCCTCTTCACAAGACTGTCCGGATGCCACCGATTTCTCTCAAGCTTCATCTGCTTCCGCAACGCCTCCACCTTCTCCAAATCTGCTTGAGGGTCCATCTCCATCTTTGGCGTGCCAGCAGAATTCAACATCGTGTTTGGTTGTAGATCAAAAGCCAAGAGGAAGAAGAGAGCGCTGTTGAGTTCCATGGTTTGATCCTCTGTCAAGGGCACGCTGACTTCGATCTCCGGTACGTCGAGAAGAAGAGCTGAGGTGAGGTTAGTTGTTGGATAGGGGACTGAAGAGGCGGTGGCAGAGATGGTTTTCCATTTCGCAATATAAGCATCGTATGCTTTCTTCATCTCCTCGCTTTTTTGCTTCCAACATCGCGCTTGCTCACTGTGGCTAGAAGCGTCGTTTGTCCACACTTGGTGGCTTTCGTCAAAGTAGTCGTAACGAGGTGGTGGCTGAAAGTATGGCCGATATGCCGATTGTCCAGAGGCTTCAGCCTCGTCTTCGCTTTCCCAGGCTACAAAACTTCCATCATCGCTGTCTTCATCGCCATCGTAGTCAGGATTATCGGATCCTCCATTCATTCTCCAATAGCTATCGTCGGGTGGATACTCATATCCACCAAACCAGGAGGCATAGTAAGTCTCCTCTTCTGCCTCATCTGCTCTCGCGTCTTCGCTCGGAGGGCTGTATGGGAGAAAACCATACCGACCGTGATCCCTCCGCTGCCGCAGTCGGTTCCTTTCCTCTTCGATATCCCTGCCCAATTGCTCCAACTCATACCGTACTTCCTCTTCATGAGCAGCTTTGTCCCTCTCCAAAGCCTGCCTGTCCTTCCTCAACTGTTCCTGGGCCTCTCTAATCATACACCATTCCCACTCTATGCCGTCTCTCAACTGTGAAGATGCCGGCGAAGGTACAGTTCTACCACGTTCTGGTACGGGCTTTGCAGCCCGGTCTCTCCTTTCTGATGGTCGTCTCACAGATCTTTTCGGAAAAGACCGTCTACGCCATCGCCTCTGCGGCCTACACCCATCCAATCCATGAACAGGTGAACTCCGATGCTGATAAGGAGGCGGAAGCTCCCTCGTGCTCTCTAAACCCACCAAAATTAGCCCATCCCTTCCCATCCAACTCCCAAAAAGACCCAACCCAGACTCACTAGACTCAAAAAACCAATCAACAGAATGCCTCTGCGATTTCCGAGGACGTGAATCGCCCTCCCTCTCCCCCTCTCTCCTGGGAAACGGCCACTCGAACCTCGAACCCGTGTTCCCGATCCCCCTCTTTTCATCGCTCCTTTCCTTCGACGGTCCCGAACGTCTTGACCCTCTCTCCGCAGCCACCGCCGCACCCCGTTTCCTCTTCGACTCAGGCGTCATCGGTAAACACGTCTCCTCCGACCTGACAGCAAACCCACTAACAGAAGCCATACCCACCGCCCCCTCCAAACCCCACACCTCCAAAAACCCCACGTCTCTGCGTTGAACCGGCCTAGCAAATTCAAAACCCCCCCACGAAAAAAAAAAAAAAAACAGACAGACAGCACCGCAATATCAAATAAACAAGAGAGAGAGAGAGAGAGAGAGAGAGAGCAAAATATATCTCAACGTGATAAGTAGATGAGAAAGGCAAAAACAATCCACACACACACACACGACCCACCAACCCTCACAAGACCTTACATACATACCCAACAACGCATACTGCAAGTTTGCTCGCTCCCCGCTACCCAGCCAACACCCACCTCCCTCACCTGTCCCAAGTGGGATCGAGGGAGAAAGAGTGAAAGAACCATCCCTCCCCCCGTACCACCGACGCACAAAGTCAATACTCCGAATCGCACAGAGGATCCACGTTCAGGTCTCGGGTCTGACGAGGGCCGAGGGTTTGTACGACTATGCGTGCCAATCGAGGTCGGACACGAGAGGGAGGGATGGAGTAGTGAAGCGAGGGAGCAAACGGGATTTGGTACTATGATGAATCGGTCGATGGATTGATTGATTGATTGATTAGTACCCCGTGAGGCGGAGGTCCTGTACCTTTCAACATTTGCAAAGGACGCTGGACGCTTCTAAATTCCGCATGCTCTTCTAACCTGGAAACGGTCAACCAACGCGCGCTGCCGTCCAGGCGATCAAAAACTACACAAACCAATTAACCACTCCCAAGTCGAAAAGTATTTTTACAAATGGTACAAAAGCCAAGCCGGCTCTTTTACTGTAACCTCATCTTCACCCGCGTCCTCTACTCGTCACGCGCATCCTCTTGGTCCATCTCCTCATAAGCATCGGATAGCTTCACGTCAGCCGCAAAGCCCGCAGCCTCAACATCCTTCTTGTGCTTCTCGACCCAGCTCTTCGGCACCAGAGCCATTTGCCCATTAACCCTCACAAGCTTCGACATCTCGGTTGTTTGCTCAGCGCGATGCTTTCCGCTCAACCGTGGTGTAACCCCGGGATTCTCCCAGATAGGGCCAGCCAGGGAACGCTCTCTGTTTTCGAGGATATTGACATCGACGGTCTTCAAGGCGGCAAAACGGTAGATGTGCACGAGCTTTTCCTGTCCGAAGCGGTGCGCTCGTCGGATCGCCTGAAGCATCTTGCTTTCATATCCATACTGATCTGGGGCGTGTAATGGCGACACGAACATGACGTGATTGGCGTTGGTGAGATTGCTAAAAAGGTGTAAGTAGGATTTCATCACGACACAAGAGATGTTCACTTACAGTCCTGTAGCATGGTCTCCGTTGATGTTCAAGATCAGGACTCTGTCACGCTTCGCAACCGCCTTCTTTTCCTTGAAGCCCTCAATTTTATTGACCAAGTCCTTGTCGTCTTCGTAAGCTGCGACATACGAAATGTCATAATGCTCCAAACATGCTGCCGCATGGTTCATCAATCCATCACCCGGAATGAACAGGATCACCTGGTCCTCCACAGGTAGTTCTTTGACGATTTGGGCAAGGCTATCGAGTTTGGCGCCGAAGCTGCGACCTAGTGGGCGACCGTCGGTATCCATGTAACTCTCAGCGGGCTTCACGCCCCGCTCGTCAATTTCAGCGTTGCAACCATCCACTAGGCAATGATCTGTCCCCAGGCATTCCTTCAAGCACAACTTGCAAGATGTGTGTCCGCAGATAGACACGAGTTCCAAGTTAGGAAGCTCGACCGAGGACTGGCATTGATCGCATTGCGCAAAGCCTTCGCTGTTTTGAAGACCTCGAATTGCTTGGACGAAGCGAAGTGCTCGAATTAAAGAGGTCAATTCTCTGATGTGAGGACGCAACTTGAGAATCGTTTCCTTCATCTTAGGCAAGACAGTCGTTGGTCCAAACTTGTAATCCTTGTCAGACGAGCGTGGCATGAGCCGACGCATCACGGCAGCAGCGCGCTCACTCGACACTTTATGCGTCTTGACCTCTTCAACATATTCGTCAAGGAGAGCCTTCGCTTCGCTATCATCGACTGGCTCCTTGCTCCATATTGAGAAGCGCTTATTGGCTTCTTGGTCTTTCTTCGATCTAAGGTATCGAGCGAGTTGCAGCAAAGCACGTAGATCAGCTTTCAGGCTGTCCAGCTGACCCTGCCTGAGGTTCACTAGATCGTCGAAGCTGTCCGAGCCGTCACTTCGATCAAAGTAAGAGGCATTTCTCAGCAAGGCATCTTCTGCATCCTTGGCCTCCTTCAAGCTCTGGTGAATCTTCTCTTCTCTATCAGAGCCTTGGTTGGCAGGATCCCGCAGAGTCATTTCATTGGCCTGCAGATACTGCGACAGCTCCTCGTACACTGCACGGTGAGCCGGTGCCAGGCGGACAGGATTAAGGCGGGTTTGCGTTTTGATGTGCCCAATATCGGCATCGTTCTGCCTAACGAAGAGATCCAAGAATTTTTGAGCATGAGTATGTCGGGCCATGTGCCAGTCCGAAGAATGCACCTCCTGGAAAGCTTGGAACAGTTCAGATCTACTCATGTCTTCGCGAAGCGACCTGAGCTTCTTAGGACCGAGCAACTCCGGAACAAATGCATCGATGCCCAAGTAGACACCAAGGAGACCGGCAATTGCCTTGACATCCACAAAATCGTTCAAAGCCGGAGTACCCGAGAGAATCCAGCGTTTGTCGGCTTTCAGCTGCAACACAGACCCATACGCAGCAGTGCGCTCGCTTCCAGTCATCTTATCTGCAAGAAGAGCGTATTCATCGACCAGCAAGCGATTCCAGCGGAACATATGCAATGGCGGGGAAGCCAATCCCTCCCATTTAGCAGAGATACCATTGACACCTTTCATAAGAGAGCCATCTGGTTTCTCAAATTCGACATTATCCACGGCTGAGATTGACTTGGTCTTGCTAGACTTGGCCGCGTACTTGGCTCCCTTAACACGATGGGATGGGATATCGGCTTTGAATCGTGAGTCTTCGCAATTCTTGTGAAAGAGATCTTCCCGTTCTTTTGCAAAAGCCGAGAGGTTTCTCGCCTTCTTCAGTGCTGCTACCGCAGATGGGATAGAGGCAGTGGCATATTCCAGCCAGGTCTTATACTCACGACCGCCTGGATTCGGGTGAGGCAGGGCCGTGAAACAGGCTAATTGACCCACATAAGACTCATGGAGAAGAACTTTCCAAGACAGAATGACAATTTTTGCCTTCATGAAATGGTGTATGGTGTAAGTTTTCCAATCAGTGGGAGTAGTAATGACGAGGACGGCACCTGGTTCTTCATACTCGTCGGGTAGGAACTTCGATATTTCGTCCCTCCATTGTTGGATCAAGTGGGGTGGAGTCACTATCAAGGTGCCCTTCAACTTGAGAACGTCAATGTCCTCATCAACGCTCTCTCGAAGGTTGGCTTCCTCGGTTCCTTCTTCGAATCCGGCGTGGATCAACGCAAGACTCGTCACAGTCTTTCCGTAGGAGGGTTGGTCCGCAAGCACTCCTCCTTTGACTTGGATCTGGGCGGTGGCTTGAACTTCAATTTTCCATCCTAGCTTAGGATGTACAGCTTCTTCGACTTCCTGACAAGTAAATGATACACCGCTCTCACGTTCTTGAGCGCGCATCCAAGTCAAAGATCGAAGTTGCTCTGGTCTCAATCTTAGCTTCATGCCAGTAATCTGAGAGTTCTTTGCATCTTCGCTGTTACTCCTTAGAGTGAAGCGAGGAAACTTCATAACTGCTCGATCAACAAAGTCACTATCGAGCCTCCACCTCACTGAAGGCGTCCCGGACGATGCCAGGCGCAGCTTCTCCAATGCACGGTGTGCTAGCGACTTTCTGTTGATTCCAATATCAATTTGAGTAAGTCCAGTATCATTGACCCTGGCGAGGATGAGATATGGATCCGGCCTGCTCTTAAGAGCACGTTCATAAGCAGCAGCAGCTAATCGGTCCTCCTGCACGACTAGCTTGATTGTGGTCGATTTATCTAGTTTGGATTTTCTTGCCAAACCTTGTCTCCAGCGAATCGCTGGCCGTGCTGGGCTACAGCTCTCACAGCAGCCTTGAAAAGAATCGCTGTCGATCCTCATCCAATGGTCGAGGTTTTCCAGAAGGTTCCCTTCCCGCAAGGGCCAGGCGAGGTGATTGTAGAAATACCTGTCATTCACAGCGACGCTCCGCACAGCCCTCCAGCTTGGCAGAATGCTGGATGGTGAGTGAAAGCGGATCCCGAGAACAGTCTCGGCTTTTGAGCACGAGCCATTAAGATTTTCCTGCTGCATCCTTGTCATGCGATGGTAGTCAAGACCGCCCTCAATAATCTCTAAGCGAGCTTCTTCAGGCTTGGTCCAACAGCCTTGCTCGTAGACAATGACATGTTTGGTCTGATCGTGTGCCCAGGGTCGCCATTCCGAGTTCATTGTTGCCACCACTTCACGGGTATGTGTAGGATTTGTTTGTCGTTCATGATCTTCGGCGAAAACGAACTGATCCTTCTCCGCAGAACCCACAGGATCGGGGTCCATGAAAAAGAACATGTCCTTGCTTGAATTCGAGGGCTTATCTGAGACGCGTTTGTGCAGGCTGTTGCAAGCTGTACCGCAATCAGGAAGAAGCTTGTAAGTGCCGGAAACGTCGCGATCGAGTGAAGGGCTACTCTGCACGACTATGTCGAGAGTGTCAGAAACCTTTTCGTCAACATATTGGGCGAGGCCCATAGTGGCTCGCCAGCTTGACTGGCTGCCTTGACCTTCAATAGAAACCTTGATCTCGCGAGTCGATGGGACCCACCAAGTCAGACTAAGTGACGCTCTCCCGACAGTCACATCACTAGTCGAGCAGGCAATGGGCTTTCCGAAGATACGGCGGAGTTTTGAATTAGCGGGAAGCTGAGGCGCAGACTTTACGAAAAGCCTCCATTCAGGCTTGTGGTCAAGCTTCAGCTCCAGAGTAGCGTGAGCGGAGTCGTACCGAACGTACCAGTGCTGATCTCTATGGAATTCGAGGAGAGCAAAGTCATTTTCGGCAGCATCTGTGACGGCAAGGAAGTACTGCTCGGCAATATCTTTATCCATAGAGGCCTTCGCAATCTTGAGCTCCTCCAAGGGGACTCGCAATCTTATCCGAAGAGGAAAGATCTCACGCCATCTAGACTCGAAGTCATGGGGCGTGAGCCTAGTCGAGCGTTTGATGACATCTTGATAATTGTGCTTGGGATTGCCAGCACACTTTCGACAGGCAGTGTGATCACAGTCGCCACATACTTGAATATCGTAGTTGGAAATAAGAGTGCGGGCTTCACAATGACACTTTCGAGAGCTGTTGCTTGCATCGCGCAAGAGATCTGCGGGAATTCGAATTGATGCCACGGACTTCTGACCCAGTTCTTCCAGGTCGTGATACGTTGCGATCTTATCCTTAAGAACTGCAGCTGAGACGATGTGTGGTCTCAAAGTCTTAGAGACGGTGAGATTCTGGGCTGCCACAATCAGAGCTCCCAAGATTGCACATCCGACTACGGTGGAGCTCATCGCGTTGCCCGCCAAATCTCTGAGCTCGGCGTCTGTCTCCGAACTAAAGATCAAGTCCTCGATGGGAATGCCTTGCAGCTGAAGAGCGTGCAGTCCCGTGAGAGGTCCTGCTCGATCGGTAAGGTACGGAATTCCACCCGGCGTTAAGCAGCCGGAAATTCCTAACGGCGCGTTGTCTACTCGCTCAATGCTGGCTGAATGTTAGGAAGACCAAGGTGCAATCCGGTAAAGTGATTACTTACTTCTGTGATAGATCGATGACCCGCGTCTTGTATCGAGAATCGATCAGTTTCTTCGCTGTCTTGAGATAGCAAATTTCAATAACGTCTGTCTCCCGATCGACTCGACGCCGGATCCAGCTGGAGTCACAGTGTTCAGGGAGAACCATCATGACAGGTTTTTTGAGGCCCAAACGATTCTCGAGTCTCACAGCCAGATGCCTACCTCTGCAGGCCTCCCAACTCGTGTTCATTCCGCCATTATCTCTACTAGATCCTTGACTTCTTGCAAGTAAAGCGACGTGGCGAGGATCATCTTCTGAAAGCAAGAATACCGGTAAAGCTGAGCTCGCCTTTTTCCTGAAATCGGACATCAAATTTCCCCATTTCGCTAATTCTTGAGATTGTGCGGTCTTGTACACGTTCTGATCGAGACACAGCATGTATTTTCTCTGGCGTGTCTGGGGAAGATAAAATTCTTTCGTGTCGACCTTCACAATCTTAGTGGAGTACCCGATCTTCTTGAAATGATCCTTAAATTCTTGCCACGGCTTATCTTTGATGACATTTTCGAGTATCACGATGGGAGGACGAGCCCATTGTGTGTACCTCAAGACAGCCATAAAAGTGTCCTCTGACTCCCCTTTCCTCTTCCCAAACCCGTTGACCTGAGCTATGTTCAGAGTGCTGAAGTCTACGCACGAACTTCCAGCAACGAGGATATGGATATCGCGAGGAACGTCGACTTCGGCTCCGTAAGCCGTGGTTCCTTTCATTTGTTGATTATCATCCACATAGAGCTCTGTGATATCTCGGAACAGCAAGTTCGGGTGGAAATTCCTTTCGATATATGCTTGTTTGAACTCCTCAATTTCGGCGGAGAAGACATGGTCAACTTCCAATGAGTCTACGTTCAATTCGTCTCGAAGGCACCGCTGGACAAGTCGGAGAGCGAGGAGGGGTGCTTCTGTGCCACTGCACATAGTGCCAACCTTGAGAGCACCGCCTTTGAGATGCTCAATAGCTTGATCTAGACCCTTGGCAAGAGCCTTCTTGGTGATGTCCAGGAAAATGTCTTCGATATGAGCAAGAGGAGGTAAGTTGAGATCGAGATCGCGCTTTGAGATTTTCGGCTTGATTCCTTGTGCCTGGGCTTTCGAGCTGTTCAACTTCCGTTTCTTTGTCGTTGGCTCCTCGGCGATATCGATGCCTGTGTCGCTGCCCTCGATGTCCTCATCGCTAAGGTCCGCATGATCATCGATACCATTCAATTCAACAGATTCATCGTCGGCCATGGATTCATCGTCGGCTATGGATGGATCACCATCGCTTATCTGGTCATCATCTTCAAGCTCAACATCAGCCTCCTCAAAACCTTCAAACTCTGACTCGACAGCCTCCTCAGCTTCTTCCATATCTTCATCGGAGTCGTCATCGATTGGGGCAGCAAACACATATGACTTTCTCGGCGCTCGCCCACTTCTTCGTGTAGACGTGAGATGGTCATCATTGGAGTTGTCAGTAGGAGGTGCTGCCGGCTTCTTCATCTCCTGCCCTGGTTTCTTCGTCGGTGGCTGCTGTGTTCCAGATTTTCCTCCTCGTTTTGACAAGAGTTCTGTGGGCTCCTTCACGATCTCTTCTGCCGGCTCTTCCACTGTCTCTTTTACAGTCGTCTTCGCGGTTTTCCGAGTGGAAGCCTTCTTTCGGAATTTTGCGAGGGCAGGCGGAGGTGGTGGTGTAGCTTGCGAGCTGGTGGGTACTGTAGCAGAAGAATTTAGTATCACGAGCGCGAAGCAAGCTGTTGTACAGCTCGCGACAAAGCTAGCATTGGAACAAGTTACGCGCTGCAGCTATCCGACCTTTGCTAGAGGATTGTGAAGGTGAGACTCACTCAACACACAGTCCAGGAGACGAGCTCCTGGACGAGGTGACTCGTGGACCAGTTCAGCCAAAGCATCTCGTTTCCTCTTTTTAGAACCTTTTGGTGCTTCGTCCGGCGCAGCTCGCTTGAAATAGTTGAGTATGCCGGTGACCGCCATGTCGGCGTGACAAAGATGTGGGAAGTCAGCTGGTGATAACTGTACAATGTAACGGCATTGATGCTGCAAGAACAAAATTGTGGTTGGAATTTCAAGTTTTAGTTGCGAGGCTGTTCCATGGAGACGCGCTGTTGGCGTTCTGAGCGCGTAGGCACTAACCACTTTTAGAGAGGTATCGACGCGGGGGGGGTCGAGGGCCAGAGCCGAGTGGAGGGTCACGTTTGCTAGCTCACTACACTCACCCATTGTCTGCCCTGAGTCTGCTGCAGCGGGAATATAGGCAGCTGTACATGTCTGCGCGAAGTATCCGTCGCTTTTACAGCATGACTTCCCACATCGCCTCGGCGCCCTTCTCCAGGGCCGTGGTAAGTGCCATGCGCAAGCTGTGTGTCTTTTCATCCACCAATAGCCCTCGCAAGGCTGACTGCGAACCAGGTACCCCGAGAAGCTGGCAGACAAGAGTTGGGACAATACTGGATGTGGGCTACCACTCCTCTCAGTAGGTATGGAATCATAGGCTGACTATCAAAGTGCTTCTCGAAGCCCCATTCGATCCTCTTCGCCGGCAGATGAACTCAGTCCTCCTTACCGTGGATCTCACAAAGGCGGTTGTGGACGAAGCAATCGAGCGCAATGACTCCATCGTAGTCGCATACCGTCCGTCCTGCAGATCTGATAGCTCGGAACCATTTCTGATGAGCGCTACCCAGATCCCATCATATTCAAAGGACTCAAGTCGATCACATTGGACAACAGCCAGCAGCAGTCTCTGCTTAGGTTAGCAGCAGAGGGGATCAGTGTATGCTTGACCTGTGTTCTTCTGAACAAGGACCGTAGCTGACAAGAGTCAGGTGTACAGCCCACACACAGCTCTGGATGCCGCGCCTGGAGGCATATGCGATTGGCTTGCAGATATCGTCACTGGCACACCCGTGACAGCTGCGGAAGACCAAAAGAAGGAGGATGATTCCGATAGCACAAAGGCTTCTATTGAAGAAGATCCGTTTGTGCACAAGAAGAGACCTGTCTACATGTTGCAGCATCATCCTTCGCATAGAGATGTAATCAAAGACGCAGATCTCAAGCTGTGCGTCTCATTTTCCTGTGCATGTCTCACGTCAGACTCATTACTGATTTGCTTTTAGAGGAGCCACTCGCCATACGCGCAGCTCTATAACTGCTTTGGACATCCCAGATATCCCTGGCGCAGGCATGGGACGCATTGTTCGTTACAACGAGCCACAGCCCCTCTCCGCCATTATCGATCGAGTCGCACGGGGTGTTGGCAATCCCAAAGGTTTCCCCATCGCCATACCTCAGGGCAAAAGTGTGGAGGACATGTCCATTCGCAGCATCGCCATATGCGCTGGCAGTGGTGGCAGTATGTTTGCGAATCTCAAAGACATTGATCTTCTCTTCACAGGGGAGCTCAGTCATCACGAGGCACTAGGAGCAATTGAGAAAGGCCAGTGTGTGATAACATTATTCCACTCAAACTCTGAAAGAGGCTTCCTACACAGCGTTCTCAAGACACAGTTGGAAGACAAGGTGAGAATGGAATGGGAAAAAGTGAGAAAGGCCGAACAGAAAAAAGAGGGTGTGAGCGAGGAGCTGTTTGAAGCTTTGGAGGACGAATACGTGGCAGTAGAGGTCAGTGAGAGGGACCGAGATCCGTATGGCTTGGTGATTTCAAGAGTCGGTACTTGAGCAGATCTCTGTGGTAGATCCAAAACGCCCATGGAATGCGCTCGCGAAATCTATCGATGCATCCGCAAAGCTTTCGGCCCAGCTTGATGAACAACAATAGTCGCAATCCCAGTGGTCGTAGCTGGTGAGGTATATGTCATGTTCTCTCAACGCATCAGAGGGCACGAGCGTATGAGATGCGCAACTGCAGAGCTGCCCACGAGATGCTTGTCTTGCCACGGTCTGCTCAAACATTCGGCGCTCAACGAGGCACGGGTTCTCAAACAGGCTGTTGTTGCACTCGATTCCTGTCCTAAGTTTCTGATCTTGGTCGATTGCAAACCACGGATCAAACAGCATCAGAAAGTCATGGTTATTGAATCACTCGGATCTAAGTCAGTGGTTCTCTATTGTACATACTTTACTACGTTTCCAAACCGAAACTCGTTCATTTGCCCTTGTCAATCACAGCAAGTCTCTTCGCCCTGATCTCAGCAGCCGTCGATTTCCTCTCTGCTAGTGGCTCAAGCGGTAAGACATCACTGGTACCTGCCAACTCCCCATTGGCGTCTCAATAGCTTTCCCCTTCCCACTACCAGCATTCAGAGGCGGAGGAGGCTTACCACCACATCTCGGACACTTCCCTGGCATAGGTTTTCGGATGGCATTCAATTCATGCTGTGACAGGTGTCTGCTATAATCGATGCCGGCTGGGATGCCATGGGAACAAGCCATGTAGTGGTAGGGGATCAAGGGGGGGCAGTGACCGTCAAGACCGATATCTGGTGGATAATCTTGCAGTCTTTTGGCTTTGGCTGAAGGAGGCGGTGGTGGCGGCAGTTGCACATCTGACGGTTCTCCCTCCTCATCGGCCTCTTGCAATAGTAGAAGGTCATGTGCCACCGCCGGTCCAGGTGAACCCTGGCGCTTTCAGTCATTCAGATTCTCGTTGCGCATAAAATCTACTAGATCTATGGAATACTCCTTCGCATCGTCCAGAATTGTGTTCTTCCCAAGTATCATACATCAAGTCGTCACGTCATTGACGTATCAGCCCTTGGTTCATTGCAGTACCAAAACCAGAGACAAGAAATAAATCAAGCGGCACTGACACAGCTACTGAGCGCAGAATACACGAACAGCAGCAAGTCAGGGCTATGTGCTATGGACATGGGGAGTTGTGTTTGTTCAATCAGATACCGTCGTAGGTTATCGTCAACGGGAGCTACGAGCGCTGCGATGAAGCAAGCACAAGCAGAGTAACCCTAAGAGCTTGACTCAGATTGGGTTATCATCATGTGAACATGTAAAAAGCCTGGCTCCTGCGAAAGAGCAATGAACTGCCGTCGAGATAACATCCAACAGACCTGGTGAGAAAAAAGAAAAACGTGATCCAACCCTCGCACCGAGAATAAGCCCCATCGAGTTACCCAACTCGCATCCTCATCTCGCAGACTAGAGTGAACTTGACTTTGAGGTAGAGAGCGCGAAGAAAGGGGCAATCGCATAACTATCGAATTCGACGAATGTGTCCTTGCCAACTCCTTGATCCACACTCATGCCATCTAAAGTCCCATTATCCTCCTCCCCGACGACCAGAGACCGCGTTTAAGACGGACGAAGCAAAGAGGCGCGGACTCATATCCTCGTCCATGATGTCCTCCAAGCCCGACCATCCCACTTGGTAGAGGTTGAAAGAGAGTGCGAAAGGGTATAGGGCGAGGGTAGAGGAGGAGGAGAAGACAAAGGTGAGCCGCATGCTTCTATGGCGGCGCGTTTCCGCAAGTCCCACAGGTGTTGTAGGCTGTCCGGGGACTTTCTCCCAAAGCGTTGTGTACAATGAGTGGCGTGAAGCCCTCTGTGTGTAGCTTCGACTGCGATTCTTCGGGCGAGGGTTGGATGAGGGAGAAGAAACTTGACGCCGAAGTTTTTATTTCTTGTGAACCCTGTCCGGAAGAGCGAGTTTCGCCGACGCTAATTCAGCTTAGTCATGCGGGGTTCTTCTGTGGAACCTCCCGTTGGAACAGTCTTACTCCCCTCCAACTCCCTCATTCTATCAGCCGAAGAACCTGCAGAACCAGCAACAGCACGATCATGAATCGTCTCCCTCCTCGTCCACTCCCCCTCCGGTACCCTTCCCTCCCCACCAAGAAACCCCCTCCCCCTCAACTCCTCCTCCTGCCCCTGCCGAAACTCCAAATAACTATCCCTCAACACCGTCGTTATATTATCGACTTCCCACCTCTCCTCCTCCACAGAAATACCATGCATACTCCTCTCCAACACCATTTCCACCTGTTCTTTTTCCCGTCGTCTAGCACGTCCTTCTTCTTCCGCTAGGCTCGCCGCCATCGCAGCCCGGACCCGCTCCTCCACTTCCCCAGCGGTTTTTTGGAGAAATTCGGACTCGCTGGCGGCGAGGGCGAGACGGATTTCCTGGTCTAGAAGCTTGTCTTGGTGTTTCAAAGAGCAAGATGCGCAGGGGTGTTGTTCGTTGATGGTTTGTTCCGTTACCTCGTCGCAATGCTCTGAGTTTTTCTCTTGGGCTTTGGGGCATTGTTCAAGACCGTTGTTGAGTGGGGTCTTGCAGCCGCAGGAGCGGTGGAATATAGCTTGTGTGCACATTGTCTTTTAAGGTAGTCGTTCTTTGGCTGTCGCTGTTTGGAGACTTGGGAGTTTCTCAGTTGTTCTTGTTTTCTTTCTTTTTGTGCACTTGATAGAGAGTTGCGGAATTGATAATGGGCATGGGGTAGAGGGCGTTCTTTGCTTGGATATACCTGTATCTAACAAGTAACCATGAAGGTGTCCCCACGAGCACCTCATACGTGGCGATGACAGCTTGTCTTCTGATGCTATCATATAGCCGGACCATCACGAGAAAGCAGTCACAGATTGCAGCAAGCGAGGAAACAGAGCTACTTTGCTGCAGCAATCGACTCCAAAGTCATCATGATCTAAATGACAATTTACAAGTCGGCATTGATAGCGACAAGACCCTTAACTTCACTTCATTTTACTCCCCAAGCCGAACCAAGGCGAGGACTCTCGAAGTGAAAGACAGATTCTGGATAGATATGTTGCGTGATTTCATTCTTTCCAAGGAGGCTCGAAGCGAGGAACTAAAAGGAAACAATGAAATCGAATACGATGGCCTCTCTCAGCCTCCAAAAATGTCAATTCTCGCTTCTTGGGTTTACAATCATCAACGAGCACGAAACAGCATTCCCTAAACCCACAAGTACCTTAAAAACGCTGATTTGGGGGAAGAAACCTTGAGGGAAGAATCGAGACACCCTTGCACGGAAAAGAGCGAGTAATATCTTCAGCACCAACAGCAAATGGCACAATCAACGCACAAGTGAATAGTTTTACCATTAACTAATGTCTGTATAAGGTATGCCATCTAGGAAAGGATGCTGTATCCCCAATCGCATTCGCAAAGTTCGCAAAGCATCAATGTACATAATGCCGTCCATAGTCAATTCGATCCGCAATCGCATCGTCGATTAATGTCGTGAGGTCCCAAACGCCAGTACTACAGGACCATAATGCTCACATCGCTCTTAAACGCCTTCCTTTCTTTCCAAATGCCCGATGAATCCATGCACGCAGCAGACCGAAAGGAAAAATCAAGTGAGAGCCTTGTGATTCGTAGATGTCAGGCGCTCGTTTTTTGTCTTCTCTGAAAAATGTGAACCCCAGACGCCTAGAGGTTCGTTGCAGCATGGAGTCGAGATGTGCGAGCGACCAAAGACCATTGCGCTTACGAGGCTAGTAATAGCTTTGCGAGCACCATAGATCGATTCTAGAAGTCTTGTGACACCCATTGTAGCACCGTATCCATACACTCTTCTGCTTCTAATCAATCCGTGTCTCAGACACCATCTTCCTCCTCGTCGTCATCGTCGTCGTCGTCTTCCATGGAGCCTGGTGTTGGGAGAGAACGAGCAGGAGACTCATCGTCGTCTTTGTCTGCAATCTTGATCGCGCTGATTGAGTTTCGTGCTCGAGAAAGCTTCTTGCTGTAGGTGTGCTTTCTATTTGAGCGTGGGCGATCTTCGCAGCACATCTCCAGCGTTTCTGGATCATCGACATACTCACTCTCAAGGATCTCCGTGATTCCAGTTACGATATCAATGCAGCTGGATTCGTCTTCCGGAGACGGATATTCCAGCTGCATACGTTGAAGGACGACTTTGCGATCCAGAATGCTCCAATTCAACTGGTTGTCGGCTTCGATAACATCGTCCCATGGGATGCTCGTCTCATCGGTAATCCCGGTTTGGATCAAGACCTTTTGAATGCCAAGGAGGATGTTGTATTTGTCTCCAACGAGCATCTTCTCGTTGTAGTTACGGAGTGCCTCGGCCTCCTCAGACATGCGAGCACCCGACTTTCGAGATTTGGCCTGTGACTTGCGAGTCGCTTGCTGAGTGATTGCCTCGAACTCAAGACCATCCAAAGACTGCATCGGCTTCTTGATGAAATTGAGGTTCGACGTGTCCCGCTTCTTGAACTTTTCATATTTATTGCGGCACTGCAGGCGGCTGCGTGTGCCACCCATTTTCTCAGAGAGGACTCCAAAGTCCATTAACTCCCCAGGCTCAAAGCGTTCAGCAACAGGTTTGCCCGCCTTGATATCCCTGACTCGCTCTTGGACAAGGACTTGAACTGTGTCACGCATCAACTGGACCAGGCGTTTCTCTTCGGCTAGGGTCCATTCGCCTTTTTCTTGAGCGCTGCCGTTCTTGCAATAATTTCGCCATCGGTCCCGAGAGGCTTCAGCGCCGCGATTGTTCTCTTCGCCAATGCGTTGCCATTGATTCTGGTAAATTTCATATAGAGCACACAATTCCTCGTCGTCCTCGGGCGTCCATGTTCCGCGCTTTCGATTATTGAACTTGCGCTTGACGGCTTTCTGAACAGAGTGTCGCTCACGATGGGGCAAAGCTTCGCAAATGGAGTCCCACAATCCGCCAGGGAAGTCGTTCGCTCGGGCGTTGCTGTTGAGTAGGTCGTTGATCGCCTGTTGGGTCAGGTTGTGATCGTCGCGGTAGGTAGAAACGGCCTTTTCGAGACGTCCAATCTCCTCATCCGTGTATCGACCCGCATTGTTCTGCTGTTGCCGGAGACGTTTGCCCTTGTTGGGCTGAGCTGGCGATGCTCTAGATCGAGGGGAACCTGAAGCCGATGCGCGAGCACGACCTCTGGATTTCGGTACTCGTTTGCCATTTACAACAGGTGTAGCGGATGGTGTGGGTGTAGGCGCAGTTCGTGACATCTTGCGACGCTTCAGAGCCGGCGCCGCTTCGACATCTGTGGTTGTCTCTGGTTCAGACTCTTCCGTGATGGTTCCTTCTGAGGATATGGGAGAGCGTGCAATGTTCTCCGAGTCATCGCTAGCTGGAGTGTGAACACTTGAGGTTGCCTCGGGAAATTGCTCTGCGACTGAAGACGCGACGGAGAGATCGGTAGGACTCGGTGACGGCGATTGAATCTGCTTTGGGATAGTACGCGTAGCTTTGGCTTTTGAAGGATGCTGAGAAGGAGCTGGAACGTTATCTTCTTCCTTGACACGCTTGCGTTTGGTCTTGCGCGGGTCGCGTCGAGATGAATTGACCTCTGCAGGTGGTTGAAGTTGAGAGTGGTTCTTGGGACGATTGATAGGCCTCCAGCTTGCAGCTTGTTCTCTCCGTGAAGGGGATTGCTCATTGAGTGGTCGATGGTTGCGAGGCGCGCTCAGAACTGCAGACTGTTAGCCGACTCTGTGACATATTTTCGAGGGCCGGGTCGCTGTAGTGAGACGCGATCACGTGTGGTACAGGACGAATAAAAACAAAGAACTTACGTGGATTATTGGCGGTTGGCGGTGCCATCTGGCTGCTCTCTTGTCCCATGTTGAACGACAGCGAAGGACGCATGGGCAACTGGAGCTGTGCAGTGTTCACGAATGGGTAGGGAGGAGGGGCGTTGAGAAGCTGCAATTCTGGAGGTTAGAGGCAGCTAAAAAGGAGATGCCAAACCATGCTCGGTCGGACTTCGTCACGATGCGCCCGGACCACAGAGCACAATTATAGCCGAGAAAGCACCACGACCTACTAACCTGATCTTCATCACCAGCAAAGGCCGTGTCCATCACCACAGTTGTGAATAGCTGTGGATGGTTGAACAACAGTTGCATGCTCGTAAATGCAGATCTAGACATGGGACTCCCGAAGCATGACAAGAGCAGGTGCGCAACAGGAGCGGACGACGTGCTTACCTCGGAGTATGCGTTGAAGACGTCGAATGCAGAAGATTCAGTAAAAGAATCCGGGGTCAAAGGCATGCAGTGGTCGTATGAGAATTCGAACAAGTTGGTCGAATTTCCAACGCCCGAGTACTCGAAGTTCGAGGACATCTGGTGGAATTCGAAGTCGGTTCCGCAATAACCGGTGAGAAGGTCGGTCTCTGACCAGTCCCCTTCCATTTGTCCGTTGACAGACATGCGTTCAACTGACCACTGAATTCCAAAGGCGTTGTCATCGTTGAAGTCCATCTCTACTGAAAGTCAGCTTTGTTCATATGGCAGCACGGCTTCAAAATCAACACAGAATACCCTGTGTCAACACCTAAGCCCAATAATCGAAGTCCTATTTATCCAAATTAATTCACTTATTTAACAAGAAAGAGCTAGGATAACATACCTGTCTGCGGTCCGGATTTAAATCCAGATCCCTTAGACTTGCGGTTCCTAGTGCTCAAAAATTCGTAACCGTGGAAACCTAGGGAACCCAACCTTTACAGCGTGGAGCTGCCTTCAGTCCTGGGTCCAGAAGGAATCGACGGCTTATTGTATGTCCGGGTGCTCAATGTCGAGGTGTATATCGCTGTTTAATTGCTTGGTGCGTTCCAGCTCTCAATCTTAAAGACTCGCTGCTGGATCCTGGAGGCGGGAGGAAGGGCGTTGATACTCACTTAATTGGAAGACTTTCGGTCGAGAGCGAAGACAGATTTGCGACGAGTACTGCGAGACTCGATCGATGAAAAGAAAACGCTTTGGGATTGAAGGGCGAAGGGCTGTTGACGGTCGGGGGGATTAATTAAAGTTACCAATAAAGATGTTGATAAAGAAGAAGGAAAGGAAGAAGTAAGCGAGTGAAGACGAAGAACTAAGTAACGTTACCCTGCGAGATCGGCGCTAGCTGCTTCTGGTGGTTAAGATGTTACTGTTATATCAAGGCGAAATGTGCTCTTGTGCGACCTCAGATCTGGCCATGTGAAGCGTTCGCATAAATTATTCGAAGATAAGGTGGGGCTCAATCTATAAATGACATGATCTCGGCAAACTTGTTGAGATTGACTATCGTAGTAGTTGAGTTGACAAGATCCCTCGCGCTTCAGCCTCGACAACAGCCTCGACAATTACAACCTTTACTACAACAATAACCACCATTACAACTCCAAATCACTCACTCTAAATTATGTCGACGACTATTCCGAATATCCTCTTTCGAACTATCTATTTTTCTAAAACGATTTCTCATGTCTAATCGCCAAATTCGTCTACGAGATCTAGAGGCGTTGTCCAGCTCGCAGCTCGAGCAACCTCACGTTAAGCTTCACCCCCGGCTTCACTTCCTCAACGTCAGATCTGGAAAACGTCGGGTAACACTAGCTACACCGCTTTACTTCGGATCACGCCTATTCATGGCGTGACTAAGCGATTTATATAAAGATTGAGATCTAGGATCGTTGCTTCACTTCAGATCACGCCTATTCAAAGCGTGACTAAGCGATTTGTATAAAGGTTGAGATCTAGAATTGTTACCTGTCTCGAAGTCCGATCTAAATCCTAGCTACGCCGCTTCACTTCGGATCACGCCTATTCACGGCGTAATAAAGCGATTTATATAAAGGTTAAGATCTAGGATTGTTGCCTATGTCGAAGCTCGCTCGAGTTGACTTTAGATTTTATCCCCTTTTAGCCTTTCTCACTTCCTCAACCTTAGATCTAAAAAAATTCGGGTAACCTCAGACCTGCTCTTCACTTTGGATCACGCTTATTTACGGCGATTTATATAAAGATTGAGATCTAGGATTATTAACTAACTCGACGCTCTCTCTAGATTACTCTAGATCTTACCCCCCACCTTAATTCCCTAGTTTTGGATCTAGGAAAAGTCGGGTAATCCCCGGACCTCCTCTTATTTACTTTACATCTAGAAAACGTTGGGTCACGCTATATCTACTCCTTTACTTTAGATTGTATTTCTTCACGGCGGTACTGAGCGAAGTATATTACGGGTTGAGATCTAGAGTTTTAGGATAGATAAAGATATTTTTGAGTATTGATAGCGTTTTAGTTGTACCTGAAAGGGGTTCGCTTTGAATCACGCTTATTCACGGCGTAAGTAAGTGATTTATATTATAGCCTAAGCGAACAGTGGAATGTGTGAAGAAGTTCTAAACTTGAAGCTAAGGACCGTCGTTGGAAAGACTACGAAGTAAACAACCTCATCCGGAAAGGGTCCAGAATATCGGTAATACGATTGATCAATCTTGAAACGACTGGGTGGAGGAGAAGAGACAAATAACAGTGGTCTGCGCGTAAATCTTGACATGGTGTTTCCTGAATCTAGGATGACACCGCTTCTATTTACTCAACCTCGATTGATGTAGATATGTCTACCATATTCCCAAAGATTGCTCCGTGAACGCCGTACCCAACACAGTGTCTAATCAAAAGTTATCTTCGTAGCCTTCTTCGTCATATCCACCTCTTTGAAGAATGCTCCATAAGCGCTGTGCTCCTTCTTCTTGACTGTGGTTCCGAACTTGAGCAACGCCTCTGGGACCGGTTGGTTCGCTGCGCGGAGCACGTTGATGAGCCTAGATTACATGTTAGTCTTCAAGTGACCAGCGAAAGTGAAACATTTAGAACTCACGCTCCAGATAATCCCTTGTCTTGCTCCGTGAACATGGTGACGGCCTTTCCAGGCAACCCGGCACGACCTGTGCGGCCAATTCTATGAACGTAATCCTCGACAGTCAATGGGAAAGTGACATTAATCACAGCCATAACGTTGGGGATATCAAGACCTCTGGCAGCAACATCGGTAGCTACAAGGATAGAAACTTCACCCTTCTTGAATGCGTCCAGACTATGGACGCGCTGCTGTTGAGACAAATCACCGTGTATACCTGCGACCTTGAATCCGCGTTCACGAACAAAGTGCTCGATACGATCAGCTTCTTTCTTGTACAAGCAGAAAACCAAGATCCTGTCATTCTTCTTGGCGCCACTTTGATGTTCCTTGAGCAACTGAATGAGCCGTTGCTGCTTGTCGAATTGTTGCACCACTTCAACGACCTGCGAAATGCGAGTGTTGGCTCTAAGCTCACCAGTAGGGTTGTCACCAATGATGATCTTGACTGGCTTCTTCATGAACGTCGAAGCCAGTTCGCGAACCGATTGTGGCCATGTTGCTGTAAACATGAGAGTTTGCCTTTGTGGTCTTGTTGCGCCAATGATTTTGCGGATGGCCTGCTCGAAACCGACGTCCAGCATACGATCAGCTTCATCCAGAACAACATAAGCAGCCTGGCTCAAATCGGCTGAACCGTCCTCGATCAGATCATTTAGCCGTCCAGGCGTTGCTACCACAATATGCGCTGTTCTAAGAGCAGTCTTTTGAGGTTGCTTGTCTACACCACCGTAAACACACACGACCTTGAGCCCAGCTGGGGTAGCCAGTTTCTCCAATTGTTCCGCGATCTGAAGAGCCAATTCTCGAGTTGGAGAAACCATGACTGCCTTCACGCCGCCTCGATCCTTGTCGGCCAAACTCTTGATATAACGTAAACACGGAACACCAAATGCCATTGTCTTGCCAGAACCAGTCTCGGCCACACCGATGACGTCTCTGCCATCCAGCAGATACGGCCATGCAGCGGCTTGAATTGGTGTGGGCGATTTGAAGGCAGCAAAGGGCGCTCGTTCGGCCTTATCTGTGACCGGGAGATATTTGAAATTCGTAATAGGTCGGAGATGCTTGTCACTATTATCGTCGGCAATCGTGATTTCCTTGGAAGATAGGTATGCGTCAATATCTGCTTGTGGCATATTGCTGAGACCTGAAGCTTCTGTGTATCCAGTGAGAGAACTTGTCCCATTGCCCCATTCCTCGGCATCAGCTGCCGTCTCAGCTTTTGCAGAACCCTTCTTATCCTTTTTGGACTTCTCAGCCTTTTTGGCGGCTTTTGAGTCCTCCTCTTC
Source organism: Venturia asperata (assembly GCA_003689335.1). Taxonomy (NCBI): domain Eukaryota; kingdom Fungi; phylum Ascomycota; class Dothideomycetes; order Venturiales; family Venturiaceae; genus Venturia; species Venturia asperata. Next base: position 123,274 of record QWWL01000006.1, on the reverse strand, counting down.
GGTTTCTTTGTAGGCTTCAGTAGTTGATCCAGACTCCTGCGCTTCCTTCTTCGCCTTCTTCGCTTTTTTGAGAGCTTTGCGCTCAGCCTTAGCTATGGCTTTCGCATCCTCTCTTGGTTCTTCGATCTTCTCCACCTCTTTACCAGCCTTCTTGGCCTTCTTCAAAGCCTTGCGCTCAGCCTTGGCAACAGCTTCAGCATCTTCGGGATCCGCAACCTTGGCCTCCTTTTTGGACTTCTTCTTTGATTTGCGCTCGGAGTCGTTGTCTACTGGGACCGGGAAAGAGACTTCGGTGTGCTTCTCCTTGCGCACTTTCTTCGAGACTGGGACTTCTGATGAGCCATTGATAGGGGCGCTTTCTTCTTGCTTTCGTTTCCCCATGCTGTGGTATAATTCTGGCGTGGGTTGTGCTTGGTGTAATTCCTTCAAGACTTGGAGAAAATAAAAATCCTAAGAGCTCGGGAAGACCCGTTAGCGTAATTCGATAAGCTTCGGACCGCGACCTCCCTTGACGCGTCCATCTTGCGGAACAGATCAATTGTACTCCAACACCATACACTCTCGGTCAATACTTACAATGGTGGAATCGCCGGCTTCTGCTCTTTCATCCCCACCATCTGAACTCGATACCCCCGCGACATCAATCATCCCCGAGCCATCTAAAGGCAAAAAACGACAAGCGGAACCAGTTGAGCCGCCAGCTTCGCATTCAAAAAGAGCCCGGAAGACCGTCGTCTACACAGAAGTCGACGAAGAAGAAGGAGACCAAGGAGATTTGAAAAAGAGAAAGATCGGGAAAATTACTCCTAAGATCAAGAAATCAAAAGTCGTTACTACATCAGTCAAAGAAGAAGACGTAGAGATCAATGGTTCCGAGTCGGAAGCTAAAGGTCCCAAGAAGGTCACGAAAGCAAAAACCAAGGCCAAGAAGGTTGTGAAGAAAGAAGAGGTCGAAGAAGACGGCACCGTCAAAAAGAAGGTCGTTCGTAAGAAGAAAACCAAGGAAGAAAAGGAGGCTGAAGCTATGCCGTTGCTAGCTCGTACAATCGGCTCCAAGATCGTGGTGGGTGCGCATATATCAAGTGCAGGAGGTGTACAAAATGCAATCCCGAATAGTGTTCATATAGGCGGAAACGCCTTTGCTCTATTTTTGAAGTCTCAGCGCAAATGGACGAACCCAGCTCTGCAGGATGAACAAGCAACACAATTTCTCTCGAGCTGTAAAGAGCATGAATACGATTCCGGACATAATCACACTCCGCCGATTGTCCCTCATGGAAGTTACTTGGTCAACTTGGCACATCCTGATGCAGATCGGACGAAACAAGCCTACGACTCTTTCATCGACGATTTGGATCGGTGTCGGCGACTAGGAATCGTTCTTTACAACTTTCACCCAGGTATGTGCATCGATCATCTTCAATTGGCAGTATTCTCGATGTGAGGGCTAGCGCTCAGCTTTGCTTCCATGTCGATGTATTCCAAATGTTTTTCAAATCTTGCAAGAAATTCGACGATATTGTTCTCTTGTAGTACAATCAGCCAGTGTAGATCATAAGGGAAGCGTTGTTGACCAATCCGCGTGCACAGGAAATTGCGCTGCATCAAGCGATCGCTCAGAAGGCCTCGCCCATCTTGCCAAACAACTCAACAAAGCACACAAAGACCCAAACTCCGGCGGCGTAATAACATTACTTGAGACGATGGCAGCGAGCGGCAACACCCTCGGCTCTACATTCGAAGACATTGCCGAAGTCATCTCCCTCGTCGAGAAGAAAGACCGTGTTGGTGTTTGTCTGGATACTTGCCACATCTTTGCTGCTGGATATGATTTACGTACTCCAGAAACCTACAACTCCACCATCGAGAAATTCGACAACGTCATTGGACTGAAATACCTGCGGGCATTTCACATGAACGATTCCAAGGCTCCGCTTGCAAGCGGACGGGACCTGCATGCTAACATCGGGACTGGCTTTCTCGGGTTGAGCTCATTCCATAATCTTGTGAATGACTCGAGGATGTGGGGTCTACCTATGGTTCTGGAAACGCCTATAGACGTGAAGGACAAAGACACGGGCAAGGAAGTACCCGACAAAAGCATCTGGGCCAGAGAAATCAAGTTGTTGGAAAGTCTTGTCGGAATGGATACGGAGAGTGAAGAGTTCCTCACATTGGAGCAGGAGTTACAGGAAAAGGGCATTTCGGAAAGAGAGAGGGTACAAGCGCAAGTCGACAAGCGGGAGGAGAAGAAGAAACCGAAGGAAAAGAAGACCAAAGCGGCCGCTAAGAAGAAGGCCAAGAAAGAGGAGAGTACCTCGGAAGAAAGCGCATCTGAGTGATGCCGAAAAGGACCATTCCTTGGGATATCCCCATTTCAAGAAGCCAGAATCTCAGCGACGTTGGTTTGTTATCGTACACTTACTTACTCTTTATACGGAAGAGCTTATTGGAAAAGGCAGAGAATTGGTAATCCGGCTCTGCGTGTAATAACTCTGTAACCACAGTACTTGTCAATTTTTGTTCGACGCTCCCCTGCATCCACAGGCTGAACGTGAGATATCTGCCGTATTCGAGGAAAACCAAGTAGTCAAATACCGCGCCACACAATTCCAACTGAGCTCCAGCAAGCCCCCTCGATCTTCGCATTTGTGATTTCGCAAGAGAGACTGAGATGATCTGCAAGTTGTTTCGCGGAGGTGGAGCAGGGGCATTGTGTAGGTAATATTAAGACTAGACATGAATAATCGGTAAGGTTAGAGGGGATGAATGTACTTGGAGATATGCTAATGAATAGGCTGATCATTGCAGATAATGGCACTTCAGCTAGGACGCCACGAATTACCCAATACTCCATGCAACCAATCCTCGGTAAATCCTTTCTAATGCCAAACTCCCAATTACTTCTTATGTAAAATTGTAGAATAGATCTCCCAAATCCATTTGTAGTTCCACACACCAAACAATACCCATACAATTCATCAAGTGCTTGTGAGAAAAATCCTGCAAGCCATCTCGCCATCGCAGCTTACGGCAAGACCCCGACTTCACCCCCTGCTCTCGATCCAAGATTCGTCTTTCTCCCACTGGCAAAAGACAATACCGAGCAATGAAAACACAGCGAGGAGACCAACACCCATCCCAATCCCCAGGTGCATACTCTCTTTACTACTCATTACTTGGTGAGGAGGACACTCGCTTGAATTCGTGGACGTGTCTTGATTGGGCATCGGGAGCGTCGGCGCTGCTGCGATCGTGGTGGAATTGACGGTCTCGGTATCATTCGGGACTGGTTTAGAGGATGAAAGGTAGGAGGAAACCGTGGGAATTGATGTTGACACCTGAGCCGCAGAGGAGGTATGAATCGCTGATGAGAGTTGGCTTGACGGCGTGATTGAAATTGCTGTTGTGGATTGAGTTGTTGATATTACCTGATTTTCTGATTCGTTCGGTGACATCTCACTCTTTACGCTCTTGTGTTCAGGAGAAAAGCTTGTGAGGAAACCTTGAGTCGTGCCCATGGAACCAGCAGGTGGGCCCCTGTGTTTTTCTAGCAACATAGTAGGATAAAAAGGAGCATTGATCATGGTTTGGTCCGCTGCCACGATTTGACTTTGTGGTGTAATCTGCTCCGCTGATGTGATCCGGCTTGTGGCTGTTGTTTGATTGCCTGAGATAGTTGTAAAAGGTGGAATAAGAACGTACACAATCCCATTCACTACCGTGGAATAATTCCCAAGTGGTTGGCCCGTATACGCTGTTTTTGTTGTCCTGGTTGATTGGTCTGATGTCGCGTGAGAATTGAGGAGAGCTGTGTCATTAGATACAACGTAATACGTATATGTCGAGTAAGTTCAACGCTACCAGTAGTAGTCTTGCAAGGCTCGGTCCAACCAGTGCCGCAGCATCCTTGGAAGAGATCGACAGTAATAGTAGTCTGACCTCCTAGGCATGAAGTACGACTCCCTGTTGATCTTTTGATCAGCTTAAGTTCTTGGACGTGACAGAAAAGAAATACAACTTACGAGAGCTTTCTTTTAGGTTAAGCCCGTAGCCGCGGAATTGAGGGTCGCCAGGCATCAAAGCGGTGGTCATAACTGTTGCGGCTAGATAGCAATGGAAGATGGAATTGAATATAACTAGTCAGTGCAGTAGAGATCTGGATATGTGTTGTTATAAGTTGTGCCAAACGCTCCTAGAAGTACGAGACCAGAACTGATCTATACTCGATCCGAAGATAACCGAAGGAAACAGCGTTGTCTAGATGGTAAGCTTAGAGGCGAAGACGCTGATAGGGCTTTCACCGGCAGATGTAGTATTTGAAGAAGGCATCTCCAAGTCCACGCTTACCCGCGTACCAGGATCGCCTCCCTGCACCATGACCCGGGCATGCTTCGTTGCCAATTAGCCAGCAAGCTCGCGAACATGGCACCTACCCAGTCCATAAGAAAAGAATCTCGACAAGCTTGTGATTGCTGTAGCGCGCCACTCAATATTTGGCCGACTTAGATATGATAGAATGAACTCTACCTAGCATTACCGACCACTGCCCAAACCGCACTCTCCTTCACAATCCTAATAACAGCCATCTATACCGCCCTCGGCATTGGCGTTCTGAATTCTCTCACAGCAATCTGCACCCGATCAACAACCTCCTTCAAAGCTTTGTCCCATGTAGCCTGCCCAACATCACCAGGCTGCGAATATTGTCCACCAAACTTTGGGAATTAAAGATCAAAAGGAGGCGGTGTGCTTGTCTTCCACGGAGAACGAGTAGACGCTTGCCAGCGGTGCGTAGAATCTCTTTGCCAAGGTGGACGCGTTAGGAGTGCTTAAATCGGGCTGCCACAGAGGACGAGTGGGAATAGAAACAAAGACGACGGAGGCGGTCCATTGTACATGTGCTTTCACAGATCGGTAAAGCCCTCGGGGTAGAAGTACTCAGTGTAGTAATTGACCGTGGGATGGTCTTTGTCTTCTTTAACATTGGCCGCGGCGATTCGTTGTGCTCATGCCACTACTTCCTCGTCAAGTCTGTCCTAGGCCTTCTTGAGCTGCAGGACTTTGGCTCGAGATGTCTTGTCGAAAGATCGAGTTGGCCTGAAAGGTGTTGCCGTCACTGTTGGTTGTTGAAAAGGAGTAGTCGTCGGCAAAGGCGGAAGCCACTTGGCGGACTGACTGGTGGAGGATCCAGGAGGATGTGGCCAGTTCGAGTGCTTGAAGTAGTATCTCGAGTTGTGGATGAATGATCGCGGGTGCGAGCTATTGAAGAAAGAAACTCTCGTGTACAAATACTAGTAAAGGGCGGCTTGCGAGGAGTCGTAGAGGCATCTCAAAGGCGAGTACTTGTGAGAATCTCGAGCTGATAATGTGTTTGCGAGTCGTTGGAGGAGGATCTCAAAGTAGAGTGGTGAAACATGGTGGTTCACTAGTGAACGGGGTTCTAGTGCTCAAGGTAGACCTTCGGGTTGTGATTGATGTGGAAAGAAGATCGCTGTCCTGCATTTGTCAGCCATATTTTGCAAATATAGGGCGAAAATGTCTCTCGATGACGAACAGAGACTAGAGCAACAACTTTGTGGCAGCAAGCCCGAGCCCTTGGACATCTCCTCGGAATCCGTAGAATCCTACAATTAGATGCAGATTACTTGGCCAGGCTCGCACTTCGAATGTCATCAGCACGACTCCTGTCTTGAACCGACCTAGGAAATTGAGGTACATCCGAATCAGCTGCGCTGAATGATTTCAGAAGTAGGAAATCGTAATTGCTGGGTTTCTTCATACCTTGATATGACCTATACGAAGATCACAAGCATTATGGACAAGACGAATCCCGTTGATGGTTCAGATATTATTCCTCACAGAGTCAGTATTCGAGCGCTTCCGTATAATGGGATAATGTTTTTACAGGGACACTGACCTGTGCTATCGCTGTGTGAACGATGAATGATGCTAAAAAAAAGCTGCGCGAAAGATTGACTGTATGATGAGCATCACAGTCTCTGAAGCTTCTGTTAAGGTATTGGTCGGAATGGCGACGCATTGCATTTGAATTGCTGCGTCTTGGTTATTACCTCACTCGACTTTGTAATCTATTCGAAGACATAATATCGAAGTATGGCAGCTTGTCACAGGCAATCAAAGAGCTTGGTCGTATGCCAAAGGCCATGCTTCTGACCGCATTGGTTTGCAAACGATGGTAGCTGCTTTTGACAAAATGCCTCGGGTTTTTAAAGACCGTATGGAAAGGAGGCAGGACGAGCATTCGTCCCATCGAGATTAAGACGTTTGTGGCGGTTGCTAGAACTTGACAGAGAGCTTATTGTCAAACACATGGAAGAGATCGAAGCCCGACAGCTCAATTTTCACATCTACTGCAGAGCGTTAGACTTCGATTCATCGTTCGACACGAGGAAGACGTCTCACCAACAGCTCTGCTCCGTCGGTCTATTTCCAAAAATCATCGCAATTGTTCGACAACCTGTGCCAAAACAATCATATCATCCCAGCAGCTTTCCTCCGCGAGCCGTATCAGTATAGAATGATTGACTGCTGTCCGGACGTCTTTTAATGCAGTAGACACTACGTAGAGAACCAATATGAAGTGGAAGTGGTCTCGTCTTTCAAGTCCCACCACAAGACTACAAGCTGATGACTGGGGACTTCAAGGAGGAACACTTATTGTGGTGGCTTGACACCCTTGATCGACAGGTCGAAATCTACCAGATCTTCCAGATGGCGCGTCCGTTTTATTTACAATACTCAGTCTCTTCCAAACTTGAGGTCAGCAGGCGGATTGAGGCCAAATAACGTAAACTGCCACAGGCACAATGGATTAGAATGTAAGATGACCTGACCTCTTTAGCGCTTGGAGCAGAGTGCATGCGCAAGTGCTGAACAATATGAAGGGGCGGATGAAACCTCGTATGCGCGCCGGTTCGAGAAATTGGGTATTTAAATACAGCTTCTATTAATATTCTACGAAATGTAGATCTACTTCTCACGGCTGTTCTAATTTTCACTCACACTTTACAAACCTTGCAAACTCACGCGATGTAGCACTCGTTGAGCACGAACAGTCATACTCGGGAATTATGTCAGCATTTTGGAAGCCACCAGAAAAGATTGACCAGCATGTCGACGCGACGTGTGATGATTGCTGACGATCGGACGAGATGGCATGGACGAGGTAAACGATCCGCTTCGTGAAAGGGGGTGTGATCGAGGTAGGATAGGAGGAGGATTCGGCCGCGAGGCATTTGCACATAGTCAAGGTCGCGTGGAGTGAATCGTTTCGTATTCTGGAGCGGGAATTCACCTATCGAGGTGATTCGAGGATCGATCGAGGATAATCGTCGCCGATGGGTCGAATGTGATTGTTGATACCGTCCGTCCGTTCGAACCGTTCGACATCGAGCTACTACTAATATCAATTTAACCAACCCAGCAAAGGCTTACTCAACCCCAACCCAAGCCAGAGAATGCAAGAACAGGGAAATGTAAGCAAACTAGCAATGAATCTGGAAAGCTTTTAAAAGGAAAAGGGGCAGGTAAACCGTGATAGCAACCTGCTGTTTCATGTCTCCCCATGGCGCTTTCTGCCTTCTCATTATAATCCGTCTATTCAGCTGTATCCAGGTCGTCATGAACAGGAGGAGGGGATTCGACTGGTGCTGTTGTTGTTTTAGTCGATGACAACGTCTTCGTCGATCTTGATGGAGTGGTACGAACCCTTGCGCTCGGCGTCGCCATTGGTCTCGGCTTCAGGATCCTCATCACGGTCGCGGTCGTCTTTCATCTCGCGGTCTCGACCAACAGGGCTGCGGCTGCGTCGGTCATCGTAGTCGCGTTCACGACGGTCATCTTTCGCGCCTCGTGGAGAGTAGTCGCGTCCTCCGCGACCGATTGGAGAACGGCTACGGCCTCCACTACGACGAGGAGAGCGCTCACGACGGGGACCACGAGAATCACGACCACCGTCACGTCCGCTGCTGCGTGGCTCATCACGTCCAGAGTCGAATCGCCAAGATGCAGATGGTGGAGTACGAGCCCACTACAGCCTGTTAGTACTGGTTGATGTGAACAAGGGGTCATGATTACTGACCTCGATCTTCAGAAGATCGTCACGTCCAATACGCTTGTTGTGCATCTCGTGGTAGGCATCATCAGCGTCGCGACGGCTCTCGTACTCCACAAATGCAAAGCTACTTGGTCAGCGTCGCATTTCACTAAGAGAAAAAGAGTACTGCTTACAGACGGCTCGATGAGGAGCGTGGTGCCGGGATGTCGCAGCGGACAAGCCGGCCATAGCTGTTACAGACAAGTCAGCACTTGCGAACAAATCACTCATGCGGATAAACCATGGTATTGTTCGGCAACCAGTAATTCGAGCGTGGGAGGGTGCGAAAAGGGTAGCTGACGAAAGCTTCGATGCTGAGAAATGAGGACGGCAGGATAGGTAGTAGATCAGGCGGCGATGGAAGGAGATGGACGACGGCTATGATGGTATCAGGATCGTCGCATCGTGAAGACGTACCGCTCGAATTCGAAGGCTAGGTCGCGGGCTCGAGTGCCATGGCCAAAGCCGGTCACGTAGAGAGTGGTGGATCCGCGCTGAGACATGATTGCTGCGTGAGATGGACGTGGTGCGGAGGAGCGAAGGATTGAGGTTGTGCGGAGGGAGAAGTTATTGAAAGAAGCGAGTTGAATGAGAGGTGTTATGGTAGAGACGGAGTGGTTGCGAGCTTGCTGTCATGGCTTGGCTGACCAAGAATTGCACGTGACGGAAGCGGCTTTTAGATTCGACATTCTGAAGCATACTCAGTCAAAGCACCGGCAAGACAATCTCCCCAAGCCTTTGTCTTCACAGCACTCGTCTCAACACCCCCGTTGCATTCATCGCCGAATTCACGCGTATAACCCGTGCCGTATCACGAAGCCCGCTTTTCACAGCTTCATCGAAGTTCTGCGTTCCCGCTTCTCTAATTTACAACCAGCATCAACATCAACATCGCCACAACACCCTCACTCCCTCCCACCTACGCGACCGAGTCGCATACACGCCCGGCCATGTCGATAGAAGTCGCTGTTGGCAGCCAACTGGGCGAGGCCCTGCAAACGGTAGTCCTGCCCAAGTTGGTGGAACTGGGCTGGAGTACGGGCATGCAGGATGATACGCTTTCTGAATACATCATCCTTATGCTCGCGAATGGGAAAACGCAAGATCAAATAGCGACAGAACTTTCAACGGATCTCCTCGACTCATCACCGGACGATGCCGCTCCTATGGAATTCGCAAAGTGGCTGTTTGAGCAGGTTGGCCAGCTTAGCGCGCAGCACAACATCACCACTACCACAAATACTGGCCCCACTGGGCTTCCCGAAATAACACAAGGGGACATGGCCAGTGGCGGTGATGAGGAAATGGGAAACGGAACTGATGGAGGCGAAATGTATGTATCAGGCTCTGCTATCAGCCACGAACATTGTCTGACCCGAGATCACAGCCCGACTGGTCCCAAAGCGATGCGCAATGGCCCAAAACAAGGACGCGATAAGCGAATGCTAGGACAACTCACCAAGAACTTGGACCGGTCCGGTGACATGGCCCTTCACAGGATAAGAGGCGCGGCTAATGGAGGGCGGATAAATTCACACTCTCGCGAACCACCAAAAGGACCAAGACAAGCGCATCCACAGAACCTCAGCCGCGCTCTTGCCTCAGGAAATGCTCGTCCGATGCAAGCCATTCCGGGTTTGATGAGTCAGGGTATGGGTCAGGGTATGGGCCAGATGCAAAACGGCGGGCAATTCCAGCAGCCTGGAATGTATGGTGCTATGCCTCCAAATATACAGCAAGACACTATGCAGCAGATGATGCAAATGATGGAGGCACAAGCTGCGATGCTGGCCCAGATGACCGCTGCTGGCGGAGCTCCTTTTCAGCAACCCCAGGGCAGATACCAAAATCACAATGGACGACCTTTGGCAGATCGTGTGGAGAAGCGCGGCCGACAGCATCACCAAGGGAATCAGCAATCGCAAAACGGTCAAAGTCATGGTGGAGACACTGCTATGGGCGAGGACGGTGATCCAAAAGATGGAGGACCAGAGAATGCCAACCAAGAATCAAAAGATCCCAAGGAAATCATGTGTCGGTGGAATTCGCGATGCGCAAAGCCAGACTGTCCGTATGCACATCAATCACCAGCTGCGTTGGGTGGTCTTGCTGTAGACACAACCATGGAATGTCCGCACGGAGTTGCTTGCAAGAATACTCGATGCACTGGACGCCACCCCTCACCAGCCAAGAAGCTAGAATTTCAACAAAAGACTGAATGTCAGTTCGGACCAAATTGTGCGCGACCAGGCTGTCCGTTTATTCATTCTGCTACACCAGCATGCAAGAACGGTGCTGATTGCGATGCTGCTGACTGCCAGTACTGGCACAGTCCAATCAAGTGCAAATTTCCCAGCTGCACGAATCCAAGGTGTCCTTTCAAACATGAGCCAGGTCAAAAGAAGGGCCCATTCAAGAACGCGACACTGATCTTGAACGGTGGAGATAAGCAACATGTCAGCGATCGCAAATTCGTTGCCGATGAAGCAACGGAGGAATTGATCACACCAAGCACAATTGTTCCGGAGGCAATGCAAGAGGACTTGCAAGTGACTTAGGCTTGCAGGATTGGGAAAACACTTGACGCTTTTGAAGATTCGACAGATATCGGCACAGGTCTAGGAGACTGTAATTATAGGCAGGCACTGGACGGCGCATCAGGATTGACAGGCAGGATATCATTGATATGGTATGATACGAAAAGGGGAGCACACTTTGCCATGGTGCTGGAATTTTGTAGCAGGCTTTCCTCAAACGAATTAAGTCTCTAGAATGCGGTCGGCCATTGTAGATTATCAAGGCAAGCTGTGTGTACTTTTCTCAACACTTTCTTCGTATTTATTTCCAGGAGAATTCCATGAGTAGGTATAGATGTAGCAAGGTGAATGATGACGCAGTAAAGTGCTGAGGTATACGAAACTCTTCTCGCCCCGTACAACCAGAGCACCACTTCTACTTCATGGCGCCATCGCAGTCTACACTCTTTAGACGGCAATGCGTCTTCTCAAGCCACCGCCGTTGACACTCCAAGCCTCGCTGAAGCCATTGCGCCCGAAACAAACACTGCGAACTCAATCTGCGTTTGTACCTACACCAAGCACCTCCGCGAACTTCTACTTTGCCTGCCGCAACTATGCCTCCAACCCTCATCCACGCCAGAATATAGCCATCATAGGGTCTGGAATCACAGGTCTAACTACGGCTTACTACCTTTCCAAAATCCCCAACCCACCGAACGTCACCGTCTACGAAGCGTCTCCGAGAGTGGGAGGATGGTTGAGCTCGAAATATGTGGATGTACAGGGTGGGAGGGTACTTTTTGAGCAGGGCCCGAGGAGTCTGAGGCCTACTTTACCTAGAGGATTTCATGCTGCTGCTTTGGTATGTTTGATTCATGTCGGCGATTCTTTTCGAAGTGATGGGAGTGGAAAGATCAAGAGCAAGGTCAAACATGCATTGCTAAGTTCCTGGCTGACCGTCCGGAGGAATAGATCGAAGACATTGGACTCATCGATGAGATCATATTCGTTCCCAGAGATTCGCCAGCTGCGAGAGACCGATGGCTCTACTATCCCGATCACCTCGTTCACGTCCCGCATCCCTCACAGGGAATCTTCAAAATTGCACACACCGTGGTCATGGAAGAAGCGTTCGAAGGACTGCCATGGGCTGGCCTTATGGAGTACTTCAAAGCAAATAGACCGGATAGTTTGGACGACGAGAGCGTCGGTGATTTCATTTCGAGAAGATTGTCGAAAAACCTGGTGGATCGCGTCCTCAGCGGCGTGTTACATGGCATCTATGCTGGCGACGCGTATCAGTTGAGTGCTAAGAGTTTGTTCCCGGAGTTATGGTACGGAGAGAGGGCACATAAATCAATAGTTCGCGGTCTCATGGCCCAAAAAGAACTAGCATTGGTACGACAAGAAGATCTCGACCTGACCATATACCTGAGAGACAGAGCCATAGAACGGGATCACGCTATGCCAAGCGAATTGGATCTGAATCTCAATGATTCTAGTGTGTTTACTTTGAAGAGAGGATTGATGTCCATGACCGAGAGGATGGAAAGTCTGTTGAACATGGCTGAGAACGTTAAGTTTAAGACAAATGCCCCGGTCTCATACATGAGATATGATAAGACATCTCAGCAGATGGAGGTATAGCCAGCAACCACTTACCAAGCTATCATCCGTGAGCTGACTCGAAATCAGATCACATCCGCAGGATCTCCTGATTCCACACAGCCAGAAACCTACGACCAAGTAATCTCCACAATTTTCTCTCAGAAAGTGCCCTCTATCGCGCGGCCTGGAGACCAAGAGAAATGTCTTCTTCCCTCCTTCCTGGACACGTCCGCTGTCACAGTCTCTGTGGTAAACCTCTACTACCCAGACCCAAAACTTCTACCCATTCGAGGCTTCGGCTATCTGATACCGCAAGCTACGCCCCTAGCTCAAAACCCAGAACTGGCTCTTGGCGTCGTTTTCGACTCCGAAATAACGCGCGAACAAGACACAGCCCCAGGTACAAAACTGACAGTCATGCTCGGCGGCCACTGGTGGGATGGTTGGGAAACCCTTCCCACAGACGCCGAACTCGTCGACATGGCGAAATCGGTCCTCAACCGCCATCTCGGCATCACCGGGGAACCAGAAGCCTTCCAAGTGAGCACGCAGAAGGATTGTATCCCGCAATACAAGGTCGGCCATGCACAGAGGATGCAGGATGCCCACTCCGCACTGCTCAGGAATTTCGGCGGTAGACTTAAAGTCGCTGGGAACTCTTACACCGGTGTTGGTGTTAACGATTGTCTCATGGCTGCGCGCGAGATTGCATTGGCGAGCCAGGCGGATAATTGGAGTAGTAGAACTGGATTGGAGCGGTTCAATGGGGATATGAAGTTTGTGAGTACGAAGCATTTAACCAGGGGACCGGGATGACGGTGGGGGGAGGAGAAATGCAGTAGGCTCTTGTATGTATACTATAGAAAATGGGGACATGAGAATGGAGATTTGTGATCATATCTGTCCTCCCTAATTTCTCGTCTTCTGCCATTACCAACTCTAAGAGAGGTCAAATAGCTATCAACATCGCCATGGCACTGTAATCACTGCCGAAGAGAACGCCGTATACGTTCCCTGCAACCTCGCCACAATATCGAATCGTTAATCCTTGGGATATATAACAGTGGGAGCACGATTCCCGTCGTGGATGGTAAAAAGTCGTTTAACTGTGATTTCGAGCGAAGGGAACGGATGATGTATAGGAAGATACTAGTATATACATTCCCCTCATCTGCCATACGGAAAGTCATGTAGCACTCCCACATTCCCCTTACTAGTGATAAAGTTCATCGGCTGGGGATAAGAATGCTACGTTTGATCTGCGAGGTGTGAAGGACAGGTGGTGTAGATCAGTCGCGCAATTATCTGAGCAATTTGAGGAGTGAGAAGCCAACGAGATAATAGTGGATGCTCGGTCTTGTAACAAAGCAGTGGAAATGAAATAATTGCGTCCAATTATCACTCTTTGACAAATGGTAAGGTCGAGTGGCAAGGTCGAGACATAAAATCCTCGACAAATTGTCATTGTGGCAGGACAGATCCGATCAAGCATTATCAACACGCATCTACTTGAAGAGTTGAGATCATCTCAATGGCATTGCTGCTCTATTAACGCACCCCTCTAAAATTCCCTTCACCATCCCGCTCCCTCAGCATGCCCAATAGTTAAACAATCAGATACAACGCCGTGATCAAACTCGGTCCAACAAAAAGGCCAAACCAAAAGATCAGATTCCCAAGTGTATCCCTTCCCTTTAACAACTTCGTCCTACTCAATGCCGCAAGCGGTAATTGGCCCAGTTGCATGATGAAAAGGTACCCACGTACTTTTTTGAACAAGCAGAGCATGACGAGTTCATGGACGCAGGCGGAGAGGAAAAAGGTTACAAAGGTGGCAGTGGTTTTGGAGAGATGAAAAGCGGAGATGGAGGAATGGTAGACGTGGCGGAGGAGGAAGTTGTGGACGGGTCTGTCAGATCAAATATTAGCGGTTTATTCCGAGCCGCATGGGGAGAGAATGAGAGTGGACTTACCTATTCCAGTCTCTGGCATACTGGTCCCAACTCACGCTGTTCCACCAATCGCCGTAGAATCCTCGATCAGCGAAACGCGTGAGTTCCGCCAGAACATTGAGACAACATTCCCATATCACATACCACGTTAAAAGTTGCTCTAATAAGAGTGGGAATAGCATGTCTGAGATGACCCAAGGAAACTCCTTCCATCGCTGTTGAAGCGTCATGCCGGCCTCTTTCATCTTCACCGTTCCAACCACGGGGGGATAAATGTAGGTTTGCGAGACGACCATCATCACCCAAATGACGCCGAAAGTGGCCGCTGTCTTCTCGGCGACATACCACCAATTTATGCGTTCTTGGCGGGGATATTCGAGTTCATAGACCAGGGTGGGTAGACACGTCCAGTCTGCCCAGTTTGCGATTGTGAGATTGTGTGGATAGTGGTTTTGTCCTCCGCTTGTACATTTCGCTGCCAATTCCGTTGTGAGGGAGGTGATCTCTTCACGGATGGAACGGGCGAAGAAATCGAGTTGTTCTTCGTCGAGGCCTTCACCGGAATCTATGGCCGCGGCTATGGAAGCGATGTCTGATTTCTCTGCCTCCAGATTTGTGGATGTGCGTGAGGCTTGGGGGCGGCGTCGGAAAGCTTTTTGGGGCTCGTCTAGGGAGGTGCTGAGACCTGAGGAGCTGGGAGAGACTGCGGGTTGGATAAGATCTAAGTGTTGAAGCTTTTCTTGAAGGATCTGTCTCCGGCGATACATTTGTGATACTGTAAAGGATCAGTCGATACAGAAGGTCAGCAGGAGAGCATACATACAGTATCCATTGTAAAAAGCGTAAGAATGCTGCTTCATCACAAAAACTAAGCCATGAAGCACAACGAAAACGGTGTGTGTCCATGGCCAATCTCTGTACCCTACTTTTTGTGAGCCTCAGAACACGAGCAGAAATGGAGGAGAACCTACACGTCCAAGCAATAACAGCGAAAAGGTAGAAAGTCTGCCACAGGTTCTGAATTATCCACCCGTGTCTATTCCAACTCAGGTAGCCTCTCAAAATCAGTTTCTGTAGACCAAGTCCAAACATTGTTCCCGCACACATTACACCATCTGTGAGTCCAAGAACGACAATGTCGCGATCAAACATGACGTGAAAAATCTCAGCGGATCCTAGAACATTACCATACAGTCGCCAATTCTGTGCTGCTATCCGCACCAACATCATGCCAATACACAGCCAAAAGAGGGTGAAGAAGCCATAGAACGGCGATTCAGAACTAAGAGGGTTCTGTCGGTCGAATGTAGTGAATCGTCTGGTAAAGACCATGTCCCTAAACCCTTTCCTCTGTCTTCCGTTGGAGTCAGAAACAAGCTGAGACCTCAGAATCTCTCGAAATTCGGGATCATCTGCCGTTAGGATATATCGTCCTTTTCTGCCCGTCTTCTCCACAGTAACTTGTATGCTCTTCCTCCTGCCAGAAGATTGTGTCGTGAAGTTTGGAGACCCGGTTTTTATCGCTTCAAACGCCTGTTCAACCACTGCCTGCTCCGAGACAAGCGCGTTCACGCCATTCTGTGGCTTGTGTCCATTCGTGGTAATCTGCTGTTGAAATCCTCCTCCTGAACTCCCCTCAACAACAGTGAGTGGGTTGGGTTTCAACCCATCATAGTCCTCGTCCTCAGATATTCCGGTGGAAGGGTTGGCGCTCCAATCGTCTCCGCTGCCCGTAGAAATGGACAAGCGCGATGATCCGATAGCTGTTGGTTCAGACGCTTCCGACGAGACCTTGCGCCGGAGTTGAGGGGTGGCATCGAGGAGAGCTGCTCCAATGGCCGTCTTTGGAGGCGGTAACTCCAACTTGGCGGGATCCTGTTTGGCCATAATGATATGGTATGCAGGTACGCGATTCTCATGCAATTGGCGGAGTTGAGTCCAGTCTGTGGGATTCTACCTCCTAGGAGTGACGTAAAGGGCTATGGTTGTCGGTGAAAAAGCCAAACATGATTTGAGATAGAAGCTGGGGGACGGATGGGACGGAAGACAATAATCAATTGTCAGATCAGTAATGACAGCCCGCCGCCGCCGGCTTCCGCCTGGCAGTCCAGCGGCATACACATCACTGCATAGCGGTGCAGCTCGGTTGGTCGTGATGTATCGCCCAGCGATAATCGCTCTAGTGGCAATTTGTGTGCGGCAGATCCGGATCTGGACGAAGTGAGGCTCCGCACGCACATCAGCCTTGTCATGCTTTGACAGGCTTCACTTGGGTTTCAGCTACAAACAAATGGACGCCTGGAGATTGGACAGAGCGCTGTCAGGTGTCATGCAGCTAGCAGACGACATATCCGGGCCCATTCCAATCTTCATCACAGCCAACTCAAGAAAATGCATGCGAAGAGACGACTGCCGTTATACTCAATCTTCTCTGACCGCCATTACTATACGACAACTAGGCTATGCCGTATGCTTTCATCTCAACACCATCTCGCTTCTCAACTAAGACCCAACCCGCCCCACCAATCTAGAGAGGAGGGAACACGGCCTTCACAGGATGCGCTTCCGTATTAAACACAAACTTGTCCCTTCCATCGCCCTTGTAGTTCACCTGCCATGGTCCATCCTTTGCGAAGATCATGTAGGCATACTTCATGACCTCGGCAAAGAAGAAACTCTCCTGATTGTCGCCATAGCTTCCTCCACCAGGTGTATCCACAGATCTGAAACTTGAGAACCCGTTGGGGGTACGTGCCGTCTTGTTGATGGCCACGAATGCTTCCCATGCCCAGTCCTGATACTTGGTATCACCCGTGATGCGGTAAGCATAGTAGTATGACTCTATCACTTCGGGTCGAAGGTCGTAATACCCGTTGGTGATGAAGAATCCGTTCTTTTGGTAGAATGCTGTCTGGTTCCCCGGAACACTGAGGCAATCAGGGTTAATTGTAGGAGCGGGAGCGGCGCTGCCATTTACAGTGACGGTGGCAGGTGGAACGGGCCCATCGTTGAGAACTCGATTGACCGCGTTCGGGCACCCTTTATCTTCAGAGCACGCTTCTGGGAGCGGGCTCGGACTTGACCACTGGCCATCGGGCAGCTCCTGGTGAGACCAATCATTCCCGCCCCCTGGCTTGGGATAGGGAGACTTTTGTGCTGCGTTGAGACTTCGCCTCTTTAGACTCGGTGCTGCGTTGAGACTTCGCCTCTTTAGGCTCGTGCGGGTGGCGGGGAGAGAGAGGTTACCGAGTGGAACGCCAGCACACTCTTGAGGGAGCCAGGAGAAGATCTCAGGGCCGATCTGGGTAGCAGTTCCGACATAAGTAGCACGGCAACCGGCCGTCAATTTAAGACCAAAGTCAATGTATTTCTGCTCTCCAAGCACCATACCCCCATATATGAAGTTGCCGCCGTCAAAGCAAGCCACTGTCGGAAAGTCAGTGAACAGACGACAAGCCCGTCGGTAGTTAGTACTCACAATGCTCCGAAACATAAACGGGCTTTTTGCCCTGATACGCTGCCAGGAAAGTAAGGTCAGGGCGGGAGCTCGGGTTAGATGCAAGGTATTTGATCGAGGAGTCCGCTGCAGCAATCCAGCGATCTCTGTATTCTTCAAAACGAATCGAGTCGTATGCGAACATTTTGATGAGATACTCGTAGTACGAATCGGTACCACCAACCCATCCTCCACTTGCATCGATAAACTGGCCAGTTTCGAGATCGATTTCTGATCCGAGCAGGCCAGGGAATGGCTCTTCAAATGGCGGCTGGAACTTCGGCCTCAGAAGATGCTCTTGAGCGCGTTGCACAAGCTTGCCGTAAATTGGATCCCCAGTGATGTCTGACAGACGTGTCCACTCAAGAACTAACGTCCCCACAACTGCCAGTCCAGTATTCTGTTTGCTAAGTTGCCTCTTGTTGACGTTGACATTGTTGTCAGGGACACCTGAGGTGGTGTTAAAGGCGAAGGATAAGGTATTCGCCAGGTTGATTGACTGTTGAAGCAGAGGTTCGATACTAGTCGATTCGGGCAATAGGTCCGAAAAGGGACCATCGAGGAGATCGTACCCAGCCAGCATACCCCCAAGGTAGCGAATGGTGGTTTCGAAAACAGAGACACTGTCCGAGGTCACATTGCTTGTGCGAGTGTAATCGATGGTCGGTACGTAGTCGACAATTGTTTGAACAATGCTGGGAATCTCCATGATAATCGCTGTGCTGAGGGCATCGACAGCAGTCGCGCCCCATCCATTTCTGGAGGAGTCATGTCAGCAATCGAGATCTCGAATCAACTTTGATACTCGTACGCACCTGGAGTAGCCTTTAGTTTTCCTTATAGGATTCAACTCGTCTGCTGGGAAGGCATATTTGTAGTATCCGTCCCAGGCGAAGGAGAAGGCCTCCTTCACAGCATCTGCTCGATACTTCTGAGGTCGAAAAGACGGCGCTCTTTTGGGTAGCTGATTAGACTCGTCTGGGACCGGGGTCGCTATGCTCGGGAGTACCAAAAGGCCCAGAATGGGAAAAATATGCATAGTGAGTGATTGAACGAACAGTTTGTAAGAGATATCGGGCAGGAACAACAATGCTAAATGGTTCAGATTGACAAGACGAAACTGCTGCTATAGCCAAGCCTCAACAACCGACATGCAGGAAAAGACTATAGAGAAGGAATACTTCAAGTGAGCGACGGACAAAAGAGTGTGAATCGGCTCCGGAACATTTGGTCACTCTGGTCGACCGGCGACTAGCATATAGTAACGCGGTGGATCCGGCGTGGAGGTGGCCCGGGAGCAGGGCCAATCTAAGTTGATTGCTTCGACTACAGTTTGTCCCCATTCTACAACAAACCAGAGCAGGTGCATCGTGCATACATGGACCGTGACTAAATTTGGTGGCATCACCAGGGACACAACGTGGTGATTGGACTGAACATCTGTCACTGGGCTGGATCAGCGGAATATGGTTGTGAAGGTGAAAGCGTTATCGAATTGTCCCAACTTGGCAACTGACCTGTCCAGGCAAAGCCGTGTCACGGCAACGTTGCAATATCGCTCATCATGGGATCATGGGATTCTCAGCGACGGATAGCGGGTATATGGGGTTGTTCCAGGATGCATAGTGGTTTTGATGAGCGCAAGTCTTGGGAAATGTGAGAAGATTTGTTGTGGACAAAACGTCTTTCAAGGCATCAAACGCCACATTAGGCAGAAGTCACATGCTCATGTGGCACAGCTGCGATGCATGCAGGGTGTTTGACGCGTAGGAAGCTTGAGCCTGGCTCGCTGGTATCGTACTCCGGTAACGACACCATCACATTCGACATCCACCCCATCTCCATCGAACATCACAGCCGACTGCCTTGCCCCATCCCCAATTCTCTACACAGACAGACTCACTATGGATGCGCTTGTCTCACAATACAGCCGTCCGGCCTATCAGGACGAAGGCTACTCCTCTGACGAACAACTACAGCTTTCAGAAGTCACTCCTCCGCTGTCCCTCAAGTTCGCTCTTCCTCCCATCGCACAGGTATAATCCATTCCAATATAGATCGATGAAACAACAACTAATCGCCCCTATCCTACAGCCTTCATCGTGGTTACGAACAATGACCGACGACTACTCCAACCCGAATTGTCCTATCAAGATCGCCCACGGCACCACCACCCTCGCTTTCAGATTCAAAGGCGGTATAATAGTTTGCACGGATTCAAGAGCAACGGCAGGAAACTGGATAGCCAGTCAGACGGTCAAGAAGGTCATTGAGATCAATAATTGTTTGCTTGGGACCATGGCTGGAGGTGCTGCTGTATGTTATCAGTCGGGTCATTGTGGACCACTCGCTGGCAGGACTGACTTTGAGATGACAGGATTGTCAATACTGGCTTGCGTACTTGGGAATGCAATGTCGGCTACACGAGCTCAGGCACAAGCGCCGCATTTCGGTTGCGGCTGCATCTAAGATTCTCGCCAACCTCGTATATTCGTATAAAGGAATGGGTCTCAGCATGGTACGTGGCATTGCTGAAGAAACGACGGGATCGGCATGGACTAACAAGGTCCTAGGGAACCATGTGTGCCGGAGTCACGAAGGAAGAAGGACCCGCTCTCTACTACATTGACAGTGACGGCACCCGTCTTTCCGGCAATCTTTTCTGTGTTGGCTCCGGTCAGACCTTCGCCTACGGTGTTCTCGATGCCGAATACAAATACGATCTGACGGACGAAGAAGCTCTCGAGCTCGGTCGCCGCAGTATCCTCGCGGCCATGCATCGGGACGCATACTCCGGTGGTTCCATCAATCTATACCATGTTAAAGAGGACGGATGGGTGAAGCATGGATTTAGCGACATGAACCCCATCTTCTGGAAGACCAAGTTGGAGAAGGGCGAGTTCTCGAATGTGACAGCCAACTTTGACGAGACCAGCAAGAGGGTGTAGATAGCCCCTGATGGAAGGATTGAGCACATGTAATACCATCACAAGAGGAGTTTTGGTCAAATGGGATGGCGATGACTAGGGCGAGCAGGCAGGCAGGCTGTGAGACTATGCTCTTCGAGAATCGTGTCATTAGATATGCTTAACTTGATAAGACAGGCTTCAAGTTGCTCCGAGGATGTGATCGTTTACGCCCAAATTGTAATGCGAGAAAGATTTGGTAGCACATCCTTGACAGCGGTTGTCCCCCGTCTGGCTCAATCCAAACTCAACTGCGCAGATTGAAGTCCAACGTCTGCCAATATTTGATGAGTATACAAACCCGTCACCTAAGTTCTCGAAGCGCGTAGTTCAGACTAAATCATCGACCCTCAGCTTAATGCGAATTGCATACTTATAGGTTTCAACAGGCCTCAAATCACGACATCAGCAGTCTGAATTGACATCCGCTGCTTGAACATCGACGCCGTTTGGCATTGTAGCAGTTGACTCTTCAGACGGATTAGATTATTGTCGACGTTGATCTTCACGAAACAGCTGTTACCGAGATCTCAGGTAGAGAGATGCGATCCACTACACCATCTCAAAGACATGTTCACACTTTGTACAATCCAATCTTATTTACGTAAGTATCTACACGCTTTGAATGACATCATCCAAAAACCTCGCCTCCATCCAAGCACGACAAATCATCCAGTGCTACCACGAGCCTTTATACTCGCCACAGTCAAATCGGCCACCGCCTGCGTCCCCGCGGTATTGGGATGCCAAGCCGCTCCCCCAGCACCAGACGGCACACTCGCCCCATTAACCCACAGCGTATCGTTACTACCCAACGCATGTCCCTCACTCATCTCCGAAACAGGAACAGCGACGACCCAGCTCTCCCTCCCACCAACACTCGCCTCCGTCGCCGCCTTCAACGTCGCGAAAATGGCTTCGAACTTTGAAATCTCGGTCGCGTTGAAGGGGACATCTATGTTTGGTTTCGTGGACGCGGAAAGCATGGTTAGATACTCGACCAGGTACACGGTCGCATTGGGCGCGGTGCTGTGAATGGAATCGAGAGCAGTCGTGAAGCGGGTTGTTAATTCGTCTTGGGTTACTGTCTGTGGTGGCGCGACGTGCGCACCCAATCCCGCTACGTAGCTCAGGTCGTTGCCGCCGGAGGTCAAGGTGACGATGTCGGCGTTGGATGGGATGCCGGCGATTTGGGAGGATATGTCTTTTAGTAGGGATCCGGAAACGGAGAGATCTGTTAGGTTGGCGGAGAGGGCGGCGGCGATAAGGTGGGGATAGTTTGTTGTTAGACCGGGGCCTGCTGCGTAGGAGGAACCCAAGGAGGCATATTGGAGTTGTGCTGCTGATGTTGTTGTGAGGAGAGCTTGGAGGATGGGTATTTGGAGGCGCATTTTGGGAGGGAATTGGAGTGCTTTGAGGGTTTTGGATAGGATTGGAGAGCTATAGAGACGCCGATTTTGTATAATAATTAAGTCTGTAAGTTGAATGAGCGAAAACTGAGGTGATTGGCGCCCAGTGAAGGTTCCCAAGTGAAATAAGAAATTAAAGGGAGACGTGAAGAATATACGGATCAACGAAGCGGGAGTTGAGATGACGGTGTAAGAGGCGTGTACCTTTAATTAGAAAATCCGCTAGCTCAACACGTTCAAGTTCTCCTCATCTGGCCAATGCTGTCCCGAGACCACGTGATGTAGCCTCTCACTCGTCAGCACTGCCTGACTAGTTCAGCTTGAAGAGGAATCATGCATCATCTCGTCTTATCCGGAGTAAGAATGGCTTTAACTCCATTTTGGAACGCCTTGATGCGCATGACTTAGTCAGACCTTCCATGACCGGGCCTGCCGCCTCCTCATGACTCTGTTGATGGAAGCCATCTTACTCCCTGTTTGCACTTAGTCGAGTGGATATTGCAGCAAGCGGAGGAACCCCGAGAAAAAACATCGACAAAAGAAAAGAACAGTCTACAAGTCGAGCGATGCCAGCTTCTTCGTAAGGATTTCAGCCGGTTGATGGCCGTCGTTGTCTGGATTTCTGTTGGCCATAGAGGATGCTTCAGCCCGATCCTTGTTTGTCGAACGCTGCAGTGTGGTTATGGATCGATGAGACCACTGTCCAAGGTTTCGCGACGCGCAAGTTGTAATCTCCTTCATCCAAAAAAATTAGAAATAGAGACCGCATTTCCTGGTCTGAACTTGTTACTGCAGTGCTTGTCGAGGAGGTTGGATGAGTAGCTTTGCTGGAACTTTTGCACTGACTACCAATTAGGATAATATCAAAGTGACGCCAGTGGCTCTCATAGATGGATGGGCGGTTATGGACGTCCCAAATCGTGGTGCAAATGTCTTCTATAAATCGAATTCGTGAGTCGATGCCCATGTCTCTGACGGCAAGGGAGATGAACTTTCATGCCTCACTCCCGGCAACGAAAGATGAGACGTACTTAGTAGCTTCGCAGTCAATGTGAGCCAGCGTCGATCACAGCCCTCGAATCAAAATTGAGCCTGATGTGTCGGCTCTGGTCGGCTCTTCGCGGTCAACCATTGATGCCTTTCGAAAGCCAAAACGCGGAGACGCAGGCTGTAAGGAAATCGGTAAAAGAGAAGGCGACTACAGATGCCCTGCTTTCATCTCTATTGCTCATCCACGTATCAGTGATGCTTCGTCTCATAGTGTTGCTTGCTTGCCAGCCACGCGTCATAATGTAAACAACAACTATAACAACACCACCACCGCGAGCAGACTCGCGACAAAGTGGTTGACCCACACGCGACCATTCGAATCCGGGAAGAGCAGACCCAAAAGTTGTCTTTTGATGCCGTTAAAGACAAGACATGAGCTGCCAGAAAGGCAAAAAGGTTCGACGCCCCGATATGCTATCCACAAGTGAATGCTCAGGGGTGTGGGATTAATTTACATTATCCCACTGGCTTACGGTCTACGTCCTTAATTTTGTATGCCTAGGTAGTCTTGCAGCCTGATCACTTGGACCACGACGCCTACGCTGAGGACATATGAGCAGAAAACCCAACCCTTTCGTCTATAAGCCACACCCATCCAACTCCCAGCTTTTTCACAACTTCGCTTCCTCTCTACCCCACACTGAGCTTTTTCAAATACCGAATTTCTCTTCTCAATCCAAGACGGACTGCACCCATAACACGCAGCGGCCACCCCACCTCCCGCAACATGATTCGCATGCGCGTCTCGGTAATTTTGAGGAAGCTTCGAATTTTCGTTCTCGATTGCGAATTCGACCGACCCGGCAGCCAGTGATGGCTTTGAAAAGCGTGTCACCGGGCGCCACGTCAACGACAGCAACTATCAGTCACACATGCGCGACTAAACGGCTCAAGGCCTATATGTGATTCTAGGCGCGTTTCATCCAGGGAAGCAGTGTTGATATCCTTGGATTGTTCCAAATTCCTTTGCGAGGTGCGCAAGATCTTTTCTAAGGCGGCGGCTGCAAAATCTCACTCCTGGCTCGAAATTTTCCTCTCTCTTTCAATACAATTTGGCCTCCATGTCTTCTTGGCGCTGAAGGCACGGTTTAGTCGCAGAAAGAAGGCGATGTCTATGCGGCCGATATAATGTGGTGGATGATGGTTATACCAAGAGCAACAAGGAAGTCGATTGCAGCTCTTCGCTTTGGCAAACAAATAAATTGTTAGACCTGGAGAAGCAAACCAAATTAGCTCCATCGTCACCTCTGCCGCAAGAAGTAATCGTTCTCTGGCAGCAAAGAGTTGGAATATGAGTAGGTGATACTCCGCTACGGGGAGGTATGTAAGTCTTCGGAGATTGAGGATCACTCAAGGTATGCATGGATATATAACCGCAATGCGAAGAGATGTTGTTTGATAGTTGAAGGGGTTTAGGTGAACGGAGGTGAGAGCGTTTGTGGCTCGAAGTCGAACTGTGCCAAGGGAGCACCCTGGCTTGGATCCACCTTCCGCAGACACACCGAGGCACGTATCTGCAACAAGTCTTCCCCTCAGGCGGAATCTGTGCACCAACACAATCAACAGCAGAAGTCCGACAGCCTAGATCAAGGGCGGAATGTCACACATCGACAGCGTCGCGAGGATCTGCGCCATATGAGAGTACCACAAGCAGGCTCACCAGGCCAACCCGATAGACAGGAATCTTACTGCTGGAGGTATGGCTCGACATTGGAAGACCAACATTCTCTCTTTCGGTCTCAGTCATTCTTCGTTCGAATCTCTGTCGCTATGATGAAGTGAGTATCTGAAACATATCCGAATGCGGTCTGGCGGATCATCGGAGTAAGGTTCGCCTAGAAAAACCAATATGACCAAAGACCATTGAAGTCCAGGATCCTTCACAGAGCTTATTGTATCATACCGTGCTTCGCCACAGGTTTGTCCTGTGAGTCCGACGCCGTCTCCCTCCTCTTCTAATGCTTGTCGCTTGTTCAAGAAAGACACCTACTGTGGTATCAATTGATCCAGTCCTCATGCTTTTTCTAGGAACCAGGCGGATCCAAGCCATGATCTCCAGGTACTACGCGTGCTGTCAGCCTCACAGCAACGACTTCTCCAGGTTCTCCCCTCGAAATACTCACACTAGTCCAGATCATCTTTCAAGTATGACGAGACATGACTCGCGAAGCAGATCGGCAACGAGTCCAACTTCTGTTGATAAGGAAGAAAGATATTCCATACTTTCCAAATTTCTCCGTCTTTGCGATCTGTCGAGGTCTCACATTTCACCTCCCATTCTTTCCGGAACAAGTAATCAACATGACTCCAATCCAAAGAGCCATCTCCAAGTTAGCGACACTCCTCCTCGCTACAGGAACCACAGCTTTGCCCTCAGCACCTAGCTCAATCCCATGCTCGCCAGCGGTCAACGGCCTCATCTCTGGGATCGAAATCAACATCCTCGCTCAATGGGAAGAGAAGAATGCCACAATGGCTCTCCAGGAGATCGAATCCAAGACACCGGTTAACAAGACGCAATTCGCGGCGGGCAAAGCTGTGCTCGTCAACGGTATCATGTTCGGAATGCAGATCCGGGCCTACAACCAAGTCATCGTGCCAGCAGACAATGCTGCGCGACCAGGTTTGGCAAAGGTAGGTTGACTACACCATACTGCGGCCTGCAATTATCTTCCCTCGTTCGTGGGTGGCACTTCAACAGGAAATCCTAGCTCACACATTTTGCAGTATGCGGCAGCCGAAGAGACCGAACTTGATCTTGCGGAGAGCTTGACGGGAGAGTCCAGCCACGATCTGCCAATTCTAGCTATGTTGGTATCCGATGTCACGACTGGCATTCAGCTGAACAGAAACAACACGATAGCTGTGAGTCTTCCTGCTCTTCATCACCTTGGGGGGTCAGCCATGCTTACCAGACTCCAGGCTGCGTCAGGATGCTATTCGCCCCTATTACGGTATTTGCCAGATGTGGTCACAGACAGCATCCCCTATGAATAGGAGCTCCATGGAAAACAGATAAGATTGTCTTTGCTTAGTCATGATACATACTCAATGCGGACACAAAGGATGTCGCTCGGTCTTGGACTTGATGCTCACCCTCCATATGCATGCCAGCCTCAGCATGCCATGCTGCTTGAACACCGTTGCTCATGACCACAAGACTTGCCATCCAAGAAAATAATGTTCCAACTTTAAGTCCATGGCTGCCGGCTGCTAATGGGTAAAATTCAGATGGGAGAGTGCAGGATCCCACCATTCGAGTATCGGGACGGCAAATTCACCCACAGCATAAACCACGCCTTCGACCTTGATGCTTTCGACCACCTTCCAGATTCTCTTTAGCTTTGGCCAATCCTTACCGCCCTTTGCGCTCGCAGCAGCAGCAGCCTCGTGATACTCCTTCTTCAGATCCTTGTCGTCGTCAGTGCCGATCAGGTTGTTGAAAGTATCAGCGTCGTAATCCTTGAAGTGGTCCACAAAATCTTCAACGATCCCATTGTAGCTCTCCTCATCAGAAGAAGAACTCTGGACCTCAGCCACCGGACCAGCCTCTCCCTCGGCTGTGGTAATTTCTGCCCCTGCACTAGCTCGACTAGCTTGCCTGGAGAGACTCAAAGCTCCCACCTCCAATCCTGCGTCTTCTTCGTAGATATTCCCAGCTTGTTCGGCTGCTACACCTCCTGTCGTATCTGATGGTCCTACAATCGGCGATGCTGAACCTTCGGGCGAGGATGCTTGAACTGCGCCTGGTGCTGCCGTCCCTGCGGTCGCTGAAGCTGTATCGCTCTCAGGTGACTGTGAACTTATTGGATGTGGACGGGTGCTTTGGGTTTCATCAAGAGTCCTCTCGAACTGCAACTGCTTCGTGAGCACGATCACGCAGAGCTCTTTGTCTTTCCTAAATTTTGCCTGGCAGACGACGTATCGAAGATTTATCTCGCGGGACTCGTGTCCGGCAGCTTCTATCTCCGCGTTGCGTTTGTACCTTGCCTCCAATACCATGAGCTCATTCTGCCAGATTCGGCTCTCGAGAGACATAGTGAGAAGGGTTGTTGATGACTTGTACTTCGGACGCTTGTGTGGATTGGGAGTATTATTGGACGAAGATTGTTGAATGAACTCGGTCAGTATTTGTTGTCTGTTGACAGCTGCACAAGATGCTCTCAGCTGACGGTTGTGTGTGCCAGCTGTACTCTCCGTACGAGGAAGGAGTAAATGAATATCACAGAAACTGTGCCCTTTAAGGAAAGGACAGGCACTCTAGAGAATAGTAGATTATGTCCAATCCGCACCCATCCCACCCAGAACTTTTGACAGCAGAGGTCAGAAATGGTCAGCAGTTTGTACAACTTGATCTCAAACGAAAGAACCCGGATTTTAAAGAAGAGCTGGAACTGAAGAAGTGGAAGGACAATATAAGTCTCACCGCCCGGGACGGAGCAGCTCTTTCCCACGTTCATCATCTGTCAGCCACCGGTAGCTACAGCCCACTTTTTTTCGAATGCAGGCGCGACGAAGGACGACTTCCCTCGCTATCACTAGGTTCTCGTCAAACATGCCGAAGACTTTTGATGCTGCGCGGCTCGAAATCAATCAATGGGAGTCTAACATTTTGCACATTTAGATCGCCAAAGAGGTGGTCAGTTCAGATCTTCAATAGTGGTACTCCATGCCACCCATATCATGCCTTGACATGACGATCCATCCGAGGCCCATGAGGCTGCATATCTAAGTACCAACCACATCAATCAGGGAAACAAGCCACGCCACATACTCGACACACCAACCACCCTCTTCATGGTAAAACTCAAACTGACCCCAAAATCCCAACGCCACTACACTACCAAAACTAAACCATCAACCCCCATCACCTCACCCCCTCTCCCCACCAAACCCCTCACGCCGTAAAAATTAACAACCGACCACCCCCACACTCACCACACCTCCCCTCAATCCCAACAACCCTCCCCTTCCGATTCGGCGACCCATTCCACTCCCTCAGCACATCGCGACAGTGACACAAGATATTAGCGGGTCGTTGTAGAAATTCGCACCCGCACGTATAGGTGACTTGTACGAGACACATTTCTGCGACTGCTGGTGTAGAAGACTATCGTTGTCGTCGTAGTCTCGATCCTGGTCTCTGTTTTGGAGGTAGGGTTTTGTTGTGTCGTGCGTGGATGGGGTATTGTGGTTGTGATTGTGGGTTTTGAGGAGCGTGGTGGAGACATTTTGTTTTTGTTGGTGGGTTACTGTACTGGAGTTTTGCGTGTGGTGTGTGGGGATTTGGAGGGGGCATGTTTTGATGCTGGGTTGAGGTTGGTTAGACGGATTGGTGCCACGTTATGAAGGCGGGAGTCAGCTGTAGGTGTTTGTTTTGGTGAAGTTTTTGGGAATGTGTCATGCAGACTGTTGGCAGGTGATGTGTTTATTGGGCATGATCATTTCTATGTGAGTCGTCAAGATGTGTGGAGATAGCAAACTCAGAAAAGAGAGATTTTACGAGCGAATTGCTGGATCGTTACAGTTCTGTAAGCGTACTCGGGGAGATACATTTCGACTTTGGCACATTCCAAAAAGGTACCAATTATTGGGATACCTACAAAAACACCATGTACTCCGCTTCAAGGCGTCCCATTCTTCGACACCTCTTCCGACGTGGGTTTCACACCTCTCTCAGCAATTTTCTCGACCTTGCGAAAGCCCTCATGGTCCATTACCAATTTCTTCTCGCGAGTATCACTGCCAAGCCACAAAAGATCAGGCCGAGAATAGTGTCCGGTGACATCTAGGAAACTCTTTGCGAAGATGGCTGCGTCGAAATCCAAGTCGGCGTACAGAATGCCCTCTTCTGTTGGTTCGAGCGGCGCGGTGAGGAGACGACCGTCGGGGCCGAAGATGGCTGAGCATCCACCACCTGGTTTGGACATCAAAGCTCCATTCTGCGTGGACATGGCCTCGATTCCTTTTTCGGTGATGATGGTCGTCGCGTGTAGGACGAATGTCTGTGACTCCATGGCATACACTTGCGAGAGAGCTTGACAACCTGCAAACGTGTGAGTACACGACACTCGAGGAATGTTTTGGGGATCAAGCTTACCCTCCTGGCTCATACTGTACAAACCTGGACTTCCGTCATGCGGCACAATAGGAGGCCAAGCAGCGCAATGAATCTCCTCCCGTTGATGGAGCGTATGGTACTTCAAAAGCGGCTGCGTATGTTCCCAACAAGCCAGCGCTCCGACTCTCTTTCCTCCTGTCGCCTTTGTCGTAACAACATTCATCAGACTGTTTCCAGATGCATCGCCGAAAATGGTCCGCTCCATATGAGTCGCCTTCAACTTCCTTCGCGTCATTTGTAGAGAGCCATCAGAATCGATTATGGCTTGGGCGATGTAGAGACTGTGATTCGAGTTTTCGGAGAAGCCAAGCGATACGACGATTTGGTTTTTGGCGGCGCAGGCTTGGATTTGCTGCATCTCGGGAGAGTCGATTACGAGCGAGTTTTTGATGTACTGAGTTGAGAGAACAGGGTCTACGGGACGCGTCCAGATCCAAGCTGGATAGCCTGGGATGTAGGCTAATCTTGTTAGTGATACGCTCGATGCTGCCATGATGTTAGGATTTTACCCTCAGCGAATGCGACAAGTTTCGCGCCATTTGCGGCGGCCTCGGTGATGTATTTGCACGTCTTCTCGACAGCAGCTGGGAGGTTAAGCCATTCCGGCTCCAGCTGGGTAACGGCGACTTTCACGGTCGTCATAGCTGAGAATGAATGGAGACAAGGAACTATTTGTCAATCGGCGAAGAATATGTCGTGTTAAATATGTCGGGTTTTGTCTCGAAGTATTCGAAAGTGTGACGAGGCTCAGCCGGACTGAGACCACGCGAGCTCTTTATACCCAGATCGGGGATTTGCTAGCTCGGCGAGGCATCCGGACTGTGACCGCAGCGGTTCTTGCCCCCAAGACTATATTAGATGCGAACATGATTGTTGTTGTTGTTATCAGGCTTGCGGAAGCAATTCCCGCAGCGCGCCTTTCCAACCCTGGACAAAAAGCGGGGTTCCTCAATTGAGTCTTGTGAGTCTGTGGCCGTGCTTCCACTTCTGCTCCTTATCTCCTAGTGCCAGGGTCTGCGGATCGTACACTCGAAGCCAGGCCGAGGGTTTTGAAAAAAACCTGGTTCAAGGTCGGATCGGTGTTTGAAAATAGCCTGAGCAAACCTCATCACAAGCAGGATACCTTGAGCGTCCCGATCTGTGCAGTCCACTGCCATCTGCTGCGTCTTCAAACGCCGCGACCATCTCATCTTCACAGATTGACAAGATTGCCATTCTGGTCGAACAGAAAATCAAAACTCCAGCTCTCCTCAAACTCTGTCGAAACGTGGGCCAGAGCAGACTCATACTGGTCCATGTTCCATGCATTGGATCCAAAGACAGTGTTGTCTGCCAATGTATCTTCTGCCAAGTTCGACATGCCGTAAGGAAACCCTTGTGGCGTTGGAAGGAGATATGCCTCAGCCGTATAATGGTAAGACTCGTTGTCTGGTGGCTGTTGCTGTTGCTCGAGGGGCTGGCTTGCTTGCAGAGGGAGTGCCCACACAACTTCCCACTTGTTTGCCAATTCTTGTATCTTCCTGATACACAGTTTTACCCTGCTGTCCCACTTGTGTTCCATGTCCAGCAAAGCATTCATACAAGATTTTAGTCCATGAGCAGATTGGCGGCCGAGTGCGGTTCGACCAGAAGTCGCGTTCAGCAGGTGTACGACAGAGGCGCTCATGATGTAGTCAATGATTTGTGGTGCAACAATGCGGAATTCTGTTCGCTTGGAGTGCATGCGGACAATGTTAGATATACTCGCTGCTGCACTGGTGGCACATCGCATTGCAAAGTTGAGAGTGAAGCTGCCGGCTGGTTCGTTGAGAAACGGACGGTGTACGAGCAAGACAGCCGCATGGTACGCCATATTGAACCAGATGTTGCTCGCAGAGACAGAT
This sequence comes from Venturia asperata, assembly GCA_003689335.1. Taxonomy (NCBI): domain Eukaryota; kingdom Fungi; phylum Ascomycota; class Dothideomycetes; order Venturiales; family Venturiaceae; genus Venturia; species Venturia asperata. Next base: position 92,151 of record QWWL01000006.1, on the reverse strand, counting down.
TCACCAATGTTGCGAAGCTTGAATCGGTCATCCACTCGGCGATAAAAGTCCTCGAGTGCATCACTTGCGCTGTGTTAGCGTGATCAAACTTGAAATGCGCATCGTCAGCACACTCACTGAGATCGAGTAACAAGTCGATTACGCTCATCAGATGATAGCCCGGACCAGGTGAACGCGTACACCTGATCCATACAAGAATCCCAAAGGTGCCACAACTGACAAAACTGGTCATGTGCCAATTCATCAAGAGTTGGATTCTTTTCCAGTAATGTTAGAAATGATGGGGATTTCACACGCTGCCAGTGCATTGCTAGGAGACCAATCAGAATAATAAAGTGGTCACCAATCAGGTTAAATCTTACTGCAATTCATTCCCATGCTGGTCGTAATGAGTCTGTGAGAAGTGTCAGTATCATCATCATGGCACAGTGGCTTCATCAATTCAATGTCCCTATTGATCTCATGTTGCAGATGACAAATCGGTTAAGATGTATGTCTAGGGACACCGAGGTAATAACGCCACTGTGAGGGTCCTCAAGATTACGTTCCTACCTATCAACGGAGTAGTACGCCCAAAATGATCTCACTCGTCGTCGTAGACCTGGATTGGAATCATAGTTGGCAGTCCCAGCAATTCGGCTGTGAGCCGCCACATGAAGCCCAAGATGTAGGATCAGGCCCGTTGTCATCGCTAGTCTTGAATCAGTGCTAGCTAGATGCTAAAGAGTGAGCCAATCATGGGCTTACCGATGTAGTTGTATGCCATGCTATCATTCTCGAGCATCAGCTCCCGCCATGCAAGAAGAGTCAAGCCTTGGGCAACCATGTCATTCGGGGTCTCCCTCATACATCTGAGCACAACGCTCTCTGCAAATTCTGCATACTGAGAGGCGAAGTCTAAAATATTTGGAACCTTCGAAAAGTATGTTGCAACAGCATATAGAGCATGATTACGGAATTGAAGATCAAGGCCTCCTTGTTTTGGCTCGTCGATCGAAGCGTAGATTGGATCGTCATGCTCCAGGAACTGGTGGAAAACGTTGAAGTTGTTCTTGAAGTCTTCGATAAGTCCTTTTCGCATGATTGATTGCGGATCCGCGTTTGGAGAGCCTTTGAGCCCAGTAACTGCGTGCCCCGAATGGAGGCTTTCAGGGGTAATTGGAGAACTAATGTGCTCAGGCGGCCTCATCTTTGCTGAAGGAATCATGAAAGAAGGCTCCCCTCTATCTTCAATGTCCATGGTAAGCATAAGAGACGCTAAGTCTTCCATGGCAGTTTGGGATCGAACATCAACGGCATTGGCAGGATGCTGATGGTCTCCAGAATGTCCTCTGTCTAACGGAGACAGAGAGGCACCTTCTGAAGTAGAGTCTGGGCAGTATTGTTGTACTTCGTCCAGAATGGTTTTCGAAGCTAGTCCGGACCCTGTTATGGTCAGTCTTACAGCCTGCCTGATGTCAACAGTGATTCACCCACCTCCAGGGAATTCTTTGGGAGCATATATCCGTCGATACTGCATGACCTCATATTTCAGACTCTCAACCTGTGATTCCAAGCGGGCGATAAGATCCTCGTCGACATATTTGCGCCTTTTCATGGTCAATCAGCTTATCGTCCGCTCGTGAGTGACTGGATCTGCATACTTGCGGGACGTCTCTTGCGGGTAGATGCAGGTCTTGCTTGACTTCTTGCATAGCGAGCAGACTGGTTTGCCTCCATCGCACTTTGACAAGCCGATCAGTACATGCCGCATTGATTGAGCGTGCGGATTTCACCTTCCGCTTGTTCTTTCGGCATTCCTCGCACGCGATCCTTGTACGTCCTTGCGTTCGTGAGGCCGTTGTCGTGGCCTCCATGGCATCTAGCAAACGAGATTCCGGACACGGTGCTGGACGTAGGACCGATTCATGATCAAGTGCTAGGTCACGTCCCGATGGATTTTCCGTTTCTTGAGAAAATAAGGTTTTGAATCAAGCCGCGGTGATTGGTAGTGATTCTGATGCACGTGATGACGGATACCAGGGAGTGAGTGCAGTGAGTTCTCCTTTCTCTTCTCCCTTTCATCCACCTTGCAACTCTTCCAAATCTACATTTTCTCGCAGTCTTCTTTTTCGTGACCTTGGACTTGGATGCGTGTCCTTCAAATCCCAAATTTTTGAGCAGATAAACAAGTACACCTGAACATCTCGACCGGTATACGTACAATGACTGGCTCTTGATCTCTCCGACTAGTAGGCCAGCTACCTGGTCTCCCGGGCATCGACGCAGAGGAATAGTTCCGCGTTGATGCTATTAACTTGATACCATTCGATTTGCTCCTAGGGGTGGCCGGTTTAGCCAGCTAGCTGATATCGCGTTGCGGAACTTCTGATCCGCAGATAGCTCTACTCCACGAGCGATAGCATTCGCCTCAGCTGAGTTCAGAACATGTATTTATTTCATGATCATGGCGTCCAAGACGCCGATCGGATCTGTTCCCTCGACTCTAACAGCGTACATAAGTCCATACATTTCCTTTTCATTATTGCCTAATTCGGGAAACTCTTCATAAGTTCTGTTGCACTCTACATTGGCTGTTCCATTACAATGGTCTTCTTGGCTGATCTTGAGGGGGAAGAGCGGGTCTTCGCCATCGGGCTTTTCGGGATTCAACACGAGGTTCTGACCGTGGAGAGAAAATCCAACATCGCGACTCTGTACAGCCTTCTCCAGCAGTCGGCTGATCGCCTCGATCACTTACAGGACGAAAGTCACGGTCTAGCACGGGATGGGCCACATTCCACGACATTTGTTGCATATTGGCTTCGCTCCGAGGACTACGACAGTTGGAAAAATACAGAATCCGTCAAGAAGTTTTGGGACGATCTTCCAGACGATGCTGGTGTCTGGCGCGAGGTCATGACTGTTCCCAAGTCTCGCTTTATGCATGCCTCTAGTCAGCCTGTGAAGAGCGCGATGGGTCATCTCCTTGAACTGAAGCAGTCGAACGACGAAGGTTATTGGGGAGTGTACCGCCACCGACTCGCAGCGAATCCCGACCAATACACGGATCCAGACGACAAGTTCGTCTCGCCCTATGTCACAACGGCGAAGTCAAAGCCCAGTCCAGAGAAGAAGGTCATATCGATCCCGAAAACGCAATCTACTGCCATCAGGACTGGACGTGTCCGCCTCTCCAAAGTCCCAGAAAATCTGCTGTTCGCCCGGGAAGGCCAACGCCAACCAAACATCTCCAAGGACGAGCGTGATACCTGGATCGAAAGCATCGCCCCTCACGCGCGCTCATGGATGCAACATCTCGACACCGAACGCGAAAAGACAGGCGTAGTCTCCTTCACAACCCACCTCGGCCACGAGAAGCCAACCATGAGAACAGCATCCCACGCAAAGAACTTCGACCCAGCCATCGACCTCGAAACCGATACCGAAGCCATCGCCGAGGCCAACCAGTTGGTCTACTTCCTTGACCTCGCGCATTTCGAGCAAGCGGGCCGCTCCCATCGTGGCCACGTCCAGCTCCGTAAAAACACCATGGTAACACACATTAACCCAACAACCCTAACAAACATGCACTAACGACCCCGTCACAGGAAATCTACGGGCCCGGCGGAAAAATGAGTCAACTCGGTAAAGCAGTTCTATTCGTGGAAATCTGCGTTCTGAAACCCGGTGATCTCGATGCTGAATACATCGGTTGTAGAGACGGTACCGGTCTGATGTTTTTAGAAGATATCGATATTTAGGACTCTTGTTGGCTAGTTCACGTCACCGCCCGGGTTTTTTTTTTTCAGAAGGCGTCCTCAGGGAAGCTAAAGTGTTTGGATGCCAATGTCATGTATACACTCTAATCGCTTAGTAAGCTTGTAAAGTGCGATAAGCTGTGAATAGCCATGTCATGATATCTCTTGAAAGCCTCGGGTCATTGGGAATTACGTCTGTCGCAGATAACTCATAGTTTCACAATTACTCCCCCCCTTTTTTTCCAAACCGTGCAAGAGATATCCATATGCTCCAGCGCAAGACGAGACGTCTAGATGATCCATCATCATGCTCCACTTCTCCAGTTTTCACTCTTACATTCCAAGTGCCCGATCTCTTCGACGTATACAGTGATGATCCAGTCTCACTCAGCCTCTGTCTTCGAAAAGCAATGGTTAGCACTTCGATTGCCGGGAGGTTGACAGCTAAAAACGCTTTAAGTATATAGATCATCAGAAACCCCAAAATATCTGTACGCCTCGGTGTCCACATGAATTACTGTACTAACGTCACCGATACCCACAACAAAAAGGTATACCGTATTCGACCAGCCCCACCCATATCTATACATACACACATATCTGTCATTACTGAGTCACGGCCCGCATCCCCTGCAGCAGCAAGCCAAACACCAAACCCCTCGCCACTTTCTGAACCTGCAAGCAATCAAAGACTTTACCCAATGCCTCGCCGCTCGCGGCCTGACCCATCACGCTCGTCAAAGCTTGCGGCATGCCCCGTTCAACAAGTAGTTTCCTCGCTTTCCGCCTCAACTCTTCCTTTTCATCCTTGGACATCTCAGCGGGCCAGCTCTTCAATTCTTCTTCTGTGGGTAGTGCATTCTCGCGAAGTTTGCGGAGATGCATGGCAATTCCTGAATCGGAGGTGTTTGCATCCAGGACTGTGGTTTGTAGTAGTTGCCGAATGGATTCTAGCTGAGGGTTTCCGGGGCGCAGGAGGAAAGTTTTGGCGGCGGTGAGAAGGGTTCGTCTCAAGCCCCATGCATTTGAGAGTGTGTACAATTCATTGATAATGGCGAAGAGAAGCTCGACCGCCATCTGGGTCTCTTGTTCTGTGATTGGGGGTTTTGCGTCGGCTTGTTTCGACGGTCGAGTTGGGAGCTCCGGTGCTTTCTCTGGTGCCCTCTCTGACGCCCTCTCCGAAGAAGATCTCTCGACAAAGGAAGATGCAGCAGTCGAAGTGGAAGTCCGGGCCGCAGGTTCCGCTTCGGACATATGTGTGTTCGAGCGGCCTTTGAAGGGATCGGGCACAAAATTGTAATCATCCGTGATGTCCGATGGAGGAGGAGGAAGATGGAGAATTTGATCGCCGCCTAGTATAGGCATCATGTCCATTGACCCCCTGACAGAAGAAGCCTTGCTGCCAGGTTTCGAAATTGACCGACGGGAAAGCTCAGTCTCCGCCGGAATGCTAGGCATGCTCTCCATCTGTGGTACGAGGGCGGGCTGAGTGTCTATAATGGGCGACATATTTCGCAGGCTGTCCTGGCTCTTTCGAGGCAGCGACAACTGTGACACATTTGACTCTAGCTGGCTCAACTCTCGAGTCAACGATATCGAGGAACGGCTGACCACGGGACTAGAGGACGCGGAAGGCGTCTTCTTCTTCCCCAGTACGCCACTCACACCTCCGATGAACGCTTTACCTCCTCCAGCGACGCCTTTTGGTGCCTTCGTGAGAACATCCATCATGCCCTTGCCCACGTTCTCGAAAGCGTTCGGTGTTGGCCATCCGAACCCGCCCTCTTTCGCGGTCAGAGATTTGTCCAAGCCGCGTTCCTTCTCCAAAAACCGCTTCATGCCTTCACTCTCAGCAAGTGACTGGAACCGTACAGCATCGGTGAGATACCTCTCCAGTGCCTCTCTCAACGAGGCCTTGGTATGATTCTTCCAAGCAGGAAGCGCGGAGTGGGCTTGAGTGAAGACACCAGCACCTGAGATAGCTGCGATGCGCCGAAGAACCTCATGCAAAGTCTCGAAGTCGGCGTATTTGCGTACGATCATCCACCCGGGATAATGCGAAGAGGGCGGCTCGATCTGGATCAAGTAGTCTGTGATTGGTTTTTGTCGAAGAGATGCCCTTTCGCTTGGATCAGTGTCATCAAAAATCGATATGGTGGCATTGTGGAGTGTCAAAGGTGGAATTTCCTGCTTCGCTTTATGTGTGTCAGACAATGCTGTCACAGGTGTTTGTGGCACAAGCTGATCGAAGCTTGTGAATGGAGCCGGGTCAGCAGGCTCAAGCTGTGCTCCAGAGCTCTCGTTATCTGATTGATTCTGCAAATGGCGAGACTCATCTTGAGCATGACCATCACTTTGCGAAGATGTCGGAGTCGCTATTCCCTGAGTCGTGCTTTCCGATGCATCCGTCAGCATTGAGCTTGATGAGGTCGTTCTCTTCGAGTCTGTCAACGGGCCATCCTTCATCCAAGGCTCAGCAGCTGGCTCTTTCTTCGTCTCTTCCGAGCTTGATGCCGCCGTTGTACCAAGCCTACGAGCATCTTCTTCCGCTATGAGCTGCGAAAGTCGTTGGGCCTCTTGCATCGCTTCATCCATAGCATCTTGCGCTCTACTCGTAACTCGCTTGTGCTCTCGCTGTTTGGCGATCTCTGAATCTGTCCTTGAAAGGACGGGGGAGCCAGGCTCAGGTACAATCTTAGCGGCTGTTTTCGTGGTAGTCGCGGTCAAGCCCTCAAGACCGGCGTCAATGTCCTTCATGAGCTCGGTCTCGCCCTCTTCAAGAAGGTAGACTATCCAGCCATTGATGAACTCCGGTCTGGAGCAGCTTTGTATGGTCATCTCAATGACGAGCTTCGCCAGCACTTGCTGACAGAAAGTACGGACGACTTCGGCATTATATGCCTTGGGTTCGAGATAGCACTCGAGGATGTCTTCGGCCACGAGATCCAACTTTTTCGCTTGATGTTTCGTATCGAGAATGCTGGCAAGATGACTTTCAGGTTTCATTTCTAGATATGTCTCAATTGCTTCTGTAGCTGCTGTGGCTGGCGATGCTGAGATTGCCGAAGAAAGTTCGCCCAAAAAGACAATCATGATGGAAGAGGAGTTCGTGAGGAATTCGAGGAACGTATCTGCGGGTCTCTTGCGCGAGAGATGCGAGGAAACAGAGAGGAGGAATGCTACCAGCGTTTGACGAGAGGCTTCTGGAAATTTCTCCTCGCTTGGAAGCACTGGTGAGTACCACCATCTAAGCTGCAGTTAGTACAACATCGTCTGATATCTTCTCTTGAATACTGTGACCACGTACTTCACATAGTCTCTGATGACGGCCTCCGTCAGCTCATTCAGCGCCTGCTCAGTCTCAGGCCTGAATCCCTCAAACCCCAATCTCTTCCCCAAAACAGCGACCTTCTCCTTTCCCTCCTCCATGTCCGTCTTTTTCTCTCCCTTTTCCCTTCTCCAGTCCAGAGCCCTCCGAACAACCTCGATCCCAACCTCCTTCCGTCGCTTCTCCTCTACAATTTTGTCTACATTCCCCTCACTACTCCCACCTTCCCACGTAGCATGCAAGACAACACCTCCTACCACGCCAATGAGAACCAATCCTACTCTTCCCAGGACGAAATAGGTCGTCGCGCCTATGCCGACCAGACATGCGCCTAGGGTTTCATTGCTGGCCGTGGAGAGAAATTGGAGCGCTTGGTCGGTCAAATTGTGGGCTGTCGCTTGGAGAGACTGCGGCTTCTCATCCGGCGTCATATGTGGTTGTTTTTCGACATTCCCGCGGTAGGGGGAGGGTACGTCTTCGGAGGTGTCGAGCTCCGCAACTGGTCCATCCAAGGGCTGTTCGGTAGTTGGAGGATCCATATTTGCTTGCGCATCCTATTCCATGTTCTTGAAGGGTATTCGGAGAGCCTCGATGGTGTAGAGAATGGGGATGGAGGGACTGTCGCAAGTCGGGGGTGAGGTGAGACACATGGATCGGCCGTCCATATGTGTCCAAATGCGGCTGAATGGTGGTGACGATCATCACGATATTTCCTCGACCCTGAGGCTCCACATTTATTATTTTTCTTATCGAACTGAGCAACGATCAAGACCAGAGTTGATCTTTTCTTTCTTTGCAGGTATACCGAGACTTAACCTCGAATCTTTGTAATTCCGAGTCAATCACGAATTCCCTTCACTATGGCGGCTGAGACAGAGTGCGTCGCATGCGAGCTACCACTCGTTCTCGACATCTACGACGACGACGACGAAGGTGAGGGGGATGTAGGAATGGGCGAGTCCAGCGCTGCTGAATCCTCAGTCAGCGCGCAAAAGACAGTTCCAGACGACGTTCACTTGATCTGTGGCTGTCATTTCCACTGGTAGGTCCCTCGCCCGTACTTTTCAAATCACAAGTCTAAATCAAGCAGGCAATGTCTTCTCGATGCCTACACAGTAACCGAATGCCCCAGATGCAGCCAAAATCTCACCACAGTCTCGCCAAACGGTACCCAAGTCCTTCTCGTCCAGCTCCATAACGAAGGTGGCCTACAAGAAAATCTCGATATCCTACCCCTCCTTACAGAAGAATCATACCTTAAAGCCTACCCCGAAGAACGCAAATCCCGTGCCTTCCTCGAGTTCTGCCGCGAAGGAGACGTTCAGGCAATAATAGACATGCTCCGTCCAGACATCGACTCTGACGATGAAAACGAAGAGGAGGGAGCAGAAGTCTCGCCGCAGGATCTGCTGAGATATCAAGATGCGATTGGTGATGGCAGGTCGGGACTACACGCTGCTGTTGCGGCGCAGTCGAGGGAAGTGGTTTGGTTGCTCTTACTGCTAGCCAGCAATTTGCATCCAAAAGAGTTTCCGACAGAGGTGTTGCATGAAGCTGAGGCGTTGCAACTACAACGTGGAATCGTTGATGTTGACATCAGAGGCTTGAGAGATAAAGACGGAAGGACTGCTGAAGACTTGGCGAGAGAAATTGGCGGTATTTGGGAGGGCTGGATAGGAGTTGGGAGACTTGGATTGTGAGGTTGGCCAAGAAGGGTTTAGGGTGTTGAAGAGGGCAGGGAGCGGTCAAGTCGTCGGATGGAAGAGGTACAGCTGGCTCTTGGCCCAGTGCCCCACGAATGGATCAGAATATCTGTTCTGCCATTCTTCACAGATCTGATGCGATCAGTGATGGAACTGAGAGGGCATGCATTGCGAAGATCTGATCATCAACATCGACATCGACGTCGGTGGACAAACCATTCGAAGAATAGCCTCGCTTGTGGCTCTCTTCCTCGCGTCATTAGTCCGCTACCGTCTGATGACCTGGGTGGACGATCAAAATCAAGGAAGGGCAAAAGGCAGTTAAATGCGTGCTTCCCCCGTGGATTATGAGCTGACGCGAAGGTTGGGGAGGGACCTCGAGGCTTGTGTGTCAATTTGCGATAGACTCTAGACAGATAAAGCTCACGTACTCGGTGGGAATGAAGCCCGCTGTTCATATTCGATGGCATCTGTAGGCAACCATTTGATGATGGTCAATTATCCGCAATGCCAGATTCCTGCAAACCTGGAAGATAATCATTGATGCCGGCGACAGATAACAAGCAGTAGAAGATAAGAAATTTTGGCAAACCTTAAGGCCGACTGGTGAGGAACTGGTCGGCGGCAATTGCAAGATGGAGACGATGATGCAAGTATGCCTGTCAATAGATTTGAACGTCAGTGGCCAGCAAAGATATCGCATCGACAACTGTCGAAGACATGCAGAACACTGCAGAAAACTGCTTGAGCCTGATCATGAAGGATACATCAGAGTCGAGCTAAGTAAAGCACTGTCTTGGCTGGCTGGAGAGGTACCTAAGAGTGAGGGTGGTTGAGAATAGCCTGCCTAATCAGGTAAGTGGAGACGGGAAGGAAGGCTTCGCAAGTTCAGACCCCCAGAGCAATCATTCAAATCTCCGAGCGAAACCACCGAACGGGAGAATAGGTCTGGCAAAGGAAAGAGAGGTGAAGCAACTCGGAAGAATGATTGTGGAAAGGGAGTGCGGATATGAAGACGATTGGTGACTGTGAGACCAAGGCAGAAAGGGTCAAGGTCAGGAATCCCTCGTGCAACGCTTTCTTCTATTGCACGCGGTCACCCTGTCCTAGATGAAGAGTGACGTGCCGGCGTGTGGTATCGTGTTCGTCTTGCGAGTACAGGGGTTGGCAGTGCTTTCTGTTTCTCGAAACGTGATGCAAGTATTTGGAACGGTCCGTTGGTTCAGTACCAATGAAGCAACTCCCAGCCATGACCAGAAATGTAGCAACGTCTGTTGTGATCTGAAGACGATGGATCGATGGCTAAGGTGGCGGAGAAAGGGATGACATGAGTTTGGTGTTTTGTTTCAGCCCTTCCGCGAATTATTTCGAAACGATCCATCGCTGCCAGGCCAGCCTCTGTCGACATGGCAAGCGCATCGAGTCGAAAGTTGGGGTGGTTTCTGGTTTCGACCTACCTAAGGTATGCGACCATGGCAATTCGGTCCTAGCTGGAAGGCCTTACGTTGCCCAAGAAACCCCTGGTTTCCTCTGCACACCACGAGGGTAGATGTCACGATCCTATTCTGTTGCTCGTGGGATTATTATAATATCGATGCGGTCAGGCGGCTTGGACACATTCCCATGTTTCCCGACGACCTCTGCGCCCCTCTTCATTGGCGTTCAATTGGGTGTGCCAGTGTGCCTCCAGGAGCATTCGAGCATCTACCAAGACTTAAGAGCAGCAAATTTCGTAACCCGTCCCGTTTCGACGCGCTTGTCGCTTTGGTGATGGTGGATCGCCGTGGCTGACGGACGGACGCTACCTCCTAGGCTGACTTGGAGAGTGTACGGATATGAGGGTCGGAAAACGGGATGTACAGACTTGTAAGAAATGGAGAATCTCGTTGGCATAGCCGGCGATGATGAAAGAAGTGGTTGTCAGACCACCATTCACAGCGGCTGTCCACTCAATATATTATCTGCTTCCCGGGAGTCGAGGGCTGACTGGCCAAGAAGGCTGTCTCGGCTGTCCAGTGGCTCTCACGCTGGGCTCTCGCTCCGTGTCGATCCAGGTACCAGAGGCCCTCGCCCGTCTTGATTCGCCGTGCCCAAGAGATCAATCTCCAAGCAAATGTCCGTGTGCCCCTTGCAGCTGTGGCGCTATGCAGATTCCAGCAAGCAAGCTCCAGGCGGTTGGTTTCTCTCACTTTGATGAGATGAGCAAGGGCCCTCGCTCCTTTTTCTCGACCTTAGGGTTTCCTTCTCTCCACCAAGCTCCGCATACCACCAACTCTCAGCGAGTCGTCACTCTTTCGACCTCCAATTTTGCACCAATCCCACGACCAGGCTGTCGTCGCCATTCTTTTCGGCACAGTTTATCGTCACTCTCGTTCCCTCCTCAAACGCGCCCTCGACATCGGCAAGTCGCGAAAAGAGCCGCAAAGCCTGCAGCTTCGACTCCAAATCACAAACCAACCTCAGTCACGCTGGTCGTCCCTCATTTACTCGAAACTTATCGCCTCGCGTCTTCAGGCACCAACTTCCTGACGGCAAACCCCTTACGTCAGTCGAAGTCACGATAATCCGACAGCAAGACACGCATTGTTCATTGGACCCCATCGATTGACTATACACGACTTTGTCCCAACATTCGTGACTTACTCGGATATCAAAGATGCAGCTGCGAAATATCATCGACGGCCTGTGGCGTCGCCAGAATAACGGCAAGGTTCTCACCATTGTGCAGGTCGTCACTTCCGTCCAGCCACAGACCTTCACCGGATCTGCCATCATGGTCACCTCGACTTTAGGAGATGCGAAACAGACCAAAGCAGCTGGCAGTGTAGTCGTAGGAAACGCGGTCCGCCCGACGCCAACTACTACCAGCATTGAGGAGAGTGCTGCCACGTCCACAGTAGAGAGCAGTCAAGACAGCGCTGCTTCAAGTACTGCCATCGCCTCATCAGCCGCTCGAACTTCAAGCGCAGCACAGTCCTCGCAGCCAAGCTCCATTGCCTCTTCCCCGGCTTCCCAGATGACATCCGCACCCATTGTCAATGCCTCCCCATCTAGCACGCGAGGATCCGCTGCGAGCCAAAGTGCGAGTGCGAGCCCTACAGCCGCCGCTTCGAGTGGAATGTCCGGAGGTGCTAAGGCCGGACTTGCTTTCGGCATCCTGTTTCTCATCGGTGCTTTGCTCGCTGGTCTTGTTATGCTCTATCGCCGCCAGAAGCAGCAGAAAGAATCTCATGAGCGACTTGATGATGAGAAGGCCTTCGTGAGCCAGGATACCCTCCCACGAAGTCCAGAACATGTTCACCCAGCGCCAGTCATGGCGCAGGCCGATGCACCAGCTGCCCGGCCCCAGGACTCTCTCGCACCCCGACTTGATATTCGCCCAGTCACTCAATTCGACCCACGAATGAGCACAATGAACACTGGTGTTCCGGCTGCTGGAGCTGCTGTTGCTGGTGCTATTGGCGGAGCTACTTTGGCCGCGAACGACTCTCCTCGTGCTACTTCGCCCAGTTCGTGGGAGAAGCGTGGCGTTCAACAACATGCCAATGATCCGACCAACCCATTCGGGAACCACGCAGAGACCCTCAACAACACGCCACCACAAATTGCTCAGATCCCCTCTATCCCCGAACTCCCGTCTGGACACAACAGCATCGACGCCTCGGATTTCCCACTCCCAATCTCCGGACAAGTTTCACCGAATCCTAACGATTCTTCTGAATCTCTGCCGAATCCCGTTGTTCCATATGCGCCTGCTACTGTTTCCAATGTCAGCCTTCCCGTTTCCGAAATTGCTGCCGCGGGTGTAGCTGGAGTTGTTGTCGCTGGTGCCGGTGCTGCTATCGCTGGGAAAGGTGGGAACTCTGCTCCTCTTGACAATGTTCACCGTGTACAACTTGACTTCAAACCGTCCATGGAAGACGAACTCGAAATCCGCGCTGGTCAACTTGTCCGTCTCCTGCACGAATATGATGATGGCTGGGTAAGTTCACATATCTTTCAAGTCGTGAACTATTTTAACATTACGTTAGGCACTCTGCACTCGCATGGATCGCTCCCAGCAAGGTGTTGTTCCACGTACCTGCTTGTCAAAACAGATGGTAAAGCCTCGCCCAAGCCCAAGCAACTCATCTCCAAGCGGGGCTCCTCCGTCAGCTCCGCCACAACAACCCCGTCCAGGCCAAGGTCCTCGTGGCCCAGGTCCTAATGGCAACCCTCAAATGCGTGGTCCCGGCCCACAGATGCCAAACAATGGTCGCAACTCTCCAGCTCCATTCGCACAGGTTCCTCGCCCATTGACGCCAACTGGTCGCAACTCGCCTGCCCCATACCAAGGTCAAGGTGGACGTGCGTCTCCCGCACCCTTTGGCCAGGCACCTCGTCCAATGTCACCAGCCGGCGGTCCACACGGTCAACGTTCTCGTGCAATGAGCAATGCCCAAGCATACCGCGCATACCAGCCTGGACAAGGCCCACAAGGTCCCAACGGACAGCAACAGCGCTCGCAGTCTCCAGGTCCATATGGACCCCCTGGAATGATGCGCCCACCCCCTATCAAGGATAACAATCGCCGTCGCTCAAACTCGATGAGTAACATTGTCCCAGGAAGTGCACCAATTGTTGCAGGCAATGCATCCGTGGTGACGAAGACTCCCTCTCTCGCCCGGAAACCAGTCCCAGGTCAAGCAGTATAGACAACCTTTTGAGAATGTCATCATTTCACGACATCACGTACAGATCAGCCTGGTGTTTTTCGGAGTCCCTTTTTTCACTATACAAACTATTGGATGGTTTCGCACGATCAGGTTTTCTCCCACAGAAAAACTTGCTTTCGATGCGCTCAACGAATGGACCTCTTCCACCTTACCTGCAAATCCATTTCATTGCATGACACGGATTTATACCCTCTTTTTCATTGATTTTCTTCATTTGCAGCTAGTCTCTAGCTGTGAAACATCACCACGAACAGCTGAAGCCATTATACATGTCTTATTGTGGCTTGTACAACTCTGACATTATTTGCGACTGCTTTTTCTTGCTATTAGATAATGTGTTTCCCCACATTTCTCCTGTACGGTATGGAGGGCCATCGAGCGAGTTGGTGGTATAGTAGAAGTAGTAGGTGAATTAGGAATGGGAACGTGCCCGGTCTCTTTTGTTCGTGATTGAGTTATCTACCTGGTTTTGTGTAGATGCTTGATTGAGAGGAGTTGGAGGAAGAAACTCGTCGAAGAGTCTGGGTGTATATATCTATGAATATATAACGTTTTATGTTACCTCGAGGCGCGTACCTGAACAACAAGAAGTCCGATCTTTATTGTAATTATGAACGTTGATAGCGACGGTAACGTCGCTTTTCCCCCTAGATATAGGAGGTACAATACAAAATGCAGTGAGCTTGCCAGGGCTGAATGGGCAGGGTCCACAACTCGAGCTATAGAAAAACCTCAACCTCGACTTTTGACTTCAACAAAAACCAACCTTTGAGGCTTCGCATACGATGTCGTCTCCCACAGTACAGTCCAATCCGGAGATTCTCACTCACATCAACCAACTGTGGTCGACTCTCCTCCCTGCCTCTCCAATATATTCCTTCCTCCTCTCTGACCTCCGCATCACCCATGCCAGTTCAGGTCTCGTCCACGCTCGTCTCGTTCTCGCAAAGCAGCATCTCAACTCCAAGCTCGGTATTCATGGCTCCGTCTCGGCGACCATCATAGACGCTTTCGGCGGTCTCGCAATTGCCAGCACCGATCTACGAGAAAAGACGGGTGCCTCTGTTGATTTGAACGTGAGCTATCTGGGTTCTGCTGGTCTGGGGGACGAGATCGAGATCGAGGGGAAGGCGGAGAAGGTTGGTGGGAGTCTGGCGTTCACAAGTGTGACACTTTATAAGGTGCAAGAGGGGGTGAGAGGTGCTATCATCGTGATGGGCCGGCATACGAAGTTTGTGAGACAACCTACCGTTAAGAAACACGACTAGGCGCGCTCGAGGGCTCTGGCTTGATGCTCTACCTCAGTGTCGCCACAAAGGGTGAGTATAGTCAGCTCTACAGAACCACCCCTCAAACCTCTGAGGCTGATCTTCCCACGGAGGTCATCGCTGTATCCAAAGAACGGCTTTCCTTCCTCAACCGCCAGGCTATTTGTGTCGGCGCTCGGTCAATGGGCGTCCGGACTCACTCTTCCGGGCAAGAGCAATATCTTGTTAGTTGCATGATTTTCGAGTTCAAAGACGAAAAGATTGATCTGTGACTGTGCACTTCTTTTCACGAGCTGTGCAGGTCCATGGCTGGCAAGAGACATTCCGTGACTGAAGAGGTGGTTGATGCATGAGGAGGACTTGACTCGGCCACACCAGTATTCTCTGCTGCTGCATTGATTACACTTGAGTCGATCTGATGACCACATTTAATTGTCCGCTTATTTCGATTCTTCGCTATCCGACCGCAAATGTCGCTTTGCCAGACGTTTTCTCTGTTTGTCCAGTATTCTCAAATAATAATCGAGAACGCCAGCATGTTTCAAGCGTTAGAGTCTGGCTCGGATCAGTGTCTTGATGAATTGGAATGCCATCAGGAATAACCTTCAAGGCGGAAGAGAACATATGCAACTTCGACTCGTGTATCATTACCTGCTCATATTTCGTGAGACATGAGCTGATGGAAAGGCCATCGATTTGTTTTCCCCTGACATCGAGTAGCGCGCCTCGAACAATCATTTCCCATTCAAGACGCCATAATTCCAGTACACGTCTTGGTTTGGTTTATATCGCTGGTTGTCTCGAAGTCTTCAACACATTTTCCGTCATCAACGATGCCGTACTTCACCATAATCCGGTTCGAGTCACAGACTCATTTGAGAGAAGAATGGTTTGATATGGATATGACGCTAAGATGCTCAGAGCCAAGATGGACGCGCCCCTGAGGACGTTCTTCGATGAAAATCATGCGCATTGGCGTACTGGTATGGACATGAGAAGGTTGGCCAAGATTCTCCAACTAGACCACTCGAATGGCTCCGGCACACTCGTTGCCAGCTGTCTCATTAGCATTTTCGGCCATTGCATGGAGCTCGAATACATGCGGCTCAGTCTCCCCTACCTCGAATTTCACAACTTTTGCTCTTTGTACTTGAGGTTCATTTGAGATGATACAACGGACAAGATTGCTCGTATGGACTCATTGGGATGGAAATACACCGAGTGATGTGACTGATTGGCTTATCGGAACGATTGCTCGGGTCACGGATACTATGGCAGTGGCTCAGAGGGAGGAGGAACAGCCACGGGAGAGCGAGAGCAAGTCTATCAAAGGGTTCACAGATGATTTCGCTAGCGAGTTGCTTGATCGGGTTCGGAGAGAGGATTAGCTGTGTAGGCTGTGGGCTTTTAGAATTGCTTCTAGGAACATGTCTTGTATTTTGGTCTCATTGGTATTGCATGTTGATAAGACTCGTCATTAGTATGTGACACTTGGTCTTTGAAGGGCAGGAAAATACTGATAAGCCAGCTTGTAACATCGGCATAATTTGACTGCGACATACTTGATGTCCTTTACTCGTCCTGTCGTCATAATATAACAGTGATGTATAGTCTACGATGGCAGCAAAGATCAATATTCTTATCCCTCCACTCACTAGATCTTTTCTTGCTGTAAGTGATTCATGAAGTTGCTGGAGTTGCCTGCGAATTGTTCTTTCACGCTAGATCCTTTGAAGAATATGGATTGTCGTTTTCTTCTGCCTCATTCTTGCAGGATCCTTTGATCTGGCTGAGATACGACTGATAAATATTAGGACCCAGATATCTTTCGCCCTTGGAAGTGCGCCAGTTGCTCTCGGACGGCGCGGAAAAAGAGGATGAAGAATTGCTATTTTTGGTTTGCTGTGTAATTGTCGTCGTTGTCCTGTTGTACTGCATCGAATACCGATGCTCCTTCCTTCATTCACCCTCCAACCACATCTCACCGCCAACAAACTCCTTCGACAATATCTTCACGGAAACCGAGCACGTCTGATCCTCTCTACTTACTGTGTAGAGATGCAAGTACGGAAGCTGACGGAGCAGTGGCATACCGAAGGCCCGATACCACCTCCGCAGCCACCTCACACGCGAGCACAGAGTCTTGGAACTGTGTCAGATTTCCAGAGCTTTTGAATGGCTTGAAGAACCTCAAGCCAATCTCAATACATTGCTCAAATCTATTTGGACGCGCTGAACCCGCCTTTTCAAAGACACTTGACCTACTACCTCTGGCCTCAATCTTCGCGTTCACACTACTGGACCTCCCTTTTTACAACCACTGAACTGCGACGCCGACCCAAGCCCGAAAGTTCATAGCAGACAGCACCAGCGAGATGGCCGGACCTAAAGTCTTGGTTACTGGAGGCTCTGGCTGTCTGGGTATCGCAATAGTCGAATGCCTGCGGAATAGGCTACCCGACGCGTCCATCTTCGTGCTCGATATTTCAATCCCAAATAACGACCGTAACAATACCTCAAATATAGAATATCATCAAGTTGATATTTGTGACGCCTCTGCGATATCAAGGATCATCACCCGAATCGAGCCACAAGTCATTGTCCACAGCGCGGGACTGATACCGAATGCAGCCAAGCGTCTGGGGGTTGGGGATGCCGGTATAAAAAGGGTTAATGTCGACGGGACAAAGAATGTCTTGGATGCAGCGAAAAAGGCTGGCTCGGTCGTTGCCTTCGTACTAACCAGCTCTTGCGACGTCATCAAAGGCGATAGTTGGGGGGATCTGAAATATGTTAATGAGAAAACACCGCCGCCGCAGAAGTACGATCAGGTGTATGCAGAGACAAAGGTACCGTCTATTCCTTCCTTCTCGCGCAGATTTAACAGACTCCAACTAGGCTATCTCCGAGAACATGGTATTGGCCTCTGCTTCACCAAGCTTCAAAACGACTGCTATCCGCACCTGTGGAATAATCGGTCTTAACGAAGTCAACCTCATTCCTTTGATGGCTGTAGTCCCGCGTCGCATCTCTTTCGGCAAAGGAACCAATCTTTTCGATTTCACCAGTGCAGAGAACGTCGCAAATGCTCATGTCTTGGCCATTGAAAACCTTCTTTCTCCGCCTGGCGAAGGCTCAGTTTCGGCGAATGGGAAGGCCTTCTTCGTGACGGATCAGAGACCGATGCCCATGAGAAGGCTCATGGAAATGATTTGGGAATGTCTAGACTATGGCCAAGTCCAGAGTCATTCTGAACAGATCCAGACACCTGCCTTCGTTATTCCCATTTCCGTCGTTTATGGGATTATTTGGTGCATCTCACTGCTGGCTTATGTATTTGGGAAAGCGCCAGCGGTATCCCCAAGCGAATTGGGAGATGGTGTTTCCGTTCGCTACTTCGATAACTCGTTGGCGAACGAGATTTTGGGTTATGTGCCTCGAGCTAAATTGGAGGATTCGATCAGAGACGCCTGTAGAACCTATAAGGCCAGGCAGGCAAAGCATCATACCTCATGATAAATCACTGTTCAATCATCCGTCGATCGTTTCATGGGCGATCGCAGGGCAATACCTGTACTATCAATCTTCGTTTTCTGCTCGTCTACTTCTCGCTCCTTGAAGCAGAAATATTGAGTATACTTGGGTACTTGTCCATTGCTTTTCGCCAGACTAAGTGGGCCCATTTCCCTCTTCATGATCGAAACAGTCTTCCCTAGGAGGATTGGGTAGAGAGAAGAAAGAGGAAAGAATCCGGTCATGGTCTGGACTTCTTGGTGCCTGTTGAGTTCATTACCGGCTACTCCTGCTACCTCGCACTCGCAATCTCAGCCTGGGTCAAACTCACTGATGCTTCAGTACAGGATAGGATTGACGCCCAATCATTCTCGCTTCTGAGAGGATGAAAAGCAACCAGAGTTGTCAAAGACAACCTGACCAGGAAGGCGAAGCAAGTGGCAAAAGCAAGCAGGATACATCAAACCTCGAGGCAATCTCAGTAAGCAGTACCAGACACAGATATGAAAATCCTCGCCTGGGTCAAAGCGCAGTCCGCGGCTGTACCAACATGCGCTCTGCGTGTGCCTTGCAAGCCTATTGCGGAATCGTTGGTTTACGACACACTCCTTTTGTCCCTTTTCGTGACAGGCTCTGTCCCACCAGCTTTTCTTATCGCAGAGTATCCGATTACCATACCAGGCATCTATTACCGAACTGTTCCAATTTGAGACTCGGCGGCGCCATTCCAGTCTGCTTCATGAAGGCTATCCCTGGTCGGAAAGGATTCGATGTTTTAGCTTGTGAGTATGATGGGTGGAATGTAAAGTGCTTTGGACAATGATTGCTTCTGCAGTCGGTATAGGAGATGTGTGCTGCACTCCGGGGCTTACTACTATATCACTGACTATTTTAGGCCCGGTTGCCAGCTATCAACCTTCTATACGAGCCTAAGATGGTCGAACTCGTCCTCGAACTCTATCACAGATCGTGCGAGCGAAATGGCCAGTATGGGTTTTCGAATATCCAAATAGACTTCGTCTTCTTCCCGACCGCTGAAGCACACTATATACCTCAATTGTGGTTTGCTCAGTTCGTTCTTGGGAAGAAGAGGAAGAATGTCGTGAAAGCTGTGAAACGTGGAGACTATTCGTCGAGACCAGTGCAGGCCGCTAAAGATAAGCTGCTTCAAGGTCCGAATCCGCAAGCCCAGGATGCTAGCGGTCAGGACTACCGAGACCGATTCTCACAACAACTTGACTCTGCCTTCCAGGGCCTGGATCGATATCTTAGACTCCAGGTCGAGGTCGCAGGCAAATACCAATTCGACTGGCTCCTTTGGCCGGTCATAGATCCTTTGACCAAACTGATCGAAGAGGACAAAAAACTCGATTTGACTTTGGCATTTGCGTTTGCAATGAAGATTCATGGACATGTGTCTCGATTGTTAGGTATCGAAAAAGACCTGTCAGCCGGCCAGGACTCAGAACCTTGGCGTCTGTATAAGTCTATTGAAAAACACATTGTTGATTCGCTCACCTATACCAGAGAGTCCGTTATCCAGAAGAAAGATTCACCCAACCCTGCGAAGATACGGGTGGCTCAGCTCATCACGCCTCTCACAGGATACTTCGAGAGCGATAACGAGAAATGGCACGACCACGGGGTCGAACTGACGAGCCTTGAGAATATCTTGACGATGGCTCTACCTCGCGTTGGTGAAATCACGGACGTAAAGGCTAGTGAGGCAGAGAGCGAGGCAGAGAGCGGAGCAGAAAAGAAGGAAATCAGCCACTCATCCATCATACTTTTGCGCCGCCTACGAGACGAACTCGAGGCGGAACACAAGGCCCTCACGTTCGACTACCTTGAATTACACAAGCAGTGCGAGGCCTACCTCTTAGCAATCAGAGCGGGACTGGGCAAGTCGGACAGGTTGATCCCCGTGATCGTGGATCAGCTATCGGACGACGTTTCGGGGATTTCCAATATTGCGTATGAGATCTTGGATTTGCTGCACAGGTTCGATGAGGCGGGATATAACCGAGTTACGGGTCGGCTGGTGTAGGCGTTCAAGGAGGTTATGGAGCAGCAGGAATATTTGGCTTAGATTAGGGATTGGGATGGTCTGGTGTGGACGGGATTTTGTGATGGGTTCATGGGTTCGAGAGGGTTTGGTGGGTGTGGGTACTTCTGTGATGGTTTGAGCATGCCTGGGAATGTGGCTATACAGGGTCGGATCTTATGGATGTTGATTATTCCATCCTCGCAGCTTGTCGACTGTATACAACCCAATGGTTCCATGTCTGATCACCTATACAAAATCGGATACCAAAAAAGCGTCAACGAGCTGAGGCTAGAAAGTGAGGTGATCCATAGTCTGCTCGATTAATGCTTGGATAGAATGCAAGAAATCTGACTCGCACTTGGACAAGCTGAGGAGTGGACTGGACGTTAAGACCTGTCGTGACTTGAGAGTCCACTCGCCCATCGCTTGACCTGATCATGTCGTTGAAGGCGTTGAAGTGGTATCTTGAGCTGCTGGACTGTCGGAGGTAAGGTAATTGGTCTGTGTGATGGAAGTCTGTCCCCCTTGGATGAATATGGTTTTGGTCTCTACCGAGAACAACAACACTGTGCAATCCACCGGCGCTTACGGAATCGGCTCCGAAAACAGACACATCCACGCATCTCTGCTGTCCTCAAAGATCGCAGCTGTCGGATACGGATACGGATACGGATAGAGGAGCAGGGTCACAACTGTCTTCGGCAGAACAAAACATGGCAGCCGATCTGCGTCTTGGAACCTTCAGGCTACGCTAGGTGGTACTCAACGGCCACATCTGAGCTCCCGTCTGGGGTCACACCAACTCCCAGCTCTTCCAAGCAAGGACACGCATAAACGATCGAACATTGATCCTTGTGGCCCGTCTTTTTGTCACTACGACCATCCCCTTCAATCGAAATGTCGACATAATCAACCTCACATCCATTCTCCGGCAATTCCTCATACCTCCTAATCCACCTCCTAATCCACCTCCAAAGTCAACCCAGGACTAGTCCGAGATCCGCCCACGAACGCCTCTCCCGAACAAGATCGTACCATTGAGCTCGGTCCAGCTTGATCGCACACGTCAATTCCTCTCCACACTCCGACAAGCTCGCCCCCCCCATTTCTCTACATTCAATCGACTCCTGCGTAAACATAATCCGGTCCCGCTCCGGCCTTCCAAACACAGCGCCAATCGTCATGCCTACATACCTCCTTCATGGCTTTCGATGGCCACGGCCCCTCATCCGCATTCACATCATTCTTCAGAACCTCGACGACGCCGCGGCGGAATGGTTAATGGCACCGCAGACGGGAGAAACTCTCTTGACAAACTTCACGACGTTGTATCCCGAGATAATGCCCTCGTTGTCAGACCTGCAATTCATTGAGCAGTACGATCCTACAGACGAGAGGACGGAGAGCAAGAGCCAGCCGTACGCATATGTGGCAGACACGGTGCATGAGATTAAGTTGGGAGTGGATGTGGACGAAGTCCGGGGCAGGGGAGTGGGCAACGAGGCATGGACGTCCATGGTGGAGTTGAGGGACAAATTGGCGCCGGGAGAGAAGGTCGCCTGGTTTGTGGTTGTGTGTGGGGACATTGAGAGATGGGCACCGCCTGCGGAAGTGATAGAGGAGACGAATGGTTCTGATCACTATCAAGCCAATGGAGGATCGGTCAAGAGCATCACAAGCTACGATAAGAGATCAAGTCAAGGAGATGTATGTTGAATTTGCGGAATGCTGAGAATGGAACTGACAGAGCAGCAGAGCAATGGCAGACCCCCTACGTCAAAGGGCTTGAGGAGGTTCTTCAGTGTGAAGAGCTTGCGAAAGTCGAAGAGGTACGTGTTGATTTGTCTTCGGTGGAAATGTCAGCTAACAAGGCCAGCATGAAATCCTTGGGACAGCCTTCGGAGGCATCAGAAGTGCCACCACCACCACCACCACTGCCGACAAGTCCCGGTTTCCCTCCATCTGCTCCCCATCCTTTACCTGCACTTAATGCACGTCTACCAGGGATGGCGGTCTGATTTCATATTTCCTTTTTTGGGGACATAGTTGCATATGGTAGTCTGCAATGGCATGCTGCAGGGCGCTATATGGACCATCACTGACTGGATCTGCACGCGACGGATCTGCACGCGACGGTATATGGAGATACCTCACTCTTTCGGGCTGTGCGTGTGCGCTTCCATGGGCGTCGCAGATGAGCTATTCGAGACGATTTGCAGCTCCGGATGCTGGGACGATCGCGTCATGAAGATTGTATGAGGATACGAAGGCTACAGTATTGTTTACATTTCCGGCGTGTCGTCCATTCAGAGCAGGCGATGGTCCAATCAGGTATTACTACACCAATATAGGATGCCAACTGTCAACGCACGGTGTGCCATGTGATCTGGTGGGTGCGGAATCTTCGGTTTGGGATTGTTTTTGTTTGGCGCGTCGCCGAGTTCCCAGCCTCGTCCCCGTCAGTCCCCGTCAGTCCCCAACCACCTGCACTTTGTTTTCCACGCCTAATGGCGTCAGGCATTAACCTCGAGGGAGATCCTGCTACGCAACAATCCCAATCCCAATCCCAATCCCAACTCAAGCTGCAACAACCTTACTCGAGCTTCTTCCCTTCCTGCGAGGGGGACATAATTGTAAACACACCGCCAGGAACACAACGATCGCTTGTCGCACCAGCCCATAGCGCGCGCCGTGCCGAATCACTCCACCTTCATTATTCCAACCCAAAGAGATTGCAACCCGCACTCTGCACTCACCCAACAAACTCCGCAGTCGCCGGCGCAGGCACACTGAGGCCCAAGAGCCTCGACGAGAGGAGCCATGCCTCCCGTACTACCACGCTCACCGATTTCCTCGCTACCGCATACAAATAATTTCTTCCCGCGCGTTTCCGCTTTAATTTCGAGCCTCGCGCGTCGCCAACCATTCTCCAACACAAACACAAACCATGCAACAACGAACCGCCTCGAGCGCAGACAGTCCGATAATATCGCCATAATACCCACGGCGTATCAAGTCGATGGCCCCGCACCAGGCGCCGTAGCTGGAATCGTCCTGGGCTCCGTCGCCGGATTCATCCTCCTCATCCTCCTCATATACTTCCTCAGTCAGGGCGGTGGCTTCCTGAGCGGCGGCGTCGTCGTGGCAGAAGAGGACGAGATCGTCGTTTCTTCGAGACGTCGCTCGAGGTCACCGCGTCGGAGATCCCATCGTTCCACGCGCTCGACCGAGATTCGAGAGATCCGTCGCGCGTCGAGATCTCCGCGGCCGCAGAGGATCATCGTCGAGGAGAGGAGAGAGGTCTATCCGCCACGGGCTCGATCGGTCGTCAGTGAGAGGATCGTGGAGGAGAGGAGGCAAGTCTCGAGAGCGCCGCCGTCGCCGTCACCCGCGCCAGCACCACCGCCACCGCCCCCGCCGCCGGCGAGTTCGAGCAGACGCGTGTCTGGCGACGATATCGTCGAGGTCATTGAGGAGGGATCGAGTTTCGGGGGCAGCGTCGCCGCACGGCCGCCGCCTAAGAGGGAGAGGAGGAGGAAGAGCGGCGGCTATAGGCAAGTGGATCCCAAAAGATATGCCGGAGGGGATTATCCGCAAAGGCGTGTCAGGAGCAGGGAGTCTTGGGAGTAATAGGCTGGGGGGGGTTTTTTTTTTTCAAAAAATAATCGACTAATCTGGTGCCTTGCGGATGGTCCCCTTGGGCTGCTTTGGCTGGAAACATCTCCCTGCTGACTTGTTTGGCAGAGATCGATAGTAGATTCTGCGATGAGGCTGGGTTCTACGGTTGATGGAAGTTTGCCGGCCAAAGGACGGGCTCCCTCGGTGCTTGCGACATTTTTTTCTTTTCTTTTCTTTTTTTTCTTTTTCAATTTTCTCGGTTCATTCTACTTGTACGTTTTCAATGTTACGTCGCTTGTTTGACCGGCTTGATCTCGAGATACCAGGAGTTGTTGCGGTTTGTCTTTTGCCGGGCAAGAGCAGCATGGGCAGGGTCTGTTTGTTTAGAAAGAAGACGAGTACATATGCGTATATATTGCAAGGGTTGTATCAATCGATCGGAGGACATGGTTGCAGGTCACACGATACAAGTGTAGGGGACAGGGATGCGATGGGATGCGATGTGTTGTTAGCACTCGAGTCTTGGAGCGTGTAGTTTTGGTACGAGTATAATGCCGGTCTGAGCAGCGTTATTTGAAATTCTCATTACCTCCTCTCCGCGCGCGCTTACACTTGCTTTCCATAGTCTCTATTCCAGATCTCGACGAATCGCGCCTTGTCCACGGCAAAGGCCTCCAAGAAATCCCGTTCCAGATCATGGCCTCTCCTACCAATGATGACGAGACTATGTAATGGCGGTCCCAAATCAATGCCATTATCCCTCCCCTTTTCCTTCCCCTCTCCCTCCTCACCATTCCCATCCCCATCTTCCTCCGCCCCAACAACATCAGCACCGACCGGCAACGTCCTCGCCAACTCCCCCAACGTCCCGGCCACCATCTTCATATCCCCACTCCCCACCCTCGCAACCCCGACCGCCAAAACATCGTCCCCACACACCCCCTTCCCGCCCTCCCCTCCCCCCTCCACCTCAACCATCTGCCGCGCCGCCCGCGCCACAGTCATATACCTCTCCGGCAAATACCTCACCCTCCCCGTCCGCGTCAACACCTCAAAATCCGGCTCCTTGACTTTAATATCCAGCAAAACAAGCGTGTGCAGTCCGATCCTTGAATTCTCGACCAAACGCGGGTAAAACGAGGTCGGTCTCCAGTTTTCGGTGAAGAAGACCATGGAGAGTGTTTGGCCGAAACTGTAGAGACTCAGACCCGTGCAGCCGATGGAGGTGAGGATGGAGGCGTTGGGGAGGGTTTGCGTGGGGATGTTTAGGGTGCGTGCGCGGAGGAGGAGGTCCGTGTGGGTCGTTGCTCTGGTTCGTTGTGTTAGCTACGACGTGGGAGAAGGGAGGGATGTGGAAGAGGAATCATAAGTACCCGAACGGATCGCCTACGACGAGGAAAGCAACGTCCTTCTCGGACGCGCCGGCGAGGATGGAATCGGAAGACGATTCGACCATTTCGCGGTCGGCGACGATGACGGGGCGGCCATAGAAGAGTTCCTACTGCGAATGATCAGTGTCTGGCCTCTTGGTTTGTTTTATGTATTGCGATTTCGATGGTTCGCGTGCGTCGTTTTGTTTGTCGTGGGTTAGACGGGGTATTACCAATTTTTCCTTCTCGACGAGGAGGACGGCCGTGTATGCCTCGAGATATACGCGCTCGGCCTTTTGGACGATTTCGAGGCCTTTGACGGTGATGTCTTTCTCGTCGGCTAGGCCGAGGCCAATGAAGTATAGCATTTGGGCGAAATGTACGTGTTTTTCGCGACGGGGATGGAGGGGTTGAGTTGGGGAAATTTTGACGAGGTGGGGTGGTAGAATAATTTTGACCCTGAATTTGACCCCTCTACCATGTGAATGTGATCAATAGCATATATTCCTTCCAAACATTTACTCGTTTTCTCTTTTATCTGAATCTATAGATCATGGCCCCATCACCGCTCTTACATCCCAGATCAGTACTCTTTCGTCCCAACCGCAACTTGCGCACCATCCTTCAGCACCAAAGAGACACCAATCCACTCCAGTCGCGAACTCGGTATGCCGTCCCATTCTCCCCAATTCTCTTCCTCCACCGTATGCCATGGGATTCGCAAGTTCCGGCTGGACGCCCATCGCTGTGCCATCTGTCCACACTCTACATGTCATATCGTAGCTAGCACTCAAGAGCACATCCGAAAGGTGCGGGCTCCACGTCAGCCTTCGCACTGCGTATTCATGTCCTGGCAGCACAGCTAAAGGCCCTTGACCTGGTGCTCTTATATCAAATGTTCGTATTGTCCTATCCACGCCAGCCGTGGCTACAATTGTGTCTCGATACTTGTTCCAATCGTGTGTGAGCGCTTCAGAAGGCGGTATGCCCATCGCAGGCGCAATGCCTGGTCTCGATTTCGGGGGGGAGTGTATCGGTATCGATTGGATGAGGTGATTCGAGGCGGAAGCTGGTGTCCGCAGATCAAAAACTCGGAGGTGACTATCCGAGCTCACCGCGCTCAGTATGGTGGGTGAATGGGGCGAGAATTGGGCGCTGTATGTACATGAATGCGTGGGTAGGGTAAGAATGCTCGTCGGCATGTTGGGATTCCATATCTTGATCGTGCCGTCCCAGGAACTGGACAAGAATGTCTCCTTCGATACGAGGTTCCAATGGACCGAGAAGACTTCGCGAGCGTGCTCATTCCATGATTGTATTGGGAATTGATCCAGCGATATATCGAAGAGCTTGATGCTGCCATCGCCAGAGCCCGTGAGGATTTGGTTCTCATGCGATTCAGACCAAGCGATATCGTAGAGGGAGTCTTGTGTATCGAACCTGGTAGTACTGGTTAGCCATATCCCAGCTCTTCAGACGGGGTTTCTAGCACCATTTCTCTGCCACAATACCGTTCGCTGTGAGACCTAGAATATATAGTCTGCCATTTCCAACCAGTCCGAAGTTCGCAGAAGAGGCGACAGCAATCCGTGAATCGAAGAAGGGCGAGTATTTGACACTGTAGCCCTGGTATCCTTGGGTCCTGAACTCCAACATGGCGGGACACCGTCTTGCAATGACGGACAAGATGCGCTTCCTATGTGGGAATTCTCATGGCCATGTCATTCGGGAGGCACGAGAAGATGCGTTACAAGACAACAGCAAAGTGAGCATTTGAACACTTGCAGGGAGACATTCGACCTACATGATGGCAATGGCCGAGGTCTGGGGTAGCGGGAGGGAACCTCCCTGACTCGTGATCGTTTAGCTCGGATTGCCACTAGGAACAAACACCATGTGGAAGGCGTGGACATAAGCAACAACAACATCATGCTTCGCTTCGTAATACGTATCCATCATGGAGGCGTTCGTGTCGCGCAAAAGACGCCGTGTCTCGCCCGAAATCGACATCAAACCTGATACCGATCCGCGCCTAACGGCAAGCAAGCAGGGGGAGAATGAATCCACAGATTTCAAGCTTGCAATGCTTGCCTCTATATATCCTGGTTTGGACCATGGCCTTTTGCTAGACATCCTGCTGGTTGAAAACGGCTCTGTCGAGGCTGCCATTGACAATCTGAGCAAAGACTCCAGAGCCTCAAAGAAGAAGCAAAGCACGTCTGGAATAGGATATCAAGCTTCTCTTGCTTCCTTCAACATTGGATCCAGCACGATCAAGAAGCAAACGCTCACGAGGAAAGGCAAAACGCTTCATTTGTACTCCCCAGAGGACATTGCTGCACACACACCATGTTCCATCATTCACAACTTTCTTGAAAAAGAAGATGCCGATGCATTGCTCCGAGAACTCCTCCAAGAAGCACCCACATTTAGAAGGGAAAGATTCAAGATGTTCGATCGGGTGGTCGAATCACCTCACACCATGTGCTTCTATGTCGATTCTGAAGACGAGGCCGAAATTCAGCGAACTCAATATGTCTACATGGGCGACCGAATCGCAGACGTCCGTCCTTCCTTGCCAAAGATGCGGGAGGTATCGTCAAAAGTTCAGTTGGCCGTTAATTCCGAGAATGAAAAGCGCATTCGCGACTTTTATCCCGGCGGGAAGAAGCTCCAATATCAATCACCAGAGAAATGGGAACCAAACGCTGCATTCGTGAACTGCTATGACGGAGGACAGGAGAGGTACATCTACCTCCTTGCTGATTTGAAATCAATGGCTAATAGATAACAGCGTCGGTTACCACGCTGATCAACTCACATACCTGGGTCCACGAGCCATAATAGGCAGTCTAAGCCTGGGCGTATCAAGAGAATTCCGCGTGCGCAAAATCATCAGCAAAGACGAAGACGAGCCTGCCAGCAAAAGCAGGAAAAAGGACGACACCAACGCCGACGCCGACGGCCAGATCGCCATTCATCTTCCACACAATTCTCTCCTGGTCATGCACGCGGAAATGCAGGAGGAGTGGAAACATTCCATCGCGCCCGTTCAAGCCATCGATCCCCACCCAATCGCCAAGAATAAGAGGCTCAATATCACTTATAGATGGTACAAGGATGCTTTGCACCCCAAATACACGCCGAGGTGTAAATGTGGCATCGCGACTGTTTTGAGATGTGTGCAGAGGAAGAAGGAGAATAGGGGAAGGTACATGTGGATGTGTCATGCGAACTACACGCCGGGGAAAGAAGGCTGTTCCTTCTTCCAATGGGCTGAATTTGATGATGACGGGAATCCGCCGTGGAAGGCGGAATCCAAGGGGTGAGAGGTTTGAAGAAGGCTTGCGATCGATAGGACCCCAGATGTTTGTGAGCAGCACATTCTGTCTCCATAACGTATGGAGCTTTCAATCTGGTAATCCCGTGGCTTTTCCTGGCCGGAAAGCCTACACAGACGCAATGACGCAGTGGCTGCTTCATGAAGATGGAATTACGGGCTACGCATCTAGACCCAATACTCCTTGTCAGATTTCATCGCCGCGCCAGAGGTCTCCGATCAGCCTCATTGACATCGCTGCTCCTAGGCCTAGGCATCCTCCTCAGCCTCACACTCGACCAACAAGCCCAACGCCCTCCCAAGCTTCGATAACAATCGAAAACACATCCATCATTCCCGTCCTCGGAGCCGATTATTCGTGTCCCAATCTCCTCGATCTCTGTACTACTAAAAGATGAAAACTCCACAGTCTGAACCTCGGGTCTCTGAAATGCCAAACTAGAAATCGGCGAGGGGGATCGTTGATTTGCTCTCTCTGCGTGAGGGACGGTGAGGAGCGAAGGGGATAGATAATATACCATTAATTCAGGATAATCTCAAGCATTCGTCCCCCACACCACAAGGAAAGACGACTCAATTATTTCCTCTTTCCCAGTCATTCTCTCATTCTCATGGTTCTTACACTGAATTGATCGGATTTCCTGGCATGATGGCGTTTAATAAACGCTCATCCGCTGTACATTGGATTGCTGGGCTTCCCTATTCTTACTCTGATTTCGTTATACCTATTTACATGGGGATATTCAACTAGGAATATTCACCTAGGGAAGAAAACCATTGTTGCGCAGACGCACGAGTACTCCTTGCTTTTGTTTGGCTACCTGTCTACCCATCGCTAATACTCGATACTGCAATTGCAGCGTACAAAACACGCTTCTCACTCGTTAGATCATCGAGACACGAGCTTCTCATCCACCCGCATCTGTCCCTCCAGCAAAGGTCAAGCGTGATGGGCTCCTGTTCATCTGTTCATTAATATGTCAATATGCATCATGGGGACCAGATGCTCAACACCAAGAGCCCGGCCCTCGCTATCCGAACCAATCCCACTCAAAGCCAAAGGTCGTGTATCGTGCCATCCTGAACCTACCACACGACAAGCTACCGTTTCTTGACCGCCGCTTTCTCCTCTTGCAACCTCATCTGCGCCCTCGCCATCCTACTACCTCCCAACTTAGGACCCTTGGACCTTTCCTCTCCCTTTGCGCCACCGGGCGGCGGGGGGACCTTCCTTATCACTTTTCCATCCGCCTGCGCGGCGAGATAATTGTTCCTCCACTTTGCAGCGACGAGCTCATCAATAGCCTGATCATCGCGTATAATCTGATCCGCATAATCCTGCTCCTCCATTGTGAAATCGTTGTAAGCGTCCGGTTTGTCGGCTCCAGTCACTGTGCATTCATCATGTTAGATAGGGGTTTTTGAGGTGGGGGATGGAGACGGGGTAAACATACCTTGCATATCCGTCTCTCTCAGAACCTGATCGACGAGTTGGTCGCGGGCAAGGTCGGCACTATTGCGTCGCTGGTTTTTTGATCTCCACGGTTTCCCATCCGGTCCTAAACCCGGTCTCTTCCGCGGCTCTTTTTTCAAACGAAGAGCAGCAGTCCGTTCGCCCAATTCCACTTCAACCAGTTTACCAGCGAAGACAGCATCGTCAACACCGCCATTATATCGTCCAGCCTTTGCATCACCACGCGTCGCCAGCGACTGCTCATTCGAGAGGGCAATTTGATCGGAAGCAGAATCCCCATACAATTCAGCCATTTTGCGGTCTACATATGCGTCCCTAGATCATCAGCCAACTACTCACCACGCCTCCCAAACCCAAATTGGTCGAACCTTACATCTGCTTATCCTGCGTGAATATCTTGCCCGTCTCGGGCACAAACCGACTCCTCGCAATATCGACAATCGTCATTTCGGCCTGTTGTTGTGCGGCGGGGGCATCGAGGCGTCGGCTCTGGTCGCGGCTGCTTGCTTGAGCGACGGATTTGAGCTTGCGCTGCGTCTGTTCGGCCTGTCGTTTGCGCTTGATTTCGGGTACGGACAGGGTCGAGGGATGGGCTTGTTCCGATCGCGTGATTAGCGACTCTTCTGTGTCTTCGAGAGACGAGGCATAGGCGGGAGGTTGGTTGTGGACGACGGTCTCGTGGCCTTCGTCATCGCTATTGTCGCTTTTACGGAGTCGTTGATGGGTGGTCTTTCTGCGCTTTTTGAATCGGACGGCAAATTCTTCGTGGTCTTGTGAGTCAGTCATGATTGTGGTGAAAGATGTTGTGTCAAGGTTGAAGCTTAAGACTTGACTGATCACCAAGCACCGAAGCAGGCTCGAGCATCCTTGGCGCGTTACGGCAAGTCCAATGCAGGGTCCAAACATGTGGGGTTGTTGATGTTCGTGTTTCTATATTTGTAGATATGCCATCACACTTCACAGCAAATTCATTGCACTATACAGCTAGTGTCATCAATTGTCTACAGTTTTCGTCTACGCAAGTGCAGGTACACACAGTGTGCTACAGAGAAACCCAGGGACTAATACTCGTTCGAGCAGATCATAGCATAGTGTTGCATGATCGCTTCAGCCAGAGAATATCCTTCTATCAAAAGCAGCCCAAAACACCAGAGAGCGTCAAACTCGCAGTGAGGAATGTACAATTTGAGAAGGTTCATTACAAGGGTAAGATAAGGTAAACAACTTTTGTTGCTCACTCAGAGGTGAGCAGGCTTGCCATTTGTGGCTTGAGCCGAAAATTGCGCGATCTCGTCCATGTATGCGGCGGTTTCCTGGGTGGGCTCATACATCCGTTGTCGAATGTAGTCATCCAGCTGGTCATCTGAAAGGTTGCGGAGGCTAAGCTCACGATCGACACCGTTCTTTTGCGCGGTGCGGATGACACCACGTGTGACGACGACGCTGACTTCACGAATGCGGCGGATGTCTGGATACAGCCAGCCCTTAGACTTTTCCTTAGGAGTAAGAGACTCAGACAGCGACACGCCTGAGGCGTAGATCATGTCCTGAGTGACATTGACGGCCTTGCTAAGAATGGCGCCGAGACCGATGCCTGGGAAGACGTACATGTTGTTACCTACACACTGGTTAGAACATAGAATCGGAACTGGAACCATCTACATACCTTGACCGGGCGTCAATTCTTCGCCGTTGTGTTGAATTTCTGGGAAGGGACTGCCACTGGCAAACAAAACTTTGCCATCAGTATACTTGACGGCCTCCTCGAAGGTGCATTCCGACTTAGATGAAGGGTTGGAAAGAGGGAAAATGATAGGATGTTCGTTAAGCTCAGCCATCTTCTGGATAAGCTCAGGAGTGAAAGCACCTCCAATGGTCGACAGTCCCATCAAGATCGTTGGCTTCACGAACTCAATAAGACGACCGAGACTCTGGATCTGCTTGCCCTGGTTGTCGTCACGAGCAAAGTAGACTTTGTGCTCGGCAAGTTTGTCGCCACGATCGGCTGTCACGAGACCCTGGACTTGTCAGTGGAATCGTTCCGGCAGGGTTGGAAAAGGTGCGTGCTCACATTTGAATCAACAAACCAGAACTTGCGACGAGCCTCGTCTTCGGTGCAGCCCTCCTTGATAAAAAATTCGACGAGCTGCTTGGCTACGCCTGTACCAGCACTACCGGCGCCGAGGAAAACGGCCCGGTGGTCCTTGATAGGAGTACCTGATGCCTTGATAGCGGCAATGAAGCCACCGAGGATGACAGCTCCGGTACCTTGAACATCATCGTTGAACATGGTATATGTGTCCTTGTATCTTTCGAGAGCTGGGAAGGGGTTCTTGAAGTCCTCATATTGAATAACGATACTGTTGTTGCATTAGTAGCGCCAAATGTTCGGAGCAGAGCAGCTGGCTTACCCTGGCCATCTCTCAGTCAAAGCCGCCATGAGTTCATCTAAAAATTCCTTCTCTTCCGCAGCAGTGATCTTTTCCCTCCTGCTGCCGAGATAGAGAGGATCCTCCCTCAATGCCTTGTTGCTGGTACCCAAGTCCAAAGTCAAAGGAAGAGTAGCATCTGGCCGGATGCCAGCACATGCAGTGTATAGAGCGAGCTTGCCAATGGGAATGCCCATGCCATTGATTCCCAAGTCTCCGAGACCGAGGATTCGCGAGCCATCGGTGATGACGGTGATTTCCACATTGTGAGACCAGTTGTTCAGGATGGAGTGGAGGTTTCCCTTGTCGGCATACGAGAGGTACATGCCCTCGGGCTGGGTGTAGATCTCGGACCATCGAAGACATGCTTCACCGACAGTTGGGGTGTATATAAGAGGCGTGAGTTCCTGGCCAATGATTTAGCGGTCTGAGTCAGAAAGTGTTGAAAGAGGTGCTCCAAGTCACACGAGCACGTTGTGGAGAATCCGATCGGTCAGAAGCCGAAGGACAAAGTCCGGAAAGTGTTGGGACAGTAGGTCTGACATGGGCTCACCTTGATGTTGCTGGACAGCAGTCTGTAGAAGAGGTGCACATTGGCAGTCCGGAGGTGGCTCAGGTACTGGAACTTCTCAATGGGAGTCTGCTTGAGCTCTAGGAGCTTGAGACCTGTCCAGGATTAGTATTTGCAATAGTCTTCAGATGATTGAAGGGCGTCGTACATCTCTGGATCTGGTTTTCATAGGTATCCACTGCTGGCGGAATCATGCCGTACGTGCGTAAGTACTTTCGAACTTCGAGAGGATAAGCATTATCGAAGTCGCCAGTGGAAGACGAGGGTTGTCTGGTAGCGACATGGTGCTGCGTATGCGATGACTGCTTGATATTGGCATGAGGCTGCGAGGTGTGGGCGGATTGCGAAGTTTCAATTGAAGCCATTGTCAAGGTTGCTAGGTGTCGATGCTTGAGAAGATTGGCTGTGTTGTCGAGAGTACCAAGGTTGGCGGGAGATCTGAATGTCCGGAGATGGGCGATTGAAGGGCGAAGGAATCTTCGCATTCTTATGAGATATTTCAGAATCGCGCGGGAGCTTGTCTCGACGCCTCGTCTGTATCAGGGCCTGAGATTGGCTTAGGAATGGAAGGGCTGAGTCCCGATAAGTCCCGTCCCGAAGGCTAGAAGTAGTTTGCTTTGTTTATTCTGAGCTTTGAGGAGGGGTGCCGACATTATTGATTTGTTTCTCCCTTCCGCATCCCACCCGTTTGGTTCTGCTCGAGGTCAACCAAACATCAGATGTGCTCAATATCTGTTCTGCATGCAGCCAGCTGAGTTTTCGTGCTAACTCGACCGGGGAGATTAGCAAGGCTTGACCGCCGATCCTTGTTGCTTGATTCCATGGACGGACAGCGGAGGAAGTTCAACACTTTGTGGATTTGCATACACCATATCTTGTCCACTGCCACAGCCTTGAGGCTTGAGGGAAGGCCCGCGCCAGTTATCCCTGCCGGGACAACCATTGAGACAAGCGTGCTCTGTATTTAGAAATGGCATGTCGGACGGAGACTACCTCCTAGTATTTCTGATCCACGCTGGGCTGCTCAGAAAAGCTCCCACCACCACCTGGTAGCCCGTCCGCCACCGGTCTTGTGTGTGCCCGGCTGTCGCTCTTATTCTCCGAGGCCGAGGCCGTGATGCCTTATCGTGGCTCGCCTTGATGCCTTGTCATGGCTCGCCTTGATGCCTTGTCGTGCCTCGCCTTGATGCCTTGTCGTGCCTCGCCTTGATGCCTTGTCGTGCCTCGCCTTGATGCCTTATCGTGCCTCGCCTTGATGCCTTGTCATGCCTCGCCTTGATGCCTTATCGTGCCTCGCCTTGATGCCTTATCGTGCCTCGCCTTGGTGCCTTGTCGTGCCTCGCCTTGATGCCTTATCGTGCCTCGCCTTGATGCCTTATCGTGCCTCGCCTTGATGCCTTATCGTGCCTCGCCTTGATGCCTTATCGTGCCTCGCCCGTCTCGAGAGCGACTCGCATCACCAAGAAAAGGCGGGTGAGTGCCAAGCAGCGTGCCATGTTCCCGTCTGTGGCGTTCAGGGCTGCCTCGATGGTTCAAGCACGAACGCGTCATGGCTTGTGCTCCTTCTCCGCGTCCACCAAACTGACGATGGGTGTCGTCACTGCAACCGGGCGAACATAGCTTGTAGTAGGAGTGAAGCTGCCCATCAAACAACACCCATCCCTCATCTCCTCCAACATGTCGTCGTGCTTTGGTTTCCGAAAACACCGCGCGGGTGACCAGGAGCCTCTCCTGCCCCAGTACAATGATGACACTGCCATGCAGCGCGCAGTCCACCAGAAGCTCCACTCCTACCAGATGGTTCGCGCCCTGGGCAAGGGTTTCATGCCATCCAACGAGCAGCTCATCATCAATCTCCGCACGTTGCTGGCTGCTGACATTCTGAACCCGAGAAATCCCGACTTGAGCGACTCGGGGAGGCTGCTGATCAGGTACACCAAGCAATTCCTGCACCAGTTTATCGAATTGCTGCTCCACAAAAACAGCGAAGATCAGATCCAGGACTTCATTTGGTACTTGACAAAAGCAAGAATATCAGTCGACCTGAACGATATTGCTCATAAAGCATCAAAGTCAAAGGCAAAGGCTGATACCGCCGCGGGTACGTGCTGCCACATCAACTTTCCCCATGGGGTAATACTGAACAGTACTAGCGTATCAGAGCCTTCAAACCGTAGGATCGCTGCTACTGACCAATTCCGACTTCCGCCTTTTCCTGTCCGATCTCAACATTGTCGGACGGGAGGTTTTCAAGGATACTGCGTTCACGTTATCCGGGGTCGCGGAGGAAGCAGGAAAGAAGTTGGAACCATCGGAAGCAGAACAACAAGCACTTAAGAAACCCGGAGCTGACGAGGGTCCACGCCCATCAGGTGATGAGATTGGGAACCAGGTAGCCGAGGTAGTATCCGAACTTGGTAATGGAGCTGCAAAGGTATCGGAGAGCGCACGAGACAGTTTGGCCGACAAGTTGTCCGGTCAAGAGAAGGAAACGCTGCTGTACCGACTCAAACAGGCAGTGCTAAAGTTGAGGAAACGACCAGATTATTCGGATTCAGTCTCGACCATTTCGCTACTCATCAAGCGATATGCTTATGTGTATTCGCGCGCAGTCCAGGAGACTCTGGACACCGCGCAGGCAGACGTGAATGAAAATGCAGCCACCGATCGTGCTCTCAAGAACTTTTACGGATTCATCGCATCTTTTGGTGACGACAAACAGTGGAAAGAGCTGGAGAGGCGCCTAAAGCAGTTGATGAGCCATCGCGATAACGACCCAGAGTTCGAAGACCTCATGAACGATGTCGGGAATTCTTTGGAGAAGCTTCTCACGGATCCAAACTTCCTCGACCACGCCGATGAAAAATTCCAGGAATTGCGCCAAAAGTCGAAAGAAGTGGGATCAGACTCGTCGCTTCGCCAGGATGCAGATGCGTTGCTCGAACAATGCCAACGGACTCTACAGTCGGTTTTGCACGATTCGGACGTCGCCAATCTTATCAAAACTTCGATGCATATTTTCAAAATTCTGTCGCCAATGGGTACATACACCAACGGCGAATTGATTGAAGATTCGATCAACACTTTCATACCTCTAGCCATCCAGGCTATTCAATATATACCTATCCCTCGCCTCGAGTTGTCGACACCAGAGGTTGACCTCTTACTCGAAAATTTGGTCATTGAGCCAGGAAAGACTGTTAACCACAGTTCCTTCTTTCCTTACCGCCTCCGAGTCGAAACTCAAAACGACCTGGAAATTCGCAAGGCTCGTTTCAGAACCACAAGCAGCGTGACTTCTCTCATGACCATCAAGATTGATGGTCTGTCCATGCGAGCCGACGAAATCGGCTTCTGGCTGCGCGCTCATTCCGGCATCCTCCGCCTCGCAGACGAAGGAATAGCCAGCTTTCAGCTCGACGAGCGCGGCCTGGATATTCACCTTGATGTGGAGATCGGAAAGGAGAAACTTGAGAAAATTCTAACACTGAGAGCTGTTCGTGTGCACATCCACAAGTTAAATTATCAAATGCGTAAGAGCAAATTCTCCTTCTTTGGTTGGCTCTTCCGACCTCTCCTACGCCCCGTGATCAAAAAGGTCATGGAAGTCCAACTCGCGCACGCGATTGCTGATGGCATCCACGCTGCCAACCGCGAATTGTTGTTCGCGAGGGAGCGGCTGAGAGCTACACGTATCGCGGATCCGGATGACCTGAAGACATTCTTCAAGGCTGTGTTGGCACGATTGACACCAGAGGAGGATCCAGACTTGTACTCAAGGGTCGGTGTGGCGCAACCCGGTAAAGGTGTCTTCAAGGGTGTGTATGCACCGGGAAGTGTCGTCAAGCTTTGGAACGAGGAGGCTGCGCAGGCAGGCGAGAGGGTGGAGGAGTATGAGCAGGGTGGATGGAGGAATGAGGTTTTCGACACGCATACCAGGATGATGACTTGACAAATCAGGGTTGGCTGCTAAGGATTAAAATTGTATGTTAGTGTGTATGGTATGGTATGGCGTACAGCGTATTTGGCGCTTGATTTCGACTGGCACTCGACTTCGAAGACCCGTGGTGCGTGGAACCTCCCCTTTGAAGGATTTGGGGTTCATTCTACTTGGCGCGACTTTCAGTGAGGGAAAAGCGGCCGGAAAAATCTTAAGGGGACATTGGAAATGCCACATATTCAACGGGCAAAATTTCACAACGAAAGTACTCCGAGCAGGATGGATTGTGCCATGTTTTTGATCAACATTCATGTTCAATTGAGAACTTGCTGGAAAGGACTGCCCGCGTCACTACGCGGGTTAGCAACAGAACGATCTACCATGAGCCTTTTTCGATATTGTCTGAGAAGTTGGAAGGCAAAGACTTGGAAATGGAATGTCTAGGTTATGACGATTTTGTGGGACGGAACAGATTCTCAACAAGTCTTAAGCTTGGGAGATGCTGCGGTTGGCTCCTTGGAAGGGTGGAAATTGTGCCATGAGAAGGTGATGGTTGTATATGTGTATGCTGTTTATCGAAGTGTGGTCTTCTTCCTCAGATGGCGGGGGAGTACACTGTGCGAGCTGCGATGATCATTATAGTTGGCGTGAGGATACTGCCAATGCTTGGTCCAGAGTGATGGTCTCATCGTGCCTCGTCGCTGACGCTTGGGAGATTGTTGGCGTGATGGTGGTTTGGGGATGTAATGTGAAGGTGAATGTGAGAGTGTGTCTGCGGTGGAAAATCTGGGGGCTGGTAGGTATTCTGTGATAATAGGATTTTCCGAGACTATCGTATTTGACGGATTTTTTAAACGCGACTCTGGTTCTCTGTGATAGTATAGTAGTACAGTCATTGTTGGCTGCGGCAGTATTATGAGTCTTTCATGGTGCTGTTCGTCCTGGAAGTCCATTTTCAAGTTCAAGTTGGAGAGCTGCAGGGGAAACCTGCCGCGGTGTATATGCCCGACCGGGCTTATTATTATTAGACGTATATCCTCCCACAATCTCCCGTCCGTCCCGATCGAACTTCTACCACTCAACCTTTTCTTCGACAATGCGCACGATATGAATCACAGTCTTTAACCTCATGAGATTGAGAACACACTGTTCATGAGCTGTCGCCGTGCAGGAACTGGGTGTTCCGCAGATCATCACATGACCAATTCTTACTCGGGGGTTCATAATCCTGTGCTCACATCAAACAGCGGGACTAATCCTCCATCGTTCTTTCGCGGGAGAGATGCCGACACTGGCCACAATCATCTTGGAGTTGCTGGGGTTGACGAATAGGAGGACCTCTGCTCTCCACCAAACATCCACTTCGAATCCTAGAGAACGGATACCGATCCTTGACGATTCCACTCACCGTCGTCGGGACAGGCGACACGGAAATTGCAAGCTTCCTGAGATGTCTTGAGATGGATGAGACTTGCCAGCAGCGAATCGTGCATCTCAAAGCAGAATTAATCCACCTAGGAATCAGCTTGATCCGTCTGGCCTCTGCTACTTTCAAAAAAATCTCTTCATTCTCTCGTGGTAGGAACCTGAGATGGCTGTTCTTGATCGTGTGCTCCAGTTTGGATGAGAGCATATTTTTACTCCATCTACGGAGATACAAACACTGATTACGGCCGCTCGAACGGCCTCCATGTGGGCTCATTAAGTGGTTCTTCGTGTGGATCATAGCCTTCGAGCTTGCTCGGTCCTCCTTTGCAGCCCCTAACGCATCAGACAGGATATATTAGCTGCGGCCTGCTGCTCTCGCTCCTCCTTCTTTGTTCAGTCCATCTTTTTCAAATTTCTAATCATAGACACTCGCTTGACAGCAATTACACTCTTTTACCACACAGCATCATACCGAAAACTGCCACCCAAACAACCACCTAAATCAATCATCATCCATCCACCAATATGCGTTTCACCACTGCTCTCTTCTTGTCCGGCGTCAGCGCCTCTGTCATCGGCGGCAGCTACGACTACGACACCCCCAGTTCTGGCACCCCTTCGAACGAGACCGACTCCTACGTTACCTACACTGAGGTTGTTAGCCAGTTGACCACAGTCTGCCCAAGTGCAACTGAGCTTGTCCACAACAAGAAGACCTACACCATCACCACGTCGACTACGCTCACCATCACCGACTGCCCATGCACGCTTACCCACTCTACGTACGTCCTTCTCTCAAAGTGATCAATCCTGTTCTCATGCTAATTCCAATCAGTATGAGCACGACTCCTGCAGCACCCGTCGTACCCGCATCTAGCCCAGCTGTCGAGACTACTCCAGCCGCAGAGACCACGCCAGCCGCAGAAACCACGCCAGCTGCAGAGACCACGCCAGCCGCAGAGACCACGCCAGCTGCAGAGACCACTCCAGCTGCCGAAACCTCCTCAACTCCCGTGAAGCCAGTTTACGGTGAGGCCTCTTCATCCGCCCCATCATGGTCGCCATCAGGAGCACCATACACATACTCCAACGCCACAACCCCAGTCTCACCAGTCTTGACCTCCGCACCATCTGCCAGCGCATCCGGAACCAAGTCCGGCCCAGCTCAAGTTTCCGTTAACGCAGCCACTGGAAACCTTGCTGGTGCCAGCGCTGCTCTTATTGCAGCTGTCGCGGCTGTTGCCTACCTTTTGTAGGTATACTGCAACTCTGTCGTGTAGCTGTTTGCTTCCTGTTCATAATTATGGGCTCGACATGACCTGATGTTATTGAGGCTCTAATATTTCGCTCAATCGAAATGCTCGTCCAGCGTCTAGTTACATCAATACACATTCCTTACTACCATATGACATTATTCTCTTTCTCGCTGAACGCAAAACCAGCACTGCCTACCCATCCACGTAAACCCGCAATCAAGACCGCGGTCGTCCCCCTTTTTTTGAAAACAATTGACCAATCATAATCACCACGTCCCTGAAACGTACAACCGTCCTTGCAGCCTTCCCTATCCCCCGGCACCGGAAATCACCCTCAATACAACCCTGCACCCACTCCACCGTCTCCACACTGTGTCGCGTCCTTCTCCACCACCTTCCCGTCTCTCAAAAGCTCCATATCGACGGTAGAAGCACGTGTCCAATCTCCAAAAGGTCCAACTCTGACGGTGAAGCAAGTATGTAAAACAAAAACAAAGCAAAAGCCAAAGGAAAAGGCAAAAGGGAAGGATTCTCAGTAGCAATGTCCGCGCGCCCAATAGGACCCCGCGTCTGGATTCCGGTGTACTGTACAGTGACAGGGGAAACGATGTACATTCTTCTTTCCCAAATTAAAATTTCACTCAGGTATTTAATTATATACGCCGCAATGAATTCCGGGTCTTTGCTTAGACGGTACGGTCTAGGGTGGGTTCTAGGCGGTATACATACTGCCTATATTCTTAAATGATTAGTCCGTCTATTCTACGATAACTACTTTGTACTAGTATAATATGTTATCAAGATCTCGTTTCTAAATCTATTGAATAGACTTGGTGTAACCGTGTACGTCGTACCTTAGCCAGCCACCTAACCTAATTAGTCCAATTATATAACCCCGACATACTTCTTAAACGCCTCTGAATACTCACTATTAGATCCTCAGTTCACAGGACCCCTTAAGTCCACGCTAAAATCGTTATAAAATCGACACAAGGGCTGAGATATTCGACGAGATGATGGAGCGGACGCTTATACCTTTGATTGCGTGCATGACCTGAGTCTCTGCACTAGGTTTTGACATATTCGGTATACGCGTTCGCCCCATCATCTCGGCAAATGTTACATCCCGTCTATCGATTCTGCCGCGATCCCCCAACCTAACCTCGACCGGAAACAAACCTGAATGGAAAAAACTCAAGGGCTATGTCGAAATACGGTTACAGCAAAGTGATTTTACCCGTCGAGAATGATGATTGGCAAGTCACGGACTGGCAGTGTAGTCGTCTCACGCAGACATGAATGCATGTTGGTGGGGATACCATGCATTATTTCAGGTATGCGGTTGACCACGCCGCGAGAACACTACATATTTTCCTGTCTACAAGATGAAGCGACCAAGCACCATCTACCAATGCCACCCGTCTATAGCCGAGCCGGGAAACATGATTGTCTAGTGTGTAGGTTGAGATGATTTGAAGCGAAGACCCGCGATTACAACTTCGCCTTCAACACATCGATACCCGCCTCGCCAGCCTCACCAGCCTCGGTCTCCGTCGTTCCCTCAATCAGCGAGCGCTCACCACGTACGTCCGCCTCTCGGACGTGTTTCGTCCATCCAAGAGGATCCTTGTCATCCTTCAAGAACTCCATGGTCGGGAAATAATGTTCATTCTTCTTCATCGTCGCAACCCATGGCACATTGTCAAAGGTCATGACCTTGAGTCTGAAGTACGTGTTGTCCGGAATTTTGGTTGCTTCGTGCAAGAACGTATCCATATCGGGCGTCGACACGCCATTGACATGAGTGATGAAGTTGGTTGGAGCAAGGTTGTACATGTACGCTGGAGAGCCACGTTGGCGGCCGCTGATGTAGACGTCAGAGTGTATCTTGGAGATTTGTTGGCGCACTGCGTGATGCGGCCGGTGAAGAACGGCACCGCAGAAGACGATGACGCGTGACGTTTCAAGATCCGTGGTAGGGACAGTTGGGACAGTAATCGACATTTGCTGTCGTCGGCGGACGATGACAGCGGACAGTGTTTCGTTGTTATACTGTATGTCAAGATCAGACACTCTGGTAATGAGTTTCTCGTTGAGAGTCAGGACGACATCGCTTTCCTGCAGCCCATCATTGTGTCCCGCGTCGACTTTTCGAACCATGAATATTTGGTGACGCTCTGGGTCTTCCTGTTCGATGCGCTCAATCCACTCATCGGAAACACCCATGATACGAGCTTGATCCATGTGGATGGTATGCATCTCAACGTTGAGGATTCGAAGATTGGGTGTGATGCCTTTCTGAATTTCTTCAATGACAGGTGCGATCATGGGTGTCATGAGACCGAGATGGTACTCCATGTCTTTGCCGCTGTGGGCTGACCGTTCGCCCAAGTACGTTAGCCACAAGGCTTCAACAGTGCCGTCCTTGGACACAAGCACTCCACTACCACACTGTCCGCCTAGACTGCTGTCCACTGTC
Source organism: Venturia asperata (assembly GCA_003689335.1). Lineage (NCBI taxonomy): Eukaryota > Fungi > Ascomycota > Dothideomycetes > Venturiales > Venturiaceae > Venturia > Venturia asperata. Next base: position 49,932 of record QWWL01000006.1, on the reverse strand, counting down.
ACGGCATCGCAGTTGATCGCGCGGTATCGAGGAGTTGAAGCGCTAGCTGGTATCGCAACGGTGGTGATATCCGTGACTGTTGTCTTCGCCGAAACAGGGCGATAGTTCTGGTTGAAGCCAAAGAAGATGGTTTCCTGACCCTGCTTGACATACTCGGTCGATAGCTTCGCGCTCTTCACAGGAGCATCGACGAGCGACGTATCGTACTGGAGGATGGCAAAGTTTTGGAGAGGATGCATAAAAAGTACTTTACCGACCACTTGTATCGAGTCTGCAATTGTGATGTGGATGTCGCAAAAGTCGTAAGGCACGATCGCACGCGATATGATGACCAGTCCCTTCTCAGCATCAAGCACAAGGCCGTAGCCAGACTTTCTTGCTCGTGGGAAACCATCCATCTTTACAGGCATGTGTGCGCTAACCTTCACGAAACTTCTGACGATATCTACGGCTTCGGGATAATTGTCGTTCTTCATCTCAATAAACTTTGCTCGTCGCGGTGATGGCTGAACAGCAGGTAGCGCGTCTGCTATATCGCTGTAATCCCAGAGACCCGTTGCGTCGTTTCTCACGGCAAGCCTCATCTTCTTGGACCAGTGACGATCGATATTGACAATTTTGGTGTTCAGAGTGTGGAGATCGCGGAGATGTTTGTAGGCTACAACAACGCGCGCTCTGTCTGGTATCGATTTCATCACTTCGACAAATGTGTTCAAATCCGGAGTATCGCGGTTGTCGACAGATTGAACAATCCAGCCGCTGTCACTGCCATCGAGCCAGAAAGAGCCGGCAGCCTCGCCAACATAGACGCCAACACCCTTTGTAGTGATTGCGTACATGCGAGCCTGTTGGTATGACAAATCGTGGAAAGATCCTCCAGCGACATTGACGAAGCGATCAGGTGTGATTGCGTGTAAATCTCCAACGGAGAGCTCAACATCCAGATCTTCACCGCCACGCTGGACTAGAACTTTGATGCTCTGGGCCACGGACGAGTCAAGGATGTCATCCAGACGAATGAATTGGGCTACAAGCTCTCCATTTATCTTGAGTAACAAGTCTCCCTCTTGGAGTTTCTGGTGACCAGGACCTTCAGGTAAGACCGTCTCTGCTACTAGCATGCCGGTTTCCTCTGGAAATTTTGCGCGCATCGTTGCTTCCCAGTCGGCTGTGAGGCCCAATCGTCGACATTCGTCATATGGCTTCAGAAGCCAATGTGTTTGTATTGTCCCTCGTGTGACGAAGTCACCCCGCTGGAGACGTTGTAGGGCTCGTAGTGGGCGATCGAGGGGTAAGAAGTAGTCCGTCGCAGCTCCGTCAGATCTGCCTCCAGCTTGGAGAGCCACGGCATGGCCATCAATGTTGACAACAGGACTGCCGGAACTTCCTCCGCTAGCTGCTGCCGCGGCTTGGATGTAGTTGGTGTTGAAATCGCAATATCCTTCGCCGTATTCTGGGGCATTTCTGTCCAGTCTAGAAATGACACCAGAAAGAATACTGAGCTTTTCTCCGGCATCGTTTCCCACCACTCGAATCTCCACTCCAACTTTTGCTAGGTCGGGTCGTAGGTTCAAGGCGGATAGAGGCATGTATTTGATTTTCGTGGGATCGAATCGTAGAATTCCAAAATCGTGGACTGGGTCACGGTATACTGGGTGCACATCGACTTCCTCGTGGTTGTCAAAAATGCAGTATCCCCAGAAGGGGCCGGCGCCTACAACGTGCTATATACATGTTAATAAAGAGATTCTCAATCAACCTTCCCCTTTGCATCCAACATACCCTGTTCGTCAAGATGTAGCCTTTCTCAGCATCTACGACAAAGCCAGTAGCTTCGCTAGCAACCGCGGGATCTGTATCGAAAGAGCAAGTCTGACAGAAATGTATGGAGACCACATTCTTGATCACTTTCTGTACTGTGTTCTGCCATTCAGCAGTGTCTGCTGTAGTAGGAGCTCTGGTGATCATCCTTCCATCGTCAATATCCAACGGTATATCCATGCCGTTTGGCCCATCGCTGCCATTTGAGTGCTCTCCAGAATCGGTCTTGATTTGCTTCATTGGGCGTTCGTTCGAGGGGGTCTGTGGTTGTTTGCGTTTGCTTCTTGAGTCGCCGCTGTTGGTCATTGTGGGCGAAGAAATAGCGGCGGATGTGGAAGCGTATGAACGATGATTAATAGTGGCCCGAAGCTTGTTTGCCTGTGTTAAGGCAGAATGGGGCGCTGGAATGCGTGTGTTGTAAGGCGCAAGACAGGCTACCGTCGGCAGAAAGGTCGACGGTGAGGTGCGATGAGTGAGGCTGGAATACGTCGAAAAGAAAGATGATGCAGCGACGTGTTGGCGGGTAAATGACGGCCGGCGTCTCAGGAGGTGAGTGGAGGAAGATAGTAATACAGGTCGTGGGCGTGGTTGGCCGGCAGGGGGGAAGGAGCAAACTGGAGTCGTGGTCGTTCTTAGCCTGCAACTGGATCCGAGAAGATTCCTGCGGACCAGATTCGCTGTTATCATAACAGAGAGGTCGAGGTTGTGCGGGCGATGTCTTCACGATCCACGGCGCATTGCTTCAAAAGAACGTTAGGACGGGAAACGGGAGTAAACTTTGATGGTCACTGCACGCGCCACCACTTACCGAAAACATAAATTTCTTACTATCCCAGACGCACAACTGGACATGAAGGTCATGCATTTTCTATATTAAGAGAATCGATGTACAACTTAGTGCGTACTTCTGGCGGTCTAACAGCCGTGATGGCGTCTCGGAGAGTGATACATGCATTCTGTATATTACATTGCCAGGATCATCCGCAATGCTATTCCTATCGACCAGCTGACATCCTCGCTTCTCCTTTCCTTAGCAGCCTTTCCTTGCACCCGCGGTGACCGAAAGGACAGGGCAGAGTCGCCGGGACTCCTTTGGTGACTTGCAGCCTTTCGAAAACGGGTTAGCTGTCTACTTTCATGGTTCGAAGAAAGATTCGATTGCAACCATTCGTTGGCTTCGTGGTTGTGTGCCGAGAATGGCTTAAGAGAACGGCAGACTGGCACCATTTATCGCCCTACGAACAATCCAGGAAAATATGCTGAGATGCTTTCTGGACAACTTCGAGACAGCCTCGCCGGTAACAATTGACTTGACTTTCGATTTGAGGCAGGCATGCAAGAGCTACAGACATCATAAATTTCATGTAGTATCGCCGGCTGTGCTACGCAAATGGTAACCACAGTCGCTGCTAGCGGCGGTTTCCCAGGAAGCCCACGAGTTTGTGATACCTAGTCCTTTTCTCCAGTCACTGCCGTGCCGTCCTAAGAAATGGATATGATTGCCGCGGCGAGAACTAATGTGTTTAGTGATCATCTAGCGATGCATTGGAACAGTGGTGCCAGGGAGGAGGTGATAGTTTCGTGGCTACTGATGGAGCTCGAGCAGAATCGAGATCATATTTAAGACTTGCAGACAGATGGATATCCTGTGGGCGGAGACTAGAATGGCAAGCCGAAGTCGAAGTCCTTCTCTTAGGCATCACCCTGATGGGCCCTCCGTGCATACAATCACCTCCGTCTCTTGCATTCGTAGGGATCAGCCATAGGTCATATGATTGTACTGTGTTCAGTGAAATTCGTAATTAGCCCGAGAAGCATTAAAGTTGTTCAGAATCTTGATGCACTATGGCGAGAGAATGTAGGAAGGATGTTCGAGCGTAAATAAAGTGCTTTCTGAGATGTAGATCAACCTCGAGCGCTTCCGCATCCGCCAAGCTACGGAGGTAGGATAACGACCACCCATACACATACAATGGTTCTCTCCTTTATCCTGATACAAAACCGGCAGTGAGTAAGAGCTTGCACATACAGTAAGTCGCCAATTATTCAACTCACTCAATTGCAGAGGCAAAACCCGCCTAGCGAAATGGTACGCGCCATACAGTGTAAGCCCTCCCTCTGTTTCTCTCAAGCAACCACACCTAACAAACCCCCAGGATGAAGAGAAGGTCAAGTTAAAAGGCGAAGTCCGTATTCCTCCTCCCAAGCATCGCAATCGTCCATCGGATCTTACAATGGATTCACCAGGTCCACCGCCTCATAGCCCCTCGCGACCAAAAGCACCAGTCCAATTTCATCGAGTTCCGAAATACCTCCAAGATCGTCTACCGCCGCTATGCGGGTCTCTTCTTCTGCGCCTGTGTCGATACGAACGATAATGAGCTTGCATATCTGGAGGCGATACATTTCTTTGTAGAAGTGCTGGACGCCTTCTTCGGGAATGTCTGTGAGCTGGATTTGGTTTTTAACTTTTACAAGGTAGATCATCCCTATGGATCGGATACATTACGAAAAGAGGATCTGGGCATTCCATGGCCGTGGTGGACAGAAGAAGACAGCGGAGGCTAATTGTGACACAGGTCTATGCTATATTGGATGAAGTGTTTTTGGCAGGTGAGATTGAAGAGACGAGTAAGCAGGTGGTCTTGACGAGGTTGGAACATCTGGACAAGCTGGACTGAAGTAGGTAACAGCTACTTTGATATGGGAATCAGGAGGCGTTCCGAGCGGATGGGCAGGTTCTGATATGATACCAATGGGAATTGTTTTGCTAATTGAGACTCCATATCTGATCATTATCATCGTTTGTGATGAGAAAGCTGACCTCGATGAGCAGGAGTTCCAGGCAGCCATGGCAATTCTACTCCGCCTTTTTCTTCAAGGAGATCATGAAATAGCTAATCTACATAGCCCTTTCAACTGAAGAGCAATGTCAATTATTGTTATTATAAGGCCCGCTGAAAGGAACAAAGTCGATCAAAATTGCCCTCTAACGGTGGGACTTCAGAAAGGAAGAGCCGTGCGGTTCCCAGCCGTGTTGCAGATTCCGTTGCTGGCCCAGTGGTGTGCTGCTCGGAGTTCGGCCACTGTCAAAGTCTTGTGGAAATCCAGTGTTGTTCCCCACCGCCATCTCCTTCACAAACATCAATCATACACAACAAAATCACACCCTTCGACCGCACACCCTCGCCTCGTTCGCACCAAGCTTAGATCATACAGTAGCAATCACAGTATATCCACTCAGGTTATCATTAACCACCTCCACCGTCGCCGACGCATGACTGACGAGTAGTGTAGCATCAAAACATGGCCGACAAAGGTGGAAATGGAAAGGCCAAGTCCATCCTATGGACCGAGGACGACAAGGTATGCCTCGCACACTCTGCCCTCCCATCTCACCGAAATACACACGTTAACTGATTGAGTAACTGATTGAGTTGTACAGCTAAGCTTGGTGGTCCGTCTCCTCTTTCATCAGGAAGGCCCCATCAAATGGGATGGATTTGACATACGCACCGGCCACTCTCAGCAAGCCGCCGGAGGTATCCTTAACCGTCTCAAGAAAAAATATGTCACTGATGCAGCCGCTGGAGAGCTATCCGCCACCGCTGCTGCCGCTGCCGATGACGATGACAGAGCAAAGCCAAAGGCCGCCGAGAAGAAGGGCAGGAAAATCACCAAGAAGATCAAGAAGAACGAAGAGGCAGAAGAAGAGGGCGAAGAAGCCGACGAGGAGCTAGCCGCCGAGGACGCACCAGTCGAGAAGGAAAAACGCAAACGCAACCCATCGAAGAAGGCCATCGAGTCCGCTGAGCCCGTCAAGCCCAAAACAACGGCTACCGAAGCTTCCAACGAGGCCAAAGACAAGAAACGCAGCAATTCTAAGACTCCAGGCACGGGGCCAAAGAACAAGAAGGCGAAGACTGAGACCGACGTTTGAACTCACTCGCCATCACAACACACTCTCTGCATGCGTGGATACTGGCTACTTGGTCGATTGGTCGGCTCATCAGGAATCAAACTTGGTACACGATGAAACGAGCGGGGGATGTATCATATGGATGGGTCGATTATGTCGAATTCATCGTGTGCAGTCCAACATCAATAAAGATACCATCGAAGCGATTTGAATATATCAGATTTGCAAAGAGTTTCTGATACAATTGAAGCATTTGGGACGTGAACAGTGAGATCGTGTGATTGAACTTCGCCAGAGCCCGAAAGAAGACCATGGAAGAAGACCATGGAAGAAGACCATGGAAGAAGACCCTCAAGGGGAGTGATCGAGTCTTGCGAATATTTACTGACGAGTGGGGACTGTTGCAGATGTGATGCGGGTGATTCGATGTATGCCATGTCTCGTATGCTGGAATCGTGGGAATGGATGAAAGAAGAGTAGGATACACACCTTGCCTACCTCGAATCAAGCTCCATCTACTTTATCCATTCAAAGGTCACATCACACATCATCACAAACAGCAGGTGAACGTGACAGACACAAAGTATGCCACGCTTGGTATTCTGCAAATTTTCATTCTTGCTTGTTATGCTGAACCTTGAATAATGTATTTTAACAGAAGGCTTGTATACCGGTAATCGCGCGTCCAAGGATGAGTGCTGGTAGCATGTTAGTTGACGTCCAGAGTGAAAACAACGCTTCTACTTACCGTGGATATCACTCTGTCCCTCATACGTTTGCGTGACAAACAGATTGGAAACATGGCGACCGATGTGATACTCATCGCTGACGGCGTTGCCGCCGAAGATTTCCTGTAAGCTAGGACGATATTAGCGCGGTGAACATCAAAGGGAAGAGAGCTCAAAGCTCAACATACTTCCTTGCGTTAACCAGAGCACGATCGCAGTTCTGTCGCTTGATCATTGAGATCATTTCCGGTGCGGCTTTTCCTTCATCCTTTAGACGACCAACGTGATATGCAGCCAGAATGCCAAAGGCAGCATCGGTCGTCGCATCTGCCAACTTCTTTTGTACCAGCTGATATTTCGCGATAGGATTGCCTTTGAATTGCTTCCTCTCGAGAGAATACTCCCTCGCCCTCGCAATGCAATCTTCCAAAGCACCAATCGTACCCCAAGCAATCCCATACCGTGCCGAGTTGAGACAGCTAAAAGGTCCCCTCAATCCCTCGATATCAGGTAACATATTCTCCTTCGGTATGGGAATCCCATCCATATGGATCATACCAGTGATAGAAGCCCTCAACCCATTCTTGTTCTTCAGCGGCGGCGTCTCCAAAGTCCCCGGCGGACACTTCTCCCTCTCAACGATAAACCCTCTAATCTTCCCCGTCTCCTGCAGCTTCGCCCACACAAGCAAAACATCCGCAATAGGACTATTCGTAATCCAAGTCTTACTCCCACTCAAACTGAAATACCCCTCTTTACTCGGGTGCGGTTTGGCCACACTCTCCATACTCCCCGGATCACTACCATGATTCGGCTCCGTGAGCCCAAAACAGCCCAGCATCTTCCCCTTTGCCATTCCGGGTAGGAATCTTTCTTTTTGTTCCGGGGAGCCGAATTCTTCAATGCCGCCCATGGCGAGCGAGGATTGGACGGACATGCCTGAGCGATACCCTGAGTCTACCCTCTCTACGGCTCGCGTTATGAGGCCGGAGGCTACGCTGCTGACGCCGGCACAGCCATAGCCTTTGATTGTTGCGCCGAGGAGTCCCAGCTCGCCCATTTCGGTGAGGATGGCGCGGTCGTAGTCTTCGTTTCGGTAGGCCTCTGCATGGCGCATTAGTATATTTTGTATCGACAACGAGGGGCATTCCGTGAGTGAACAGACCTAGTACGCGTGGTAACATCCTTTCTTGACAATATGACTCTGCTGTTTCTGCGATTGCCAGTTCATCTTCTGTATACATGTTTGCAGCGCCCAATGGATCTTTCCAATCGAATGCTACGGGAGCGTGGAGATGTCGTCTTTGCCATCGAGCAGCAGCAGCATTGCGGGGCGTGGTGGAGCGCAATTGCCTCGCGGCATGCCGACATACGGGTTTGAACATTGTAGGACTTGTGAGAAACAGTAATATGTGTAGGTTTCTGAGGAGCGAGGATACACAGGTAGAGCGTGTTTCTGACGACGAGATCGGGCAACAATATAAAAGTGACTCGGGAATCGGTTAGCATCTCCACAAAACCGTTGCACTAAATGGATCGACGCCGAGGCGTGGCGTAAGGCGGGCCAGGGCCAATGGAGAAAGGGAGACTCTAGTTTACCTCCGTATCATGGGTAAGGAGAGGCTGAAGGCAATAATTGGAAAGTGGATTCTCCCCAACTTTTGAGGAGCAACGTGAAGCTGATGGTCTTGATCCGGCAGATTACTAGCATGTGCCCTATCAGGCTCAAAGGATCACGACCTTTTCAGCCTTACACTGTTTTATGGCTATCTATAAGCAGGGCGGGCATCTCTCTTGCAAGTACTCTAAAGCCTGGTGCCCTACTGCCCATCGTTACACTGACTAGATAATAACTTCAAGAGGACACTGTTCTAAAGTCTGTATGGATTGAACAACGAGAGACACCAGGACAAATGCCCCACCAATGACGTGAGAGGTGCCAAGTACTTCTAAGCAAAAAGAAGCACACAGTGATTGAATCCATTTTATAAGTAGACTGGCGAGACTCGCTCGCAAAGTACAACTTGAAGTTACAACATATGGAAGACACGCCGTGTCCAGCCGAACAACTACCATCTTCCAAAAATCACTCTCCGTTCTGGGCCTCAAAAAACGCAATTTGCACCCCCTCAGCCGGCTGCAATACAATATCCGTCTTCATCTTCGGCGCCTGGCTCATCCTGCATTCCACCCTCTCAAATCTCTGCAAAATCCTGACAACCGTATACCCCATCTCGGTAAGCGCAAACTGCTGTCCAACACAAAGTCTTGGACCACCGTTGAACGGAATGTACGTCCAAGCTTTTGGATGCCAGCTATCCCACCTTTCAGGGACGAAGTCATGGACGGCTGGAAACCCTGAGGAGGGAGACGGATAGAGGTCAGGACGACGTTGCATGGCGAGGGTGGAGTAGCCAATTGGCGTTCCTTTAAGTATGCCGATGGGAGAATTACCTGTGGGACCGCCGCCGTGGGGGAGGGTTGTGTCTTTCAGGGCGAGACGGACATTAAATGGAACGATAGGGTAAAGGCGGAGGGTTTCATTCATGCAATTCTTTTTTCATTCTTGTGAGTGAGAGCATCCAGACAGAGGTGGAGTGCAACGTACCTGTAAGTATTTCATGGATTTGAGGTCAGAGTATTCGGGATCTTTGTGCATGCCGACTGTATTCTTGATTTCTCGCCGAAGTTTGGCGACGACTTCCGGTTGCTTTGATAATTCGTAAAAGAGCCAGGAAAGAGAACAGGCACTAAAACACGTGTGAGGACCAGACTCAGCGACAATTGGGAAATGAAGGAACTTACGTAGTATCCCTTCCCGCCACTTGATGGAATTAGCAAAATCTCCCAAACAAAGGAGATGAAAACTCACATAAAACAGCAACAAGCTGATCCCTCAAAACCTTCCTATCCCTCGTGTACTTCGCCAGCGCATGAAGAAAGGTGTAACCATCATCTCCCTTCGTCCTCTTCTCCAATTCATCAGCACTCAGCCCCAGAGCATCATCGATATATTGATTACAAAACTCATTCATAATCTTGAGTTCCCTCCTAAACTTCTGCCTCGGAACAAGCCAGTTCAAAGGCCCTGATCTTGCAATAATACTTTGGATATGTTGAACGTCGTTGAACGCCGTCGCGAAGGCCGTCTCATCATGCTCCAGACTCTCCACACTCCTGCCGAGAAGGAAATCCGTAGCCGCGTCGAGCGTGTACCGGAAGAACAAATCGCAAACATCGACCGTTTGCCCTTGGCCTCCCATAAGCGGCAACAGCTTTTGAACATGTTTTTCAAACGTCTTGATATCGCTTAGCCGATCCTTCACAAACTGGGGCCGGATCAGTTGTCTCGAATCGTGCCAGACGCTCCCATCAGTAGTGAAGATACTGTCCCCCAAGAACTCGTGCCAATCCTTGTTGAATTGCTCTCCCTTACCGTAATCCGGGAACTGCGTGGCTAGGATGGCTTTGATGTTCTCCGGATCAGCCGTCAAGATCACTCGTTCGCCGCCAATTGATGCTTCGACAGTGTAGGGATTGTTCGGATTACCAAATTTCTCAAAGGTATTGGTCCAGAGGGAAAGACCGTCATGTTTCAAGGCCCGCGTGACGGCCTCGTACATAAGGTCAATTCCATACGGAAGTTTTGCGCGTTTTCGCGGTGCGCGAAAGCCAAGTGCACGGATTTTGCGGTCCTTGATGTGGTCGAGAATAAAGCCGTATAGGAGCCAGGCGACGATTAGCAATCCACCCGCCCTGAAGAGGTAACGTCCGTCCTGGGACTCGTTGTTGAGCGACATGGTGAAAGTTGAAGTGGAAGAAGAGATGGTGGCTGATAGTGGAATGACATGAAGCAAACAGTCTTGTAAGCGCCACTTGATGGAAAGTCTGGGTAAGTAGTCCGTTCGCACGTGTGATCATCTCCACGACATGGACATGGATTACAGATCCAACCGAGATGGACCCAAGTCACACTCGGTAACGAGTCAGCAAAGGGGCCATTACCAACCTGAATACCTGACCACAGTGGCGCTAGATTGTTCGAGAAGGCAACTGAAGGGAGTTTGGTAGGGACCGGGGATATTCTCGTCGGGTAAACGTTCGGTGGTGAGGTCGGCTCGGTTAAAAGAAGATGCGGGGTCAATATGTGGCTGATGCACTAAAATGTCTGAAGACTGACAAGGTTGGCATAAATTGGAGGCATACTGTACATAGTCGCAGCCTAGCATTTTCATGCATCTTAAATCGTGCACCTCGACTATGCAGTGTCACAGTAGGCGCTACAGAATATTCTGTCATCATCTGACTGGCTGGACCTCAATCCCGGGACTCTGGTTCGGGTCGCCCGCTTCGAAGCGACGCATGAGAAATTCCTCCCAAGAGCATCGCTTGCAAGACTGCCCAAGCCGATCTCGACTAAGCTCATTTTGAAACGATGATGACCGAGTCCAAAAATGCTCCATGTCCCTCGATACAGTGGATGTGATATTGGGCACCACTAACATGATTGTCCTGGCTCGGTTGGTTTGAAGCACTGCACTATGGCAGAGAGAACAGCTTGGTGGCGATGGAGCAGTGTTAAAAATTGCGGCGGCGGGATAGCCCAACCTCCGGTTCAACCAGCTCCTCGTGGCTTTCCTTTGGCGACCTTCTTCTCTTTCTGGGCTTCCTTCTTTTGCTTCTTGGCTTCGGCGAGTTTCTCTTCGTTCTTCCGTTTGAGCTTGCCTTGTTCCTCTTTGGTTCTAGCGATCGGCTTGAAGAAGCCTTCCAGCCTAGACTGTTGTGCGCTCTTAAGATTCTTTTGTAGTCTGCTTGCTCCATTCCGGATCCTGTCTTCGTTGAAACCCTTTTCCTCCACCAAATATTTGATGAGACCGTCCATATCCGGAGCCTCCCATTTGAAATCGCAAAGTGGATCGTCTGCTGGCCGCACATCTGGTTCTAGAAAGAGCAGACGTGCATCTTCGAAAGGCCAGTCATCAGGGACAACGAATTTGGAGCCGGCCTTGAAATGTTTGATGACACCCTCGAGGTCTTTGTGCTCACGGATGAGCTTGAGAGCACTTGCCGGTCCAACACCTTTGATCGGGTCGAGGTAATCGCAACCGAGGAGGATACAGAGGTCGATAAACTATGCCACTGTTAGGACGACATGATTGACGGGTACAGAAAATGGATACCTGTTTGCGCTCCATCTCGAGACCTTCCAGGACTTTGTCAAGGTGGATCTCCTGAATGGGCTCCTTGCGCTGCTCGCTGAAGGTGAGATGGCGCAGAAGCACAGGAGAGTCGAAAGTGAGGGTGTCCATATCTTCACTGGCAGCTGCGTAAACCTTTCCTGCCTTGGCCAAAGTAGCACACTGTGCCTCGGCCTCTGTGGGCGCAATGATGAAGGGGATGCCCATGAGCTTCAAGAGCTTCTGACAATCGGCATTGTGTTCCCTCGTGACGCGAACTGTTCTCCTCGAGAACCTCTCCACCTCCTCAGCAGTGCCGGTCTCCTTGGCTTCTTCGACAGCAGCCACGGCTTCTGATTTGCGTTGGAATCGTTTCGCGAGCTCGCCCGACTTCAGCTTTGGTGGGGCGCCATCGAAGACGTAAAGAGGCTTGATGCCGTTGTCGACCATGCGGAGGGTGCGGTAGAACATGCCCATGAGATGCGAAGTAGTGTCCCCGGATTCGTTTGTGAGCTGCTGTCCATCGCTCCGAACAGCGATGAGGAACGAGTAGATAGACATGGAGGCATCAATAGCCACCTTTCTGCCAAACTGGTTCTTGATCTCGCCCGTCTTCACAGCCTCGGGGCAATTCTCGCTGATGATCTGGAACAGGTCTGTTTGTCGTTAATCAATGCCCATTCGTCGGAGGAGGTACGCCTACTCTTGATACCCATTCTGGTGGTCTTTTACTGTTTCTGAGGTGGACAATGCAGAGTTCAGGTTGTTGGTGGACTGGCAGTTGAGGGGAGACAAGTCGCGCCTGAGAGATGACGCGCAGAGTAATTTTCGTGTCAGCCTCGTAATTTATCACAACACAAACATCAAAGCATCTTGGGAAGTCAGTCTTTCTTGTTTTATCTTTCTCGGAATCTGGCTGCGAACATGCCTACTTCGATTCTACTCAGATGGGGGGACAGCAAGCATAAATCACGTGCTGGCAAACGACCGAATCCAGAGCCTGACCCGGGATCTCATTGCTGTCTCCGAGTCGTGTCGAACTTCTACCACTCATCTTCGCTTTCTTTCTGCTGTCGAAACGAAGTCCATCTCCGCTCCGTCAATCATTCCAAATTCAATGCCGACCTCGCCTCACGAGATCTCTATTCCACCAGTTGTCCCCAAGTTTGGCTTCACTAAGAGACCATGCGCGTCCATTCCACTCGGCCTGAAAGGCGGAAATTTTGCTCTCCGTCAACAACTGGCATGACCATATTCAGTAGACCACGTTACCATTGCTTCTCGAGTCCATGCTTCTCCTTGAGATGCCGGACCCAGAGAAAACCTCCGCTTCTTCATATATCTGAAGCAGTAATGCTCTTTCTTTGCAACGAGCAGAATATCTCAAGGGAACGGAATCGTCGCCGATGAGTTTGACACTCGCTTAAAAATAGCTTCCCGAGCTTAGTCTACCTCTTCATGGAAGGTCTGTCATCTCGCCGCTGGTTTCGAGCCCTTGTGGAAGGCCACAAACCATTCAGCTGACAGTAATTTGACCATGCTTGACACGGATCTCATCTGTGCTAAGTTTTGTTATGCCTTCATTGCCTTCCGATATAGGCTTGGCCACAGTTGCTAACCCCGCTCTCAGTTCACCTTGGGCGAATGTTCCATTTCCCAAGGCTTCACTGGGCTACTCGACCATTTATGATTAATGCACCACTAATCTCGTTGATGAACACCCAGCGACAGAGAGACGCCGAGCTCCGGCCAACAAATACCATTTCACCATGCGGCGATCGTGTCGCTCATAACTGGGCGCAAGGCTATACACAGTACATGGACTGCTTGTCCATTATCACAAGGAGCGGAGCAGGGGTATGATCTGCAAGTCATGTTCTTATAGTTCCGAGAATTTCTTTCAGCCTAACCTTCCCTATCTAATCACATTTCTTCAACCATTTTTCCTTGGCTACTTCTCGATGAAGAGTCTTGTACTTTTGTGTGCGTTGATCGCAGGTGCGAAAGCGAAATGGAGCGGTGTTTCTCCTTCTGCGCGGGTCGACTACGTCGCCGTGACGGGCGAAAGTGTTACCACCGCCGCAGATGGGGTCACAGTTGATAGCCCATTCACCGAAGGTCCTTCTGGAATCAAGCTATATGCCAACAGCTTTTATCAGAAGGAGGTTGAGGGTACAGCTATTCCAGCACTGGCTGGTAATCAGACCCTCATCGATATAGCAAAGAAGGTGGCTACCATCCCCAGCTTCTTCTGGCTGTATGTGTCCACGAATGGTAACTCCTGTTTATGCCAGGATGACTGACACGATCAGGGACACGACTGCCAAGATCGACTATATCCCTCAGTTCGTGAAAGACATTCAGACTCGGAAGCTTGATGTTCTGCTGCCACTCGTTGTGTACAATCTTCCTGATCGCGACTGCAACGCCAAGGCCTCGAATGGCGAACTCTCAAGCGCAAACGGAGGCGTAGCCAAGTACAAGGAGTACATCGATGCGATCGTGAAACAACTCAAGGCGGCCTCTTCAGTTAAGGTTGTTCTTGTTATTGGTAAGTGACATCGCCCACCACAGTCTATAAGTTCTTTGCCGGATTATATTTTTCTATTGAAAGAATGACATTGGTGAAATCCGAGAAATGTTTTGATAGAACATTATTGTCCATCGATCAACATCATTCATCAATTGAAGTCACGACAGAATCGTTTGACCTTCGGCCTGCCAGGGACGGACGAACTGATTGAATGGTTATCATACAGCAAGCTGATCTGAATAACAGAGCCTGACAGTCTTGCCAACATCGTTACGAATATGAACGTGCCAAAATGTGCAACCGCCAAACCTGGCTACGAAGAGGGTACCAATTACGCCCTCACCCAGCTGAATCAGCTCAAAAACGTCATGGCAATGTACCTCGATGCTGGACATGCTGGTTGGCTCGGATGGCCTGCAAACATCGATCCTGCCGCGGACTATTTTGCTAAGATCTACGAGAAAGCTGGCAAACCTAGCAAGGTCCGAGGTTTAGTCACGAACGTGGCCAACTATAATGCTTGGTCTGTTCCATCTGGAAGCTGCAGCAAGTTGAAGTACACAGATGAGATGCGAAATGTATGGGCGTCAGGTGGTAAGAAGATTGAAATGTGCGACGAGAAGACTTACATTGAACAACTGGCCCCAAAGCTTACTGCAAAGGGCTTCCCAGCGCATTTCATCGTGGACACATGTTAGTCTTTCATCCCCAGAATTCCGGTTCCCCATTCCACTAACTCATCCCAAGCCCGATCCGGCAAATACCCAACAGATCAAAAGCATTGGGGGAACTGGTGCAATGCCAAAGGGACAGGCTTCGGGCGTCGTCCAGCTGTCGCAAAAGAAAGCCCGCTCCTTGACGCCTTCGTGTGGGTCAAACCTGGCGGAGAATGCGATGGCACTTCGAGCCCAGGTCCTCGATTCGATTCTTTCTGTGGAACAGAAAAGTCGGAAGCGATGCAAGGTGCGCCTGAGGCTGGGCAATGGTTCCAAAAGTACTTTGAGCAGCTTCTTGCCAACGAGAACTTGGATAACGTTGCGGCTAAGTATGAAAGGGTACCGCAGTGATCGGGGAACGGAAGGGTTGAATGTTGCGGCTGGCTCTAAGCATTTTCCTTCCATTGATCATGAAAAGATGACCAAGATATATCAGCTAAACAAGCCCAAACTTCTTTTCATATTGGTACCTCCCTCGTGTCTTCACGATTTTACCTCGACCCGATCAATTCCCCAGTATCGCCGTGAACTGGGATGGTACATATGAAACACGGAAGATCTACATTTCAAGCCACCCCAGAGATGAAACAACGGCAAACACGAACCTTAATTTCTCCGAGGCGCCGACTTTCTGTTTGAGCGCGCGCCGGAGTGGATCCCGGGATTTGAGAAGTGTTTTGGAGCCGCTGTATGTAGCAATGGGACGGGATGCAGTCGCTTGCTTTTGGATGCGGGCGATATAGGCACGTTGAATGCTTAAGTCGAGACAGACAAAAACATTGCAGGGCTTCGTTTCCGTCTGTTCTTACACTTACTGTTGTTGGTTTTTTTCGTTGGGATGATAATGATGACGCTGTGGTTTGTGTTCGGTCTGACAGTTTTTGCGAATGTAGTCGCTGGTAAGTCTTCCAACGTGCGGTCCATTGGAAAAGAGAAATCGCTAACCATATTCATCTAGGCGGCTCGGTTCTCTGGGACGGAAGGTTCGATCTGAGTACCGATGCAAGCTACACATCATCTTTCTCCAGTAAAGTATACTCGGCCATGAAGAGTTGGTCATTCAGCAGCGAGGTCGGTATACACCTCCCCTCCCACACCGCTCCATACTGAGAAAACTCGAACCCCAGGTCGGGCCTTATGAGTACTACATCCCAGCCGCCAACAGCGCCACGGCACCGATATCAAATCTCGTCCAGCTATCACCCTCCTTCAAGCATCCTGCGGACAAGACCAGTGGCCAAGGCGTCAAAATCAGCCTTGCTCAAAAGGCAGGGACCAATTATCAATGGCGCACCGAACTCATTCCCCATACTTTCGATACGGGATACTCGAAAAAGGGGATGATCAATCAAGGGTTGGTATTCTATCACTTCAGTATGATGAGGAAGGATGTGAATCCGCCGAGTAAAACTCAGGATCACCAGATCTGTTACTTTGAGAATGGGCATTTTGTGGAGATGAGATATGGGTTGCTTGGTAAGTGTGATTGTCATTGTGCTTTTGGAATGTGGAGATGTAGTGGCTGATTTTTGGGGAATAGCTGGTACACAGGCTGCCGAAGGGTCGCTTCTCCATGCTTTCATTGATGGGAAGAGTCGATGGAATTCCACCTGGGAGCCGGATGTGTGGCACAACATTGCCTATGAGATCGTAAGTATCCTGGCCATAATGGGATGCGAGCAAGTACTAATAGCAGACAGGATTTCAGCAAGAATACTGTTGGCTTTTGGCACTCGACTGGAAACGATTCGCTGGCGCAGATTCAGACACCGATCAAGGCTTCAACTTCATCTGTGAGTCCAGTGTCTGCTGACTCAATCATGTTTAGCTGACCAATACCGTAGAATGGACGAGATTTCCATCTTGGTGGGCTGAAGTTGCCAGCGACTGGGACTGGTCAAGAAGATTGGTATTTCAGCGGTGTCTACATCGAGAGTTCGCCTATCACGAAGGAGCTGAGTGGCCCTGCCTTTGCATGAGATTCTCGACATGCTTGGCATAGCGCTTTTCGCGGCTTCATGATAACGAGTTGCGATCCCTGATTGTCGCAGACACATGATGGAGTGTTCAATCAATTGATGATTTTCTGGCGAGCCGGTTCTATTCAGTCACTGACAGACGCAGGCAATCTTGAAATCCCATGAAACTAACCAATAAAAGATGCCAGTGAGGTTTAATGGCACAAAAGCACTTGGGTCTAGGCAAGTAAACCAACTATATTATCAAGCCTTTTGCACGCAATCAACGAGAGACGCGATGTTGGAAAACACAAAAGATGCCTGTTCACCTCTTCAATCTTGGCAGCAACAACAGCTGGGACACATCATTCGTCGATACGCTGATTCGATCAGCACTTCCCTTTATAACGCCTGTTTCGCGACCTCGACCTGGGGAAACTTTTGTCAAAATTGCGTACCTGGAACCCAGATAGAAGTGTGGCGGAAGCAAAGCCTCTTCTTATTCACCTATATGGCCTTCTTATGCTGTTATCGTTAGTGACAGACTTGCAATCTGGCCATTTACATCGATCATCCGTTGTAAAAAAATCCATGGCTGACCAAGACACCGTATCGAAAAGCAGGCCGAACAACCTTTCCTTCCAACTTCCCGATTCCTTCGCTTCGGAAGCTGTATCTTTGCCTGGTTCCGCCTTTCCGAAGACCTCAGTGGGTGCCCAATCTGGTCCAGCTCCCTCTATACATGAAAGTTGACAGGCCTCGAGAACGCAAATGATGGAGCTTGGAGGCGGGCTTTCGAAAGATGGAATCCTGCTAGTGTATTTGTGGACGGCGATTTGGCCTATAGGCGTTGCATTTTGACATCCCTTAGCTTCAAGGCGACGGGATCATTCTTTGTGGGCGAAAGGGCGCGTAAAGCCACCATGACGACGGTATGAGAGGGGATTCTACGTTTCGAACTTTCTTCACCATCCGTGCGTGTGACTATCACCGTTGCTTTCACAACTTAACGAGGAGTCCAGATCTGATAGGTACGAGCGTCTACCTCAACACACTTCCTATATCCAATTCGGGAACCAGTCTCTCTGGTCTCTATTGTTTCCAGCGTGCACGACAGTTGTACGCGGGTGATTTCAGAAGTCATCAGATGGCAGCAATCGCGGGCGGAGAGACCCAATCTCTATAACCAATGGTCCTGCCAGCGTTGGAACTGCGACGGACATTCTTACTGAAAGTTTCACGTCTACCACTCGCCAGCAATTCTTGGATTAACAGCCAGTCCCAATGCCAAAAAGCAGCGTCCAAGTAGACCATTACCTTATCTCTTTACCATCGTCCCGAAATGAGCATTTGCGGACCGAGCTGGGCAATTTTGGATTCCTGTTGTCACGCGATGGAGGTCTACCATTGTCTGTTCATTCCGATACCCATTCCTGGGATGCTCAGTGCCGTATGCAAGGTGGCAAGAAGATTCTTGTACTACATTGGCATCCCATACTGAAAGAGAGACGGGTGCTCCCCTCGTATCGCGAAATTCTGGGTTGATATCGTGGTCTGAATGTCCCTTCGTCATCATCTGAAATTTGGCTATGCCTTTCCCCGGATGGGGAGTCGAAGAATGCACCCGGGTCTTGAAGACGGGTCAGCGAAATTTCGTGCAAGTAGATTGGGAACGATGATAAACTCTTTCTCACTTGGGTGCGGGTGACTCCTCAGTTGCAGCGGAGAATTTAGACGTGATGGAGGCCTTGACGCTCAACTATACGTCCGTTCGTATATCTCACCACGCTGTGACGCATACAAAGCCTTTTAACGAGAACGAATGGTATGAAATGGGGTAATGCTCACCCATGGTTCGAGGAGGCATTCCATGCTGGTTGCTCTCAAGTAAATACAATCCATGAGCTTCACGGATTGAAATCCGTAAGAGGACAAAGACACCAAAGCCAAATCCATCCACTTAAAAAGAGCACTTAAATATACGCACTGACTCGATCGTGAAGGACGAAAGACCGACCAAGCCCACCCCAATCCAGTAAAGGCAACGAACCCAGAGAACGGCAACATCCATCCATACTAACCGATCCGAATCGATCCACCTCCCCCAGTCCCCACCCAATCCATCGAAAAAGGAAAACAAAAGAACCCAATTCACAACAACATCCTCTCCCATCCAAGCATCCTCCCATCATATCTCAACCATCCCCTCCTCCCATCCCCACTCCCAACAGCACACTTACCCACAAACGCCACGGAAGCAAACCCACCCATCCACCCATTCGCAACGGCAAGCCGAAAAAAAAGTATACCAAAGCCCAAAGCCCAATGACAGCGCGGTCCCATAAACCATACTAGTACAATAGATCAAGTATCCACGCACTCGATCCAGAATCGCCATCAGCAAATCCATGTCAAAAGCCAATGCGGGAAAGCGGGACGCCCTTTTTCGCCAGAGGATCTCGAGCAGGGGATAAATGAGGTAGGTGTTCGAATCGGTACCCTTTCCCAATCGGGCGCGGTGTTTGAGACGCGCCGAGACTGGTTCAAGACAATGTATCAGGTAAGCATTTTCTCTGCGTTCGCGTCTCTCACTGCTGTTGGGGGAGCCTTGTTGGAAGCAACGTCAGTAAGGATGACGGAAAACTGAGTTCACTGTTATGAAGAAGTGACCGACAGCACGTGATAGAACTTGATATTCTTCTACACACTCGCTAAGTATTATAAAATGCTTTGTACATTGAAGCAACGCCTTTTTGAAGAGTTCCGACGTAATTGATGCTCTTCTACACACTCGCTAAGTATTATAAAAATGCTTTGTACATTGCAGCAGCACCATTTTACAAAGGTCCAACGTAAACACGCATGTTACCCATGAGCTTCTCCAGTTCTCCGTTGTGCTCCATCAATTTGTGTTTTGTGGCATCGTAATTGGCTGTAGCGCGGAGGTAATTGCCAGCGGCAACAGAGCCGAAATCCGTGCATGCACCAGGAGCTTGAATGTGGTCAGCGGGACTTCCGTGACCGCCGTGTCCACCGTCGTGTCCGCCGTGTCCATCACGACGGCTGTGACCACCATGAGCGTGGCCGCCAGCAGCCGCAGCCGTGCCAGCAGCCTTCTTTTCAGCCGTGCCCATGTCCATACCTGCCATAGCTTCTCCTTCAGCTGCTGGCTCTCCGTAGTGCATGATAGATTTGCAGACCATCTTTCCGCTTCGCCCCAAAGCACTGCTTTCAACAAAAAGCTGCATGTCGGTTCCGCCGTCGTGCATGTGGCTGTAGAATATTAGTTTCCAATTACTGAGTAAAGAAGGAAGGTTTCACGAACGCGATGGAATAGAGAAGTTGACCGGCTCCCGTCACCCGCATTGACTGTGTCTCGAAACTGTATTTCCCTGGCTTCGCAGTTCTGTCTGCACCAAGTGACAGCCAATACATATTGGCACCCTTATATCCAGAGCCAGCCTTTGGGGCAATCTCATAAGTGACTTCGAGGGTCAGAGATTTTGGGGTAGTGACCTCGGTCATGAGATCAATCATCATCATGTATCTTGCGGGCCAGTCAATACCGTATTTGCTGGCGGCGTTGAGGCGAAGTGTCGGACGTTCGTTGCCGCAAGCCCAGATAGATCCTCCTCCTGTTCCCGAGCCAAACATGGCAATGTGGTGAAGCCATGCACCCGTATCTACGTTGGCCTCCTTTCCGTCTGGGTATCGAATTGTTGCCTCCATAGCGGTGACATAGCAGCCTCCCAATGAACATGGGGTCTCGGTGATCATTTTGAATGTCGAAAGCATCTTAGAGCTGGAGACTGACCAGGTACCAATCTTCTTGGTCACTCGAGTGAGGCCGGCTTTCGCTCTGCGCGTCTTGTGTTAAGCATCTTGCTGGCTGATGGTGCTCTCTTTACTTACGGCTCTTCGGCAAACTTCTTAAGAATCTTTACACCCTGCGCACCCGCGTCGCTTGGGTCCTTGGCCTGACCATCTTGAATGACCTGAATGTCTTGAACATCTTGAATGGACTGAACCTCGGCGACCTCAGCTAATGGCGCAGCCGTTGCCACAGCGAGGAGTGTCGAAAAGAGCGTGAGATACTTCATCGTAACTGTTGAGGTTGGTGAATGAGGGACTAGAGGTTGATCAGTAAGAAGGGGGGGGGGGCTGTCTAGCCTTCAAGTACTATAAGTTGAATTACAGAACGGGACGAGAACAGCGAAGCAATATAGCAGATCGCGTGGAATATGCTGCTCAAACGATACCATGCCAAGCGTCCGGTTAAGAGAAAGCGAGGGAGGCCGATATTACTTGGCGAAAAAGAGTGATGCGTTCGGGGCCAAGGGGGTTTGGGTTTCATATATTCGACGCAATGTAATGAAATATTCAGCAACCATGCCCAGTTCGAGGCTAGCTGCCGTCCCTCGGGTCACTTCGACATCACAACGAAACGCGTTGCAATATGCGGACTGATACCTGCCGAGCAATTACGTCGACGTCTTGTGGCGCGTGAATGTACAGAGGTATACCGAGTAGTGTGATACAGGAGCCGCGAGTGGGGCGAAAATAACCGACAGATTGAGAAGATCAAAGATTTGGGAGTTGTTTCGACGGTGCTCAAACAGTGCACAGCACTCCCATCTCCGTGAAAAATGGGGATTCGGGCCAGAGGCGCCAGACGTTAACGCACGCTTCGAGGATCGCGAAGATTGTCTACCGTAAGCAATTGACAAGAAACTTGAAAGCAAGGCTTCATATGCAAAAAAACTTGAAATTTACGTGCTCCTATCAAAATCAAATTAGAACTATCGTCGTTTGTACTCCAAAAAACGTGCTGTGAGTTTCGCACCACGAAGTCAAAGGAAAGGGTTCTTTTCACCGGACTTTTTCCGCCGGACCATCCGATTAAAGAGACTGAGGCGACATGCGAGACGGCCCGCCAACGATACACAGTGGTCGGCGTCCACGTGCCAAATTCCGATTTTGACCGACCAATGCCTATACTCTGGTATGCCAGTGAAAGTCAATATGTCTCTCCACCTCGGATCTGTTGTTGTCCAAGGCCGATATACGACAGCATATCCGTATTTTGTTATCAAAGTCGTCACTTCGGAGCTTTTGCTGGCGGCGGACCATGTGGAGGTTCGTAAACATCGCCGATTCGGCCTGCTGCGTAGGCTTGAGGTGGTGGTTGAAGCTCGACGCCGCTTTGCTGGCCATAGTAACCAGAATGACCGGCTGGAACCTCGTGCGAGTATTGGGGCGGAGCTGGTGGGTAGTTTGGATTGTTGTTATAATAGGGAGCATGAGTTTGGTGAGTTTCATATCGTGGAGCCGGCGCAGCCCATCCTGTGCCATAGAGAGGTTGCTGCCCCCGGCGTCGCCTTCGTCTGGCATTCGTGCAGCTACATGTGAAAAACAGGATGAAGAAGAGCACCACCACGATGGCAAGGACGGTCCATCTGATCCAAGTATCCCAGCTGGTGTAGTAGCATTGGTTTCCGTCACAGTAGTACCTACATCCAGTCAAGTCAGATTCTATGCAGCGTGTTGGGCGGGATTGTACATGAGCGCCTCGGGATTAATCTACTGTAAAGGGCTGTGGGGCAGCTTGGTGGTACGGGTACAGGCACCAAGGATATAGCGCTTGGGAGGTGTGGCTTTGCTTACCGTTTTGGAAAGGTGTTGATCACGGCCATGACTGCGTCCAACAATAGAGAGGATAGTTGTAGGTTGCAGGATTGAGATTATCTGCTTGAGGAAGATGATTTGCAGAAATGGGAGAGATGATGGAGAGAAAGAGAAAGAGGCTGGAAGTCTGCTCGATGAGAGATACGATCCCGATGGAGGCAACGTTTAGTGCACTGCCTCGCTGCCTTCCCCGCCTCACGCTCCAATAATCCTGCTCCGACCTTCTCGTTACTGCGCGTCACCCGTTGCGATCCGGTGTGCACAATGGGCTCGCTAACCTTGAATATACGGACTCGTCCTCTGTGGGCTTTGCTACGAGAGGGACTGGCAGACCAGAAGGAGCCTGCCAGAGAGTCCATGGAATGATTGAGACAAAGTGGCGGACTTGGGTGAGAGTGTGGCATCCCGTGCGTACCAGCTGCGAGATATGCCTCCTATACGCCGCATGATCATCTACACAGCCTGCCGGTGTGCTTACTCTGGCGGGCAGCGACTCATTGAGAAATCGACCGAGTAAGAGATGGTGGATGACTGTGAGGCAATTGCTACTTGAAGGACAGCGAGAGCAGTTTGACACGTTCGATAGAACCAGAGATTTCTCTTATTGATATCAAGATGGGAAAGTCATCATCAAGATCAGCCCGCCGCATGGGATAACAAGAAGGCAGAAAGGGCCACAGACGACAGGCACTTGTAGATTGGGCCCGATTAGAAGCGCTACTCGTTCTGGCAGCATAGTAGGAGGTACAACAACAGTACCTAAGTAGGCACGTCTGGTAGGTCCTAAACAAGTCCAAGTGCGGTCGATAGAATTCAGCAAGACATGGTTTGGAATGACTTATACAAATTTTGTGCTGATAAGGTCCATTCAACACCCTATTACTGTTGCGAATTCGGGTTCAATACATGCAGGTACTGACGTCAAACAGTGCGATTTCACCACGTCCGCATTACAGGAGGTGAGCCAACCCTTGCATGAGAACGCCGGCATCAAGTTATCATTGAGCTGAGAGGATCGACTCAGAATGCCGGGTGCAATTGAGTTGGCTGGACGCCCAAAGTCCGCTCAACATCATCATTGTTTACCCGACCCAATTGATCGCAAGTGATTCCCGATGCCAACTACAATATCGATTATGGAAAGGACCGTCTTCGATACTATCATAGCTGCGCGTCCATTCGTAAACGTCAGAAGAGGAGTGACACAGCTTTCCAAGGTTCAATGTTTCGGCCATTTTTATCGATAACTCAGACTGCCAAATGGTCAAAGCACGAAAAATCCGGTTACTTCGGCTGGGCTCGCTCGGCTAGTTCGGGCACCCACATGCCTCACGAATGGCCCTTGTCATGACTGCTGCGGATACCGTGCCAACTAAGCCAAGAAGACTACAATACGAGCTATTGTTCGTGTGCCTGCGGTATTCAACATACATGCCTGATAGCCCTACTCCGGGTACTAGCCTTGATTTACCCGATTGTGGAATTGGAAGCGACATCTCGAAAGAATTCCTGGGTTGGGACGAATTTGCTCGCTACCTCTTCGCACGTCTGGACTCTCGAAAGCTTGGTGCGCCGTGAGATGATCGCTTTGAACGATCCAAATTTTGTCTACATATATAGCCTCGCCGCCTACTGCTTACACGACTGCTGCAGCAAATCAGAGACTTGTTATAGATTTTGCCAACCACCCAAAGAATGCGTGTCATTTCTCGCTCACCTTTTCCTGCGCCTGTCAGCATCAAAAATCTTGTGCCCGCCTACCAGATTCTGTGTACCATTTTATGTCAATCCTCTTCTCCGTCGAGAACGAAGTTCTTTGGTCAAACCCTGTTTTTAATCAATGGCAAGGTAATTCGGTTATGCATTCTTAAGTATGGTCTGCGGTCTTCGTCATTAGAAAGCCTCGTGGGAGTTTGGGCTGAAACCATCAAAGAAAGGTTTCTCCATTACAATGCTAAATTTCTCTGACTCTGGTACGTAGTAGTTTGTGGTCAGTGAAGACCTCTTTCCAAAAAATTACTCGTGTCGACGAGAGACGTGCGGACTATTAGCAAGATGGAAGAAGGTCAAGAATCTTGACGATCGCCAAAAGTATAGTCTCTTTAGTTCAGTTGAAACTATTGAGACTTGAAATGCAAGCAAATCCGGCACACAATTTTCAGAAAAATTGGTGTCACGTGCGGGTGAATATTATTTTTTATTAGTCGGACGGACACCGAGTTCAACCTTGGAAACATCATGGATCATCAGCGGCTCAACGTACTGAAATGAAGTCTGATTCGAAGACGCCAAAAGGCTGGCCAAATAACGTCGTTTACCTCACACAGCCTCTTTGTTCGAAAACTTTGTCGAAAGAGATACTTGAAGCTCTGCATCATAGACCAGACGCCGGAGAAGTGCTCCCAAAGACAAGCGGACCAAGTCAACTGGTGCGAATCTCCCCAATCGAAGATCAAAATCATCCAGCGTTTGGCCAGTTCGGCCTGTTCGCGGCCCAAACCCTAGCTCCATCAAGCTTCATTATTTGTTATCACGGTTACGTCCACAGCGAAATGGAGACGGACCCCACCTCAGACTATGATCTCTGCCTCGATCGTGAGCTTGGAATTGGCATCGACGCGGCGACTATGGGCAACGAAGCGCGATTCTGCAACGACTATCGTGGCATCGAGTCGACGGGCCCCAACGCTGAATTTAGAGAAATTTGGATGGACGTCGGGAAGGGTGTTGCCGAGAAAAGAATGGCCATTTTCGCGCTCCCTGCAGGAAAGAGGGGGAAGCGATCCAAAGGCATCCTAAAAGGCACGGAGATTTTGCTTAGCTACGGTAAAGGATTTTGGAGGGATCGCGTGGGCACCGTTGAAGACGAGAACCATGTATCTACTTGAGTCTTCAGCACGACATCTCATCAACCCCACGCGAACCTCGAATTCAGCCTCACCGTTTGGTACACTAAAGGGAGAAAATTGGACCATCATTGGTTTCTACATTGGGTAGCACATGGCACCTGTGGGGGCTGACATGGACTTCTGCAATACAGCTCAATCTTTGATAAGAAAACTCACGGTTACGGTCTCCAAGTTCTGAACAAGCCTCGCCGGGAGGAGGAGCTATGATGCCATGCACCCTCTCTTCGACTCCCCGCCCACCTCGACCCAACCTTTGAGGAACCTTTCGAGAAATTCTCCTATCCCTCACGTTGGTCTTGTTCCGGGATTGTCCTCCATCGTGCCGGTGGAGCTACGTACCGCGCTTCGACTATCTCTTACTCGCCAATCGATACTTCCCACGTCCAATCGAGATCAACGTCATTTCCATTTCTTGTCTTCCTCAGAGCTCCTGGCGGAGTATCGCAACTCCCTGTGTTTTATGGTTATTGCTCTCTTAAAGTATAGGCAGAGGCCCCGGCGCCAACTCCTCGCGACACTCGAGATGACTTCCGATGAATGACTGTCAGCACGTGGATGTCCCGGAGTTGAGGTTTCAGGTTACCAAGAAAAGCAAGCAAAAATGACGATCGTGGCACCGCGGGATGGTGTGGCTGATAAACAGGATTTGACGGCGGCGGAGAAAGCCGAACAACCAATCCTGAAGACTACAACCTTGTGTCATAACATGCACGCGTTCCTATTCGACGTGTAACAACGAAAAATCCCGTTCTGTCGCACGACGATCCGGTCCAGAGTTGAAATCTAGCGACGCGAGCCCTCTGAGGCGTCTGGCGTCGGAATGTATCTTTTCTTTTAGCATGTTCCTGATGGATCGATTAATCTCGTACGTCAGAGTGAAATATTAACTTGGATGCGCAGAAGAGAGAATGTTTTCTCCCGCATTCAAATAGCTTGCCAGACCCTTTCTGACAAGGTAATCGGCAAAGATTGCAATACGGATTCTAGTCGCAACTACCACTCTCTAGCTGCACTCCACACGCAGCTTCCTAGTCTCTCCTCCAACCTAGGTCGCACCACTCATCACACCACTCACCCGAATCTCACCAATCGAAAATTCGATAAGCTGAAACAATCCTGGCTCAACCGTAAGGCGAAGACCCCGCAAGGCTTATATACATCGAATGTCGAAGCCATCTTTTCCACGATCTCATCCTGCAACGATGACACTGAAAGTCGCCATACCAAGATTCGAGATGTCAGACAAGAGGACTTCAAGCAGCTCAGATAAGGTAAGTCGATGCTGCGTGTTTGGCGTGCAATCTAACCTGGACAATTTGCAGGACCAATTCGTCACCAGATACAGACGCCTCTCTGAGCAGTCCGCATCGTTACAGCAACGACTGAATAGTATCAGCAGTGTTCGATCTGATGATTCGGATTCTCCTACGGCAACTACATCATCTTCCCATCAATCACCTTGCCAGTCCTACCCTGACCAAACCACGTCCTCGTATCCAATGGCTTCGTCCTGGTCTCCATTACACTCGGAAGCCTCATCCAGGAGCTCGGCAGACATGGCGGACGAAGCTAGCCTATACGAGATCAATCAGCAGATCAAGTCAACTCTCACGGAGCTTCTAAATTGCGATGGGGTCAAACACGATAAGATGTTCAGGGCGTGGGTCCAAACAAGATTGATGGAGGCGGAACATCAGCTCAAAAAGCAGAGAAGGAGAAGGAGCAGCATCTCTCCGGAAATAATGAGGACCTTTGAGCACAACGCCAGTGGCTATTCTGCTTCTGGAATTGGCTGGAGGTCCAGCTTCTGACGTTAGCGAGGTGGCATGACGGATCAGATTGGCACCATGCGTACACCACTATACGTCGCTGCAATGGCCTGGTGTGTACACACGCACGAAGCAGGCACGGCTCGAGGATTGAAATCTTCAAGGGATTGTCAGGTTAGTTGGGAAAAGGGATGCCCAAGAGCTTGGTCTTATTACTTTGGAAGAAGAAGATTTCCATCGCGCAATGCTTGATGTAGCCAGGCGTAACATCAGTCGAAATTCAATATCCTCAAATCAGCGTGTCATGGAGATACATGTCAATGGTACGTTACCTGCCAAGTACATTCTCCTGCACTCTTTGCCTGCCTTCATTCCGGTTCCATTTCTCTCCATCGTTCCACCCTTTCCAACTCTGTACGCCTCATGCTGTTGCGTATCTCGACTATTCCGGTCTCCCAATCGCTCCTCAATCTTTCAACATATACACTCATCAACACTGACCGTCCGGCATTGTCGTAGCCTTGAGGATTCGGCTGCGCGAGAAATTGGGCGCTCCAACCTGTTCATGCTATTGAAGCTGGTAGTCCATAGCTGACGTGCATGGGTTCCCGGCGGGGTTCTGTGTTTGAAGGGGTGATGATGTTTTGGGCGACGGATTCTCCGAATGGGTGTTGGGAAAGTGTATGGTGATTGTACAAGCTTCGGGCGAGGCTGAATCCTTTTCTACCTTAATGTCAGCCCGATACCTGTGAATAGGTACTCTTATCGATCCGGGATCCGATTATTCAGCCTCTCTTTCGACTGGCAGTTCAAAATGGAAGGCAGTCGACGATTTGGTCTTCTAATGTTTCTCAAGGCTTTGGTCGACAGGCGTGCATAATGGAATAGCGTGATTGCTTAGTAAACACTGACTTCATCCGCGGGTGATTCATGATTCGTCAGGGCGAGCTTACTCCTATCAATGCTTCTCTGGTTTGCGAATCATAAGGGCCGCCTCGGATCATCGACTGACTAGTATTTTGCCCTCCGCCCACCTGGAACTGAATGTGCTGTCAGCTGGGGTGACAAATAAAATAGATTAATTCTCCGTCTACCTCCTTAATTAGTATAACTCGGGTACCTTTGACCCGGGCAGAGATACTCTTCATCATGACAGAGCGAAGGGAAAACAGTATGATCAGGTACCACATCGAAAGACCAGACGCATCACTCTGGACCCGACTCCAAAGCCGGAGAGCTCGTTCGAGTGATGAACTTGATTCGAGTGGCCTACGCTTTGCTAGCGCTTCCAGCCACAGCTGTCGGAAATATCGACAGGTAAGTCACAAAAACGTTACT
Organism: Venturia asperata; assembly: GCA_003689335.1. Lineage (NCBI taxonomy): Eukaryota > Fungi > Ascomycota > Dothideomycetes > Venturiales > Venturiaceae > Venturia > Venturia asperata. Next base: position 21,379 of record QWWL01000006.1, on the reverse strand, counting down.
TGTCTCCAGTACCAAATTGACAAACTGAAGGCGACGCGTAGTCTCTCGATACAATGTTCTCCGCACGAATTTGATTAGTAACATCACAACGCCTCTTCAGGTCGGCAATGGCAATTTCGCGTTCAATGTCGATAATACGGGAATGCAGGTGAGCACTGCATGTTGTCGCACTCATTTCTCATGCTCAGTATCGGCCGTGGTTGCAGACGTTCCTACCATTCAATACCTTGTCGAGTTGGGCATGGCACAACGATTCGTTGCCAGCAAATGGGTTCGTGTCTTCCTGCCACTGTTCGTTTTGTATCAGCTCACCAGATTTGTGCAGTGATAAGCTTACTGATTACGATGGTGTCGCTGTGATGACCCATGGAAGGAACGTTTCCTACGATCTTCTTGATTCTGAGCTTCCCGAAATCTCTCAGTGGCTCGTATCGAACCCGAACCGCATCAACTTGGGACGCATCGGACTGAAATACAGAGACGCTACCCTTTCAGCACCACAAATCAAAGAACCAACGCAAAAGCTTGATCTCTGGAATGGAGTCATCACGTCAGAATTTAAGATCGATGGGAAATTGGTGAAAGTGGTGACACAGGGCGACTTTAATTCTGATGCCGTCGCTTTCCGCATCGAATCTGAGCTGGTAGCCTCCGGTGCTCTAAAGGTTGAACTCGATTTCCCATATCCGCCAATCCATTCGACCAAATACAAGTACGAGGTGTTTGCTGGGGTCTACGGTTTTCCTTTGAATCACACGACATCAATTGTTGAAAACGACGAGCCGGACGTTTCTCATATCTATCATCAGCTGCAAGAAACGAAATATTTCCTCAACTTACGCTGGCCTACTGCACGTCGACTCAAGTTATCCCGAGATGAGCCTCAGGGTTCGAAGGCTGTCACTGCCCACCGCTACACGCTATCTATAGCGGACCAGCCTGTCGATGTATCGTCTACGATTGCTTTCACAGCCCACTTTTCCCCTGACAAAAGACAACCCGATTTGCCTTTCACAATCCTACTACGGAATGCCGAGGACTGGAATAAGTACTGGATGCAAGGGGGATTCATCGATCTTACGTCGTCCTCCAATCCGAAAGCGGACGAGCTCCAACGACGTATTATCCTGTCACAGTATCATGTCCGCGTGAACAGCGCCGCGAAGGGACAATCTCCTCAAGAAAGTGGTCTCATGAACAATGGCTGGTACGGTAAGGCGCGACTGATTCCCGACATGGTCCGGGATTTGAACATTAATTCTCAGCTAGGAAAGTTCCATATGGAAATGGTTGTCTGGCACAATGCTCATTGGTCGACATGGGGCAGACAAGAGCATTTCGACAACATCTTCCCGGAACTCTATGAGACATTACTGCCCACTTCTCTCATAAGAGCCAAGAAAATGGGTTGGGATGGAGCAAAGTAAACAGCACCTCATACTCTTATTCCGATCCACCCATAGCTGACGATATGTTTCCCAGATGGCCGAAGATGACTGAGATTGGTACCGGTTTGAACTCTCCAGGAGGTGTCAATGCCTACCTTTTGTGGCAACAGGTTGGTTTTACCCCCCGGGATGTGTCACTCGGTAATTGACATTCCAGCCCCATCCTATGTATATGGCGTATCTGGCATATCAGGCATCACCGACTAGGAAAACCTTAGAACGATGGGATGGCATATTGACGGCCACCGCCGATTACATGGCTTCTTACGCATGGGAAAATCAAGACTCAAGACGCTACGATCTTGGTCCACCGTAATTGGTACTTTGACGTTGGAGTTCGGACTCGGCTGATGAGTAATGCAGGGCGTATGGAGTGACCGAAAACACCGATCCCAAAGAAAGCCGTAATCTGGCTTACGAAGTAAGTCCACCAACGGACCGAAACCACAGTGCTCATACAACTAACTCTCCACAGCTGGCTTACTGGAGATGGGGCCTCGACGCCGCTCGCAACTGGAAACGGATGCTTAATCAATCCATCCCGGAATCATGGACAACAGTGGCCCAGAATCTAGCCCTCCCGCCCCAAGTCGATGGCGTCTACGCCGATTACGAGGGTCTGGATAGTGACTGGTGGGAAGACCCGTCTCTCAACGGCGATACACGCAGCCTCATCATGCTGCAAGGTATCCTCCCCGACACACCGGCTGTTGATCCGCAAGTCGCTCTGAGAACGGCGGAGAAGGTGTGGCAGGTTTGGACAGAGGAAAATATACGCGGTTGGGGCAGACCTGTACTCGCCATCAATGCCGCGAGGGTCGGCCGACCCGACAAAGCCGTGGGTTTCCTAACCGCCTTCGACCTTTGGAAATTCGACGATGCCGGTACGTTTCTCCCTCCATCACGTTTTGGCAAGTCGTGCTCTTCGCTAAGTAAGATATACGTCCAGGCTTTGCTTTTCGCGGCGGTAAAAGCGGCACGCCGCCACCGTTCATCCCTGGGAACGCCGCGTTCCTGTATGCAGGTGAGTTGCTTCCCCTTGCCGGTTCTTGGCTTTGCGAGTGTCCCCGACTGATGGTATTGTAGTGGCGTATATGGCTGCTGGATGGCAGGGGTGCACTACTGTCGCGCCTGGTTTTCCAATTGATGGGACGTGGGTGGTTAAGCAGGAAGGACTTCGCCAAGCGCTTTAACCATCAGCGATGTTTGAAAAACATGTCGATGATGGCGAGGGTGAGGCTTGGAGGACGTGTGGACGTGTCTTTTGCTTACTGAATTGGATAGCTGTAATACCACGAGCCATCACTGGCGCTTCCAATTTTTTTTTCGATAGCTCTATATCCTTAGCAAACCTTCTCTCCCTCTTTTTTTCCTCTGAAAAAGAAGCATATAAACGTCGTTTCCTCAATTGACTTTAGTGCTAGGCCAAATCACGTATCGATATTACTGAAGCCACTCAACTTTCAGCGATCCCGTCGAAAATTCCCTCTAGATCCAAAGAATCGGCAGAAAAGAACACCGTACGCCTGCGAACGCGAAAACGCAAGTACACACACCGCAAAGGAATCAATAAAGATACGAGTAGACAAGGCAAAAAGAGAAACACATACAGTAGCGAGGATCCGCTGGTAGTCATCCACCCAAGTACTATACTATTTCGGCGATGACGAGCTTGGGTACGCTAGAAAGGAGTTAAGAAATGCCGTGAGTAGATTTACAGAATAATCTGATCAGGTAAGGCGCGACTGTTATGGTATAAGACAAACCTCTGATCCAACGCCCTTTATTCCAGTAAACCTCTTCTCCAACTGCTTGTATCCCAGCAAAAGTCTGAGCAACTCCCTTTATGCCAGCAAGCCAGAATATTAGCAATCTACTCTGAAGGCAACGAGCAACATGAGCTCGCTAGTTTCCGCTCCTCCACATCGCCTCGCCGTTGCTCTATTACTGATAACTGTTGCCATCGGCCGAGTTCATATTCATACTCGCATTCAGGTAATCAATGTCTTGATCCAGCAAAGACATGATATTCGAATTCCCCGAGAACCAGTCCTGAATATTATCATTGGCGGCGATGTTGATGCCCTCGGGCCAGCCCGCAGCGATATCCGTTGATTGGGGCCATTCGGGGGCCAAATATTGGGCTTGATTGGGCGCAAAACCGAGCATGGATAGGTAGGGATCGAAGGCTGCTCCGGCTGTGAGGCTGGCTTGCGACTGGGCCTGCGTTCGTGCTTCTTCCACTTTGGCTTCGACGTATAGCCTTGCGACTTGGTGAAAGACGAAGCACAGGCGATAGAGTTTTTCTACGCCTTCGGAATTCTGGTCTGGCAGCGGTTTGAGAGACTCGACGAATGCGGCGAGCAGGTCGAGGTCGTCGTGGGAGTATATCGCAATCACATGACAGAAGACCACCTGCGATCTGATTTAGTTTGCGACCACATAAACAGATGGGAGGGAGACTACCATGAACGGAGTGAAGGGAACGTTGAGTATGCTCCTAATCTTGTCTTAGCTCGCAATCGTTTCGAGAGGCAGTTGGAACATCCGCACCATTGAGTGTAACCAGCCCACATCTTGGAGTTCTTGTGCTTATAATTGTTAGCGCACAAAATATGCGCCTGCAGCGACTTTCGAGCGGAGTAAACACAGTCCCGAGAAAAGGTGGACGGTGCTGAACTAGTAGGCGGAGGGATTGCTCTGTAAATCAAAGCCATCACGGAATGAAAGTTACCTTCATCCGAGTAAGAAAGCAGTCGGCTGATTCCGCCCATCAAGCCGTCGGCGTAAGGTCCAATATTCGTCGCACGCGCGTTATAGCACTCTTGCAGACGTGCAGCTGCCATAATGGCCCACTGCGCTCGCTCCTCGTTCGTTTTGGAGAATGCTCCGGGGCTGTATAGATGTTGATACACTTGACCTTGGATCTCTGCTAGCTGTATCCAATAATAGTTCAGATCGAGCCATTGGGAGCCATCTGGAGTTGTTCGTTCAGGTGAACGCTCTGGTCGAGGGATGTTGATATCCCAGTCTTGCAATGTAGATGCACGTCCAAGCCGAAGAGAGAGATTTTTGTCCATAATATAGACGTTCCTGCGAAGTAAAGCCACGAATCAGCCTCTGATAGTGTTACTCATCAGGTCGTGCGCAAGCTCACCAGAAAATGGCGTATTTTATCTTCTTCTCCTCTTCCGTATCGCTCTTCATGGTCTCTCGCCGATGGTATCCAAGCGAAATGCAGAAACTCGCCGCTGTCGAGTTAAGAGTCCAACATAGCGTTGGCTTGGACGCTTCAACTCCATAAGCGCACTAAGAGCTGCACGTCAGAGTGAGGCAGACAAAGCAAGCCAAGTACTTACGCCAACAAACAAAGCCTGAGTATTCTCTAGAGTGGCCGGCATCAACAGAGTAAGACTGCTGAGCACTATCTCCAAGTTCTGATGACACAAATTGGCGTGTTGCTCAAAAATGTCAACCCTTCCATGATCCCTCTGTATGAAACTATACTCGTAAAACAGCCAGAATAGACCGCCGTAAAAGAGGAGAAGTCTTGCTTGAGAACAATCGCCGTTATCCCTGAAAACTTCCTCGACCAATTGAATAAACCTTTTCTTTTCGAGGAAGGGAAAGAATTTGGTGAAAGTGACCGCTTCGGCCTCGAAGGTTTTCTGGAACAGCTCGTTGACGTATTTTTGAGGGGGAAGCTGCAAATCTCTGAGGGTCGAGGCATCGACGGTGCCCTGCGAAAAGGGAAAAGTCTGGGCCTCATGGGTTGATGCTTGGACGCTGAGTCTGCTCACTATGTTTTGCAGAGACTGAACAGCAGCATATACCTCTGGATTCCTCCCTGTCATCGGCGAGTTTTCCACGGCCTTTTCCAGCACTTCACGAGCGAAGATGCTATGAGCATGTGTCGTCGTATTACCCTCGAACGCTGCGCGACTCTCCGCCGGCACGACCTTTGCGTTTGGATCTACACGTGCTGCCGGCGAATTTGCGCTCGATTTGGAGGATAGATAAGGTGAGCTGCCATGGAGGCGAGAGCTCAGAGCCTTCAAGGCTTGCTCAATGCCAGCCAATCTGTCCTCGATGCCATCGATTTTTTTCTCATACTCGGTCGAGATGAGGACTCTTTGCCGCGGCTGCTTTATCTGCCGCGTTGTCTTGCATACTATTTCAAGCGTTAACGCTCGATTACAGTTCCGGTACAGAAGGGAGCCATGCCTTGGTCGGATGCACGACAATTCGAGCACGATGGAACACCTGTGAGTTGGTTGAGTCCGAGTCCGAGTCGTGGGTTTCAGCATAAGCCGAGAGCTGGAATCTCAATGTACCTTTGTCGCACTTGATCTTTCGAGTCCGGCAGAGATCACACTGCCAACGTGAGCATCGCGTTCAATGTCAAGTCAGTCACGAGGACTAGCGTAACCCACAGCCCGTTTCTTTTCCGAGACACCTGTGGCGCCTTCGCTCTCAGACTCCATGTGTGTGTCTGCTTGCATCTTGATGGTGCTCGAGGCTCGGGAGTACGGCGTCTGCGGACAACGAACATCAATGCAAATGCATAGCAAAATGCTAGTAGTTTGCAGCCACGACAGCCAAGCCCCATTGTTCGACCTTCGTAATAACGACTAGACTGAGTTAGTAAGCTGATACCAGGAAAACCGCAGCCTAAATCGGTTAGCATGGCATCTTGTGCGGAGGCGGGAGCAATTTCGTGGAGCAGGATGTAAGTAAACTGTGTACATTCTTTCTAAATTTGAGGAGCAGAACCTTCGTCAGATATTCTACTGTCGAGTTAGTCTGCTGCGAGTCTCCATACGTAGACGTCCTTTAACTTCGAGCCGCTGCTGCCTTGACCGGCATCCGCTACTTTCCTCAAACCGCATTTGTCCAATCCCCCGTATTTCGGAACGATCACCCCGACGAAGCAATAAATAGGTCCAGATGGTACACTATCAGCAAGCGACAGAGCTCTTCCAAGATCTATAATATATACTTGGTCCGCTTACCACATCAGAACAAGGCCAAAGCCCAACCGGAGAATTCGATACCGAGAAGCAAACTATATAAACCCCCAGCAAAACCAACAAAAAGGACTTGAAACGAAACACATTCGAGCATCAGTCAATTGAATCCCCAAGCCATATCCCGGAAATCTCGACGTCTCCAAATCTGAGTTCGACGTCGACGTGCATCGCGGCGCTCACTATTTACATTCACTACCTTTGTCAACTCAAATCCCTTCGCACTCGAAACAAAAACATACCGAACCAAGCTATTTTTACAGCATACAATGACCACCATCCCAACATTACCAGCCAACCCATCCCTTACCCACGCGTCGAAATGAACAAGAACGTCCACATACCCCGATCCTTATCGTTGCCGACCATGCAAAGACGGAGATATATAGAGTCAGTTTCGAGAGTGAGTAGATTTCTCAGGAGTGCTAGGCCCTACATGGATCTTTCAGTCCTGCCTATTTCTTGTTCGAACATCGATATTGATGTATGTGAACGGTTCGTCGCATCTACCCACCGCGGCTCAATCGTCCCGTCGGCTGCCGGTCGCGATGGAGCGTTCGAGTCGCATCTTTGATCCAAAGCCAATAGGTCACCCCATCGCTTCGATGCGAGAATCTATGAATCTGTAATCCGGTTGAAATTGTGCGTGTAGGACACTAGTGCCGCGGCCTCTTTCCTTCAGTCTCTGCAGTAAGATTTTAGGCGAAGCATCGCCATGATTAGCGCGATGGTAATTCGATCCAATCACTGGACTGAGGCGATCATGTTTTGAGAAAGGCATGGTCGTAAAGATACGAATTGGGAGGTGCGACTAATGGAGAGGAGTTATCGGGGATTAGATCGGCCATCGGACTTGAAACCAGCTTTGGATCCAAAGTCCGGCCGCGCATGAGTGTGCAGTATGGCATTCGCGGCCAGTATAAAGGACTGGAGACTGAAATTACCGACAAGGCTAAATATTCAAAAGATACGTTCTCCGACAACCTTTCACAAATAAGACGGTTCCCTCCCATCTCCCTTAGTCTTCCTCAAAATGTCTTCCCCCTCAACCATCATCCTAATCACAGGAGCCAATTCCGGAATCGGCTACGCAGCAGCAAAAGTATTCGCCACCAAATCACCAGACTACCACGTCCTCCTCGCCGGCCGCAACCTCTCCGCCTGCAAATCAGCAGTCTCAGAACTCCAACAAGACCCCAACATTAAAGGCACCATCTCTGCCCTCCAACTCGACGTAACCTCCGAATCATCCGTCGCCGCCGCCGCAAAAGAAGTAGAAGAACAATTCGGTCGCCTCGACGTGTTAATAAACAATGCCGGAATCTCAGACATGACATTACCGGACGCCATGAGTTTCAAGGAGAAATTGGACCAGGTCTTGACGACGAACGTGACGGGTCCCGCGATCGTGTCGAAAGCATTCCAGCCTCTGTTGCTCAAGTCGAAAAACGCGTATTCAATCTATGTCTCTAGCGGTCTGGCATCTCTGGATCAAGCCGCCGATATTGATTCGCCCCGCTACCATAGCGGACATACCGTGTATCGAATGAGCAAGACGGCGTTGAATATGTGGGCGCTTCAGGAGTTCAAGGAGTTGGCGGGTAAAGGCGTGAAGGTTGCGACGGTCTGTCCGGGTCTTGTCCGCTCCAATTTGAGAGGGAAGGAGGAAGACAGTATTTCGGCTGGAGGAAGAGCGATAGATGCGTCTGTTTCGGGCGAGTTCCTGCTCTCTGTCGTGGAGGGAAAGAGAGATGCGGATATAGGAAAATTCATGCACAAGGGTGGGGTGTATGATTGGTAATTTCATGAATTTTGTGTGCTGTTTTGTCTTGACTCCAGATTCCAGTTGGATGGATCGATTTTCCGACGCAGCGCCAGAAAATCCATACCAAAGCGGGCATCTACAAAAAGATGCCGCACGAGTAGACCATATTTAAGTGATCTCACCTCATCACTTCAAACAACTGTTCCATGGACACATCTCGCATCGTGATATGCCTAGTCTCAAAGCATCTCCTCAGAACCGTCTTATTTCTCCGTCTCTCCAAGATTCTGCAGACGCGCCGCAGATTTAGCAAACTGCGGATATCTCCATCGCAGATTCGCTCCGCGATGCCTTTGATGAGTTCGACGGGCAGCTTGTGCATGATTCTCAAACCCGAGGTCGCGGCGTCGCCCGGGACTCTTGGAGGAAGGATCTAGTAAAGAAGAAGCGTGCTGATGGTATTGTCTGACGGTTTCAGGTCGTTGTTAATCCATGCTCCAACTTCAAGCGCAGGAGAATTGCAGGTGGAGAAAACCTAGGTCATTGCATGGATACACGTGAAATCGAACCTTGAGGTGTTTTGCCGCCTCCTGTTCCCCTCTCTAACCATTATCGACAAGAAACTTGCTTAGCAAACGTGTTACAACATCTAGTCTCAGACAAAAAGCTCATGAAGAAACACTGATGCAAATCCGCCAGATAACAACGATCGAATCTAGTAGACGCGAATAATACCTCATCAATCCTCAGGGAGGTCAAGGTCATCCAGCCAAGCATCCTCATCATAATCATCCGCATCATCATCATCGTCATCATCGTCATCCTCGTCCTCGTCCTCGTCGTCATCCTCAACTGCAACTTCAACCGCATCTCGCCCATGCGTAGCCTCACTCTTTCTCCGTTCCTCCTCAACCGCTCTAACATTATTCCTGGTCCGTAACCGCGCCATCTCATATTGCCTCGCAACTCGCATATCCCGGTTTTTGATATGCCACTTGAACTTAAAATAAAAACGCGAAATCGGATCCCTAGGTGGCTCCCCCTTCATCCTGATCAAGCCCTGAAATTCAAGATACCTCAAATACCGCGTCAACTCGGACTTCGCAAAAGTCTCGTCACATCCTTTCATGGGGCATCGGTATTCCGTCCACCCGTCCTTTTCAAAGTGCTCTGCGATGTGGCGTTTGAACTTGACGTAGCTTTCTCCTGCAAAGCCGCAATGGGGACAACAGCATTCGTATATCCCATGAATGGTGAGGCGTTGCGTAGCTCCTGTGACGCTATCGCTTCGTCTTCTCTCTCGCTCCTCTCTCCGTTCAGACGACCGAGTTGGTCTCTCCGCACGCGTGCGTCTGTGGGCTCCGCGCCGCCCGTTTGGATCCCTTGACGGAAGCGGTTGACCCTCACTGCTTCCTGAAAGTGAAGAAAATGGCCGACGCCCTCTGATAGGAATGAGTTGTGAGGTCAGCGTCGGGGGAGCCGGACTTTGATTTCTGGTCTGTCTGATTGGAGAAGCTGGGAGTGAAGATGTCGGCAGCACCACATTTGACGGTCCTAAGTTAGATTCGATGGACAGTAACGGCTGGTTCGCATTCCTGACACTTGGAAGCGTTGCAGGATGCGGAAGCCCATTGATAACAGCAGTCAAATCTGAGCCCAGAATTGGACGCAAAAGTGGACGTAACGACCCGGCTGCTCGTCGTATCGCCTGCTCGCACAGCGTATCTAGTATGTGACGTTGTTCCTCAGCTGAAAGTTTGCTTACGAATTGGGTCGGAAAGTTCCATCCGTTGATTTGATAGTATAACTGTTGGAAGTCTGGAAGTGACCAATTGAATCCCACTGCCACAGCATCTTGCTTGGACAGCAACATCTGCGTGCATAATTGTAAGAAGTCCGGACTCCAGGAACGAAAAGCCGCTGTCACAGTCGCCACTTGCTGGTGCGTGGCTCCTAGGGTTGCTATATTGCCATTTGCGTGCGGGCCTCGAAGCGGCAACTCGATCTCTCGATTTTTGTTGACAATGAAGTGCGTACCTGTAAATACACTAGGCCTTCGAAATAGTCGACCTCCTGGTGGAATCTGAAATCCATTCAAGGATGTAGGACGAGTTACTGGTGGAACGGTTGGTGCCTTTCCCTCTTGCTTCGCTAGACTCCCTGGACTTCCTGGAGACATACTGTCTCTGGCCTTTTTGGTCTTCAGTGTCAAAACGATTTTGGATTCGGGACGATTCGTCACGTCTTCGAATATGTCCCCATCTCTGCAGTCTTTTGTCGCCTTTAAATTTGTCGACCTAGGGCTTGGCTGGGCTATCTGCCTTGCTGGTTCATCGCGGTCGGTCATTTCGAAGTCTTCGTCCTCGCTATCGTTCCAAGGTCTGGATCTCTTCCTTGGATTGGGAAGACTTTCTGCTAATATCTGATTGGAACTCATGTTGGCAGTAATATAATTGTCTCGATGAAAATGCGTGTTGTGAAGGATGTGTTGAACCAATGCGAGTATTACAAGTTGACCGCCATTACACTTCTATTGTGTTGACGAGGCTGACCTAGGTGGTACCTTCTCCACTGCATGATTTCTATTGGAAGGGAAGCGCGACTCGCAGCACTCAGGTGGATAGAGGCAGCCTCAGTACATGCCCTGTTCATTGGGTACCTGCTAGCAAATGAGTGAGTTTTTATGTGATCGTGCTCCATCGCGAACCGAATCTTTGATAGTTGATCACAGGAAGTTCGTCTGCTCTGAATTATGATACGGCAATAACCGACATTATTTGGGATTATTATAGCAATTAGCTTCTTGAGATGAAAGCAATTGCATCATACCGGCCAAAATGCGATTTGATAATACAGAGAGCAGTTGGTGAGAACGACAGAAGCCACTACCATCGATATTTCTCGGGAATGAGAGCAGATTGATCAGAGGGAATCCATGGTGTTAGTTCAGCGGGAATAACCGTCGAGCCTAATTTTGATTTTGTCAGCACAAAGTCAGTACACGATGTGTTTGCGAAGACCAGATTCTTCAGCAGACACAATGAACGAACACCTGCGTTAGTCCCTACAGCTGCACCTTTTTCCACAATCCCGATGTCGAAGCTGCCAGCATATCTTCCCGCGAAATTCTCAAGGCAGGCGATTCCCACGAGGTAACATGATGGGAAACCCACTGGTTATAATTCTCTACACAATTCCCAGCCCTACCTCCACAGTTCCAAAATCGCCAGCCAAAAATAGATGCCAACACAAACACCCACATCAACAACCTGATCCACCATCGGATACGCCGTCCCCCTCCTCCCAAACACCAACCCCTCCTTCACCATCTCTACCAACCTAACCGCATCCGTCGCAATCAAAAGAACCCAAAAGAGCACACTCCCCACCCAATACCTAGGAAACCTACCCCCAATGCCGTGCGAAAATCTGAGCGCGGCGGCAAGTATAAAACCGCCCCATTGCACGGTCAACAGACCGATTCCCAGATCTGCTAATGCCAAACGCGTGATTTCGAGAATGGTCATTGCGAAGGCACTGGTGAGGACGAGGGCGTAGAGGGTTATTTTGAGGGTATGGTGGGGCCTTTTTACCTTTCCGGTGTAGAGGAAAGTGGTTATGCGGGGTTGGGTTGCGTAGATGATGGGGAGGAGGAGAAGGTAGACGCAGGTGGTGAGGGGGATGAGGACGACCTAGATTGCATCAGTAAGTCAGTAAATAGGGGATTGAATCGGAAAGGCCGTGGTATTTGCATACATCGTTGAAGCAGGATGTTGTGATGTTGGAGATTATTCGTGATTGAAATGCTAAGCAGCTTGTCAGTTTTGGGACTAGTTCATTGGATACCCCCTAGCATTCGGACGCGTCGGACTTACTGAACCCCTCCACGCGATTTCTACAGAGCGACGACATGTCTGAAGGAATCTACCAGAGACTCAGTGGCACGGCAAGAAATCGTCTGAGATTATATCCACGCAGCTGAGACTTCTCCTCCTTTGTTTCTCCCATTCCTGCTTTGGTAGCACGCTTGATACAATCGGCACGCCAAAGGGCTACCAGCATGAGCTCGGGATGAAACATGTGCGGAAACGGGTCACTTCCTGGGCGTTTAGGGACGGCTTCGCTTCAGCCATTGAGAAGGGGCATCTGTGTTGTACTTGTTTCACAGTGTCTTGCACGAACCGGTACATCTTGCACTTTCTGCTTCTCCGATGAAGACGTGTCTCAAGACGGATTCTTTGAGCTGATCTGGCCAGAAATTGAGACACCAATGCGCATCAGCGGGTGCGGTTGACAGGTTGTGGATGGGTTCGAATGAGCACTGTCTTTCGGCCCAGAAAGAATGTACCGAAACCCAGGGCGAGCTCGAATGATTCGATGTGTGGTGAAATATTGCGTGGCCCTCTTGAACTCTATACGTGCACTAACAGAGCAGGTCAGATCAAGAGTCATCACACTTTCTGGACGACAGGCTTGACAACGTCGAGTAATACACAAAAAGCTTTGTAACCACTTTATTTTGACCTATAGCCAGAGGCAACTTCACGGCGCTGTTCCTGTTGCCTCCATCTTCTTATTCGTCCTCAACATCCAACTCCAGTGCGACCAAGGATCCTTCAGTAATTTCTGCATCGCCTTAACATCAGTGTCCGCAGGCCCACCATACAGCAAACCAGTTTCCACGGCCAGCCTAGCATATTTCTGTGCCGTCCACGCCTCACCCACGCCATTGAATTCAATAGCAGCGAGAGCATAAGCCTCAGAGATTGGACCGTGTAATCTTTCCTGCTCGTACAGACTGACCAACAGCTCTGCCATTGATGTCGTGGCTTCAGACTCGGGAGTGTAATCTTCGAGCTCTTCGCGCAGGGATGCAATTTGCTCAATCCGTTCATCTGAGGCGTGCACGTGTGGTTCGGGTTGAGTGCAGAGGGAACAGCTGCAGTGAAAGCCCCACGAGTGGTGGAGGTAGTACTGGCGCTCTGATCGTACTTGAGCAGGATCGATGTAAGAGACAGTCAGTTCTTCGCCTGGAAGAATGGTACGGATGGCGTGCACATGCTGGGTCAGTGTCTCGGAATCGAAGTAGTAGTGTGCATTGGGCCTGCAATCATGATTCATGCGCTGTGACTTGTCAGGAGGATTCATATAATACTTTACGAAGATGCTCACCGATATCTCAGGGAGAACCACGTTGTATGATGTTTCTTCGTCGTCTTCCCACATGGCGACAGCGAATGAGTTCGTGTTTACGATATCCTCGACCGGATCACCACCAAAGTGACCACAAAGTGACATGAACATCTTCTCTGATCGCTCCGGCAAATTTCGTGCAGCTCTCCGCAAATACGACAATCTATCGTTTCTGGAAAATATCTCAAAGATACTCTCTTCAATCATGACGACAGGGGTTGTACTGAAAATGTGGTCGCCTTTCTGCAAAGTCCGATTCGCAATGAGGCCCACGCCCCGTCCTGGCAACTGTCTGGACTCGTAGGGAGGGTTTCTTTCTTCATTTACTCCCCGAAGAATATCAGGATTCGTGAACGCGGGAAGCTTAAGGAATTCCTCGGAATGTTCTGGCGTTGTCCATAACGAGATTCCTCGGTTGTGCGCAAACTTCTGGGATGTGTACAAGCAGAATCTCTCTGTCATGTTCTGCTCGCGCAGACATCTCGGTGTGTATGACCATTGTGACTCGTCTACTTTGTGGTTCGAGGACGACAATCGGATCTGATCGGGTTTGTTCACCGAGCGGTGCAAATTGCTGGGAAGATGGGTATCCAAATGGGTGTCCAAATCAACGCCGGCAGATCCGCTGTTCCTCAAGCAGATCGGGCTCCACAAGGAAGAGTCTAGTCGTGACGAGCCGCAAAAACCGACATCAGTGCTGTAAGAGGATTCCCGTGCATTGATTGCTACGACAGCTGATAGAAGATATTGAAAGGTTGCTGACTTCATGATCTACCCGAGGTAGCACTGGAGCCGCACAAGATATTGAAATTGAAATGTGAAATGCTAATGTAGCAGTAGAAATTGAGGCGGGGCATGCACACATTTATTGCCTCCAGGAGTTTTCAGAGGACACTTGATCCTGACGACGTTTGAAACAGGTTGAATGAATACATGGAGCTGTTTGGTCAGCAGCACTCGCTAACACCTGGATGGTTTCATGGCGAAGTCTGTGACAGAGGCTGAGTAGCAAAGTGAAAATAATTAAAGCCAGGCTAGGCTCGACTCAATGGCCGAGCGTCCCTGTATAGCTGGAGTGGATGCTGTTGTTATTGACTGATGGAGATGCAGATGGTATTCTGTAGTCTGTATTCGCGTTGGCGAAGAACGAGAGACTGCATGATATGGAAGTCATCAGGGAATGACTAGGAAGTCACTACCTCATTAGTTTACCTTATATAACCGAGGTGCCCCCCTCTATGAAATAAACAGACCTTACACACTTCATACATGTACTAGATAGTAGCTTAGTGATTAAGATCACTACCAGCAGTCTCTATAATCAGATTTAGCTACTAGTTGTCTAAACGCTCAAACGTTCAGCAACTATATAATAGTAGTCCTCTACCTTTTAAAGTCCTCTACCTTTTAACTTCGCTTTCCACACCTCCCTACCTCATGACGCTATCCCCCTAACGGATACTCGAAGCGTAACAACTAGTACTCTTCTAGAAAGTATATCTAAGAAGCATCGTTGGCGCTTAAGCGAAAGGCCTCCTAAATAGTTTTATTACGGCTAATCCTATACTAAACGGCTTGTAATATCCAGCCGACTGGGTAACGAATATCGTAATACGGAAAGAGGTAATTATAAGAGTAATTAGCTTACTCGATCTAAGCTATTAGCCGAGTCCGTAACTAAGATCTAGGTCTTCGCAGCAATCCTCTACCCCCTCTAGATAAGGTACCGCCACCCCTAGCCGAAATAGACAATCTATAGAAATATCTACCGACGAAGAAATCCTAAGAGTTAACATGGCCAACTGGATACAAGAGATGTAAGACAAAATAAATAGATAGATTACTAAGGGTATCCGAGCGGCTTTCGAAGCCAATGCCAATGTAGGGGCGGCGAATAATAATAACGCGACGAATAACTACCAATCCGAGAATAACCGCTAGCTAGGATAGCGAGATTCCGAGGTTAGATTCTTCCAACCAGACCTATAAGGAGAAGACGATATATAGATAATAGAATTAGATATAGTTATAAGAGATATTTATCTATTTATCGATAGACTTAAGGACGTAGTAGCGTATCGAGGAGAAGCTACGGTTCGTAAACGGATTCCAGCTTTACTTAGAGGCTTAGCCTAAATATAGTACTCCTCCGGACTCCTAGACATCGTTAAGATCGGACTCCGAGCCGGCTAACTAAGGGAGGGATAGTATCCTACTCTATAGATATAGTTTAAACGACCCCTAATAGAGGCGTTACGCAGTCTATCTTAGGCGAAATATACACTCTAAGATACTAAAGTACGCAGGTCGGCAGTATAATATATCTATACCGTAACTAGATATACTCGAGACGCTAGCCTTACCGAATCTATATAATAGTTAATATATACCTTCAACGGACTTCACGCGGTGCTCTAGAATAGTATTAATTTACCGATAGCTCAGACAACCGTAGCGGACTTTATCCTAGTTATAGAATCTAAAAGAGATGTTTGGGCAGGCCTTATAGATACCTTTCGACAAGGCCTAGTAAATTATTAACGTCCCTACAATCAACGTTTAGGTTAGTATGGCTACAATAACAATCGCTCGATATAGCGAAGCTAGTCGCGAACTAATTAGTACTAGTAGTAGCTACAAGATTAAGACAAGTAGTAGTAACCTTAGTAAAGGCTAGCCGTACCACCTTAAAGGTTAGCGATTACAAGCGGAGGACAAGAGTAGACGGAGAGATAGGGCCGATAAGGTTAGTAATACGCAAGCTAGGGTAAAGGGTTCGTAAGACCGTTTAATTCTCGATCCTATACAGTTGTAGTAGACGATAAAGGAGATAAGAACAACGACGAGTACGGTAACGAATAGGAAGAAGATATCGACCAAGTCGATAATAATAGCGAAATAAATCTTACCGAGTCCTATTAAGCAGATGTCTGGTAATAGTTAGCCGACGGAGAAGAATAGATAGATAATCTAACGACGTTCGCGGGATAAACTTAAATAAGCCGACTAAGTAATTTCTTATACGATATATATCGAGTTTCATTCCCGAACTCAAATCGTCTCTATATATACTTGCGCGAGGCAAATTACTAGCGAAGAAAAAACTAACGGCTGCCCGAACTAAGTAAAAGGTAATAATCCCTAGTATCTCTATACACGCCACTATTTTAGCAATATTACGACAAGGTCGACAGCCCTAACCGATCTACCTCGACAGCGGTAACCCTATCACTTTAGTTTATAAGTCTTTTCTACCGCCGAATACTACTATACAGCCTTCCTCGCTAGTTATTACTAGTATTAGGGAAGGAAAGGCTAGAGCGATAGGTAAAGTTCCCCTCTAGATTTTTATCCTATGCCGACAAGGTAAGATAATAGTGTTACGAGGCGTTGCTTACGTTGTCTCCCGACTAGGACCTAATATCCTCGTCGGTACGGACTTTCTCCAACAGTACTCGTATATTCTCGATTTTAAAAAGCAAATAGCTATCTTCCTAGACGGAGAGACGCAGCTTATAACTAGGAGAGTAGTCCCTAAGTTAAAAAGACAACCCCTCGAAGTCTTCGCCGTATAGAGTATAGCGTTATTACTAGGTATAATCGTACCGATTATATTTTACCTTAGTATTATATCTTAGAATAAACTTCGTAGTTACTAGTAGTTTACCTCGCGATATCCCTATCTTGTTAACTAGGAGGTTGACACGGAATTACCCTCCCTCTTAGTAAAGAATAGTATAAACCTGCCTATAGTCTTATCTCGCGGCTTATTTCTCGGAATAATCGAACTAGTCGAACCGAAGTAAGAAAACTAGGTAAAAGCGTATTCGTTCAATATCTAAGTTCAACCCGACTACGACAATTAGAGTACCGGTAACTTTAGGGTCACGATTTACGGTACGCTAGACGCACGGCAAAAAATCAACGATCTAGTAGCAACCTTTACCGACGTGTTTACCGATAATAGCTAGATAGTAGACATCCTAGAAGAGGATTGGATAAAGATACCTCTAAAATCGGACTAGGAACAAGCTATATCTAAAATTGCATACCGGGTATATCCTGTAGGACTACGAGATAGGGAACTTATCGATTGAACTTATAATAAGTTACACGAACACGGTAAGATAGAATAGAGTAAGGGGTTAACCCTATTCGCTTTCCTAGTATTCGTTACCTAGCGGATAGTAGACGACATCCGTAAAGGTCGCGTAGTAGTCGATATACGAGGGCTGAACAAGGTCGCGCTGATAGATAGTTATCCGACGATACCGCTATAGTTAAGTATTACCGCTAGAGCGGCGGGCTACAAATTTATATCTATTGTCGACGCACAAGTATTTTTCTATCAGTTCCTAGTCAACGAATAGGACCGTGATAAGCTCTCTATAGTAATATATAGGGGCCGAGAACGCTATAATATAGCGCTAATAGGCTATAAGAACTCTCTACTATACGCGTAACGCTAGGTCGATACTATGCTACGCGGGATCGAAGTAGTAAACGGATATATCGACGATATTATTATTACCAGCGAGACGCTAGAGCAATATCTTACCGACTTGGAAGCGATATTTACGGTACTTCGGAGATACCGTATTACCCTCGGGGGACCGAAGGCCTTCCTCGCCTTCCCATCGATAAAGTTACTTAGAACGAAAGTCGACGCCCTCGGATTAGCGATAGCTGACGACAAGATTGTAGCGATTAGAGTACTATATTTCCCTAAGATAGTTAAGGACTTAGAGATATACCTCGGTATAATAGGCTGGCTACGGTATTATATCCCTTACTATACCGCTCTGGCCGAGCCGTTGTAAAAGTACAAAACCGTAGCGCTTAAGGATTCGCCGTATAAAGGGCAAGCTCGAAAGACGTTCGTAAGAAACAATCGTATTAAGGCGATAACCGAGTTACTAGTAGCGTTTAAAGTAGTATAGGACTCCTTTGCCTCTCCCCTTATCCTAGTTTATTATAACAGGGTTCGGCCTCTGTATATCTTCGTCAATACGTTGAAGGAAAGAGGCTTTGGCGCTTTCCTTAGTTATTTAAAGGGAGATCAACTTACGAAGACGCCGGTTCGGATAAACGTCGAGCCTATTCTTTTCTTGTTAAAAACGCTCTCTAGCGCAGAACGCCGCTATTAGCCTACCGAACTCGAAGTCGCATGTCTCGTCTAGACACTACGTCGTATTAGATAGATAGTTGAAGCATTAGAACGTCTAGTTATAGTCTTTACTAATTATAGAGCGACATTAGGAATTATAAACTAGACTAGCCTTAGTTCGAGTTTAGTCGACAAGCTTAATATTAGACTTACTAGGGCGTTATAGTATTTTTCGCAGTTTTACAACCTCAAGTTTGTTCACGTACTAGGACGAGAATATATCGTCCTAGATACCCTATCGCGGCTTACCGCGTAGAACACCGACAAGGTCGGACTAGAAGACGACGTTCTCGAGGATTTAATAATTATATATATTATCGATCTGACAACGAAGGTTTACCATGTTACGACGAGTTTAGATATTAAGCCGTTATTTAAGATCACGCTCTCTCAAGCGTATAATACCGATAAGTACCTTAGCCGAGTAAAGGCTATAGTAAAATCTAGCCCGCTATAGACCGCGTTCGAATAGAAAGACGACCTCCTCTAGAAAGGAGAGCGACTCTATATACCTAAGTTACTTATAGGCGACATATTCGAGATTACGTATAATAATCAATTTCACCTAGGTTTCTATAGAGTCTATACACGTCTTAACGATTAGTTCTATATCTATAAGATAGAGAAGTATCTTCGAGAGTACCTCCGCTACTACGACGATTGCTAAAGGTTGTAGATAAAGCGTTACAGACCGTACGGTAACTTGTAGCTAATTATCTCCCTAGC
The DNA here is from genome assembly GCA_003689335.1 of Venturia asperata. Classification (NCBI taxonomy): domain Eukaryota; kingdom Fungi; phylum Ascomycota; class Dothideomycetes; order Venturiales; family Venturiaceae; genus Venturia; species Venturia asperata. The sequence continues at coordinate 2,053 of QWWL01000006.1, read as the reverse complement.
TATCCCGTTTTATACGATTATAATTGACTTCGTGGTGGCACTCCCGCCGGTCGACGACTACGACGCGCTACTTATAGTAATAGATAAATTTTCTAAGCGTATTATCTTAATTCTAGGAAATATTACCTATATAGTAGAAGCCTGGGCGTACTAGCTTCTCGACGTACTCCTAATAACCGAATAGGGACTGCCGACAATTATTATCTCGGATAGAGATAGGAAGTTTACTTCTATAATATAGACAACCTTCTTCAAACGACTTGGCTCGTAATTATTATATTCGACAGCCTACTATCCTCAAACAGATAGGCAATCGGAGCGGATAAATTAAACGGTTAAGATAGCGCTGCGGTACTATCTAGCTAAATATCTAGACGCGTCGCTAGAATGGTAATACGTCCTCCCTTAGCTATAGTCGATAATAAACAACTCGATATCTTAGACTACCGGTAAGTTACCGAATAAGATCTACTATAGTTTCCAACTACGCGAGGCTTCTAATGTGACGACGTCCTCCGAACAAGCTACGGATATTAGTAGACGCGAAGCGGCCGATAGCATTATATACGCTCAAATTAAAATAAAAGAACGATATAACGCTTCCTATTAGAAATGGGAACCTATAGTAGGCTAGCAAGTATATCTTCGGTTACGCAATTATTCAATCCTAGGAATAGTTAATAGGAAACTTATAGAACCTCGGGTAGGACCTTTTCCTATTCTTAGAACGATAGGACGGCTGGTATACGAACTCAAGCTACTAGCAAACTAGAAGATATACCTAGTAATCTCGATTACCGAGTTAGAACCGTTACTAGACGAAAAGGATCTATTCGATCGACCTCGTCGTTACAACCTTAAGTAGCCGCTCGATCTAGGTTACGATTAGTAGACCGAACCATAACTATTACTCGATTAGAGGATAAGAGTAATAGGTAGAAGCAAAAAACAGATTAGGGAATTTAGAGTACGGTAGAAAGGAGCGGGACCTAAGAACGATTCGTAGGAACGATAAGATATACTTCCGGCTAATATAGTTAAGAAGTTTCTAGCGCGAGCCGGGTAACAATCGATAATTATCGACAATATTCTAGGCACTAGTATCCGCTAACTTATACTTTACTTTATCTTGTAACTACTATTTTCCTTTCTACATTTTCCTTTCCGCTATATAATAATATTATATACAAATAACCCTCCTTATCCGGTAATCGACAATGTCCGCCGACGTTGCCGCAGCGGCTAAGCGCTAAAAGAAATAGCTAATTACAGCGCTGACAAGCCGCCACTATAAATTTACCGCCGGAGGGACGAAGGTACGTCTGCAAAACATTTCTACCAAAACCATACTATTTCTATGTTATCGTAATATACTACATATCTACTATATTACCCTAATACCTTTTCCATACATCCGCTATAATATCTATATTCCCTATGTAATAATTATACTAATTCTCTACCTTACTTTAGAATAGCAACTCTATCTATAAAGTATAATTCTATGCCTATCGTATACCTCCCGCCGCCGTAATAACCTCTATTCGAACCCTACTACTCAAGCCCAACGCAGTCTACCCCCGACGTACTCTAATATGCTAAACACGCTCAATGACAATGTAACTTCCCGTTAATACCTTCGTCTATAAAGTCATATTATTAGTCGTACTAGTATTTAATTTGATATCTAGTATATTACTAATTTCGAGACTGTTCTTTACTATAGCTATCCAACTATATCCTAGGCTATCCCCATCAATACTAAGTCCTATCCGCCTAAACCTATTCCTATCAATGCGCTCCGTTCAAGCCGGCCTATACCTCTACTACTCCGAGCCAGTACGCGCCTCGATTACACCCTATTAGATACCCTCTACCGCCTTTATCAACGCTTTATTGTCCTCTAAAGCCTGGGCCGCCAAGATATTAAAGTAACTCAGCTCGGCTACGCTCGTCGTATTTAATTTACCGATGTTGGTGCATTCATCTATATTGTCTAGAATTATTAGTCGATAGTACCTCTAGTAGTAGAACCGTAGGAAATATACGCTTC